>OX392462.1:127630457-128230457 GCA_947623515.1 Neoascia interrupta
TTATAGTTATAGTTATAGTTATAGTTATAGTTATAGTTATAGTTATAGTTATAGTTATAGTTATAGTTATAGTTATAGTTATAGTTATAGTTATAGTTATAGTTATAGTTATAGTTTATAGTTATAGTTATAGTTATAGTTATAGTTATAGTTATAGTTATAGTTATAGTTATAGTTATAGTTATAGTTATAGTTATAGTTATAGTTATAGTTATAGTTATAGTTATAGTTATAGTTATAGTTATAGTTATAGTTATAGTTATAGTTATAGTTATAGTTATAGTTATAGTTATAGTTATAGTTATAGTTATAGTTATAGTTATAGTTATAGTTATAGTTATAGTTAATAGTTATAGTTATAGTTATAGTTATAGTTATAGTTATAGTTATAGTTATAGTTATAGTTATAGTTATAGTTATAGTTATAGTTATAGTTATAGTTATAGTTATAGTTATAGTTATAGTTATAGTTATAGTTATAGTTATAGTTATAGTTATAGTTATAGTTATAGTTATAGTTATAGTTATAGTTATAGTTATAGTTATAGTTATAGTTATAGTTATAGTTATAGTTATAGTTATAGTATAGTTATAGTTATAGTTATAGTTATAGTTATAGTTATAGTTATAGTTATAGTTATAGTTATAGTTATAGTTATAGTTATAGTTATAGTTATAGTTATAGTTATAGTTATAGTTATAGTTATAGTTATAGTTATAGTTATAGTTATAGTATAGTTATAGTTATAGTTATAGTTATAGTTATAGTTATAGTTATAGTTATAGTTATAGTTATAGTTATAGTTATAGTTATAGTTATAGTTATAGTTATAGTTATAGTTATAGTTATAGTTATAGTTATAGTTATAGTTATAGTTATAGTTATAGTTATAGTTATAGTTATAGTTATAGTTATAGTTATAGTTATAGTTATAGTTATAGTTATAGTTATAGTTATAGTTTATAGTTATAGTTATAGTTATAGTTATAGTTATAGTTATAGTTATAGTTATAGTTATAGTTATAGTTATAGTTATAGTTATAGTTATAGTTATAGTTATAGTTATAGTTATAGTTATAGTTATAGTTATAGTTATAGTTATAGTTATAGTTTAGTTATAGTTATAGTTATAGTTATAGTTATAGTTATAGTTATAGTTATAGTTATAGTTATAGTTATAGTTATAGTTATAGTTATAGTTATAGTTATAGTTATAGTTATAGTTATAGTTATAGTTATAGTTATAGTTATAGTTATAGTTATAGTTATAGTTATAGTTATAGTTATAGTTATAGTTATAGTTATAGTTATAGTTATAGTTATAGTTATAGTTATAGTTATAGTTATAGTTATAGTTATAGTTATAGTTATAGTTATAGTTATAGTTATAGTTATAGTTATAGTTATAGTTATAGTTATAGTATAGTTATAGTTATAGTTATAGTTATAGTTATAGTTATAGTTATAGTTATAGTTAAGTTATAGTTATAGTTATAGTTATAGTTATAGTTATAGTTATAGTTATAGTTATAGTTATAGTTATAGTTATAGTTATAGTTATAGTTATAGTTATAGTTATAGTTATAGTTATAAGTTATAGTTATAGTTATAGTTATAGTTATAGTTATAGTTATAGTTATAGTTATAGTTTTAGTTATAGTTATAGTTATAGTTTATAGTTATAGTTATAGTTATAGTTATAGTTATAGTTATAGTTTTAGTTATAGTTATAGTTATAGTTATAGTTATAGTTATAGTTATAGTTATAGTTATAGTTATAGTTATAGTTATAGTTATAGTTATAGTTATAGTTATAGTTATAGTTATAGTTATAGTTATAGTTATAGTTATAGTTATAGTTATAGTTATAGTTATAGTTATAGTTATAGTTATAGTTATAGTTATAGTTATAGTTATAGTTATAGTTATAGTTATAGTTTATAGTTATAGTTATAGTTATAGTTATAGTTATAGTTATAGTTATAGTTATAGTTATAGTTATAGTTATAGTTATAGTTATAGTTATAGTTATAGTTATAGTTATAGTTATAGTTATAGTTATAGTTATAGTTATAGTTATAGTTATAGTTATAGTTATAGTTATAGTTATAGTTATAGTTATAGTTATAGTTATAGTTATAGTTATAGTTATAGTTATAGTTATAGTTATAGTTATAGTTATAGTTATAGTTATAGTTATAGTTATAGTTATAGTTATAGTTTTAGTTATAGTTTTAGTTATAGTTATAGTTATAGTTATAGTTATAGTTTAGTTATAGTTATAGTTATAGTTATAGTTATAGTTATAGTTATAGTTATAGTTATAGTTATAGTTATAGTTATAGTTATAGTTATAGTTATAGTTATAGTTATAGTTATAGTTATAGTTATAGTTATAGTTATAGTTATAGTTATAGTTATAGTTATAGTTATAGTTATAGTTATAGTTATAGTTATAGTTATAGTTATAGTTATAGTTATAGTTATAGTTATAGTTATAGTTATAGTTATAGTTATAGTTATAGTTATAGTTATAGTTATAGTTATAGTTATAGTTATAGTTATATTAAGTTATTTTTCCGTAGAAATACTTCTAGTTCGTTTATTTTATTCAGAAGGCCGTTTGCAATTCATATGAGTATTTTAAATAACTGTTTCATATTCATGTGCTCTTGTAATATTCTCGAGGCTTAAACTCGAGCTTGCTCAGTTTGTCAAATATAAGTTTGTGGATTTTAGTCTGATCCTCAAGTTTTTCCAAGATAACAGCGAGGATCTGAGACACTGCATCTGTTGTGGGTGATCTTGCCTTGTTTTCGTTTGCCGCAACCTGTGCGTATAATTCAGTCCGACCAGTGGCGGTTTCTCCGCTGCACTTGAACTGGCGCCGCTGTTATGTGGGGTTTTTACGCCTTTTGTCGACGCCTCCTTTGCCAGTCGCGCGCTTTTGATCGGCTTTGGTGTTTTTGGAGTCTTTGGCTTAAGAGTTTCAGCAGTTTTGGACGTCCTAGGCTTGGATTCTGACCTCAAGTATATTCTTTAAGAGGTCCTCGTCCCTTTTGCAGCTCTATGGCTACTTCGCATCCTCAATAGTTTGCGGGGTGGTTTCCTTTGCAATTGGAGCAAACTGCTGGAGCCCTTCATGCCAACTTTGCACTCTGTTGAGAGATGGTTTCCGGCACATTTAACGCAACTTGGTTCTTTTTGGCAGTAGGCACCTGTGTGCCTGAATCCTTGGCATCGCTGACACTGTGGTATCAGTCTATTGCCCTTTCGCATGGGTTCGATTTTAAGCCTGATGCTAAGTATCATTTTTGTTTCATAGACATCGTTTATGCTGTCAGTTCTTTCAAAGGAGAGAATAAAAATTGGAAGGCCGCATCTGATCACAGTATCTCTTTCTCCTTCCGTGCGTTGCTTTTCCTTTTTAATGATATTGGCGGCATCAATAATATTAAGGCCTTTAGCTTTTAAGTCTTTTACAACGTCTTCTTTTGTGCATGATGGTGAAGCTCCATTTCAGTAAGCTTAGCTCGGAGTTCATTATTCTCCTTTTCTAAGCTCTTAATTTTCACTGAGTCCTGGTTTACCGGTGGACTGCTTTTTTCGGATATATTCCATCTAGCTGGTGGTGATCGATTAGTTTTGTCCTTTTCTCAAAACGATTTATAAGCAATAAAAGGCTCTCCGACCTTGCGGGAAATAAAATTTCCGACCTTGCAGGGGAAAGGAAGCTGAAATTTGGTATGCAATATCCTCGCTTGAGTGTATTGTGATTGGCATTTAAAAAAAGAGTGAAAACCGCCCCCTTAGAAAACCGCAACCGTAGGCGTGGTCATAATTAATATGCACTAATAAACGACTTTTATTTGATATATTTGCTTTAAATCCAAAAAACTTGCACTAAAAAATGTTCAGATATGTGCGTAAGCTACCAACTTAAACAAATAAATTATACCACTTCCACTTTTGGGGCGTTTTTAAGTAAAAAATCAATTTTTTATATAAAACTGCTGTCGACACGTGTATACTGCTTGAAAAATAATAAAATAAATTAAATAAATAATAAAATAAAATCTGATAAGAAATATGATAAAAAAAATTATTTAATTGAAAAGGGGTTGATGCCACGCCCCTTTTAAAAGAAACAAGATTTTTCACTAACAAATTCTTAACACAATTAAAGTCAATAGAAACTGAAATTTAACAATCAAGATTTTTGACTCATTTTGGAGCTTGACAGTGGTCAATGGGGATGGGGTATCAAACGATTCGCCTAGGCCAATTGTAACGCTCCCACTAGTGAGTTTTGCATTCCATTCATTGGGCAGTATACAGTGTATCAAAGTAAAACTCGTACATTTTAGTATAACTCTGTTAAAGTGCACACGAAAATTTTCATAGGCAGCCAATGTGCTTGATTTGGTTTTTTGGTTAAAAGCAATATCTTTTAAAGCAAAATTAGTTTACACAAAAATAAAAATAAACCCATTGCACTGTAAATTTAAATTTTATTAGTTGCATGCAAAATTATCCCCAAAGATAAACTCGTACACGGTACGAAATTGCCGTCACAGCACAAAATAAATCCTCTTAATACTTCGTCGGTAGACCCTTATTAGCTTTGACTGCTTTCAATCGGTTTGGCATTGATCTTACCAATTTTTCGCAAAATGATGGTGGTATTTTTGACCATTCCTCCAGCAGAGCTGTCTTTAAGTCACTTCTGTTGCTAATTTGGTGCAATCTTATGTGGTCTTCCAAATAACTCCACAAATTTTCAATGACGTTCAAGTCTGGAGACTGTGGTGGCGTTTCAATTACTTTTGGGCAGTTATACAGCAACCACGATCGAACTTTGTAGGCTTTATGCTTGGGGTCGTTGTCCTGATAGAAGCGGAATGAACTTCTGATCCCAAGTCTATCGGCGCTAGCATGCAAATGTGATCTAAGGATGTTCAGGTACATGACTTGGTCCATTATTCCGTCGATGAAATGCAAGCTCTAAACTCCTGCTGCTGACATACAACCCCATACCATAACCGATCCGCAACCATGCTTGACGGTTGCTCTTTAATTCTTTTCCTTGAGCTCCTCGTTGGGTTTCCGCCAAACTTAACTCTTCCATCTGAGCCAAAAAGGTTAAATTTGCTCTCATCGGTGAAAATCACATTCTTCCAGTACTCGAAATCCTTCGAAAGGTTTTCTTTTGCAAACGCAACTCTTTTGCTTTTGTTTGCTTTTCTTATAAATGGCTTCTTTCTTGCAACACGACCATTATATTGGTGTTTTCGCAAGATTAATCGGATTGTTTCGGGGCATGCTTTCTTCTGCAAAAATTTTGCAACCTCTTCCGCAAGTTTGGGTGCACTGATTTTGGGGTTTTCCTTGACCTTTCGAACAATGTAACGCTCGCGTTAAATGTAGTCGATGTCTTCACCAAATTAAATAATTGAAATTGAAAACATATTTTGCCATTTTGTCTAGACCGAGCCCAATTATATCTGATCGTGAAACTCGTATTACCTCTAAAGAGTTTGCGGAATTTTTGCTCGATAATAATATCCAGCACATCAAGGTAGCAGCCCACTGTCCACAATCTAATGGTCAGGTAGAGCGGTTTAATTCCATGATAACACCTGTGCTAGCAAAAGAATGTGAAACTTTGACCACTATTGATTGGGACAATTACTTGAGAGTATGCAATTTGAAAAGTTGCATGTAAAAGTTGAGTATGAAATTAACAATAGTGTTAATAGAAGCACCGGTGTAACTCCGAGCACACTTCTATTTGGTAGAGACCAAAACGCAAAATTTTGTGATAAGATTAAAGATTTCCTCATAGAAAGAGTAGGATCCGAAGAGATAGTTATAGAAGATGTTAGGAAGGAATCTCAGGAAAAAATAGAAAGAGAACAAAAGCGAAATAAGATCTACTACGATAGTCGTCACAAAAGTCTGACAAAATATAAACCAGGCGATTATGTTATGTTAAAAAATAGAGGACCATATGAGGTCAGAAAGGTTTTGCCAAATTTCAGGTGGTATGCTATAGGTGATATCGACGGTTTACAGCTGACAAGGTTACCATATAAAGATGTTAGCTCTCCAAGCAACATGAGATTGTATGCGGTGCCAGAAACAGACTTGAAACATTATGAAGACGACGATTTGGATCCAAAACAAGTGGGAAAGTGCAAAATACCCGACCATACCAAAAAAAAACTGCCATGCCTCCAAAAAGTGGGCGCGATACAAAAATATAACTGTTGAATGCTTTATGCTAGGTAGTTACACACATTTCGGCCTAAAACTTTTTTAACTTAAAAAATCACTTTTTTTAACGCCAAGCCCACAAAAGTGGGCGGAGGCACATACTACACAGACATAAAAGTAAGAAAATGCTATTATCTACAACTTTTGTCATATAATTTTTGGTAAAATTTCATATATATATATTGAAAAACAGTCATTTTAATCTAAAATCCTTTTAATAATTGGACGTGGTCAATGAAAACACTTTAAAGACAATTACAAGGCAATGTAACATACCAAAAATGAACGCGCTAGCGTCATTCTAACATAGCTAAAATTTAGAAAAAGTATTTTTTTAAGATAGAAGAAATTTTCCAGAAAAACGCAATTTCGACCTTTTTCGAGGTCATAAGCCTAATTTAGCAGAGCATGAAACAAAAAAACAAGTGGGAAAGTGCAACAGTGGGTATGCAAAAGCTTCAATCCATCTACGACGGATTGCAAAACAGCCGACCATACCAAAAAGAAAACTGCCACGCCTCTAAAAAGTGGGTGGGATATAAAAATATAACTGTTGAATGCCTTATACTAGGTGGTTGCATACATTTCGACATAAAAGTTAGAAAATGCTAGTATCTACAGCGTTTGTCATATAATTTTTTGTCAAATTTCATATATATTTATTGAAAAACAGTCATTTTAAGCTAAAATCCTTAAAAAGTGGGCGTGGTCAATGAAAAAGCTAAAAATTTTTGGCTACCTTAAAGAAAATTATAAGGCAATATTACGTACGAAAAATGAATGCGCTAGCTCCATTGTAACATAGCTAAAATTTGCAAAATGTATTTTTACGGTCTACGGTGATCATTTCATTGCGTTACAAACTATTTATCAAACTTAATATACCCTGGGTCGGGTATATAGCAGGTTAGCTAAACGAGACTCCAGTCCAGATTCCGCTCATACAAAATTCTTAGCCACACCTTTTTTAGGGGTCGATTTTTCAAAAATATTCAATTTGAACACAAAAAATTGCATTTTTACGTACATTTAAGCGTAACTTGGAAATATCTGTGAAAATATCTTATAACTCTTAAATTGTAACTAGGGGCGGTTGGACCACGCCTCTTTTCGAAGTTTGCAATACTTCCGTAAAACGGACCGTTGAATACCCCATCCTATCCCACATTGTAAAATGCTGATGGCATAGTTATTTTTTGACATTATATAAGTAATGCAAACTTCGAAAAGGGTTCGTCCAACCGTCCCTAATTACAAACTATCAATTATAAGATATTTCCACAGATGTTTCCAAGTTACACCTAATGGTACGTAAAAATGCAATTTTTTGGTTCAAATTCAATATTTTTGAAAAGTCGACCCCTAAATGGGGGCGTGGCTAAAAACTTTATATAAACGAAGTCTGGACGGAAGTATTGTTTACCTAACCTGCTACTTTTTTTGTTTCATGCTTTTCTAAATTAGGCTAAAGGGCAGTCGAAACTAAGTTTTTCTGGAAAATTATAGGTTTTTCTTCAATTTTGCTTCCAAATGTGGGCGAAGCCCAAAGTCTTGTATGAACAAAATGTGGAACTAAGCGTTTTCTACATAAAATATAAAGCAAATTTTTTTCAATTTCGAGCAAAAATACTGAGTAAACTGCATTTGAAAATGTACCCTTAAAATAGATGCCATGCCCACTAGAGGAGGTTTACCGATTTTATTTTTTTATTTTTTGTGTCTTATATTCAGTTAGAGATGCTAAATGTCAAATTTCTTTCCTTTTAGAACGTCTTACAGTTTTGAAAAATCTGGAGGTAGTTGCATATTTAGACCGATTGTGGGTGTGTCTTTGGGCGGATTTCAAAAATTGTTACACTTGTACTGCTTTGCATGACGTGCACCTGATGTACGAAGTTTCAGCACCCTAGGCCAAAATTAAAGGCCTAAAAACATGTGACATACAGACGGACGGACGGACGGACGGATGGACATGGCTCATTCGATTCAGAATTCGGTTTCGATCATATGCCCTTAAGGTCTTGGGGGTCTACCATTATTATTTCACCGTGTTACAAACTATGTGACAAACTTAATATACCTCCTATCCTATGGGATGGGGTATAAAGAGAGTTGGACGAAGTGAGTGTTGGCTGTTGGAAAAATAGTTGCAGCTTTTTAAAAGAGAGGTGGAACTACAAAGGAAGGAAATTAATATATTCCGACGGGAAAATGAGTGTTTAAAAAAAGATACGACGAAAGATAAGACCATGAAGCATGATTACCTCAATAATGGTGTGAGGGAATTATTACCCGACTTTGACGGCACATGTTTCTCACATTAGGAAACAAAACTTGAAAATTTGATTGCCGCGTATAATTTGGAGGATAAATGCACTCGCATATTGGTATCAGATCGTCTAAAAGGAAAAGCGCTCCTGTGGTTTCACTCGAGATCGGATTTGGCGCAGATGACGACGGAGGAATTACTTGAACAAATGAGCATGATGTTCCAGACAAATGAGAGCCGGGTGACAATGAAGAGGACTTACGAAGGAAGGAAGTGGCAGCGGACGAACGCGTTCCACCAGTATTTGCATGAGAAGACCATTGGTGCAAACAAGTTGGCGTTAGACGAGGAAGAACTTTTAGAAAATTTGTTCGGGGGGATACCTTACACCCAGTTTAAGGCGCAAGGAAGAATGCAGTGTTTCAGCAGCGTGAGGCAGCTGCGGAAAGAAACATTGAAGTTCTCGCTTCAGGTTCACTTTCCAGGGTCACTGATTACAGACAGCTCACAGGAGCAGGCCATAGAGATTTTACCACCGAGAAACCTCAGTAGATTTAACAGTCTGTCGGGGAAACTTTTCAGCCCGGACAAGGTTAAATGGGCCATTAACTCATTTAAACCATACAAGGCACTAGGTAAACACGGCATTTTTCCAGCCCTTCTACAAAAAGGTTTAGATCTTCTTGTACCCACCCTGATAGCCTTATTTAGGATAAGTTTTAGCTGGGGCTACATACCACAGGCTTGGAGGGAGGTCAATGTAGTGTTTATCCCAAAACCAGGCAACAAGCCTAGTGAACTACCTAAATCATACCGTCCCATTAGCTTGACATCGTTTTACTTGAAAACAATGGAAAGAATAATTGACGTTCACATCAGAGATTGCTTAAAAAATAGCATACCTCTACACCCCTGTCAATATGCTTATCAGAAAGGCAAATCCACTGAAGGCGCTCTGCTCAAGTTAACGGCAGAGACCAAAAACGCTTTCAGTAAGAAAGAGATTGCACTCTGCGCATTTCTGGACATAGAGGGTGCTTTTGACAACACTGGATATAATTCGATATCAAATGCCTTGATCCACAGGAACATTGACCATGCTACAATTAACTGGATCAAAGCGATGCTCGAAAGTCGGTTGATCACTTCTACATCAGGACTGACATCGGTATCAGTTTTAGCCGCAAGAGGCTGTCCACAGGGAGGCGTACTGTCACCCCTCCTGTGGTCTCTGGTCATCGACGACCTACTTCACAAATTAAGTAATTTAGGCTTAAACATAATTGGTTGCGCCGATGACCTAGTCATCATCATTAGGGGTGAAGAAGCAAACGAAGTAACATCACGTATGCAAAAACACCCTTAAGACAGTCCTTGACTGGTGCTCTAGAGAAAACCTTTCAATAAACCCTAGTAAGGCTGTCATAGTTCCTTTCACAAAAAGAAGAAGTATCAACTTAGGTTCAATTTCAATTAGCGACAAAATCGTTGAGTACTCCAATGAAGTCAAGTATCTTGGAATTATTCTAGACAAGGTACTCACCTGGAACTCACATCTAAACAGCAAAATCACTAAAGCTTCCAACGCTTTATGGGCTTGTCGACGTATGTATGGCACCACATGGGGAATCTCTCCAAAGATTGCTCATTGGATCTACACTATGATGGTCAGGCCCATCATAACTTATGCTTCCATAGTATGGTGGACTAAGACCACCCAGCAGACCGTTATCCTAAAACTCAAAAAGGTACAGCGTCTTGCGTGCCTGGGTATATCAGGGCTATGCGGACGTGCCCCACAGCTGCTATAGAAGCTATAATTGGGCTTACACGTCTGCACATTTTTGTACACAAAATGGCAATACGCAGCATGGCAAGTCAACTACAAGTTAATGAGTTAAGTCTTAGCGACCATCCGGACCTGCTTTCACTTTTCTCTGAACTACCGGAACTTGAAATGCACTGCACGGTTACAGACGGTATACAAAAAACTTTATGCTTCAACAGAAGGTTCTCCACGGAGATCCCTACTAGAGAAGTATGGGTTAGCAATAACTCACCAAATAGCCAAAACGGCCTTAAGTGGTATACGGATGGTTCTAAAATGGGGTCGGGAGTGGGAGCCGGCGTTTACGGGCCGAACCTGAAATACACTATTGCGATGGGAAAATGTCCCAGTGTATTCCAGGCAGAACTCCACGCCATTCAAGAATGCGCCAGCCACAAATACATCTCTGGTATCATAGGTGAAAACATCCATATATACACGGACAGTCAAGCAGCTATAAAAGCCCTTAGCTCGCACATCATTGACTCCAAATCAGTCATTTACTGCTTCAATACCCTACAGAAACTTAGCTCAAGAAACTTAGCCTAAGACAGGCCAAACGGGCCATTCAGCCCTTCACAAACAATGCCAAGAGCTGCCTCAATCTAAACAGGCATGATTTTAAAAACCTAGTAGGTTACCTAACTGGGCACCACAGGTTTAGGTATCACCTCTTTAAAATCAAAATAATTGACTCCTCTGCATGAGACGAAAGCGCTGAACACATCCTATGTGAATGTCCAGCCCTAAATGGTATTAGACGGACCTTTTTCTTCAGAGAACAACTGAGTTCGGAAGACATAAAGACCTCCTCTGCTAGTAGTGTTATCCATTTCGCACGGAAGGTGAATGACCTACTAGCCTAACTATCCTGATGTTTCACTGCATAAAAGATCTATTCAGGTCGAGGTGCCCTTCGCAATAGGCGAGTCGGGTATATAAAAAAAGAAATAGTTATTTTTTCTTTAAAATCAAATGATTTAGAATGTGAAATTTTATTAGGTATACTTTCTAGATACTGGCAGCCCAATAAGCGTAATTAAAGCACGTCTTGCGAAGCAGTACAAGTGTAAAAATTTAAGACGTTCTAAAAGGCATAAATTTGACATTTAGTATCTCTTAGTGAATATAAGACACAAAAAAGACAAATTTAATTGGTAAACCTCCTCTAGTGGACTTGGCATCTATTTTAAGGGTAAATTTTCAAATGCAGTTTACTCAATATTTTTGCTCGAAATAAAAAAAAAATTTGCTTAATATTTTATGCAGAAAACGCTTAGTTTCACATTTTGTTTATACAAGACTTTGGGCCCCACCCACATGTGGAGGCAGAATTGAAGAAAAACCTAAAATTTTCCAGAAAAACTTAATTTCGACTGGCCTTGAAAAATTTAGGAAAGCATCAAACAAAAGAAGGAGCAGATTAGATAAGCGAAACTTCAGTCCAGATTTCGTTTATATAAAATTTTTAAATTTTTAGCTACGCGCCCTCTTAAAGGTCGATTTTTCAAAAATATTGAATTTGAACCAAAAAATTGCATTTTTACGTACATTTAAGTGTAACTTGGAAGTATCTGTGGAAGTATCTAGATAAACGATTTATCTTATATTTCATTTAGAATTAAGATTATGTACATAATTTGTTTACTTAAATCTAGTAAGGCATGGCCAGAAGGGCCGTCAGCCAGATGACAGCTTTGCAAAAATTCATCTAATCAATAAATATTTACATATGAAAATCTCAAAAATCCTCTAAAATAATACTTTTTCTATAGTTTAGTGCTATTTTAATAAAGCAAAATAGTTTATGCCAGTCTTCTCCATTCAAAATTTCCACGACGTCCTCTCGGTCAATGTAGTTCTGCTGCCATATTTGTCGTCTTATTACCGCCAAGATGGGACATTTAGCGATGAAATGTGTTATATTTTCCCTTTCCCGGGTATTGCATAAAGAACAGGTGTTACTAAGATCATCTCTGTGTGGCACGTAGTTTAAGGGTAATAATTCCCCTCTTGCACGGAATATCATTGAGATTTTTTCTGCGCTAGAGGTGTCCTTGAAATAATTAACTTCATTTAAGTTGTACCGAAGCCTTGAATAAATTTCTCTATGCTGCGAGTTCAATGCTTTTTCAATATTGTCTTCCCTAAATTTCACGCAGAGTTTTTCAAGCAGGCCATACAGATACGTCCTCCACTCTCCTAAGTTTTCAAGCGTTAAATTAAATGGCAAGGAGCAACTAGCGGCAAGTTGTTTCCATCCCTCGAACCACGAACTTTGCGAATTTACTATGGCTATTGCAATCCTTTTAGCAACCTTCTCGTCGTGGCTCTGCAGTGTCTTAATTACATAATCAAAATGCAGTTTAAGCGACGTAAGGAAAAGCGGCAGTAGTCCCGTTTCTATCAGTAACATGTAGTTTGGAGTGGTATTTGGAAGTCTAAATTGCCGTTTTAAGAAGAAGCGTAGCAACTTTTCAGTAGACTCATGCTGGCGCCATCCCCACGACTGGGCAGCATACAGCATTATTGCTTCAGATGTTGCTTGAAACACTTTGTACTTCGAACTAAACGTTAGATGCTTATTACCATATATTTTGCTCCATACTGTTCCAATAGCGTTTTTCGAGGCTGCAAGTTTTTTCGAAAGGTGATTTTCCATGCTAAGGGTACTAGTCATAATCATTCCGAGGTATTGGTATTCTTTAACTATTTCTATTTGCTCTGATCCATAGAACCATCTTTCATTCGCCGCTGTGCGTCCTGTGCCCTTGCGAAAAACCATTGCCTTCGACTTACTTAAATTCACAGTCAAGTTCCAAGTCAAACAGTAGTCTCGCGATCGGTTTATCATTAGCTGTAGCGATTCGGGTGATTCTGCTAACAGTACGAGATCGTCAGCGTACATTAAAACCTTTATGTTGAAACCCTCTATTGAAATTCCACAGGGCAAAACTTGAACTACATCATCAATGTATAGGGAGAACGCTGGTGGGCTGAAGTTACATCCTTGCTTTAAGCCCACAAAGGAAGGGAACCAGTCCGATAGATTTTCACCATCCCACACTGAATTTATTGTTTGGCTATATAAGTCTTCAACTATTCTCCCAAATTACCTAGACATCCCTTCTCTGCAGAGTTTGTAGAAGAGAGCTCTTCTGTCTATAGAGTCAAAAGCTGCCCGAAAATCAACGAAAAAAGTATAAAGCTTCTTGCGTCTACTTATATACAGCTCTGCAATGTTGGTTAAACTGAAGATGTGGTCTACCGTAGAGTTTCCTTTTCTGAAGCCAGCTTGGAATTCGCTTAGAAACTGTGTGCTTTCGATCCACTTGGTAAACCGGCATCGCAGTATTTCCATAAACAATTTTAAAGATGCGTTGAGAAATGATATTCCCCGATAATTTGAAGGATCAGCCTTATCACCTTTTTTGTGTATCGGGAAGATTATAGCTTTCTTAAATTCCTCCGGTGCTACTCCGCTGTTCAAAATATTATTATAGGCACGTGTGAGCTTCGTTATAAATTCAGCTGTAGCATGCTTGAAATACTCGTTTGGAATGCGATCAACTCCCGGTGCTTTATTCTCTTTTGCTTTAAAAATAGCCATCTCTACTTCTCTTACACTTATTTCAGAGTCAAATATCATGTTTTCATAATTTGGCTTGGCATATCGCATCGGCTCAGCAAATATTGCAACATTAAAAAGTTTTTTAAAATGATCTTGGAGCGCTGAAACTGAAGGTAGGGCGTTTACGGCAAAGCGTTTTCCTTTAAGCTTCTGAGTGGCCTTCCAAAACTGAGCACCGTCTCTGTAGCCTACTAAACCCTCCGCTTGAAATCTACAAAAATTCTCTTTTTTGGTTTTGCACAGTAACCTGTAGTACCGATTTGCGTTAAGGTATTCCTCCTTCAAACAGTCCGCGGACTGTGGAAGTGTCTTATAATTAATAGTATGTAATAAGGGGGGGTTGGACCACACCCCTTTTCGAAGTTTGCATTACTTATAAAATATGAAAAAGTAACTTTGCGTCAGCATTTTACAATGTGGGATAGGATGGGTATTCAATGGTCCGTTTTACAGACTGTAACTCCTGCGTAGACACTGTAGCACACTTACTGGTTAAATTTTGCCATTTTTGCCATTTACCAAATTTTGCCATTTGAAGGCAGAATTAAAGAAAAACCTCAAATTTTTCAGAAAACATGGATTTCGACTGCTTCTTAGCCTAACTTAAGTAAGGATAAGAAATAAAATTTAGCACATTAACTTCACCGGGTTCTATTTAGATTTCGTTTCTACAAAGTTTTTGGCCACGCCCATGTTGAGAGGTTGATATTATAAAAGTGTTGAATTTTACCGAAAAAATTACATATTTGGCATCGAATTAGAGAGTAATTGTTCAAATGCAATTTATTCAATATTTTAGTTCCAAATCGAAAAATTTTTTTTATTATGTTATGTAGAAAATATTAAGTTCTACATTTGGTTGATACTAAGTTTTGGGCCAAATCCATATTTAGAGGCATAATTCCATAAAAACCTATACACTTCCAGAAAAACATGGATTTCGACTGCTTTTTAGCTTTACTAAGTATAGAATAAGAAATAAAATTTACCACATAAAGAACCCGGATACTATTTCAGCTTTCGTTCATCCAAAGCTTTCGGCTACGCCCATCTGTAGAGGTCAATTTAAAATTTATAGCTTGCGCACATATCTGAACATTTTATACTGCAAGTTTTTTGGATTTAAAGCAAATATATCAAATAAAAGCCATTTATAAGAATGCACATTAAATATGACCACGCGGACTAGGGGGGCGGTTTTCGCTTTTTTTTAATGCAAATCACAATACACTTAAGCGAGGATATTGCATACCAAATTTCAGCTTCCTACGACCACTTTGATTTTTCATGCTATTAAGTAAAGTGGGCGTGTCATAAGGCGGATTTCAAAAAAATTTACAATTGTACTGCTTCGGTACCTAGAAAGAAAAGATATCAAGTCTCAAGTTCCTGGCTCAAAATTTAAGGCCTAAGAACTACCGACAGATAGACGCACGGACGGGCGGACATGGCTCATTCAACTTACACTTCGGTCTCGATCGTATGCCTTTAAGGTCTTGGGGGTCTACTGTGATTATTTCTCTATATTACAAACTATGAATCAAACTTAATATACCTCCTATCCTATGGGATAAGTTATAAAAATATTCCTATATGTTAATTCGGCGACTCCTGCATGCTGTTTTATTTCTTGTCGCCACATAATATTGACCCCCTCTTTGTTTTGTTTGTCCCTTTGTTTTCCCTTTTGTTTGTCCGATTGCTGCGCACACTTACTGGAATATCTTTGACTCGATGTTTATTTCTTAGTCGAAATGCAATTCCGTCGGCACTCTGAACCTGCACACCCAGTGGTCCACTGTCTGGTCAACAACGCTTTTCGCTTCTTGATTTGGGATCGCAAATGCCTCGGGCCCCTTGCTGAAGTAATTGACAATTACAAGGATATAACGATTGCCGCTTTCAGTTTCCGGAAATGGACCTGCGAGTCGACGGCGATTCTTGCGAAGGGGGAACCAACGTTGTACTGTTGCATTTTACCTCTTGATTTAACTTAGTGGCAGCACACGTAGTACACTTCTGACACAAGATGTTGAGATGTTGTATCTCAAGTGACGAGCAGCTGGACTGCTCGTGTGCATTTATTAACTTGTGCTACACCTCCCTTTTTCGGAAGAATACATTTATTTTATTGAAATTTATTCTTAAGACTAGTTTCACATTTTATTTTTTATAACATTATTTATTTTTGTTTTAGATTAATTTAACATTTGTATTATTTATTGGGTTTAATGAAACGCATTCTTAAATTTATATATACATATACACTTTTTTATATAGAGGTGGGTACGTATATAAACATGTTTTTGTTTCTTTTGTTTTAATTTTTTAAATCCATATACTTAGGTACATACTTTGTTTAAAATTTATTATTGGCTATAATTATGTAAGTAAAATTGTTTGGCAGGTACCTACATCTATTTTAAATTCTAATACATAATTAATTTTTTTTTTATACCTATACAATACAGGTAGCATTATATATCTTATATTCTCTATTTTCTATTGTAACTATTGTAGCGTATTGTATTCTAGGTATTGTAGCGTCGTAGTCGGTCTTTGTGCACAGTTGTTATATTGTCATGGTTGTCTTTCATATTTATGACCTTAAATGGTCCCTTATAGATATTATATAATTTATGTCCTACTTGTTTTACTAAAACTAAATCTACCACTGCTATGTCTATGCTATAGCTATGCCTTTCGTATAAAATTTTTTCCTTCTGCTTTTTCTTTTTTCTCATTTCTACGACTCTTCTATGAGCGGTTTGTAATCAAAATCTTACTTCTTTTTCGTAAGCATCTACATTATAAATGGGATCTATTTGAGCATTTGAGAGAAAGTCGTAGTTACTTGGGGATTTACCAAACATTAATTCATATGGGCAATAGTCGTGTAAAGTATTTAAGCCACTCATCCCAGTCAGTTTTTTTTACTGAAAGGTATGATCGAATGAACTCGTTAAATGTCCTGTGGTTTCTTTCCACCGTTCCTAAGGTTTGGTGATGATATGCGGTTGAGATAACTTTTCCACCTTAAGCAGTTTGCAGATATCGCTAAATATTTGGTTTTTGTACTCGGTACCCATGTCTGTGATTATTTGCTTCATAGGTCCATAAATTAATATAGAATGGTCAAAGATCGCAATCGCAATGGTTTTTGCACTTTTATCAGCGATTGGCACTGATATTAGATATTTAGTTAAATCACAAATGATTGTTACAGCATACGCATTACCATTTTCTGATCTTGGTAATGGTCCAATGGTATATATAAGCACTATATCAAATGCAGTTTGTGGAGAATCAGTTATAACTAGTGGTTCTTTTACGTTTCTCAGCGATTTGTTATTTTGACACTTGTCGCAACTTTTAACGTATTTTATGACATCTTTCATCACATATTTCCAATGATATTTCTGTCGTATCTTTTTAAGTGTACGTGTAATCCCTCAGTGGCCACTCGGATTGGATCATCATGGTCTTTTTTGTATAATCTGTGTTTTTTCGTCATTATTTGCAATTTTTGTTATTAAAGGCGTCAGTGCAATTTGTATGTTTTTTAGAGCTCTATTTCCAATTTCCTTATACTCACTGATGCGGATCTTCTCGAATATATTGTCTCCCAAAAACTGCTGCAGCTTTGTTAAACCATTATCATTTGCTATTTTTTCCACAAGCAGTGGAAATAATTGATACAAGTAAATTTTTCCATTAGTGATTAGGTAATCAATTTCTTCAGTGATCACTTTTTTATTCATTATTAGTTTTAAACAAACGTCAATAATAACAAGCCTGGCACTGTTTTTCTTATTTCTGCTACTGAACGCTTCGTAGATATTAATTTTATCTAATGACTTTTCTATACTTTCGGTGTCAGTTTTTCTTTCTTTTTATTTGATTGCAATCTAGTTGTTACTTTTAATATTTTGATGGTTGACTCTCTTATATTCTGGATATCTTTAAAATCTATGCGCGACAATGTGTCAGCTACATAATTTTCCTTTTCCCTCAAGTACTCTACAGTAAAATCGTATTCTTCTAGATCTACATAGTCTCATGCAAGTTAATTAAGACGATGGATTCTTCATTACAAACAGATAAGACAGCGGTCTGTTATCACTTTTGACCAATAATTTATTGCCGTATACGTAACGCTTAAAATAATTAGTTGGCCAATGAATGGCAGTAAGTTCTTGTTCAATTGTGGATTTATTGCTTTCGCCTTTCGTGGATGCTTTTGATGCGTATGCTACCGGCAGTTGGTAACCATTGTGCTCTTGACTTAGCACAGCACCGCAGGCGTATTTGCTAGTATCAGTCGTTATAGAAAATTGCTTCTGGAAATCGGGATATTGTAGTATGTTCGGGCTTAAAAGTGCTTTTTAAGTATTCAAATGCATTGCCACATTCTGTGGTCCATTCAAAAGGGGTATTTTTTTTACATATAGTCCCGTTAATAGCCTTGAATGTTCAGCGAAGTTTGGAACAAATCGTCTGTTGTAATAGTTGCAGAATGCAACGAATCGCTTGACCTCATCTGCATTTTTGGGAATTGGATAGTCTAATATAATTTGAAATTTGCTATGATCTGGAAGAATGCTTTGGTCTCTGCACTTATGACCTAAGTATATCACTTCGTGACTGAAAAATGTGCACTTGTCTGGATGTAAATTTAGATTGTATTTTGGACACGTTTTAAATACATCTGTCAAATTTCTAAGCATATCAGCTTCTGAACGGCCCAACACAACTAAATCATCCATATATAAGAATATTTGTGTAGGCGCTAAACCGGAGAAAGCAATTGTCATCATTCTTTGAAATGAATTTGGGGCTGTTTTTAGGCCATAGGGTAGTGGCTTAAATCGAAATGAACCCTTGACAGTTGAAAACGATGTAATGTCCCTGGAGTTTTCATCTAACTCGATTTAATGAAAACCGGACGTAAAGTCCAGGCAAGAAAAATATTTGGTTTTACCTAATTGGTCAAGGATGTCATCTATTCTGTGCAGTGGGAACTTATCTGCAACGAGTTTTTTGTTTATGTTTCTATAGTCAACTATTAACCTCCATCGCTTTTGACTATTACCTGGTAATGATTTTTTAGGTACCAGGAGTATTGGGCTATTATATTCTGATGCGGAGGGTTCAACAATATCGTCTCGTATTAATTTGTCAACTTGTTTGGATATTTCACTTTTATGGGTTTGCGGAATTCTGTAATTCTTAATATATGTTGGTTCGTCGGTTTTCAAATGAAGTTTTTGTTTATAAAAATTATTGACGGTTATTTTATCTGTTTCAAGTGCGAATATATCTATGTATTCAGAGCAAAGTTTTTGTAAATCAAACTTTATGAACTCTGGGAAATTTTTGGAAAGTTTTTGTAATTTAAGGTCTTTGGATTGGCTGCCTTGTATTAATACTCGTTCATAGTCGTTTAGACTTTCTGTTTTTAGTAAAACATTCTGTATCAGTACATTCTCATTTGTTGTGTTTATAATACGAACAAATGCTGTGGTGCCTTTTGTGACAGTATTGACCACAAATTTTCCGTCTTGGAGTTGTTGTTGTGGAACGAACACTTCTTTGTCCTTGCTTTGGATGTTGACCTGTCTAATGACTTCAGACCTTGCCGGTATTGCTATTGCATAACCTTGAGGTGCGCATGACATTGGTATTGCAATGTCATCAAAATCATCTGGCCTTAATACCAACCAGTTGTTGTCCCTGCTGTAGTCAAGTAAACAATTATATTTCTTGACGAGACCGATTATTCCATCGGATGGGATTGAAAAATTGTCACTTACTACATGAAATTCGTGGGCTATTGGCGTATTGTTAAATATTAAATCGAAATGGGCCATTCCCAATGTATATGTTGTTCCATGACCTATGCCGTTTAGGCTTGTTATTTTGTTAGCATTAACGTTATCAAAATTTTAAATCTGTCCTTTCTTTATTATAGAAATATCCGCTCCTGTGTCGACTATGAATGTTGCAACATCATCATTTTGTGACGTGCTAAATGTTATGAATGATGTGCGATTCAAATTAATATTATAGATCTTACTGCTTTTTCTTACACGACCTACTGAGTACTTGAGGTGTCTTCGTTTTCCGTTTCTTGTTGTGTCAATCTAATGTTTCTATTGCTATTATTTGTATGTCTATTGTCCCTTCTTTGATTAAGATAACTTCTATGGTTTGAATTATTATTGTCATTTCCGCGTCTATGTCAACGACCTTGGCCACGTCCAAATTCGCGTCCACGAAAAAAATTATTTCGGTTATTAAAATTTTGAGCATAGCTTCTACCACGATTATTTCTGAAATGTAAAATTGGATTTGGCTGGCCATAATTTTCAGTACAGCAGCTTACGAATTTGGCGACTACTTCGTTCATGTTGTTGAATTGCCCGGACTCCATAAGAAGTCTTACCTTATCATGGCTGGAGTTCTTGATAATGGCTTTAATGGCAGTTTTAGTGGAATAGGTCTCTGCCAATTGGGGTGTAAGCCCGTCTGAAATGTATGCACTTTGTAACTTTTTGGTAAGCTCCTCAACCTCTTGTGCATAAGCAGTTTCAGGCTTAGAGTTTTGACGGACGTTCATCAACTTTGCAGTGATAACGTCTACAGATCCGCCTTTACCAGTTGTTCTTAATTTTTGAATTACTTCTGTTATTGTTGTTCCTAAACCAGATATCAGATTTATTGCATTTCCTTTTAACTTAGCTTTTATTAGATTGGTAGCAACAATATCGTTGCCATCATTTACGCTATTTAGCAATTCTAACGCGGCTAAGAAGCTTTGGAAGGATTTTCGATGCAATATTAAGAAATTCCACAGGTGTTTGCGACATTTTGTTCGAACTTGAAATACTGGCTTTGCTACTAGTAGTTTTTTGGTTCCTATAACTTATATTCTTAGTTTTGGTGTCTATTTGGATTGATACTTGCTCATGGAGTGAAACGGGTAATTTGAGGTGTACTCCCTGTCCAGATTCCGCTCTTAAAACTTTATCTCTAGACTCACTGTACAGTTCATGGGCTCTAACCTTTTGTTTTTTTCGTTAGCTTTGAAAAACTTACATTTAGCTTGATTTTGATGCTTTCTAATTTATCTAGTAATATTTTAAGGTGAAGATCTATTGACGTTTATACATTTACTTGATTTATCGATAACTTCCCTATTTTCGTGAATTTTTTCTAGGATTTTTAGCCATTCCATTTATAAAAAAAAAACATATATATAAATGTAGGTACCCACTTATTTGCGCTAGGCATGAAGACCAAGATTAAATTTGTGCGAGAGACGCAGCTCTCGCCATGTAAGTTTTTCTTAGTGATTTCTTATGCCAAGAGTATATTTTAGTTAATAAGTTAAAAGCCAAAAGACCTATTATAATTATGAAATATCCGACCCAGGGTATATTAAGTTTGTTGTATAGTTTGAAACGCAGTGAAATAATCACCTTAGACCCCTAAGACCTTTTAGAGATATGAATGGGACCGACAGGAGAATCGATTAAGCCATGTCCGTCCGTCCGTCCGTCCGTCCGTCCGTATGTAAACAACTTTTAGGCCTTAAATTTTAAGGCAGAGAGCTGAAATTTTGTGGATTGGTTGGAAGTCCATTCCTTCAGATCAAGTTTGAAAATAAGCTGAATCCGCCCACAGACACGCCCACTACAGGCCTGTATGTGCGACCATCTCCAATTAAAAAAAATTCATTTTGCAAATTTTAGCTATGTTACAATGGCGTAAGCGCATTCATTTTCGGTACGTAACATTGCCTTATAATTGTCTTTAAGGTAGCCAAAAAATTTTAGCTTTTTCATTGGCCACGCCCACTTTTTAAGGGATTTTAGCTTAAAATTACTGTTTTTCAATAAATATATAGAAATTTGACAAAAAATTGTATGACAAAAGCTGTAGGTACTAGCATTTTCTAACTTTTATGTATATATTGTATGTGATTTCGCCCACTTTTGTGGGCGTGGCTTTAAAAAAAGTGATTTTTTTAGTTAAAAAGGCGGAGTTTTAGGCCGAAATGTATGCAACCACCTAGTATAAAGCATTCAAGAGTTATATTTTTAAAACCGGCCTTTTTTTGGAGGCGTGGCAGTTTTCTTTTTGGTATGGTCGGGTATTTTGCAGTCCGTCGTAGATGGATTGAAGCTTTTGCATACCCACTGTTGCACTTTCCCTTTTGTTTTGAATTAGTTTTGCCCATATTGTTGCCAAGAGAAAAATATTAATAATTAACTTATAACTTAATTACTAACTTGAATTTTTGCTGCTTGTTGCTCCTGGTGTGCGCTTCTGTCTGGTTATTCTTCTTGCTCTTTGTCTTTTTACGTTTACGTTAATTTAGGAGCCAGCGATATTTATTTTTATTTTTCACGTCCGACGGTGAAGCACTGGTTATGGTCAGATTTCTTCACATGCACTTTGGTCTATTTAAATTCATTAGCGATATGAACTGAATATGTTAATTTATCTTCATACGCACAAGACCGATGGGTGTACAATCGCGGCGAATGCAGAGCGGTCATTACCTAGGACTCTATTGGTACTCTATTGGATATAAATGGCAGGTTCGCCTTGTAGTGAATAAGTAAAGACATTACCGTTTTGACCGTTCGGTTTGAAAGTCAGTTCCTTATTAATTATTAAATCTTATGCGACCATGTTGCTACCTTATCTTTCTTATGCGATTTTCGCTAACTTAATCATTCCCACGCGCCTGAGAGTGGTTTCCGATTCCAGACGATCGGTGACCAGGAATTCGCTTGGTCAACGGAAGGTAAACCAAGCTCAGGTGAGTGGGGTTTCAAGTGACGAGCAGCTAGACTGCTCGTATGCGTTTATTAACTTATGCTACACTCTATCCATCTTGCGACTTGCACTCAGGAATTTCGAACTAAAGTAACCATTTGAAAGAGGCGTGGTCTGTACGCAAGATGAACTTCTGGCCACTCAGGTTTTTCTGGAAATGTTTCATCGCCAGTATAAGAGCAAGAAGTCCTCGCCTGGTAATACAGTAGTTTCTCTCTGGTCGGGTTAGAACTCTGCTGAAGTATGCTACCACTTTCTCCTACTTTCTCCTATTGCGACAATGCTGCGCCGATACCCACATACGCCAATTATTGTGTGTACACCTCACTAGCACTGGTGTGGTGAGTTGAATCCATAAATGTAGAGGTATTTTTTTTTCTTTTATAGTTATCATGGAATGATATTGTAGCGTTCAGGATGCACTGAATTAAATTATAGACTTTATTTTATTTTTCACGTCCGACGGCGAAGCACTGGTTATGGTCAGATTTCTTCACATGCACTTTGGTCTATTTAAATTCATTGACGATATGAACTGAATATGTTAACTTATCTTCATACGCACAAGACCGATGGGTGTACAATCGCGGCGAATGCAGAGCGGTCATTACCTAGGACACTAATGGTACTCTATTGGATATAAATAGCAGGTTCGCCTTGTAGTGAATAAGTAAAGACATTACCGTTTTGACCGTTCGGTTTGAAAGTCAGTTCCTTATTAATTATTAAATCTTATGCGACCATGTTGCTACCTTATCTTCCTTATGAGATTTTCGCTAACTTAATCATTCCCACGCGCCTGAGAGTGGTTTCCGATTCCAGACGATCGGTGACCAGGAATTCGCTTGGTCAACGGAAGGTAAACCAAGCTCATGTGAGTGGGGTTTCAAGTGACGAGCAGCTAGACTGCTCGTGTGCGTTTATTAATTTATGCTACACTCTATCCATCTTGCGACTTGCACTCAGGAATTTTGAACTGAAGTAACCATTTGAAAGCGGCGTGGTCTGTACGCAAGATGGACTTCTGGCCACTCAGCTTTTTCTGGAAATGTTTTATCGCCAGTATAAGAGCAAGGAGTCCTCGCCCGGTAATACAGTAGTTTCTCTCTGGTCGGGTTAGAACTTTGCTGAAGTATGCTACCACTTTCTCCTACTTTCTCCTATTGCGGCAATACTGCGCCGATACCAACATTGCTAGAGTCTGCGTCCACAATAAACGTCTTGCCAGGGATGGGGTAGGCTAGTATCGGCGCTTCGCAAAGTCGCTGCTTCAGATCTTGAAAGCTTCTTTCGCATTCACCTGACCATATGAATTGTCTTCCATTTTCAGTAAGCTAGTGCAGACACTTTGCAATCCCAGCGAAATCCTTAACGAAACTCCTGTAGTACGTTGCAAGATCGGAAAAGCTCCTCAGCTGGTGTTTGTCTTTAGGAACTGGGCAACTTCTCACTGCTTCAACTTTTTCTGGATCTGTCTTCACTCCATCCGACGATATAACATGGCCTGAGAAGCCCACACTTCTTTGAATTGAGCTTCAAGTGTGCTGCTCGAAGTCG
This sequence comes from Neoascia interrupta, assembly GCA_947623515.1. Classification (NCBI taxonomy): domain Eukaryota; kingdom Metazoa; phylum Arthropoda; class Insecta; order Diptera; family Syrphidae; genus Neoascia; species Neoascia interrupta. Next base: position 127,654,867 of record OX392462.1, read on the forward strand.
TGAGAGCACCTTCCTCAAGTTGTCGCGCTGTGCAGCGAACGTCTTTCCCAAAACGCTGACGTCATCCAAGTATACCAGGCAGGTTTTTCACGTCAGACCATGTAATACACGTTCCATAAGACGCTCAAAGGTGGCTGGAGCGTAACAAAGACCAAATGCCATTACTGTTAACTGCCATAGGCCTTGCCAGTTGTGAAGGCGGTCTTCTCTTTGTCTTCTGGATGGATCGTTACCTGCCTGTAGCCACTTTTCAGGTCAAGGGTGGGTAATCATTTCGCTTCAGAGAGTGTGTCCAATATGTCATCTATTCGAGGTAAAGGGCAGCTGTCCTTCTTTGTGGCATCGTTAAGCCTCCGGTAACCCACGCAGAATCGAGTGCTGCCATCCTTCTTTTTCACCAATTCAACAGGCGACGCCCACAGAATTTTCGAGCTTTAAATCAAACCTTCTTTTTCCATGGTCAATATCATCTCGGCGGCCTCGTCCTCTTTCATCAACGGAAGTCGTCTAGCAGGCTGGTGGATTGGTCTAGCATCTCCGGTATCTATGCGGTGTTGTACTAAGTGTGTTGACCATAGTCTCCATCCTGTGACGCAAATATATCAGCAAACTCGCCAATGAGATTCTCCGCTATGGTTTGCTGTTCGTGATTTAGCTCACAGTCTCCGAATAAAGTCTTACATACCGCGGTCAATTTTGATGGATAGACAGGGCTTGCAGGCTCACTCTGAGATACTGTCGAAATGGCTGCAATGGGTACGCATCTTCCGATCACCTCTCCTTGCCTGAGCTTAACGGTGCGCTTATTTGGGTTGAACAGTCTTAACAGCACCATGTTGTTCTTGGGCTCTGCAAGAATTTTTCCCACGACGTAACTCTTAAATTCACTTTTGTTATCTGCGTCGAATAGACAGAATCGGTGGTTCCCAGGATCACCCTCCAAACGTGCCCAAAGTACTGTCTCTGAAGAGGGCCCCAGAACTTCATCGCTTCCCAGTATTACCCGAAGATTCGCAGTGCTGGCGTTTCCGTATACCATAGGGATCTTGAAGTTTCGATACCTTAGCATCTGCGTTTGACGGTAAAGAATTACCTCGTGTGCCTTCATGAAGTCCACTCCAATGATGCATTCGTCGCATATTTCGGCTACCAAGAATGCATGTGGGAAAGTCAATCCCTCCACTTGTGTCTGTAGTTGCACCTCCCCGTATACTTTGGCCGCTTTTCATGTATCTGTCTTCAGACTGTAGCAGCTGGTATTGTGTAGGCAGGTTGTCTGAACAAGATCCCTTAGCATGATGGAGGCCGAGGCACCTGTGTCAATAGTGGCCACACATTTTCTGTTGGCGATGATTGCCTCTTCTGTCAGACTCTTTTTGAAGCGTTTTGTTTGCGAGACTTGGATGATTGTCCTGGATTCCATCAACCAAATTACGCCCCATGAATTTGGTTGTTAGGCGTTTTCCGACCGCTGTTGCTCCGCAGGTTGAACGATGTCCCTGCCAGATGCTTCTTTTTCTAGCGCAATGTGGGCAGCTCGCTTGTCTAGCTGGAGCTCTGCACTGTCGCTGTTGGTGTCCTAGTTTGTTACAATTCCAGCATCTCATTTGTCCCCGAGTGGTGTTCGTGTTTTGACTTTCGATGTCGATGCATTGACATGAGCACTCTAGAGCAGCCATTTCCCTTATGCAATGGCTACCTTGCGCTTAAAATGACTGTTTTTCAATAAATATATATGAAATTTGACAAAAAACAAGTGGGAAAGTGCAACAGTGGGTATGCAAAAGCTTCAATCCATCTACGACGGATTGCAAAATACCCGACCGTACCAAAAAGATAACTGCCACGCCTCCAAAAAGTGGGCGGGATATAAAAATATGACTGTCGAATGCTTTATACTAGGTGGTTGCATACATTTCGGCCTTAACTCCACCTTTTTTACTAAAAAAAAGCACTTTTTTTAACGCCACGCCCACAAAAGTGGGCGGAGGCACATAAAATATGTACATTAAAGTTAGAAAATGCTAATGTCTATAGCTTTTGTCATATAATTTTTTGTCAAATTTCATATATATTTATTGAAAAACAGTCATTTTAAGCTGAAATCCCTTAAAAAGTGGGCGTGGTCAATGAAAAGGCTAAAAATTTGTAGCTACCTTAAGGACAATTATAAGGCAATGTCGCGTACCAAAAATCAATGCGCTAGCGCCATTGTAACATAGCTAAAATTTGCAAAATGTATTTTTTGAAATTACAGATGGTCGCACATACAGGGCTGTGGGGCGTGTCTGTGGGCGGATTCAGCTTATTTTCAAACTTGATCCGAAGGACTGGACTTCCAACCAACCCACAAAATTTCAGCTCTCTGCCTTAAAATTTAAGATCTAAAAGTTGTTTACATACGGACGGACGGACGGACATGGCTTAATCGATTCTCCTGTCGGTCCCATTCATATCTCTAAAAGGTCTTAGGGGTCTACGGTTGATTATTACACTGCGTTACAAACTATACATCAAACTTAATATACACTGGGTCGGGTATAATTATATGACAAAAGCTGTAGATATCACCATTTTCTAACTTTTATGTATATATTGTATGTGCCTCCGCCCCGTTTTTGTGGGCGTGGCATTAAAAAAAAGTGATTTTTTTAGTTAAAAAGGCGGAGTTTTAGGCCGAAATGTATGCAACAACTTTTTGGAGGCGTGGCAGTTTTCTTTTTGGTATGGTCGGGTATTTTGCAGTCCGTCGTAGATGGATTGAAGCTTTTGCATACCCACTGTTGCACTTTCCCACTTGTTATTTGATATATTTGCTTTAAATCCAATAAACTTGCACCATAAAATGTTTAGATATGCGCGTAGGCTAACAGCTCAAGTGAATTAATATCCCCACACCCACTTTTGGGGGCATTTTTAAGTACAAACCAAATTTTTACATGAAAATGCAGTCAACACGTGTATACCACTTCTGATAAAAAAAAAAAACAAAAATACGATGTTGTTGAGAAGGGTGGATGCCACGACCCTTTCTTAAGGAGAAGATCATGATTTATGACACAATTCGGAGCTTGACAGTGGTCAATTGGGATGGGGTATCCTACGATTCGCCTAAGCGGATTGTAACCCTCCCACTAGTTGATCTATCGTTTGGAACTTTTAAAAAAACGCATTCTTTTTTCAAAAAGTGCATTCTGGGATTCGAGTTTAGTTTGTACTGCATACTTTTGTTCATGAAGCTGCTTTTCCAGAGCATTCTTTTCTTCGTCAAATTTGCTTTCGAGAGAATTCTTTTGTTCGTCGAACTTGCTTCGAGAGAATTCTTCTGTTCTTCGAGAGTATTCTTTTGTTCTTCGAATTTTTCCTAAAGCAACTTCATGAAAGCGGGCGTTTCATTGGCAGTACTTACTGTGCTTTCCTTCTCTTGATCATCGAAGAGCATTGTATTGGGTTTCCACCTTCCACGGTGATGGGATCCTGGATTCGGAGCAATAATTCCTTTTTAAGCCCCGAAGTCTGGAGGTTTCTTTCACCCAATTCTGCTTTCAACTCGGCTGTGGTCAATTGTTTATTTTTGCGACCCATTTTTAATTATCGAAGCACAATTTCACGACGCAATCAGTTTATTTTCTATATCTGTTCTAGACAATTCCCTCGCGAATACGTTAGCGGCACTGTTTTTGTAAATTCGTTAATTATAACTTTATCGCACAACCAGTTTCAACACATCCGTAAAATTCCACAATCAAATCTCTATGAGTCAGTTTTAGTCATTGACGCTATTTGTACGCGCTCTTAATCTGGAAAATTCCGGTTTTAAAAAAAAAAACTGTTCGATACACTAACACTGTTGCGGAAAACTCTACTGTAGAACTTACTCACACAAATATTAGTTTTATCCCCAATATCTGACACCAATGTAATGTTTTGGCCTGGGGTTCATCGAATAAAACTCGATTTCACTTTTTATACCCCATCCCATAGGATAGGAGGTATATTAAGTTTGATTCATAGTTTTTAGCATAGAGAAATAATCACCGTAGATCCCAAAGACCTTAAGGGCATATGATCGAGACCGAATTGTTAGTCGAATGAGCCATGTCCGTCCGTCCGTCCGTCTGTCGGCAGTTTTAAGGCCTTCAATTTGAGCTAGGAACTCGAAACTTAACACCTGTTCTTTCTAGAACCCGAAGCAGTACAAGTGTAAATTTTTTTGAAATCCGCCGACTGACACGCCCACTTTGCTTATAAATAAATAAATAAATAGAGTGGCGCAACAGCTCGAGGTGAACCAGGGCCAACTTCTCAACAATGTATGCTGGTGTGTTAATTTCTTTACATACAAAAGGACCTACAATTTTTTGCCGAATCCGAACGGCACTTTGGGAAGTTTTTCAAGACAAATGCTACTCTCGGAGGGCTTATCAGACCCTCGCGGAGGTGGGGGCCGTAAAAAGAACAAGTCTTTTTTTTTCAGGTGACGATGGCAGGATCTTTGACGATGGCCCACTTTGCTTAATAGCATGAAAAATCGAGGTTGTCGCAGGAAGCTGAAATTTGGTAAGCGATAACCTCGCTTAAGTGTATTGTGACTGGCATTTAAAAAAAAAGCGAATGCCGCCCCTTGTCGGTGTGGTCATACTTAATATGCATTCCAATAAACGGTTCTTGTACCCCATCCCATAGGATAGGAGGTATATTAAGTTTGTCACATAATTTGTAACACGGTGAAATAATAATGGTAGACCCCCAAGAACTTAAGGGCATATGATCAAGACCGAATTCTGAATCGAATGAGCCATGTCCGTCCGTCTGCATGTCACAAAGTTTTAGGCCTTAAATGAAACTTTCCGCATAAAGACACACCCACAATCGGTCTAAATGTGCAACTACCTCCAGAGTTTTCAAAACTTTAAGACGTTCTAAAAGCCTGAAATTTGACATTAAGCATCTCCTAATGTAATACACAAAAAAGGCAAATTTAATTGGTAAATCTCCTCTAGTGGGCGTGGCATCTATTTTAAGGGCAAATTTTCAAATGCATTTTAATCAATATTCTTGCTCGAAATTGAAAATAATTTGCCCAATATTCTATGTAGAAAATGCTTAGTTCCACATTTTGTTTATACAAGACTTTGGACCACGCCCGCATTTGGAGGCAGAATTGAAGAAGAACCTAAAATTTTCCAGAAAAATTTAATTTCGACTGCCCTTGAGCCTAATTTAGGAAAGCATGTAACCAAAAAATTATCAGGTTAGGTAAACGAGATTTCAGTTCAGATTTCGTTCATATAAAGTTTTTAGCCACGCCCTCTTTAAGGGGTCGATTTTTCAACAATATTGAATTTGGACCAAAAAATTGCCATTTTTACGTACTTACTTACTTACTTAAGGTGGCGCTACAGTCCGGGGTGGACCTGGGCCTCAGCCAACAAGCTTCGCCAGCCAGCTCTGTTTCTAGCTAGCCGTCTCCAGTTTCGCACGCGAAGTTGGCTGAGGTCCCCTTCCACTTGCGTGCGCCACCTGAGTCTCGGTGCTCCTCTACCGCGTCGTCCCTGCGGTGTGGATTCGAAAATTTTCCGGGCCGGGGCGTTGGTATCCATCCGCTCTAGATGACCCAGCCATCGTAGACGTTGTGTTTTGACTCTTTTGGCTAGGTCGGTATCGCTGTACAGCCCGTACAGTTCGATATAACATCTCCTCCTCCAGGCTCCGTCTATGAAGACGGGACCGAAGAATTTTCCTCTCGAAGCAGCCTAAAGTGTTTTCATCCGCCTTTGATAGGGTCCATGCTTCTGCACCGTAAAGCAGGACTGGGATGATGAGGGTCTTATACATGGACACTTTAGTTGCTCGAGAGAGGGCTTTGCTACTCGATTGCTTTCTTAGCCCAAAGAAACAGCGATTGGCAAGAGTTATCCTTCGTTTGATTTCAGCGCTGGTGTCATTGTCTGAATTGATAGCGGAACCCAGGTACACAAAGTCCCTAACTACCTCAAAGTTATAGCTGTCGATGGTGATGTTTTGTCCAAGACGTCAGTGTTGGGTGTCTTTTCTTGATGACAGCATATACTTGGTTTTGCCCTCATTGACTGCTAAGCCCATATTCGCCGCTTCCGTCCCAATACTCACGAAGGCTTCACTGATATCACGCTTTGTTCTACCGATTATGTCAATGTCGTCTGCGTATGCAAGTAGTTGAACGGACTTTTGAAAGATTGTACCACTGGTGTTGGCGCGAGAGTTCTGCACAATTCTCTCAAGTATGATGTTAAAGAAGTCGCATGACAGCGCGTCGCCTTGTCTAAATCCTTTTTTGACATCAAAGGGGTCGGTGAGGTCTTTGCCGACCTTGCCGGAACAGCGTGAGTTTTCCATCGTCATCCTACACAGACTGACGAGTTTGGCAGGGATGCCAAAATTAGACATTGCGCTATATAGCTCGTCTCTATAGATGCTGTCATACGCGGCCTTGAAATCGATGAAGAGGTGGTGTGTATCGATTTGGAATTCCTGGTTTTTCTCCAAGATCTGCCGCAGTGTGAATATTTGATCGATGGTGGACTTTCCTGGCCTAAAGCCACACTGATATGTGCCTATCAGATTGTTGACAAACGGTTTCAGGCGTTCACACAGTACAGCAGAAAAGATCTTGTATGCGATGTTAAGAAGACTTATGCCTCTGTAGTTGGCACAACTCAGAGGGTCTCCTTTCTTCAGGATCGGGCAAACAATGCTGAGGTTCCATTCATCGGGCATGCTTTCTTCCGACCATATCTTGCAGATGAGCTGGTGCATGCTCCTAACCAGCTCATCGCCAGCGGATTTAAAAAGTTCGGCAGCTAGGCCGTCTGCTCCGGCTGCTTTGTTGCACTTGAGCTTAGACACAGCTGCTTTCACCTCTTTCAGGTCGGGTGGGCGGTATCGTTTGTATGCTTCGTCGGTAACGTCTTCGCCCGGGTTGAATGGTTCGTTCTGCCTGACAGCGGTATTTGGTTCATCCTCGCCGTTATACAGTCTGCAGAAGTGGTCTTTCCAAATCCTCAGCACCGACTGCGATTCTAAAACGATATTCCCTTGATGGTCCTTACAGGCTTCAGTTCGAAGTTTATACCCTTGGCAGGACCTTTTGATCCTTTGGTAAAACTTTCTAACCTCATTTTTGTTGTAACATCTCTCTATCTCTTCAACCGCGCGCTTCTCGTGCTCTCTCTTTTTCCTTCGGAGAAGCCGGTGTTCCTCTCTCCTCCTCTGCTCGTAGAGCTCGCGAGCAGCTCTAGTCCTTCTGTGCAGCGCCGCTTTGTATGCTTCCTGTTTAGCTGCATGTGCTTGCCGGCATTCATTGTCAAGCCAGGGGTTTCGTTGTGGTCGCCGTGTGAAACCCAGCACTTCAGAGGTGGCGTCTCTGATGGCATTTTGGCAATGTTGCCACTGGCTATCAATACTTGATGCTGGTTGGATAGGACTTCGTAGAAGGTTTTGAGAGACTCGGTTGGAGAAGGACCTGGCGATCTCTTGCGATTGTAGTCGGCCGACGTCAAAATTCCTCACAGTATTTCCATTACTTGGCGCTGGTCGGGATATCCGCAGCCGTACCTTGGCTACAACAAGGTAGTGATCCGAGTTAATGTTGGCCCCTCGGAAAGTTCGAACATCCATGATACTGGAGGAGTGCCTTGCGTCGATCGCAATATGGTCAATCTGGTTGGCGGTTGATTGATCGGGAGATCTCCATGTCCCTTTGTGGATATTGAGATGCGGGAACTGTGTACTAGCTACCACAACGTGTCGCCCCGCAACAAAGTCGATCAGCCTGAATCCGTTATCGGAGGTCGTGTCGTGCAGGCTATGCTTTCCGACAGTATGACCAAAGATGCCCTCCCTTCCTAGCTTGGCATTAAAATCGCCTAGGACAATCTTAATGTCGTTGCTAGGGCACTGCTCATAAGTTTTGTCCAGGAGCTCGTAGAACATATCTTTGGTCTCGTCATCCTTCTCCTCTGTGGGGGCATGTGCGCATATCAGGCTTATGTTGGTGAATTAAGCCTTTATGGGGATCGTCGCGAGGCGCTCGCTTACAGGGTTGAAGCTTAAGACTTTTTGCCTAAGTCTGCCTCCAACAACGAAACCACATCCAAATAGGCGCTGTTTTTGATGTCGGTAGCAGTCGCCGTAGTAGATGTCGCAGTTTTTCATCCTTCTTTTGCCCGGCCCGTCCCACCGCATTTCTTGGATGGCAGTAATGTCTGCCTTGCCATCGTTAAGGGCCTCCGCTAGTTGCTCGGCTGCACGTGGTCTGTTAAGGGACCTTACATTCCACGTGCAGATCCATTTTTACGTACATTTAACTGTAATTTGGAAATATCTGTGGAAATATCTTATAATTAATAGTTTGTAATTAGGGGCGGTTGGACCACGCCCCTTTTCGAAGTTTGCATTACTTATAAAATTTCAAAAAACAACTATGCCATCAGCATTTTACAATGTGGTATAGGATGGGGAATTCAACGGTCCATTTTACGGACTGTAACTTCCGCGTACACACTGTAGCACTTACTCACTGGTTATTTGATATATTTGTTTTAAATCCTAAAAATGCGCAGTGTAAAATGTTCAAATATGGGCATAAGCTATCAACTCAAATGAATAAATTTTCGCTTTTTTAGTATACACCAAATTTTTAATATGAAAATGCAACCAACACGTGTATACCACTTCGGAAAAAAAATATAAACAAGAATATGATGTTATTGAGAAGGGGTCGATGCCACGCCCCTTTCTGAGGGAGAACATTTTTAACTGAGAAATTTGAAATACAATGAAGTTAAATGAAACTGTAATTTAACAACCAAGATTTATGACACAATTCGGAGCTTGACAGTGATCATTTGGGATGGGGTATCCAACGATTCGTCTCAGCGGATTGTAACCCTCCCACTAGTATAATTTCACAATGAAACACTTTTTTTTATCAAACAATCTTATTTAAACTTAAATCACACTGTTATTCAACTTAACTACTTAGAATTCAACACTTTATTTCAATTCAATCACTTTTTACTTTGTTACCGGTTTTCACAAATCAGCGTTTAAAATATAACTGTCCGTACGAGCCTGTCACCCGTGTATTTATACAAAATTAAGCACCTTCTACTACGTTTCATACTTTCCCTTTGGTAATTTTCCATTGGTCCTTTTCCGTTGAATTCCATGGAGGGGAAATTCGATATCAAAGTCGAACTTCGAACGGCAGTCTGCTGACAAATGACCGGAATGACAGTTGGGTATGTTCGGTCAGTGAATCGAGTGGGTGTGTTCGCAGAGTGAATTGATGGGTGCATACAGCGACTCCTGCATGTTGTTTTATTTCTTGTCGCCACATAACAATACTTTATATACCTATAGAGTTATCGCTCTTGTACAACACACTGTTCTTTCACTAAACTCTCAAAAGATGTATATAGTATAAGGAAAATAGTGGTTGTAATCGTATGGTCTTAAATAAGAACCTGTATTATAGTTATATGTTAAAAAGCAGCTTTTGATGGCTGTACTTGCACTTGGTAATAAACTGCCTTTACCAGAACATCGGTATTTTCTTGAACCAGCTTTTGGAAATCCCTTTGACGCCTACACTTCAAATCGATGCTATCGACTAGGTATTGGTTGGACCTGGATTCGAGGACCTGGATTCGACCCAGGACCTCCCAATTGTCGGTCATAGGCGCTTCCATCTGCACCACCGCCCACATCCATCTCGGGTGTCCAAATAGCCTACATGATCTCTCTGCATAGATAATGCACATAAAACAACAATATGTAATTACATTCAAATGATCACGTGGTTACACGTAGTAAAGCAGCAATGCGTGAAATTCACTAACACAAGTCTTCAATGCGTCGTTCCTAATCAGCTACAAAGAATAGCAACGAATACAGCATACAAAAAGGGAAAAACTAGTGAGGTTGTCGGATTTGGACAAGGAATCAAACGTGTACACTGTAGCTCAAATGGTAGAGCATTACTCGCGACAAGTCAGGGTTGCAGGAATGTACCCTGCCAGTGAGCCACACACGCTTTCTTCTTTCGACACTTCCGTCCGCTAACATTTCAACTCCACTACGATTCAACTCCACTCTACGACTAAACGTAAAAATAGAGGGGCCTGTACGGCTTAGTTGTCACCACAATTGTTATAATTTGCTTAACAAGACATGTTGGCAATAAATAAAAAATGATTGGTTGGAAAAGATGATTGGTTGGACCTGGATTCGAACCCAGGACCTCCCAATTGTCGGTCATAGGTGCTACCATCTGCACCACCGCCTACTTCCATCTCGGGTGTCCAAATAGCCTACATGATCTCTCTGCATACATAATGCACATAAGCCAACAAAATGTGATTAAATTTTTATTTTGTCTAGGTCTGTTTTATCTATTTTGTCTGTTACAATGAACAGTAGATAATAAATACAAAGCTTCAGGCTTTTAAGACATCTTACAGCTTTAAAAGCTCTGGAGGTGTTTGCACAATTTCATCGATTGTGGGAGTGTCTGTGGGCGATTTGATTCAGAATTTGGTTTCGATCATATGCCCTTAAGGTCTTGGGGGTCTACCATTATTATTACACCGTGTTACAAACTATGTGACAAGTTTAATATACCTCCTTTCCTATGGGATGGGATCAGGAAAACAGAAACAAAGTCGAACCACTCATAGATTATAATCACAAGTGGGAACAGTGCAACAGTGCGTATGCAAAAGCTTAAGTCCGTCAGCGACGGATTGCAATACACCCGGCCCTACCAAAAAGAAACCTGCCACGCCTCCAAAAAGTGGGTGGGATGTTAAAATATTACTGTTAAACGCTTAGGTGGTTGCACACATTTTAGACTAAGACCCCGTCATTTTAACAAAGAAAGATCAATTTTTTCTAATCCACGCCCACAAAAGTAGGCGGAAACATATCTGTGGCCTCAACCGAAAACAGTCAAAGTCGAGTTAAGACGAAACTCAGTTTTTGATGCCATCAGATTCAGTGCGTCCGAATTTATGATGCAATTTTTTTTAGCCCTGAATCTTTAAATTTACAGTTACAGAATCCCAAAAACAAAACGACCAAACTCAGTTTTTAAAAATCGCCTCAACGCAAAACAGCTAAACTGGAAAATAAATGTAACAAAAACAGGGCACGTTATCTTAACTCGAGTTAAGGTTAACTCGAGGAAAGTTGAGGTTGGCTGTTTTTCCGTGAGATACTTTTTACTTTCTTTCATTAAAGGCTCAGGGAAAAACAGGTTAAGTCAAGCTAGGTTGTTCGTTCACGAGGAGATTTCACGAGCAATTTCTTCAAATTTCAGTTGGGAAAAAAATCTTAAGTCAAATTAGGTGGTTACTTTACAAGCGACAAATGTAGTTTTATTTTATAAAATTGAATTTAGCTGTTATTTCCCGAGCGAATTTGTGTCACAGCAGAACTTAACTCAAATTGAGTCCTTGTTTCGTGTTGAAAAGTCAGTTGATGAACTTACTTTCTCGAGTGAAGTGCTTTTTTCGCGACGAAATAAAAAATAAAAATTTCTTAAGTGGACTTAAGCTGTTTTTCAATAAATAAATAAATAAAGTGTGATAATAGCTTAACTTTAGACTTTTTGTGCTAAGAAAATTTTTTTATTGAGTTTATAAGCGTTGTGAAACATGTGTAAAATGGTGTCTCGATCAAAAGAATAGAACAAAAGCTGGATATTTACCATACCTTGTTCTGCATTCTTATCTTTTAGAATTGTAAAATTAGCATTGTTCCTTGGCTTCATTGAAAAAATAAGCATCCTATGTTTATAATTTTGATCTTCCAACTTTTGTTTTTCAAACGAAGAAAAATCCTCCTTTAACAAAACAATTTTTGTTCGTGTTGCAGACCAAAAAACTTGTTCGACAAGTTTGGAAAATATAAGATATATAATAACTTAGGGAACAAATAGCAATCACGGTACCGGTAAGCATTGTAAAACGATTTGTGATCAATCAACTTCTGTAATTCTTATTGATAACTGAGGTAACGGGAAATGCTTAAAGGTGCATTTGTTTTCTCTTCCGAATAAACCGATTGATGTCCATGATAAACCAGCATCATTATATAAGTGGCCACAAAAACTGGGGTCATATTCGTATTCAGATTCAAATGAAAACACAGGTGAAGCATCTACTAATATGTTTTAACCGATCCCCAATGAAATGAAGTCATCAATGAACGGATTCGACTTCGATGTTAGTTTATTTAAAATTAAGAACAATCTGCCTATTTTGATAATGTCGTTTTTCAAGAAACTTTTCTTAGATCAACAGTCAGGAATCCAACTTTGTAGCGTAGTGAACCCCTCGCCACCAATCTTATTAAACAACAAGTGGGAAAGTGCAACAGTGGGTATGTAAAAGCTTCAATCCATCTACGACGGATTGCAAAATACCCGACCATACCAAAAAGAAAACTGCCACGCCTCCAAAAAGTGGGCGGGATATAAAAATATAACTGTTGAATGCTTTATACTAGGTGGTTGCATACATTTCGGCCTAAAACTCCGCCTTTTTAACTAAAAAAATCACTTTTTTTAACGCCACGCCCACAAAAGTGGGCGGAGGCACATAAAATATGTACATAAAAGTTATAAAATGCTAGTATCTACAGCTTTTGTCATACAATTTTTTGTCAAATTTCATATATATTTATTGAAAAACAGTCATTTTAAGCTAAAATCCCTTAAAAAGTGGGCGTGGTCAATGAAAAAGCTAAAAATTTTTGGCTACCTTAAAGACAATTATAGGGCAATGTTACGTACCAAAAATGAATGCGCTAGCGCCATAGTAACATAGCTAAAATTTGCAAAATGTATTTTTTTAAATTAGAGATGGTCGCACATACAGGCCTGTGGTGGGCGTGTCTGTGAGCGGATTCAGCTTATTTTTATACGTGATCTGAAGGACTGGACTTCCAACCAACCCACAAAATTTTAGCTCTCTGCCTTAAAATTTAAGGCCTAAAAGTTGTTTACATACGGACGGACGGACGGACGGACATGACTTAATCGATTCTCCTGTCGGTCCCATTCATGTCTCTAAAAGGTCTTAGGTCTACGGTGATTATGTCACTGCGTTACAAACTATACATCAAACTTAATATACTCTGGGTCAGGAATAATAGTGAATGTTTTGTACTACCAGAATGGGAAAACTCAGATGACTCAATTAAAGACCCCGACTTTCATGCCATTAATTCTTAGTCTTATGGTGCTCTTTAAAAAAAAAAATTAGTCGCCAAACGCGCACGTGAAAATAAAACAGAAAAGCGCCAAATATCTAGAAACAAAGGAGAATCGTTTCAGTCGTCGTCTGGAAAACAAAGGGGTGCCAGGACTTCTCAACCTTTTGGTTCGTGTCGGAGGAACTGGAAAGAAAAAATTGCTTTGGAAAAAGTTCAACTTTTGTATTGGTCTTTGAGATCGTACGACCAAAGACTTCTATATATTGGCAATCTTTCATCTATCGACCAGAAGAAATGCAATTCGCTAGCAAACTCGAATCAACGCAAAACAAGCCGCGAACATACTATAAACTATTTCCTGGAGTATGATTGAAGACGAACTAGTGTTTGTCGTACACATTTTACACAGTGTTTTTCCGAAACCAATAGCTTCATAAGAAATGTAATTTCGAAAAAGATATCATGTCCGCTTTTGCCATTTAAAAACTGCCGTGGAAAAAGAACTCCCGTTAACAAAATGACTCCGAGACAAGAAGAAAATATACGAAAACACATTAGCCGATTTCCAGCATATGAGAGTCACTATAGCCGCCGAGATACATCCAAAAAATATCTTCATGGTAGTTTGAATCTTGCAACAATGCACCGTATGTACAAAAGGAAGTAGATGAACCTGTGGCGAAGTAGATGAACAAAATATTCCAAAATTATTCACACCATGAACCTTAAGTTTAAGGCACCAAAACTGGACACCTGTGCAGCTTGATATATACTATTATCAAAAATTACTATAGCTAAAGACGACGAAGAAAAAAGAAGTTGAATGACCAGAAAAGGGTTCATCTAGAGAAAGCTGAGTTGGGCTACAAACAAAAGAGGGTGAACAAGGAAAACGCAAAACAAAACGGAAACATGAGAGCGTTGCGTTTGACTTGCAGCAGTGTTTGCCGACTCCTTTCCTAAGAAACTCTGTTAGCTTTTACAAACGACAATTATGGAACTTCAACCTTACGATCCACGATCTTTAAAAAAATTCATCTGGATGCTTTATGTGGCATGAATGTGTTGGGCGACGAGGTGGAAATGAAATCGCATCACGATTTCATTTCCACCTCGTGAAGCAGCGTTTATAAGCATCTTAAGTCGTTGCCATCAACAGTAAACAAAGTTACTTTCTACAGTGATTCATGTGCGGGTCAAAATAAAAACTCCTTTGAAGCCGCTTTGTTTCTCCTTTTCCTAAAAGGCAAATTGGAAATGGAATATACTGTAAGTTCTTGGAGCCCGGGCATACAAATTAATGGCATTCACCCTTCTTCCTATTCTATTCTTATCCCTATTCAGCTTTTCCATTTCCTCTACAGCACGATCACCCCAACTCTTGATTCACCTTTTTTATTTTCTTTACCTGAGCATGATCACCCAAACTCTTGCTTAATCAGCACTTCCCGCACAATCACCTCACACGCTCGCAGTATTACTGTGTCAGCATTTCCTTTTCTTGCACACAGCACAGCACAATCACCCCACACACTTTTCCTATTGCATAATAAGTAATTAAGTATCTTCATATTGTTAAGGTAGGTTAAGGTTTTTATTAAAAGAATAAAATCATAAAGCATTGAGCCATTAAACAGTCACGTAGTATTTTTAAATGGCCCCAACTTTTTCGGTCGAACTCGCGAAGTATTTGTGTGCTCCAAAAATTTTCATAAGAAGAAAATAGAGCCAAACTTGACACAAAAAAAAAAACGCGAAAAAATACCGTGAACCTGCACCGAACAGTAAACATAGTGTTAAAATTTTGTTTGGTGTTGCATCTTACAGATTAGAATAACAGTGCGACAAAACTAAACAGACCACATTAGAAGTGGTAATACTTTGAAACAAACATCCACAGACGAAGAAACGCCTAGAAATAAGTGTCAACTATAAGTCAACTATAAAGGCGAAGCATGAGCATCATCTTGTTGTGAGTGATCAGCTTTAAGTACTTAAATAGATTTGCTCAAATGATCGACGTTTTTGCCTTTATTGACCACAAAAATTTATTCTTTTCTAAAAAGTCGAAACAAAAACACTATAAATCGAAAAAACTTTTTTTTAATATTTTATTTGGCTATTTGGACAATTGCATGCATTTCGGACTAGCATGCAGTCATCTTCAACGAAACTCGATACTAAAAACAAATGAACAAAAAAAAACAATATTATGTTTAACAACAACAAACATTGGAGAGAGAAAAAAAATGAACGAAATTACAAAGTCAAAAAAACATGAAAATTAATTTAACATTTAAGATAGTGTGAACAAGGGAGACAGAATGTTGACTTTGTCGGTGTGATAAGCAGTGACTCATATGCGTCAAGCTTCCTCTCGTTTTGTACGCTTTTGTGTAACCGTACACTTTCGTCGAACGGGCCGATGGTGTGTGGGGGCTCGTTGTCATCACATGATGCAAATACATGAACTGCTACCGATGAACGATTTATTTGTTTATTTTTCACACAGCTGATGTGCTCTTTGAACCTCGTTTCACTGCTCCGTTTTGTTTGGCCAATGTACTTCTTGTTGCAGTCCTTAAAGCTGATTTCATAGATCCCACTCTTCGATCTTATGGGTGTGATGTCTTTGGTTGACCCGAGAATGTGTTTTAGCTTATCGTTGTTTTTGTAAACCATGTGTATGTTTTCTTTTTCAAGTGTCTTCCGCAATTGGTTTGTGATAGCGGGTATGTAGGAGAAAGACACTCGAAATCTGTTGCTGCTTTCCTCGTTTTGGCTGAAAGGTGTCGAGAGATCGTTTCTCCTAATTTTATTTGATTGCTTTTTCACAATTTTTTCAACTGTCGACTATTCAAAACGGTTGATGTCAGCCAATCGTACAATAAAATCAAATTCTTTTTTGAATTCGCCGACGGAAAGTGGTAGATTGCATAACCTATGGGCCATTGAGTGGAATCCTGCAATTTCATGTTGATACGAATAGAAGGAGTCGCTTGTGATGCATCGGTCTGTCAGTTTTCTTGTGGAAAATCTCAAATTCGAGTTTTTTGTTGCGTTTTTTACACAGAACATCCAAAAAGGGGAGAGAATTGTTATCGTCTTCTTCTTCGAACGTGAATTTGATGCTTTCATATCTATTGTTCAATATGTTCAAGATATCAGTAGCTGTGCCTATTTTAATAACGCTAAGGACATCATCAACACATCTTAACCTTATGCTAGGTAATAAACCGTCATTCTTTAGATAAGAGAATGACGGTTTATTTTCGTTCATACAAGACTTTGGGCCACGCCCACATTTAAAGGCAGAATTGAAGAAAAACCTAAAATTTTCCAGAAAAACTTAATTTCAACTGGCCTTGAGCTTAATTTAGGAAAGCATGATACAAAAAAGTAGCAGGTTAGGTAAACAAGACCTCAGTCCAGATTTCGTTCATAAAAAGTTTTCAGCCATGCCCCCTTTTAGGGGTCGATATTGCATTTTTACGTACATTTAAGTGTAACTTAGAAATATCTGTGGAGATATCTAGTAATTAATAGTTTGTATATAAGGGGGGGGGGGTTTAGACCACGCCTCTTTTCAAAGTTTGCATTACTTATAAAATGTCAAAAAATAACGATGCCATCATCATTTTACAATGTGGGATAGGATGGGGTATTCAACGGTCCGTTTTACGGACTGTAACTTCTGCGTACACACTGTAGCACTTACACACTGGTTTGATATATTTGCTTTAAATCCAAAAAACTTGCACTATAAAACGTTTAGATATGTACGTAGGCTATTAACTCAAATGAATAAATTTTTGCCACGCCCACCTTTAGGGGCGTTTTTAAGTGAAAACCTGCGATCAACACGCGTATACGGCATCTGATAAAAAATATGATAAAGAAGTGAGTAAGTGCAAGATTTCATCTGTGACAACCATTAATATACCCGACCTTTTATACGGTGTAAAACCAAATCTTAAATTTTTTGGTCACGAATTCATATATTATTTGTATAGGCCACGCCCCCAAAAGGGGGTCTGGGCTAAAAATTAAAATCAATTAATTTTAATTTCGCGCTGAGCCCGAAAATTAATGCAAAAAAATAACCGTTTTTTCCTTAACACGCCCCTTAAAAGTGGCCGGAACTCAAAACTTTGTATGGAGCAAACCTAGCAACTTTCAAGCTCCGAATTGTGTCATAAATATTGATTGTAAAATTTCAGTTTCTGTTAACTTCAACCGTATTTAGAATTTCTCAGTTAAGGTATCTTCTCTCTTGAAAAGGGGCGTGGCATCCACCCCTTTTCAATTACATTTTTTTTTGTTTTCAATTTTTATCAGAAGTGATATACGCCCCCAATAGTGGCAAAAATTTATCCATTTGAGTTGATAGCTTACAAACATATCTGAAGATTTTATGGTCCAAGTTTTTTAGATTTAAAGCAAATATACCAAATAAAAACAGTTTATAAGAATGCATGTTATATATGACCACGCCTACAAGGGGGCGGTTTTCGCTTTTTCCTTAAATGCCAATTACTTAATACTTATGCCAATTACTTACGCGTACCAAATTTCAGCTTTCTGATTTGGTGGGCGAATTTTGAAAAATTTTACACATGAACTGTTTCGGGACCTAGAAAGAACAAATATTAAGTTTCAAGTTCCTAGCTCAAAATTTAAGGCCTAAAAACTACCGACAAACGGTGGAGTATTCGGGAAGGAATTAATTAATTCATTAGGAGCAAAAAACAGAGCCGATGCATTACGTGTTTTCATATCGGGACTTAATAAGCCCATATGCAATATTCTCTTCTCGGCGCGTTGCGAAGACTTGCCATCTGCATTAGCTAAGGCTCAAGAGCTTGAAGCCAATCAAAATGGTATAATTTTGAGAGAGCATTTGATAGCAATCTTTACAGTAGCACCAGATTAGGCGATATACCTCAGAGGAGCAATACCCACTACAGAAGAATAGTAAATAATCAACCCAACCAAGGCCAACAACCAGTAGTAGATGACCATATGAGTGTTGATAATTCGTCAAGATACAGATATAATTCAAGGCGAACAAAACAAATCCAGGGTCAATCCAGTATACTAGAGGTAGTAGTAGTAAACAAAACTACAGACAACAACCGCAGACTTAAGAATCGAATAAAACATTTAAACGTCCATTAGAATCTGATAGCAAAAACCCAGCGCATTAATTATGTGGAATCTAAAAATCTGACAAAAGTAAACACAAGTCGTCACGAGAGAACACCTGACGATTATAAAAGTCAAACACACGAAAGCCCCGAATACGATGACCAGATTAATTTTTTAGAGGAAAGTCGGCTATTTCCTACGTTAAAAAGAAGCTCGACTGTAAAATTCTTATGAGAATTCTAGTAGACACGGGGACAGCCAAAAATTATATTAAGGACTTGCCTGGTTTAAAACTCGTTCCGAACAATAACCAATTTAAAGTGAGGACCCGTAATGGTGATAATTTAGTCACTCATAAATGTAGAATACGTTTCTGCAGTAAGGTAACAGATTTTTTTCTTTTTCCCAATCTAAAAACATTTGATGCAATAATTGGATATGACTTTCTCTCACAAATTAAAGCGCGGATTGATACCAATCAATCATTGTTAATTTATGGAAATGGTGAAATGCAAATTAAATACAATGAGTGCGAAGAAGTGAATAACCTTGAAATCGACATGGATACAGTCCCAGAGAGTATAAAAACTGTATTTGAAAAACTAATAAAGGAATATTCAAAAGTTTTCGCTCAACCAGACGAAACGTTACCTTTCAATACAAAGGTAAAAGCCACCACACTAGATGCTGAGCCAACCTATTCGAAACCCAGACCATATAATATGGCAGCTGCACCGTTCGTTAATGAGGAAATTCAAAAATTTATTGATAACGGAATTATACGCTTATCTCATTCCCCTTACAATACCCCCATAGTAGTGGTAGAAACAAAAGGATTGAAAGAAGATGGAACAAAGTTCTATTAACTTCAACTGTATTTAGAATTTCTCAGTTAAAGAATCTTCTCCCTTAAAAAGGGGCGTGGCATCCAACCCTTTTCAATTACATCGTTTTTTTGTTTGTATTTGTTATCAGAAGTGGTACACACGTGTTGATTGCATTTTCACATTAAAAATTTGGTTTATACTTAAAAACTCCCCCAAAAGTGGACGTGGCAAAAATTTATTCATTTCAGTTGATACTTTTCACACATATCTGAACATTTTATAGCGCAAGTTTTTTGGATTCAAAGAAATTATATCGATTTAAAAATGCTTAATAAAGTACAAATGGAATATGACCACGCCCAAAAGGGGGCGGTTTTTGCCTTTTTTTGAAACGTCAATCACAATACACTAAAGCGACGAAAACGCGTACCCAATTTCAGTTTCCTACGGCAATTTCGAATTTTCATCCTTTTAAGTAAAGTGGGCGTGTCAGTGGGCGGACTCTAAAAATGTTTACACTTGTACTGCTTCGGGACCTAGAAAGAACAGATATTAGGTTTCAAGTTCCTAGCTCATAATGTAAGGCCTGAAAACTACCGACACACGGACGGACGGACGGACGGACATGGCTCATTCGACTAACAATTCGGTCTCGATCATATGCCCTTAAGGTCTTGGGGGTCTACGGTGATTATTTCTCTATGTTACAAACTATGAATCAAACTTAATATACCTCCTATCCTATGGGATGGGGTATAAAAATCTAGACTAGTCTTTGACTATAGGAAGTTAAACGAACGTACTATCCCCGATCGGTATCCGATTCAAGAAAGTTCTACAATTTTGTCTAATTTGGGCCAAGCCAAATACTACACAACAATCAACTTAAAATCCGGCTCTCACCGGATTCTCTTAGAAGAAAAAGACCGAAAAAAAAACGCATTTTCCGTAAATAATAGAAATTATGAATTTTGTAGATTGCCTTTCGGCTTAATAAATGCTCCGAGCATATTCCAGCGAGCAATTGATGATAAAACATGATGATGGAAAAAACACATAGAACACATTAAAACAATATGTTCGAAACTTTTTCTAGCAAACATGCGAATATGCCCAAAAAAATTGTAAATTCTTTAAAAAAGAGGTTAAGTTTTTAGGCTTAATGGTGTCCGAAGGAAGGTATAAAAACCTGTCCAAATGAAGTTAATGACATTGTAAACTACGAAGTTCAAAAATCTCTTCGTGCACTAAGATCGTTACTACGAGTCTCCCGCTATTATCTTCGCTTTATAAAGGACTACGCTCAAATAGCACAGCCCCTAACCAAATATTTCAGAGGAGATAATGGGTAAGAAGGAACGATTAAGTTCAAAAACGTTAAAATCCAATTAAATTCCCAGGCCATATGTGCTTTTAACCGAATAAAAAAAGATTTTAGCATCGGAAGATGTCCTATTGTTACATCCAGGCTTTCGAAAGCCCTTAGATTTAACCACAGATGCTTCATCCCGAGCAATAGGCGCGGTACTCTCGCAGGCTGGTAGACCAATAACGATGATGTTCCGAACCCTAAGTAAAACGGAAGAAAATTATGCGACTAATGAGCGAGAAATGTTGGCAATAGTCTGGGCACTACCAAATCTAAAGAACTACCTATATGGAGCTCCTTATTAATATTTATACAGACCTTTGCAATATCTGATAAAAATCCTAATACCAAGGTGAAAAGGTGGAGTTCTCCAACATTTTACTACAAACCGGGAAAAGAAAACAAAGTAGCGGACGGATTATCGGTGAAATTTCGTTAACGAAAACAATACCTTCTGTTGACAATCCAATAAATAGCTTCAAAAATCAGATATTCAGTCAAGGCAATAAAAGCAAAAAATTTCAAATTATTTTCCAAAAGCATATCAGGCATTTTCTTACGTATGCATCAATATCAGAATTAATAGAATTAATGACTGACGCTCTTAATGTCAATACTTGCAATGGAATCTACTGCAGCCTCGAAATTTTAGGAAAAGTGCAAGACGACCTGATTAACGCATTCCCGAACGTCAAAATGAAATTTGCAAAAAAATTTGTTCAAGATGTATTCAACAAAAACGATCAAGAAGAGATTATTTTAACCGAGCATAACAGAACTCATAGGTGCGCCCAAGAAAACTACAAATAGATTTCGTCGGAATATTGTTTCCCCAATATAAGGAAACTTTGCAAACTGTGTGCATCTTATTGCAAAACATGCAAAGAAAACAAGTAAGTAAGAGCAAGAGTTCGTCTGTAACGAACTTCTAGATACCCGACCCTCTTTCCCCATTAACACCAAATTTAAAATTTTTTGGTCTGTTTCATATACTGAATGTCAATTATTTGTGTTGGCCACGCCCCTAAATAAGGGCGTAGGCTTAAAATTTAAATCAACTAACTCTAATTTCGTTGGAAACACGAGAAAATGGGTTAAAAGCGAATATTTATGCTTAAAAAACAGTTTTTTCCCAAAAACGCCCCCTAGGAGTGGGTGGAGCTCAATGCTTTGTATGCAACAAACTTAGCAAATGGTAATATGTTTAATATTTGTCATAATATTTTTTTTCAATTTAAAATGATTTTCCCCAGAAATCAGGTTTTCAAAGATTTCAAATGTTAAAGTGGACGGGCAAAAATTTATTCATTTCAGTTGATACTTTTCACACATATCTGAACATTTTATAGCGCAAGTTTTTTGGATTCAAAGAAAATATATCGATTTAAAAATGCTTAATAAAGTACAAATGGAATATGACCACGACCAAAAGGGGGCGGTTTTCGCCTTTTTTTGAAAATTCAATCACAATACACTAAAGCGACGAAAACGCGTACCCAATTTCAGTTTCCTACGGCAATTTCGAATTTTCATCCTATTAAGTAAAGTGGGCGTGTCAGTGGGCGGACTCTAAAAATGTTTACACTTGTACTGCTTCGGGACCTAGAAAGAACAGATATTAGGTTTCAAGTTCCTAGCTCATAATGTAAGGCCTGAAAACTACCGACACACGGACGGACGGACGGACGGACATGGCTCATTCGACTAACAATTCGGTCTCAATATGCCCTTAAGGTCTTGGGGGTCTACGGTGACTATTTCTCTATGTTACAAACTATGAATCAAACTTAATATACCTCCTATCCTATGGGATGGGGTATAAAAATCTAGACTAGTCTTTGACTATAGGAAGTTAAACGAACGTACTATCCCCGATCGGTATCCGATTCAAGAAAGTTCTACAATTTTGTCTAATTTGGGCCAAGCCAAATACTACACAACAGTCGACTTAAAATCCGGCTCTCACCGGATTCTCTTAGAAGAAAAAGACCGAAAAAAAAACGCATTTTCCGTAAATAATAGAAAGTATGAATTTTGTAGATTGCCTTTCGGCTTAATAAATGCTCCGAGCATATTCCAGCGAGCAATTGATGATAAAACATGATGATGGAAAAAACACATAGAACACATTAAAACAATATGTTCCGAACTTTTTCTAGCAAACATGCGAATATGCCCAAAAAAATTGTAAATTCTTTAAAAAAGAGGTTAAGTTTTTAGGCTTAATGGTGTCCGAAGGAAGGTATAAAAACCTGTCCAAATAAAGTTAATGACATTGTAAACTACGAAGTTCAAAAATCTCTTCGTGCACTAAGATCGTTTCTACGAGTCTCCCGCTATTATCTTCGCTTTATAAAGGACTACGCTCAAATAGCACAGCCTCTAACCAAATATTTCAGGAAGGAACGATTAAGTTCAAAAACGTTAAAATCCAATTAAATTCCGAGGCCATATGTGCTTTTAACCGAATAAAAAATATTTTAGCATCGGAAGATGTCCTATTGTTACATCCAGGCTTTCGAAAGCCCTTAGATTTAACCACAGATGCTTCGTCCCGAGAAATAGGCGCGGTACTCTCGCAGGCTGGTAGACCAATAACGATGATGTTCCGAACCCTAAGTAAAACGGAAGAAAATTATGCGACTAATGAGCGAGAAATGTTGGCAATAGTCTGGGCACTACCAAATCTAAAGAACTACCTATATGGAGCTCCTTATTAATATTTACACAGACCTTTGCAATATCTGATAAAAATCCTAATACCAAGGTGAAAAGGTGGAGTTCTCCAACATTTTACTACAAACCGGGAAAAGAAAACAAAGTAGCGGACGGATTATCTCGGCAATACATCAATGCACATCTAATTTAGGAGAAACAGCTCACAGTGAAATTTCGTTACGAAAACAATACCTTCTGTTGACAATCCAATAAATAGCTTCAAAAATCAGATATTCAGTCAAGGCAATAAAAGCAAAAAATTTCAAATTATTTTCCAAAAGCATATCAGGCATTTTCTTAAGTATGCATCAATATCAGAATTAATAGAATTAATGACTGACGCTCTTAATGTCAATACTTGCAATGGAATCTACTGCAGCCTCGAATTTTAGGAAAAGTGCAAGACGACCTGAATAACGCATTCCCGAACGTCAAAATGAAATTTGCAAAAAAATTTGTTCAAGATGTATTCAACAAAAACGATCAAGAAGAGATTATTTTAGCCGAGCATGACAGAACTCATAGGTGCGCCCAAGAAAACTACAAATAGATTTCGTCGGAATATTGTTTCCCCAATATAAGGAAACTTTGCAAACTGTGTGCATCTTATTGCAAAACATGCAAAGAAAACAAGTAAGTAAGAGCAAGAGTTCGTCTGTAACGAACTTCTAGATACCCGACCCTCTTTCCCCATTAACACCAAATTTAAAATTTTTTGGTCTGTTTCATATACTGAATGTCAATTATTTGTGTTGGCCACGCCCCTAAATAAGGGCGTAGGCTTAAAATTTAAATCAACTAACTCTAATTTCGTTGGAAACACGAGAAAATGGTTTAAAAGCGAGTATTTATGCTTAAAAATCAGTTTTTTCCCAAAAACGCCCCCTAGGAGTGGGTGGAGCTCAATGCTTTGTATGCAACAAACTTAGCAAATGGTAATATGTTTAATATTTGTCATAATATTTTTTTTCAATTTAAAATGATTTTCCCCAGAAATCAGGTTTTCAAAGATTTCAAATGTTAAAAGTGGGCATGGTCAATGGAGGGGGCGGTCCAATTTTTGCCTTATTAAAGGCTTCGGTTGATATTCCTCTCCACCAAAATTTGAGTTCATATGTTTTGTCTATCTTGACCAAAAGGTATTTTGAAATAAAATGTAAATTTGAGGTTGTCTGATATTCACGACAATTTTGGGCCTGGCTGTGGCCGGATTTTCTCTCGGAGGGCTTGGCAGACAAAATGTTTTACGATAATTTCCTTAGTTGCAGAATTTTGCTATACCCGCTTGCCCAAGCGAAAATCACTGAATTCTCCTCGGCAGAATTTATTCCAATTTCAAGAGCTCAGCTCTCTACCTTCTATCTCTACCCACCAGGACTTTCAGCTCTCTACCTTAAAATTTAAGGCCTAAAAGTTGTTAACAATTCTCCTGTCGGTCCCATTCATTATCTCTAAAAGGTCTTAGGTGTCTACGGTGATTTTTTCACCGCGTTACAAACTAGAGCTCAATGCTTTGTATGCAACAAACTTAGCAAATGGTAATATCTTTAATATTTGTCATAATATTTTTTTTCAATTTAAAATGATTTTCCCCAGAAATCAGGTTTTCAAAGATTTCAAATGTTAAAAGTGGGCATGGTCAATGGAGGGGGCGGTCCAATTTTTGCCTTATTAAAGGCTTCGGTTGATATTCCTCTCCACCAAAATTTGAGTTCATATGTTTTGTCTATCTTGACCAAAAGGTATTTTGAAATAAAATGTAAATTTGAGGTTGTCTGATATTCACGCCAATTGTGGGCCTGGCTGTGGCCGGATTTTCTCTCGGAGGGCTTGGCAGACAAAATGTTTTACGATAATTTCCTTAGTTGCAGAATTTTGCTATACCCGCTTGCCCATGATATGATGTTAAAAGTGGGCATGGTCAATGGAGGGGGCGGTCAAATTTTTGCCTTATTAAAGGCTTCGGTTGATATTCCTCTCCACCAAAATTTGAGTTCATATGTTTTGTCTATCTTGACCAAAAGGTATTTTGAAATAAAATGTAAATTTGAGGTTGTCTGATATTCACGCCAATTGTGGGCCTGGCTGTGGCCGAATTTTCTCTCGGAGGGCTTGGCAGACCTTCGCGGAGGTGGGGACCGTGAAAAAGAACAAGTCTTTTTTTTTAAGATGACGATGGCAGTATTCGAACCCAGACCTCCGGCGTAGTAAGCACACACACTAACCACTACACCACGGCACCCACAAGCAGGCGATATAGTTTATGTTAAATCTAATAGAAGAATAGGAAATAAATTTTCGAAAATTTATAATGAGAAAAAAGTACAAGCCGACTTAGGAACACCTGTAATAATTGACGGAAGACAAGGTACATAAAAATGTTTTACGATAATTTCCTTAGTTGCAGAATTTTGCTATACCCGCTTGCCCAAGCGAAAATCACCGACTTCTCCTCGGCAGAATTTATTCCTATTCCAAGAGCTCAGCTCTCTACCTTCTATCTCTACCCACCAGGACTTTCAGCTCTCTACCTTAAAATTTAAGGCCTAAAAGTTGTTAACAATTCTCCTGTCGGTCCCATTCATTATCTCTAAAAGGTCTTAGGTGTCTACGGTGATTTTTTCACTGCGTTACAAACTATACATCAAATTTAATCCACTCTGGGTCGGGTATAATTATTACATGACAAAAGTCGTAGATATAAGCATTTTATAGCTTTCATTCATCATAAAAACAGTGATTTTTTTTAGCTAAAAAGGCGGAGTTTTAGGCCAGAATGTATGCAACCACCTAGTATAAAGCATTCTACAGTTATATTTTTGTATCCCGCCCACTTTTTGGAGGCTTGGCGGTATTTTATACCCGACCGAAGGTATAATAATTTTAATGCATAGTTTGATAGTTTGTAACACATTGGAATAATTACCGTAGACCCCTAAGGCCTTTTAGAGATATGATTAAGACCGAAAGGTAAGTCGATTAAGCCATGTCCGTCCATCCGTCCTTCCGTCTGTCCGTCTGTCCGTATGTATGCATTTTTCAGGTCTTTAAAATTGAGCTAGGAAACTTAAACTTGCAGCGTTGCTTGGTTCTCATTTTGTACAGACAAAGTATGAAAATTGAGAGGATCCGCTTACAGCCACGCCCACAATTGGCTTGAATGTCAGACAACCTCAAATTTTCATTTTATTTCAAAATGCCTTTTGGTCAAGATAGACAAAACATATGAACTCAAATTTTGGTGAAGAGCAATATCGACCAGAAGCCTTTAATTAGACAAAAATTGGACCGCCCACCCTATTGACCATGCCCACTTTTAACATCTGAAATCTTTGAAAACCTGATTTCTCGGTAAATTCATTCTAAATTGAAAAAATATTGTATGACAAACATTAAAGATATTACCATTTGCTAAGTTTGTTGCATACAAAGCATTGATTTCCGCCCACTTTTAGGGGGCGTTTTTGGGAAAAAAACTGTTTTTTTAAGTATTAATATTCGCTTTTAACGCATTTTCTCGTGATTCCAACGAAATAAGAGTTAATTGATTTTAATTTTCTCTCTTTTAGGTGCGTGGCCAATACAAATAATTGACATTCATTATATGAAACAGACCAAAAAAATTTAAATTTGGTGTTAATGGGTAAAGAGGGTCGGGTATTTGGAAGTTCGTTACAGACGAACTCAGAGCTAAGCAAAACGAAGACCTGAAGTATCTTAATGAATGATAGGTCCACACCCAAAGAATTTCAACCAGGCGATATAAAAATAAATAAATAGAGTGGCGCAACAGCTCGAGGTGAACCAGGGCCAACTTCTCAAGAATATATGCTGTGTGCGTTGATTTTCTTCACATACAAGGGGACCTACAGTTTTTTGCCGAATCCGAACGGCACTTTGAGAAGGTTTTCAAGACAAATGATACTCTCGGAGGGCTTGTCAGACCCTCGCGAAGGTGGGGACCGTGAAAAAGAACAAGTCTTTTTTTTCAGGTGACGATGGCAGGATTCGAACCCAGACCTCCGGCGTAGTAAGCACACACACTAACCACTACACCACGGCACCCACAACCAGGCTATATAGTTTATGTTAAATCGAATAGAAGAATAGGAAATAAATTTTCGAAAATCTATAATGAAGAAAAAGTACAGGCCGACTTGGGAACAGCTGTAATAATTGACGGAAGACAAGGTACATAAAAATATTTTACGATAATTTCCTTAGTTGCAGAGTTTTGCTATACCCGCTTGCCCAAGCGAAAATCACTGAATTCTCCTCGGCAGAATTTATTCCAATTTCAAGAGCTCAGCTCTCTACCTTCTATCTCTACCCACCAGGACTTTCAGCTCTCTACCTTAAAATTTAAGGCCTAAAAGTTGTTAACAATTCTCCTGTCGGTCCCATTCATTATCTCTTAAAGGTCTTAGGTGTCTACGGTGATTTTTTCACTGCGTTACAAACTATACATTAAACTTAATCCACCCTGGGTCGGGTTTAATTATAACATGACAAAAGTCGTAGATATAAGCATTTTATAGCTTTCATTCATCATAAAAACAGTGATTTTTTTTAGCTAAAAAGGCGGAGTTTTAGGCCGGAATGTATGCAACCACCTAGTATAAAGCATTCTACAGTTATATTTTTGTATCCCGCCCACTTTTTGGAGGCGTGGCAGTTTTTTATACCCGACCGAAGGTATATTAATTTTAATGCATAGTTTGATAGTTTGTAACACTATGGAATAATTACCGTAGACCCCTAAGGCCTTTTAGAGATATGATCAAGAACGACAGGTAAGTCGATTAAGCCATGTCCGTCCGTCCGTCCTTCCGTCTGTCCTTATGTATGCATTTTTCAGGTCTCTAAAATTGAGCTAGGAAACTGAAACCTTTAGCGTTGCTTGGTTCTCATTTTGTACAGACAAAGTATGAAAATTGAGAGGATCCGCTTACAGCCACGCCCACAATTGGCTTGAATGTCAGACAACCTCAAATTTTCATTTTATTTCAAAATGCCTTTTGATCAAGATAGGCAAAACATATGAACTTAAATTTTGGTGAAGAGCAATATCGACCAGAAGCCTTTAATTAGACAAAAATTGGACCGCCCACCCTATTGACCATGCCCACTTTTAACATCTGAAATCTTTGAAAACCTGATTTCTCGGTGAATTCATTCTAAATTGAAAAATTATTATATGACAAACATTAAAGATATTACCATTTGCTAAGTTTGTTGCATACAAAGCATTGATTTCCGCCCACTTTTAGGGGGCGTTTTTGGGAAAAAAAAAACTGTTTTTTTAAGTATTAATATTAGCTTTTAACGCATTTTCTCGTGATTCCAACGAAATAAGAGTTAATTGATTTTAATTTTCAGCTTACGCCCTCTTTTAGGTGCGTGGCCAATACAAATAATTGACATTCAGTATATGAAACAGACCAAAAAATTTTAAATTTGGTGTTAATGGGTAAAGAGGGTCGGGTATTTGGAAGTTCGTTACAGACGAACTTTTTCACTTACTTACTTGTTTTTGGTATGGTCGGGTATTTTGCAGTCCGTCGTAGATGGGCTGAAGCTTTTGCATACGCACTGTTGCTCTTTTCCACTTGTTTTTATATGTTTTACTCATTACGATATGCTAAATGTCAAATTTCTGCTGTTCACGACATCTTACAGTTTTGAAAGCACTGGTGGTAGTTGCACATTTAGACCGATTGTGGGCGTTTCTGCCGGCGAATTTTAAAAATTTTAGTACTTGTATTGCTTCGGATGACCAAGAGCCTACGTATAAAATTGGTTTTAAAATTGGTGACATACGGACGGACGGACGGACATGGCTTAATGGACTCTCCTGTGGGTCCCATTTATATCTCTTAAAGGCCTTAGGGTTCTACGGTGATTATTTCACTGCGTTCCAAACTATTCATCAAACTTAATATACCCTGGGTCGGGTATAAACACCTTAATGAGCGTCAACAAAGCCAAAACGAACAAGTGGGAAAGTGCAACAGTGCGTATGCAAAAGGCTCATTCCATCTACCTAATCTTCCATCTACCTAATAGGCATCCTTCATGCCTAATTTCCGAAAGCACAAAACAAAAAAAGTAGTAGCTAAAGTTATAGGTAAACAATACTTTAGTCCAGATTTCATTTATATAAAGTTTTTAGCCACGCCCCCGTTTTAGGGGTCGATTTTTCAAAAATATTGAATTTGAACCAGAAAATTGCATTTTTACGTACATTTAAGTGTAACTTGAAAATATCTGTGGAAATATCTTATAATTTTTAGTTTGTAATTAGGGGCGGTTGGACCACGCCCCTTTTCGAAGTTTGCATTACTAATCAAATGTCACAAAATAACTATGCCTTCAGCATTTTACAATGTGGGATAGGATGGGGTATTCAACGGTCCGTTTTACGGACTGTAACTTCTGCGTACACACTTTAGCACTTACTCACTGGTTTTTTTTTTTATAATAAACGTTGTAATAAAAAAATTAAACTTATTTTTTTTTTTATTTTTCCACTATACCAGACTTGTGCTCATCGTAGTTATTTACTATTACGATGAGCATAATTTCCATTAAATATCTTAAGTCAGTGTATATGATTACCTTGGTGGAGAAAAAATATACGGAGTTGATTTTGAAATAACAGCTAAAGTCAAGTTAAGTAGTAGACACTTCCTAGTTAGCTCAAGGAATAACAACCTAAGTCAACTTTGTTTTCATGGATAAATTTTAGCATCGTGGAATAACAAACTAACTTGATTTAGAATTTTGATAACTTACAATTGTGTTAGGCAAAAACCGCTTAAGTCTTTGTTTCGTAAGCTTAAAGAAGGATAAGATACCTTTTTTACATACCTATACCAAAAAGATGAGATATTCCGTGTATAATCAAGAGGCATTTGCAGTTTTGAACTCAAAGCAAAAACTTTAAACTGCTCTCCTGAACAGTTGTGAAAATCGACTTTGACGGTTTTTCTAAAAATATATAGAAAATGCTAGTATCAAGAACTTTTCTTACCCAGTTACTCATCAAATTTCATATACGTTTATTGAAAATCGCTAATTTTAAATTAAATTCTAAATTAAGATTGAAGTCCTTAAAGTTGCTTACATATGGACGGACGGACGGATGGACGGACGGATATGACTTAATCGATTCTCCTGTTGGTCCCATTCATATCTCTAAAAGGCCTTAGGGGTCTACGGTGATTATTTCACTGCGTTACGGACTATACATCAAATTTAATATACACTCAGGTATAAAAAAAATATGTTATCGAAAAGGGGTGAATGCCACGCCCTTTCTTAAGAAAGAAGATTCTTAACTGACAAATTCTTAACACAATTTAAGTTTATAGAAACCGAAATTTAACAACTAAGATTTTTGACGCATTTTCGAGCTTGACAATGGTCAATTGGGATGGGGTATCCAACGATTCAGCTAGGCGAATTATAACCCTCCCACTATTTTTTTTCGATTTAGATTGAACTTTCCGAGATATCGGGTTTTTAAACATCTTACATGTTAATAGTGGGCATGGTCTATATTGTGGGTGGTCCAGTTTTTGCCTTGTAAAATGCGAATTTAGAAAATTTAGAAAAATGCAATTTAGAAAAAGTATTTTTTTAAATTAGAGAGGGTCGCACATACAGGCCTGTAGTGGGCGTGTCTGTGGACGGATTAAGATAATTTTAAATCTGGATCTGGTCCAATGGACTTCCAGCCAACCCACTTTCAGCTCTTTGCCTTCTATCTCTACCTAGAAGGACTTTCAGCTCCCTTCAAATTTAAGGCCTAAAAGTCGGTCCCATTCAAAAAAAAATCTTAGGTATCTACAGTGATTATTTCACTGCGTTAGAAACTATACATCAAACTTAATATACCCTGGTTCGGGTATAATTATTACATGACAAAAGTCGTAGATATTAGCATTTTATAGCTTTCATGTATATATTGTGAGGGCCTCTGCCCACTTTTGTAGGCGTGGCGTTAAAAAAAGTGTTTTTTTTTTAGCTAAAAAGGCGGAGTTTTAGACCGGAAGATATGCAACAACGTAGTATAAAGCATTCTACAGTTATATTTTTGTATCCTCCCCATTTTTTGGAGTCGTGGCAGTTTTTTATATCCGAACGAAGGTATATTAATTTTAATGCATAGTTTGATAGTTTGTAACACATTGGAATAATTACCGTAAACCCCTAAGACCTTTCAGAGATATGATCAAGACCGGAAGGTTAGTCGATTAAGCCATGTCCGTCTGTCCGTCTGTCCGTATGTATGCATTTTTCAGGTCTCTAAAATTGAGGTAGGAAACTGAAACTTGCAGAGTTGCTTGGTTCTCATTTTGTACAGACAAAGTATGAAAATTGAGAGGATCCGCTTACAGCCACGCCCACAATTGGCTTGAATGTCAGACAACCTCAAATTTTCATTTTATTTCAAAATGCCTTTTAGTCAAGATAGACAAAACATATGAACTCAAATTTGGGTGAAGACCAATATCGACCAAAAGCCTTTAATTAGACAAAAATTGGACCGCCCACTCTATCGACCATGCCCACTTTTAACATCTGAAATCTTTGAAAACCTGATTTCTCGGTAAATTCATTCTAAATTGAAAAAATATTATATGGGCTAATATTACTGGCGTTTTTGGGAAAGAACTGTTTTTTTTAAGTATTAATATTCGCTTTTAACGCATTTTCTCGAGATTCCAACGAAATAAGAGTTAAGTATTTAGAAGTTCTTTACAGACGTACTCTTGCACTTACTTACTTGTTTTTGTTATGGTCGGGTATTTTGCAATCCGTCGTAGATGGGCAGAAGCTTTTGCATACGCACTGTTGCACTTTCCCACTCGTTTTTATATGTTTTACTCATTAGGAGATGCTAAATGTCAAATTTCTGCTTTTCACGACATCTTACAGTTTTGAAAGCACTGGAGGTAGTTGCACATTTAGACCGATTGTGGGCGTGTCTGCCGGCGAATTCCAAAGACTTTAACACTTGTATTGCTTCGGACGACCGAGAGCCTACGTATAAAATTGGTCTTAAAATTGATGACATACGGACGGACGGACGGACTTAGCTTAATAGACTCTCCTATGGGTCCCGTTTATATCTCTTAAAGGTCTTAGGGTTCTACGGTGATTATTTCACTGCGTTACAAACTATTCATCAAACTTAATATACCGGGTATAAACACCTTAATGAGCGTCAACAAAGCTAAAACGAACAAGTGGGAAAGTGCAACAGTGCGTATGCAAACGGCTCAATCCATCAACGACGGATTGCAAAATACCCGACCATACAAAAAAAAAAAAAACTGCCACGCCACCAAAAGGTGGGCGGGTTACAAAAATATATTGGTTGAATGCTTTATACTAGGTGGTTGCATACATTTCGGCCTAAAACTCGGTATTTTTAACTTAAGAAAATCAATTTTTTTTACGCCACCCCCGCAAAAGTGGGCGGAGGCACATACTACATACACATAAAACTTAGAAAATGCTAATATCTACAACTGTTGTCATAAAATTTTCAGTCAAATTTCATATAATATTTATTGAAAAACAGTCATTTTAAGCTAAAATCCCTTAAAAAAGCGGGCGTGGTCAATGAAAATGCCCAACTTTTTTTATACTGCAAAGACAATCACGAGGCAATGTAACATAACAAAAATGAATGCGCTAGCACCATTCTAACATAACTAAAACTTAGAAAAAGTATATTTTTAAATAAGAGATGGTCGCACATACAGGCCTGTAGTGGGCGTGTCTGTTTGCGGATTCACCTAATTTTCAAACTTGATCTGTTTCAATGGACCTTTATCCAACCCACCAAATTTCAGCTCTCTACCTTAAAATTTAAGTCCTAGAAGTTTTCTACATACGGACGGGCGGACGGACATGGCTTAATCGATTCTGCTCTCTAAAAGGTCTTAGGGGTCTACGGTGATTATTTCACTGCGTTACAAACTATACATCAAACTTAATGTACCCTGAGTCGGGTATAAAAACAAAATAAACAAAATTAAGTTTCTATTTAATAATATGCATTTCGGTCCTAGTGTAGTCCATCCTCAGCAATACAAGGAAAAAGGGTGTAAAGCTAATACAAAGCAAATGAGTAATTGCAAGAGTTTCTTGACTTGAAATCCTATATTATTTGTGTAAAGGGGGCGTAGTGGGCGTAGGCTAAAATATAAAATCAATTAATTGTAATTTCGTTAGAATCATGAGAAAATATGGTAAAAGCGAAAATTATTTTAGAGAAAACAGTGGTAAAGCGCAATAGTGCGTATGTAAAAGCTTCAGTCCATCTCCGACGGATTGCAAAATACCCGACCATACCAAAAAAACTGCCACGCCTCCAAAAAGTGGTAGGAAAACAAAAATATAACTGTAGAATGCTTTATACTAGGTGGTTGCATTCATTCCGGCCTAAAACTCCGCTTTTTATACCCCATCCCATAGGATAGGAGGTATATTAAGTTTGTTACATAGTTTGTAACACGGTGAAATAATAATGGTAGACCCCTAAGACCTTAAGGGCACATGATCGAGACCGAATTCTGAATCGAATGAGCCATGTCCGTCCGTTCGTCCGTCTGTATTTCACATGGTTTTAGGCCTTAAATTTTGAGCAAGGGTGCTGAAACTTCATGCGTAAGCTTCACGTCGTTGGTAGTTTGCATTACTAATCAAATGTCACAAAATAACTATGCCTTCAGCATTTTACAATGTGGGATAGGATGGGGTATTCAACGGTCCGTTTTACGGACTGTAACTTCTGCGTACACACTTTAGCACTTACTCACTGGTTTTTTTTTTATAATAAACGTTGTAATAAAAAAATTAAACTTATTTTTTTTTTTATTTTTCCACTATACCAGACTTGTGCTCATCGTAGTTATTTACTATTACGATGAGCATAATTTCCATTAAATATCTTAAGTCAGTGTATATGATTACCTTGGTGGAGAAAAAATATACGGAGTTGATTTTGAAATAACAGCTAAAGTCAAGTTAAGTAGTAGACACTTCCTAGTTAGCTCAAGGAATAACAACCTAAGTCAACTTTGTTTTCATGGATAAATTTTAGCATCGTGGAATAACAAACTAACTTGATTTAGAATTTTGATAACTTACAATTGTGTTAGGCAAAAACCGCTTAAGTCTTTGTTTCGTAAGCTTAAAGAAGGATAAGATACCTTTTTTACATACCTATACCAAAAAGATGAGATATTCCGTGTATAATCAAGAGGCATTTGCAGTTTTGAACTCAAAGCAAAAACTTTAAACTGCTCTCCTGAACAGTTGTGAAAATCGACTTTGACGGTTTTTCTAAAAATATATGGAAAATGCTAGTATCAAGAACTTTTCTTACCCAGTTACTCATCAAATTTCATATACGTTTATTGAAAATCGGTAATTTTAAATTAAATTCTAAATTAAGATTGAAGGCCTTAAGGTTGCTTACATATGGACGGACGGACGGATGGACGGACGGATATGACTTAATCGATTCTCCTGTTGGTCCCATTCATATCTCTAAAAGGTCTTAGGGGTCTACGGTGATTATTTCACTGCGTTACGGACTATACATCAAATTTAATATACACTCAGGTATAAAAAAAATATGTTATCGAAAAGGGGTGAATGCCACGCCCTTTCTTAAGAAAGAAGATTCTTAACTGACAAATTCTTAACACAATTTAAGTTTATAGAAACCGAAATTTAACAACTAAGATTTTTGACGCATTTTCGAGCTTGACAATGGTCAATTGGGATGGGGTATCCAACGATTCGGCTAGGCGAATTATAACCCTCCCACTATTTTTTTTCGATTTAGATTGAACTTTCCGAGATATCGGGTTTTTAAACATCTTACATGTTAATAGTGGGCATGGTCTATATTGTGGGTGGTCCAGTTTTTGCCTTGTAAAATGCGAATTTAGAAAATTTAGAAAAATGCAATTTAGAAAAAGTATTTTTTTAAATTAGAGAGGGTCGCACATACAGGCCTGTAGTGGGCGTGTCTGTGGACGGATTAAGATAATTTTAAATCTTGATCTGGTCCAATGGACTTCCAGCCAACCCACTTTCAGCTCTTTGCCTTCTATCTCTACCTAGAAGGACTTTCAGCTCTCTACCTTCAAATTTAAGGCCTAAAAGTCGGTCCCATTCAAAAAAAAATCTTAGGTATCTACAGTGATTATTTCACTGCGTTAGAAACTATACATCAAACTTAATATACCC
This sequence comes from Neoascia interrupta, assembly GCA_947623515.1. Classification (NCBI taxonomy): domain Eukaryota; kingdom Metazoa; phylum Arthropoda; class Insecta; order Diptera; family Syrphidae; genus Neoascia; species Neoascia interrupta. The sequence goes on from OX392462.1 coordinate 127,690,465, forward strand.
TGGTTCGGGTATAATTATTACATGACAAAAGTCGTAGATATTAGCATTTTATAGCTTTCATGTATATATTGTGAGGGCCTCTGCCCACTTTTGTAGGCGTGGCGTTAAAAAAAGTGTTTTTTTTAGCTAAAAAGGCGGAGTTTTAGGCCGGAAGATATGCAACAACGTAGTATAAAGCATTCTACAGTTATATTTTTGTATCCTCCCCATTTTTTGGAGTCGTGGCAGTTTTTTATATCCGAACGAAGGTATATTAATTTTAATGCATAGTTTGATAGTTTGTAACACATTGGAATAATTACCGTAAACCCCTAAGACCTTTCAGAGATATGATCAAGACCGGAAGGTTAGTCGATTAAGCCATGTCCGTCTGTCCGTCTGTCCGTATGTATGCATTTTTCAGGTCTCTAAAATTGAGGTAGGAAACTGAAACTTGCAGAGTTGCTTGGTTCTCATTTTGTACAGACAAAGTATGAAAATTGAGAGGATCCGCTTACAGCCACGCCCACAATTGGCTTGAATGTCAGACAACCTCAAATTTTCATTTTATTTCAAAATGCCTTTTAGTCAAGATAGACAAAACATATGAACTCAAATTTGGGTGAAGAGCAATATCGACCAAAAGCCTTTAATTAGACAAAAATTGGACCGCCCACTCTATCGACCATGCCCACTTTTAACATCTGAAATCTTTGAAAACCTGATTTCTCGGTAAATTCATTCTAAATTGAAAAAATATTATATGGGCTAATATTACTGGCGTTTTTGGGAAAGAACTGTTTTTTTAAGTATTAATATTCGCTTTTAACGCATTTTCTCGAGATTCCAACGAAATAAGAGTTAAGTATTTAGAAGTTTTTTACAGACGTACTCTTGCACTTACTTACTTGTTTTTGTTATGGTCGGGTATTTTGCAATCCGTCGTAGATGGGCAGAAGCTTTTGCATACGCACTGTTGCACTTTCCCACTCGTTTTTATATGTTTTACTCATTAGGAGATGCTAAATGTCAAATTTCTGCTTTTCACGACATCTTACAGTTTTGAAAGCACTGGAGGTAGTTGCACATTTAGACCGATTGTGGGCGTGTCTGCCGGCGAATTCCAAAGACTTTAACACTTGTATTGCTTCGGACGACAGAGAGCCTACGTATAAAATTGGTCTTAAAATTGATGACATACGGACGGACGGACGGACTTAGCTTAATAGACTCTCCTATGGGTCCCGTTTATATCTCTTAAAGGTCTTAGGGTTCTACGGTGATTATTTCACTGCGTTACAAACTATTCATCAAACTTAATATACCGGGTATAAACACCTTAATGAGCGTCAACAAAGCTAAAACGAACAAGTGGGAAAGTGCAACAGTGCGTATGCAAACGGCTCAATCCATCAACGACGGATTGCAAAATACCCGACCATACAAAAAAAAAAAAAAAACTGCCACGCCACCAAAAGGTGGGCGGGTTACAAAAATATATTGGTTGAATGCTTTATACTAGGTGGTTGCATACATTTCGGCCTAAAACTCGGTATTTTTAACTTAAGAAAATCAATTTTTTTTACGCCACCCCCGCAAAAGTGGGCGGAGGCACATACTACATACACATAAAACTTAGAAAATGCTAATATCTACAACTGTTGTCATAAAATTTTCAGTCAAATTTCATATAATATTTATTGAAAAACAGTCATTTTAAGCTAAAATCCCTTAAAAAAGCGGGCGTGGTCAATGAAAATGCCCAACTTTTTTGATACTGCAAAGACAATCACGAGGCAATGTAACATAACAAAAATGAATGCGCTAGCACCATTCTAACATAACTAAAACTTAGAAAAAGTATATTTTTAAATAAGAGATGGTCGCACATACAGGCCTGTAGTGGGCGTGTCTGTTTGCGGATTCACCTAATTTTCAAACTTGATCTGTTTCAATGGACCTTTATCCAACCCACCAAATTTCAGCTCTCTACCTTAAAATTTAAGTCCTAAAAGTTTTCTACATACGGACGGGCGGACGGACATGGCTTAATCGATTCTGCTCTCTAAAAGGTCTTAGGGGTCTACGGTGATTATTTCACTGCGTTACAAACTATACATCAAACTTAATGTACCCTGAGTCGGGTATAAAAACAAAATAAACAAAATTAAGTTTCTATTTAATAATATGCATTTCGGTCCTAGTGCAGTCCATCCTCAGCAATACAAGGAAAAAGGGTGTAAAGCTAATACAAAGCAAATGAGTAATTGCAAGAGTTTCTTGACTTGAAATCCTATATTATTTGTGTAGGCCACGCCCCCAAAAGTGGGCGTAGGCTAAAATATAAAATCAATTAATTGTAATTTCGTTAGAATCATGAGAAAATATGGTAAAAGCGAAAATTATTTTAGAGAAAACAGTGGTAAAGCGCAATAGTGCGTATGTAAAAGCTTCAGTCCATCTCCGACGGATTGCAAAATACCCGACCATACCAAAAAAACTGCCACGCCTCCAAAAAGTGGTAGGAAAACAAAAATATAACTGTAGAATGCTTTATACTAGGTGGTTGCATTCATTCCGGCCTAAAACTCCGCTTTTTATACCCCATCCCATAGGATAGGAGGTATATTAAGTTTGTTACATAGTTTGTAACACGGTGAAATAATAATGGTAGACCCCTAAGACCTTAAGGGCACATGATCGAGACCGAATTCTGAATCGAATGAGCCATGTCCGTCCGTTCGTCCGTCTGTATTTCACATGGTTTTAGGCCTTAAATTTTGAGCAAGGGTGCTGAAACTTCATGCGTAAGCTTCACGTCGTTGGTAGTTTTTCATTATTTAGCCAGTGATCATCTCGTAACCCGGGGACTTATTATTTTTATACCCCATCGCATAGGATAGGAGGTATATTAAGTTTGTCACATAGTTTGTAACACGGTGAAATAATAATGGTAGACCCCCAAGACCTTAAAGGCATATGATCGAGACCGAATTCTGAATCGAATGAGCCATGTCCGTCGGTCCGTCCGTCCATCCGTCTGTATGTCACATGTTTTAAGGCCTTAAATTTTGAGCTAGGGTGCTGAAACTTCGTACGTCAGGTGCGCGTCATGCGAAGCAGTATAAGTGTAAAAATTTTCGAAATCCGCCCAAAGACACGCCCACAATCGGTCTAAATGTGCAACTACCTTTAGAGTTTTCAAAACTGTAAGACTTTCTTAAAGGCTGAAATTTGACATTAAGCATCTCTTAATGAATGTAAGACACGCAAAAGATAAATTTAGTTGGTAAACCTCCTCTAGTGGGCATGGCATCTATCTTAAGGGTAAATAATTTACCCTTAAAATAGATGAATAATTTGAAAATTATTTTCAACTGCAGTTTACTCAATATATTTGCTCGAAATTGAAAAAATTTTACTTTATATCTTATGTAGAAAATGCTGAGTTCCACATTTTGCTCTTGCACGAGTTTTGGCCACGCCCATATTTGGAGGCAGAATAGAAGAAAAACTTAAAATTTCCGAGAAAAACTTTATTTCGACTGATCTCGAGCCTAATTTAGGAAAGCATGAAACAGAACAGTAGCAGGTTAGGTAAAAGAGACCTCAGGCCAGATTTCGCTCTTACAGAGTTTGTAGCCACGCCCCCTTTTAGGAGTCGATTTCTCAAAAATATTGAATTTGAACCAGAAAATTGCATTTTTACGTACATTCAAGTGTAACTTGGAAATATCTGTGGAAATATCTTATAATTAATAGTTTGTAATTAGGGGCTGTTAGACCACGCCCTTTTTCGAAGTTTGCATTACTTACAGAAAATAACTATGCCATCAGCATTTTACAATGTAGGATAGGATGGGGTATTCAACGATCCGTTTTACGGACTGTAACTTCTGCGTTCACTTAAAAAAATCGCTTTTTTTAACAACATATGCATGAAAGTTATAAAATGCTAATATCTACAACTTTTGGGAGCGCATATTTGGTTTGATATATAGTTTATAAAGCAGTGAAACGATCACCGTAGGTCCCTAAGACCTTTTAGAGATATGAATGGGACCGGCAGGAGAATCGATTAAGCCATGTCCGTCCGTCCGTCCTTCCATCCGTAGGTAAAAACCTTTAAGGCTTTCATTTTAAGGTAGAGAGCTGAAATTTTTTGAGTTGGCTTGAAGTCCATTGGACCAGAGCAAGTTTTAAAATAAGCTGAGTCCGCCCACAGACACGCCCACTTCAGGGTTGTATGTGCGACCATCTCTAATTTGCAAATTTGATTCATAGTTTGTAACATAGAGAAATAGTCAACGTAGACCCCCAAGTCCTTAAGGGCATATGATCGAGACCGAATTGTAAGTCGAATGAGCCATGTCCGTCCGTCCGTGCGTCGGCGTCTCAGTCGCGTCCTCTCTCTTTTAGTGAACACACGTGTATCTACGTACAAGTAAAACGTTGTATTCTGTACTTCAAGCGTGTTAAACCGACTAAAAATAAAGCGTTATCGTGACACTTCCCAATCTGAGATTGGCTCTGATGATTCTTATTTAAGTGAGAAGAACATAATATCCCACACAGCGAGCAACTGGGGTGAGATCTGCCGATTTGAAATCTGCCTCAAACACACGGCCTTAAAAAGCTACTTCATAACCTTTGGAAAGAAAATTCCTTCTATCCCCTTCAAGCCCTCATTGACGCTGATGAAAACAATTATGCTGAAGGCATGGTCGTCCATTCGGTTGAAGCTGCTTAAAAAAACATCAATTCCCAAGCCGCCACCTATTTAAGTGCTTAAATCGAGCAGTATAAACATACACCAAATTTTGAGTGAACAGTCGATTGATGACTATGTGATTAAACGCATTTCTATTGGAATTAAAATCATATCACCCAACATCGATATTTATAAATAAGTATGCTCAGCACTGACAGCTTCAAAAAGCGAATTTTACACTCGGGGGAGCATCTTACTTCTGCTTGTAGCTCCAAAGAAGAAAATAAATGTGCCAACTGTGGAGGTCAGCACAAATCGACAGACCCTCAACGCCCTAGTCGACGAAGCTATGTAGAGTCTCGGCAAAAATCTTCATCGAGAGCTCCTATGACAAAAGCCTGCAATCAAGACTTTGTCAAAAGTTTTGAAGATTTTCCACCGCTCCGGAAAGTTCACCACAAACAAAAACCACGTGAAAATGTTTGGGCGCAGCAATGAGGTTATAGTACTTCTAGTAATGTTATTTCTAGCAATAACAATGTAGTTTTAGATAGTACATCTAATATGTTTTCGTTGTATGAAATTCAAATGCTTACTAATGATTTAGTTTCTAGATTTAGATTATGTAAAGATAAATTTTAACAGTTCAATGTAATTGCTGAACCTGCCTTAAAATACTTAAACTATGGATCAAAGTAAATTAAAAAAAACGTAAGTGCAAGAGTTCTTCTGTAACGAACAGCTTTCCCGAAAAACGCCCCCTAAAAGTGGGTTCAAATGCAGGTTTTCAAAGATTTCAGATGTTAAAAGTGGGCATGGTCAATAGAGTGGGCGGTCCAGTTTTTGTCTAATTAAAGGCTTTTGGTCGATATTTCTCTCCACCAAAAGTCGCTCTCGATCATATCTCAAAAAGGTCTTAGGGGTCTACGATGATTATTTCACTGTGTTACAAACTATGCATTAAATTTAATATACCCTCGGTAGGGTATAGGGGTGTGAGGAAAAAGAGATTGGAAGTTTTTTCCTTTATGATCCGAAATAAAATGGATATTATTTTAGTTACTGAAACCTGGCTTAAACATAGTCATTCCTTTTCCCATCGAAATTATCTTTGCTATCGGTTAGATAGGCGAAGGTCAAGAGGTGGGGGAGTAGCCATTGTTTGAAGAAAAGATATTAAATTCGAGTTTTTACCTACAGTAGACACCAAGGTTGTTGAAAATTTAGGAGTAGAACTAACAACGAACGATAACCAGACATTAAAGATTATTTGTGCTTACTTCCCAGGTCGTGGTCGCGATAATCGGAAGAAGGATCTCTTGAGAAGTGACCTTATCAAATTGACTCGCCTTTCAGGTCGATTCTTAGTGGGTGGTGACTTCAATTGTCGCCATCAATCGTGGGGTTGTATTCGCGCAAACAGATGGGGTAATGTTTTACATGAATTACATTCAAACTATCCATTTTATTTGTCTTACCCTTCTGATAAAACTTTTGTTCCTAAGAATGTAAGAGCTAATCCTTCTGTTCTTGATTTTTTCTCACAAACTCACCTCTACTTATTTCCCAAACACAGGTTTTAAATCATTTGTCCTCTGACCATCTTCCGGTGATTGTTGATATTTTCACTGTGCCGCTTTTAAATGAAAATATTGTTTACGATTATAAATCAATGAATAAAATCACCTTTCAAAACTCTTTAAAAGCAACACTCAGAAATTCTAATGCAGCTTCACTTGCTGATATTCACAACACTTCAGTTATAGATTCAATGGTTTCAAATTTTACCAACGCCATTAAAGATAGCGTGGCTATTTCAGTGCCTCGTCGCTCCCCCGTTATAATCAAATCTAAGCTTCTTTCTTACATCAACGAAGCCATTTCCAAAAGGAACATCGCCCGCAGGAACTGGCTTCGTTACAGGTTGCCATTTTACAAACATGAACTTAGTTATCTTAATAAACTCATCAAAACTTTTATACAAGTCTACAGAAATGCTAAATAAAACAAACTTCTCCAGGATATGGACAAATGCTCAAAACATTTTGGAATGTTACTAAAAAAGTTAACTTTTAAATAGCTAACCTTAAAAATTGGCGAGGTCAAATCCCGGTCCTAAGTTTCAACAACGTCAAATATATAACTTGTAATCAAAAAGCCGAAGTCTTTTTAAAGCATTTTTCTTCAAGTTTTAGAGCATCAGTAAATCTCAGTAACCCTGCGACAGTTAATCAAGCTGAAAGTTCTTTAAGCCAAGTTCATTTTCCTACCCACGAATTTCTAGCTAGTTGGTTTGTTCGTCCTAAGCAAATCAAAAATATAATTAACCAGTATAGCTTCGTCTGTAACGGACCGCGGTATACCCTATTCCTATTCCTATTCCTATTCTCCTTTCCATTCCTATTCTCCTTTCCATTCCTATTCTCCTTTCCATTCCTATTATCATTTCCATTCCTATTATCCTTTCTATTCCTATTATCCTTTCCATTCCTATTATCCCTTCCATTCCTATTATCCTTTCCATTCCTATTATCCTTTCCATACCTTTTATCCTTTCTGTTTAAACCTTGAACCTAGTGCAAATTGTAAATAAACAATATGCAAGTTCAATGGAACTTGACTCTTAAATTGCATTTATGAATGGGCCGCTTAAGCGGATGCCAACATAGTGCTAAGTTGCATTTCTTGCCGTTAATAGCCTATATTGGCATATGTATAGCGTAGTGTGCAGTTCATAAGATCAATGCTTGACAATAATTTGTGTCAATACATCAAGAGAAATGTAATGCTGCATTTTGTTGTAATTGTTCTTTTTTTTTCTTTATTATCTTAGAATAAGCAATTATTTTTAAGTATAAATAGTTGAATCAAATCAATAAAGAAAGAATCGAACTCAATAAACGTTGGAACAAAGACTTTTTCTCTACAATTATTCTTCAGTGAGTCTGCTGAAGACCGACGTTAATTTTTAGTTAACTGATACAAGAACCGGCTACACACCTCTTCAGAATATATATTGATTATAACCATCGAAATAAAAGAATTTCGATTCAACATTTGGCGAGCGTGAATCTTTGACAAGAGTGTACTGGGCTTCAACACAGTACAACAAGTTTAATTACCTTCGTTTAGTACGTACACTAGGCCATAACACAGTGGCTATTCGAAACCAGATCGCGTACATTGAATAAATTTTGATAGCAATTTTTTTTCGTATTGGGGCGTAAACTGGGCCGCAACACAATTCATCGTAGAGTCGGGAATTAATTGAATTCACCTAACATTCACGGAAGAACAACGTTGGATTGCTTTTGGAACGTCTTTGCAAGGAGTAAGTCATTAGAAGAGAGCATATAAAATGGACTTGGATACAATGACCAAGGTGCAGAATGAGGTTGGGCAGAAAATTTGTAACCTCTGGAGGAACTACAAGAAGGATTCTCCTGACCGCAAAACTATCAGCTATTTGAATGATCGACTCCAGCAATTGATCTCTCTGTGGACAGAGTTCAATGAAACTGACTCCCAGATCAGGGAAGCAGGAGAGATCGGTCTAAATCATCCTTACTTTAGTAAGGACTACTATGAGGACATCAAAAGGATACAGGAATCATTCCTTGCCGAAATTCTAGATGCATCAACAGGCAGACCCGCTATTGACCTGGCTAAAAAAGATGGTTTGGAGACATTATCAAAAGGAACGATAACAAAATCCAGGCGGGAGCAACCAATGACTCCAAGGAACGCGACGGATTTCATGTCTGCTCCAGATGACTCGCCCATTGTCTCATTAAGACGACGATACGGACTGGTCATTGGAACCATTAAAGGTTTATTGGATAAGGTCGCATTGCAGCCAAATAAAGGCAAATCGTTTTGCCAAATCCAGGTTCGTACGTTGGAGCAAAATTGGGATGAGTTGACTGGCATGTAACGGAAGGGTGAAAACCGGCTTACTCAAGCAGACATGCAAGAATATTTCAAGGTGCAAGAGAAACTTGCAGAGCTACTTCAACAACTTTATTGAATTATGGAATTAACAGCAGTGGTTCAGGGACTGGAGACATCTAATACGTCAATAAGATTGCCGAGGGTAGATCTACCGAAATTCGAGGGTAACTAGCTTAAATGGCAACAATTCTCTGATCTGTACAAGGAAATTATTCACCGAGTAAATATATCTGAAGGACAAATAATTTTTTCCTGAAATAATGCCTTACAGGAGAAGCCGCAAAACTGATACACCACCTTTTTGCAATGTTTAAGTCAACCAAGAAAGCTTCCCGAACTTAATGAATTTCTAAACTTCTTAGAAAATCGATTTCAAGCCTTGGAGGCTCTGGGAAGTAAGGATTTTTTTTTCCGTGGGTAGGAAAAACCTTCATAGGCACTACGAGGACCGGCCGCGCGTGCTCATAGTAGTGTGAGATTCTTACTCACTAAAAAACCGCCCATTTTCCGTTAGACTACAACTAAGTTTCCTTAACAAGTAGTTCAAGCTTCTGTAGTAATCGCGTGTGGCAGGCTGTCTTCCAACAAAAGCACCTACTACCGTCAAGTTACACGGTTTCATCTTATGCTGCTAGATCCAACGGTCTCATTCGTTGTAGTCGGCGAGTAAGATTTGTCTGATCCAAAGTTCGGATAATTTCATTGTTGCAATGTCCGCGAAGTCGAGTACTAAGTTTGCGAGCAATGTTTATTTCCTTATCAGTCACGGTTGCGATTCCTAGATCTCGGTGTAGATCGCTATTTCCTTTGTACCATGGAGCATTAACTATTGCTCTGAGTGTCTTATTTTGAAAAGTTTCTATAATAGATATATTGCTTGGTTTAATACAACCCCATAGTTGTATACCATACGTCCAAGATAGTTTTAGCACTTGCTTATACAAAATCAGTTTGTTATAAATGCTTAGTTTCGAAAATCTTCCGATAAGCCAATTCATTTCTCTTAACCTGATATCGAGCTCGTCGCGTTTCTTTTTAACGTGCGGCTTCTATTTAAGTTTTGCGTCTAGAGTCATTCCTAGATATTTCGCTTCATTTGAGTACGGGATTTGTACGGAGTTAATGAATAAAGGTTTGTTGTTTATCTTTTGACTTAGCGTTGACTTAGTCTCGTTAAGGACGACTCGCCCGCTCTTCGTCCAGTCGCATATTTTGTCTAAAGCGCGCTGAAGTTTCCCGTTGATAATTCAATTGTCGTATCAAAAGCGAGAATAGCAGCTCATCGTTCGCTCATCGTTGGGTATGTCTCTTGTATAAATCAAAAATAATATTGGACCGAGAACGCTTCCTTGCGGGACACCGGCATTTATCTCTTTAAATTCCGAGTACTCATTTTCGTACCTTACGCGAAAGATTCTGTCTTCAAGGTAAGACTCTAAGATTCTATAGAGTTTTTCTGGTAAGTTTAGCCTTAACTTGTACTTCAGGTCTTCGTGCCATACCTTGTCGAAGGCTTGTGATACGTCGAGAAAAGCGCTTGTACATATCTTTTTCGCTTCCAGAGCTTTTTCGATTTCGTTTGTTATTCGATAGACCTGGTCGATTGTTGAATGCTTTTTTCTAAATCCGAATTGGTGGTCCGGAGTCAATCGTCTTTCTTCGATGATTGGTTGCAACCTTTTAAGCAACAGTTTCTCGAATACCTTAGATATTATCGGCAGTAGCGAAATAGGTCTGTATGACTTTTTGTCGTTCGGACATTTTCCTGGTTTCGGAACCATTATGACCTCGGCCACTTTCTATTTCCTTGGAACGTATAAAATTCTCATGGAGGCGTTAATAATATAGAGTAGCTTGACCAAAGCTTTTTATTATTGACCAAAGTAAGGATAAAATGGATGATCAGAAACTACTTAATTCGTGTACGAAAACATTAGCAGCAGTAACAATGTCTCAACCAAGTTGTGGATTGTGCAAGGGATATCACGCACTGTTCAAATGCTCCAATTTTTTAAACTTAGCACCGTCCTAAAGATTGAGCATGGTCAAGCAAGAGAAACTGTGTTTCAACTGCCTGAGGTCCGGGCATTTCGCAACCAATTGCACATCGGAAAACTGCGGAAAGTGCCAGAAACGACATAATACGTTACTGCATCTCGACCCAATCGAGGATCACAAATCATACGGAGCAAGGAAGTGGCTGCCCTGATCGTAAAACCATAAGCAACGGCTACCGACATCAACACAGTAGGCAGCGCATTGTCAGGACTAAGCCAACAGTGTTCCGTTGTTAAACCAGGGACGGGAAGAGTGACACTAATTGGACCTAACGGAAAAACCTTGGATTGTCGTGCATTATTGGATTCTGGTTCGCAAATCTACATCATTAGTCAACGCATAAAGTACAATCTTGGTCTGAGTAGTGTGACAGATATGTTGTCCATTGAAGGAATCGGACAAGGTAGGCATCAATCAAATTCAAGAGTAAACATTGAAGTGCGGTCTCGAATAAACAGGTATTCATCCAGGATCGAAGCCTTCGTGTTGCAAAACATAGTGTCGTGCAAGACAACTCAAGCATTGGACACATCAAAATGGAGGATTCCAAACAACAATTCCACTCGCTGACCCCAATTTCAATCGCCCAGACAAAATCGATGTCTTGCTGGGGGCAGAAGTCTACCATGAACTGTTGATGGTCGGTCAAATTCGTTTAGCAGAGGGTCTACCAATACTGCAAAATTCAGGTCGTCCCAGTTAATCTCTGATGCCACACATCCTATGTTGTTACCGTGTGCGAATGTAATTACTAAGCTGTTACTTACTGATCTCCATGTAAAGAATTTGCATGTCGGACCACAGGGCTTATGGGCAATTGCGCGCCAGAAATATTGGCCTATAAGAGGAAAAACCGTAGCACACTCAGTTGTTCAAAATTGTGTGCGATGTTTTAGAGCCAAACCAAGATTAATAAATTAACTCATGGGGAACCTGCCAGCTTGTCGAGTTCAACCAGCTAGACCGTTTTGGAACGCAGGAGCTGATTTTTTTGGACCAATATGGATTCATTTTCGGATAAGAGTAAAACAACCAGGAAAGGCGTATATGGCAGTGTTTTGCTGTTTCTCGACGAAGGCTACCCACTTTGAAATCGTTAGCGATCTGACAACAAAGACTTTCATCGGCACTCTCAAAAGGTTTATTGGACGAAGAGGATACTGTCAGAACTTGTATTGCGATAATGCTACAAATTTTGTAGGAGCACGAAACCAACTACAGGAAACCAAATAAGTTACCTACAACGAGACTTCAGCTGGAAAGATCACTTCTTACTGCCACACCAAGGGCATACAGTTTCATTTCATACCTCCGAGAGCTCCGCATTTTGGTGGTCTGTGGGAAGCGGCAGTAAAACCCGCGAAGTATTTTATCAAACGGAATTTAGAGCCATCGAATCTGACATACGAGGAACTGGAAACGCTCATAATTGAAATAGAAGCGATTTTAAATTCAAGACCGCTCACGGCACTATCGTCGGATCCTAATGATTTGAGTGCACTAACACCTGGTCACTTTCTGATAGGCGAACCGCTAATTAATATCGCCACGGCAGAGGTTCAACCAACGGAACTCACGCTACAAAGAAGATGGAAGACCATTTTATCATTAAAAATCAATTTTGGCAGTGATGGTCACAAGAATATTTGAATGAATTACAACACCGATACAAATGGAAACAGGATAACTCCCAAATCCGGAAAGGATTTTTGGTTATTATAAAAAAGACAACGTTCCACCGTTGCAATTGCCCCTCGGTAGGATATTCAAGATTATCAAAGGCAAAGATAATCTAGTACGAGTAGTCAAAGTCAAGACCACTTTGGGTATATTTAAGCGGGCAATACACAGACTAGCACCCTTACCAATGGAAGAAGAAACTTAAAATGAAGGCAAAGTTGAATCTCACCCAATGGACAGAAGCATAGAGGCCAGCAAAACCAATCAGAACTAAAATGTTTCTGGTCAATCCGTTAGTCAGCAGCAAAAAGTTGAATTACCTCAAAAACGACCGCGTTTATCTGTTACCTCAGCGATTGCGACGGTACTACTAGTATTGTTAGCGGTACCAAGTTGTTACGGATCACCTATCGAGTTACTGCCGTTTACATCACAGCCGGGTATATATTTGGAAAATTTTGGGAACTGTTAACATAATATCCAGCGAATGGAATATAATCGCCTATTATGACATGAAGCCATATTGGGAGGAACTTGCCGTTCTACGAAACGTAGTGCAAGGCTGTCCAAAATTTGCAGTTCATTGAAAAATCAATATCAATGTTCTAAAATCATAATCCGAGTACGCCACTTAACTGATGACTTAATTAAAAGCAGCGTTTTATTGGCACCAAGCGAGAGCGTTCATAGAAGGAAGAGAGGTGCAATAAATACCGTAGGAAGTTTAGCCAATACACTATTTAGGGTATTGGATTCAGAGTAGGCGGAGAAGAAGTCTAATGCAATTGATGGTATTAAAAGAAACAAAGATCAACTATTCTATATGATCGAAAATCAAACTTCGTTGCTGGAAGCTACAACGAACATTATGAAACGAGACCAGGAAACAATCTCGACTGAATTTATTTATTTATATCTCACATCAACACAATAATCCGAGTTAATGGAATAGCCACAGAACTACATGAAGAAAGAGTTTCACAGCTGTTTATATCTCTTGCGATTCAAACTATAACGACTATTGCCAGCGTTCAAAGGATTCAAGGATCCATCATCGATGTCTTGACTAGCGCTCAGCATGGGAAAATATCACCTCTTCTTATCTCTGTACCACAGTTAAAAAAGAAGTTAATTACGATAAAGGAGCATTTATCGCATTCATTAAGACTTCCACCTTGACTGATGAGTTCTTAAGTCTATATAGTTTAATGACCATTGAAGGAAGATAAGCAATTAACCACATCATCTTCAGGATAACGATTCCACTAGTCCATATAGTTTAATGATCATTGAAGGAAGATAAGCAATTAACCACATCATCTTCAGGATAACGATTCCACTAGTAACATCCGAAGACTTTGAAATTTTCAAGTCGATATCAGTACCAGTTTATTTCAACAACACCTGTCCGACCATCAAGCCCGCCACACCGTTCATAATAATAAACCTGCATCGAGATCAATACTTACCCATGGCTAAGGACGAAATCCATAATTGTATTTCAATTATGGATTTATTATGGAAAACATTTGTGTAAACAGCATAGTCCAGTGTATCAAAGAGGAGCCTTGATAAGCGCATGTGAGGTTTCTCTTCTCAATCATCTACCACCCTTAAGTCATTGCCAAATAATACCGTGCGATGGTGGCCTTAACTGGATTCTGTTGAACAATCCCAACGAGGAGACAATAACCAACATAGTATGTGACAAAACTACGACACAGTTGACCCTTAAGGCGACCTCAGGGATCGCTAACCATTCGAACACATAATCTATACTCAACTACTTCGCGAGTATCTTACTTTCCAATTGGCAATATCACCGACATTAGAGTTCCTCAACAGCTACAACTGCCTATACAAGGTTTATCAGGGGGCGATTCACACCTGCATAAAGCTGAACTGGAGGCGTTACGAAATGAAATCAACTTGGCGAAAGGTTCTCTACCAAATAAGTTTCATCATCTGGACGTTCAACATACTATGGGATACATTAGTTTGCTAATATCTGGCATCGCCCTACTTTTCTTGTTGATCCACTGTTACATGAATATAAAAAACAAGAGAAACCAACTTCATCCTACACCTGCTCCAAGAACTCAGCCCATAGTTAGCAGATTCGTGAGAACAACAACCCCTCATCCAGAAGATCGGGAGGCTAGATTTAGTGTTAATCTTGACGAATAAATAAATCAATTTCATTTCCTCTATAGAGTATAAGCATGCATTTTCTTTGTTTGGTTCCTTACATCCTTAGTTCTTAGTTAATGCAATATCGTATAAGTTTTCTAAATTAAACATAACATATATAAACATGACATGACATGACATGTTAAATTCATATTACATCTATTTTAATTGTCTTTGCTGAACAAATAATTTCTCATTAACAGTATGGATATTAATAGAAATGCAATAATATACGAAATTTATCTTATCATAAAGTAATTGAACCATCTGTTCAACGCGGGGCAGTATGTTTACAACATAGTGCAGAGTTGCATTTCTTGCCGTTAATAGCCTATATTGGCATGTGTATAGCGTAATGTGCAATTCATGAGTTCAATGCTTGACAATAATTTGTGTCAATACACCAAGTGAAATGTAATGCGGCATTTTGTTGTAATTGTTCTTTTTTTTCTTTATTATAGCATCTACAGCATAAGTAATTACTTTTAAGTATAAATAGCTGGATCAAATCAATAAAGAAAGAGTCGAACTCAATAAACGTTGGAACAAAGACTTTTTCTCTACAATTATTCTTCAGTGAGTCTGCTAAAGACCGACGTTAATTTTTAGTTAACTGATACAAGAATCGGCTAAACACCTCTTCAGAATCTAGGTTTATGTACCTACGATTAAAAATTATAACCATTGAAATAAAAGATTTTCGATTCAACACTTTCCTTTCCTTTTCTCCTTTCCATTCCTATTCTCCCTTCCAATCCTATTCTCCTCTCCATTCCTATTCTCCTCTCCATTCCTATTCTCCTCTCCATTCCTATTCTCCTTCCCATTCCTTTTCTCCTTTCCAATCCTATTCTCCTTTCCATTCGTTAATTTTCTTGTTTTCCATCCCCGTCCCGTTACCATTTGCATCATTTTAAATAAAAAAAAAATGATTCCTTATAAGTTTTTGTTTTTAAAGCAGCGTGGCATGTCCAACCCCTTTAACCGAAAATCAATGTTAGTTTGCTTTGTGTATGTTTTTGCCCAAGTTTGCGGCTAAAATGTACGCAAAACAATAATTTTTTGGTTCGAATTCAATTATTTTGTGAAATCGACCTCTAAGGATGGGCGTGGTTAAAAGCTTTGTATGAACGAAATCTGAAATAGTATCAGGTGTACTTTATGTGCTAAGTTTTATTTCATATTCTATCCTTAGTAAAGCTATAAGCAGTCGAAATCCATGTTTTTCTGGAAATTTATAGGTTTTTATGGAATTCTGCCTTCTAATGTGGGCGTGGCCTAAAACTTTGTATCAACAAAATGTGGAGTATTTTCAACATAAGGTATTAAGTAACATTTTTTCGATCTGGAACAAAAATATTGAATAAGTTGCATTTGTACAGTTGCTCTTTAATTCGATGCAAAAATTTAATTTTTTGGTTAAAATTCAACAATTTCGTAATATCTACCACCAAACATGGGCGTGGGCTTAAAGTTTTAGAAGGAATCAGATCTAGTATAGAACACGTTGAAGTTAATGTGTTAAATTTTATTTCATATTCTTATTTAAGTTAGGCTAAAAAGTAGTCGAAATCCATTTTTTCTGGAAAATTAGAGGTTTTTCTTAAATTTTGCCTTCAATTAAAGGCGTGGCCAAAAACTTTGTATGTAAGAAACTTAAAAAACAGTGCTTTCTACATAGCATATTAAGAAAAAAATTTTCGATTTGGAACAAAATTATTGAATAAATTGCAATTGAAAGATTACACTTTCAATCGATGCCACGCCCACAAGGGGCGGACTTTATTTTTGCGGACTTTATTTTTATTTTTATGACTTGTGATCATTAGAAGATGCTTAATAATAAATTACAGCTTTTCACGAGGTCTTACAGTCTAGTAAGCACCGGAGGTTGTTGCACATTTAGACCGATTGTGAGCGTGTGTGTGGGCGTATTTCAAAAATTTTTACACTTGTATTGCTTCGGATGGCAGAGAACTTACCTACAAAATTTCAGCTTCCTAGCTTAAAACTTAAGGCCTAAAAATTAGTTACATACGGACAGACAGACGGACGGAGGGACGGACGGACGGACGGACATGGCTCATTCGACTCAGAAGTCGGTCTCGATCATATGCCCTTAAGGTCTTGGGGGTATTATTTCTCTATGTTACATTTTCGCCTGTATCAAACTTTATATACTCCATTCCTGTGGAATAGGGTATAGATATTCTTGTGTAAGAAAAGCACCTGATTTCTATGGCATTTCAAATATCTGTCTGGTAAATCTTCCCAGAGTAGGGCTTGTTTATCTCACCCGAATTATCAACTCTTGTCTTATATTACTATATTTTCCTCGATCTTGGAAGACTGCAAGGATAAGCCCGATCCTTAAGCCACGTAAGTCCCCAAATGATCCTTCCAGCTACCGCCCCATAAGTCTGTTAAGTAATCTCGGAAAAATTTTAGAAAAGGTTATTAAGGGGAGGTCTACCCCAGCGCTGAAGTCAAAACTCAAGTACACGTATTTACATGTATAGGTAAGGAGATATATTTTCTATTAAATTTATTTCTTTCCGCTCTTTGAATAATTTTCAATCATCTCCTTCTCCATCTCCATCGCTATTTATTCAAACTCGCGCATGAAATACCCACAAAAAATTTTACCCATACTGACAACCGACCTCTTGATTTTCTTCGTCGCTGTTTGCTGCATTATTTGTTGTTGTGTCTGTTTGCGTTCCTCTTTTTGTTTGTGCACTTGTAATTGCAACCTTCAAGCAATCGATCCTTGATAGCTAAATATGAAAATATATATGATATTTTCATTATGTGGAGTTGGAACTCGGAAGACAAAGTTTATGATGATTTTTGACCTGACCTGGGACTGGGGAAATAGGTAAGTATTGTTTTCTTATTGGTTCAGTACCTGAAGGTAAGGACGTCTATAATAATAAATCCCGTTGCTGGTTTCTTAGCAAGTTGATGAGGTTTCTTCTAGGTACCGTGTTTTGAAGAGCAGGGTTTGAAGCTTTAACGAACATAGTTGAGAATGTAGATTGGTATACCTAGATAGGATATTGCCTTATCAAAACCATTTTGGTAGGTAGGTACGTACCTAGGTAATTATTAGGTAATGTACTAACGTACTAACTATTTGGTAATTTACCTTGATGTAGTTGACATAAAATGCATAATGTCGGATGAGTGCATGTAGGTAGTACAAAAGAGAATCGTGTATGTAGCAGGGACGAAGCGTCCATATAATGAGTTGAATGAGTGCTTCCGTAGCCAAAAAAACACTTCAAGGCATTACAATATATTCCAAATCTCCGACTCATTTGGAAAAACATTCTTGTGTTTAAATCACTTGTGGATAAATAACGACACAACCCATACAACTCTTTCTAATAGCTGACAATACTGAATATCTCTCTACGACGGCCCACTCTCCCACTACTACACTAACCCACCAGAGAATGCACACAACATCACTCCATTGTTTGCTTTTACGCAAAGCATTGCCTTCTGGAATGAACGCCATCCATGCATTTTCCAATTTCGCATTTTTACAGAAACCAACTCATAAAGTCAAATTAGACTCCATTCAATATTTTCCCATTCGACCCATTAGTGAGGAATGAGTTGAGTGGGTTCATTATTGAAATTTGCAGGTACACTATTTGAGTTATTTTCAGCTGTCTTTATCTGCCAAAAGGCCAATGAGTCCAATTTCTCTAAACGAAGGGGTTAAATGAAAAGATAACTGTGATTTTCACGTGTGTCTGTAGTTATGGCTTTGATGGTTAAAAAGACAGTGTGTTGGGGTTCTGCTTTGATGGTTAAAAAGACTACTGGAGTCATTTTAATTTTAATAAAAAAAAAGTTAAATATTGTAAATTTTGGCTTTTGTTTTTTTTGTTTTGCAACTGAGTGCTTTCGCTTCCCGAAAAGTCACGCCTCGTGCCTGGTATGTAGGTAGGTACTTACCTAACCTAGGTACATACCTAACTTTAGGACATGTTTTATTTCTAATTGTAGATAGATATAGGTGGGTAGGCACAAACGGGTAAAAAAATTATTTTGTATGAACAAATTACTTTCAATTATTCAGGTTGGCTTCCAAATGGTTTTGCAAAAAGGAGTTAAATATACCTACCTACCTGTATTAATACGTCAATGTACGTAGAAAAGGCATTCGAAACCAAATTTTAAATTTTGTACATTTTGATTGTAAATATTATACTTATGAGAACTTTTCAAGGAATCGGAGTATTGCATAATAGTTATCCCACTTGAGGCCATAAAAGCGCCAAGGAAACAAAAACAGATGTCTTTGCTGGAGCTGTCATAGGTTCGCTTTACAGATCCAATATCTCCTCATGCCTACGTACAGTACATAGGCTCCAAAGGGATTTCCGAAGGCTAGCTCAAGAAAAGGCCGATGTTTTCGTAAAGACAATTTATTACCAGGTGCAAGTACAGCTATCGAAAGCTGCTTTTTAACATATAACTATAATAGAGGTTCTTATTTACGTGCGGGTCGATCATGCGATCATGACCACTATTCCACTTATAATATATACAGTGTTTCGTTATAAGAGCGATAGCTCTATATAGTAGTTATAAAGTATGTTGCACAGGATCGTTAACAATGCGAGATTAATATTTGTCTACAGGTAGGTATATGTATTTACCCATACATAGATTAAATATTTGCTCCACTTAAATTGTGAGGTAGCTTATTAAACATCCGAGGAGCAGTTACATTATAAAATTGTGAAAAAATAGTTTTTTTGATAGTGGGGACAAGTACGAGATTTCTATTGTTGATCCGCGAATTACGATTTTCATAAACTCTCGGGGATTTATTTCCAGATTTTTCAAAAAATATTTTTAAAACTTTGTACTAATACAGGTGCCTTAAAGGTAGAAGATCTAGCCTCTTAAACAACTCAAAATTGGGAGTTAGCCGACTAACTTTGCACAATATACGAATTGCATGTTTTTGTTTAACTAGTAAAGGCTGTATTTTATTGAGGTGAGTCCCACCCCAACATGCTATACCATACTGAAGTTTCGATTTTAGGAGATCATTATAAACTAACTTCAAAAATTCAAGTTCAAAAATCGCCACAGTATTTGCTTAGATTTATTTTTTTTAGATTATTTTTTTTTTTTTTTCGGTGGTAGGAAAAACCTTCATAGGCACTACGAGGACCGGCCGCGCGTGCTCATAGTAGTGTGAGATTCTTACTCACTAAAAAACCTCCCATTTTCCGTCAGACTACGACTAAGTTTCCTTAACAAGTAGTTCAAGCGTCTGTAGTAATCGCGTGTGGCAGGCTGCCTTCAAACGAAGGCACCTACAATACCGTCAATTTATGCGGTTTCATCTTATGCTGCTAGATCTAACGGTCTCATTCGTTGTAGTCGGCGCGTAAGATTTGTCTGATCCAAATTTCGGATAATTTCATTGTTGCAATGTCCGCGAAGACGAGTACTAAGTTTGCGAGCAAAGTTTGTTACCTCGTCAGTCACGGTTGCGATTCCTAGATCTCGGTGTAGATGGCTATTTCTTATGTACCATGGAGCATTAACGATTGCTCTAAGTGTCTTATTTTGAAAAGTTTCTATAATAGATATATTGCTTGGTTTAATACAACACCATAGTTGTATACCGTACGTCCAAGATGGTTTTAGCACTTGCTTATGCAAAAGCAGTTTGTTATATGTGCTCAGTTTCGAAAATCTTCCGATAATCCAATTCATTTCTCTTAACTCGGTTTCGAGCTCGTCGGGTTCCTTTTTAACGTGCGGCTTCCATTTAAGTCTTGCGACTAGAGTCATTCCTAGATATTTCGCTTCATTTGAGTACGGGATTTGTACCGAGTTAATGAATAAAGGTTTGTTGTTTATCTTTTTATAAGTAAAGTTAACATGCGTTGACTTAGTCTCGTTAAGGACGACTCGCCAGCTCTTCGTCCAGTCGCATTTTTTGTCTTAAGCTCGCTGAAGTTTCCCTGTTGATAATTCAACTGTCGTATCAATAGCGAGAATAGCAGTGTCGTCTGCGAACGTAGCTAAAATTGTTCCCTCATCGTGGGGTATGTCTCTTGTATAAAGCAAAAATAATATTGGGCCGGGAACGCTTCCTTGCGGGACACCGGCATTTATCTCTTTGAATTCCGAGTACTCATTTTCGTACCTTACGCGAAAGATTCTGTCTTCAAGGTAAGACACTAAGATTCTATAGAGTTTTTCTGGTAAGTTTAGCCTTAACTTGTACTTCAGGCCTTCGTGCCATACCTTGTCGAAGGCTTGCGATACGTCGAGAAAAGCGCTAGTACATATCTTTTTCACTTCCAGAGCTTTTTCGATTTCGTTTGTTATTCGATAGACCTGGTTGATACCTTAGATATTGTAATATTTTCAGCCTGGGGTTCGTCGAATAAAACTCAACTTCACTTTTATGATTTCACAATGAAACACTTTATTTATCAAACAAAACTTATTTAAATTCAAATCACACTGTTATTCAACTTTACTACTTAGAATTCAACACTTTAATTCAATTCAATCACTTTTCACTTTATAACCGATTTTCACAAGTCAACGTTTAAAATATAACTGCCCGTACAAGCCTGTCACCCGTGTATTTATACCAAATTAAACACCTTCTAGTACGTTCCATACCCCCTTTGGTAATTTTCCATTGGTACTCCTCCGCTGAATTCCAAGGGGGGGAAATCGAAATTCGAACTTCGAATATGACAGATGCTGTCAGATGCCTGGAATGACAGTTGGGTATGTTCGTTTATTGAATCGAGCGGGTGCGTTTGTAGAGTGAATCGATGGGTGCATTCAGGGACTCCTGCGAGTTGTTTTATTATTTGTCGCCACATAACATTGCCCCCCTCTTAGTTTTGTTCGTCCCGAACAAGAACGTCATCATTGCTTCCGTGGTAGCGATGTAGGCGATCAACATGGACAACTTTCATCTTCGCTCTTGGTCCTCTTTGGATTCGGAATACGACATTGTTTGGCGCGCTGACGACACCCATCGAGAATACACCTTGCACACGACGAACACACCCTGCACATTCTTTCGTTAAACTTGCACCGAGACTCGATACAAGTACATACTCTTACACTATATATATTGTATACTTCTAGTTCCATGGACTCATTAAAAAATTATAACGTTGAATAGAAGAAGTGGCGTGTTATTCTTTGCCGTTTTATTAATCCACCGGTTGTTTGATTCCGCTAGAAAAAAAAGCATACGAGGCAGTTCCATCACGAACATTTTGGTCCTTAGAGCCGGATTCTCACTTTGTCATCGCAATATCTCAGCTTTTTTTTCCATATATCGTGTGTGCGGTACGGTGGAACGTGCAACCATTTTATTGTTTTTGTTCGTATCGCAGTACAAGCAAAAGTATAAAAGAAGCGTGGTACAGTCAATTGTGCAAATTTTCTTGAACATTAGACGGCATAAACATATAAACATTCAACAGTTAACAGTTAAAAACATAAAAGACAGTATAATCAAAATCAACTCAAATCAATCAATCAAGTGTGTGTCCCGTGGACAGTGTGTGGTGGACAATTAAATTCGGAATCAAAAGGACATCCAGCCAGCGTAGCATCAACTCAACAAGCATCAGGAGCGGACGGTGTTATTCAAGTCAGGCGCCAAGAAACAGAAAAGGCGAAAGTTGCTGCCTCTGGGAGTGTTGTGTTGTGTCTTAACTTGAGGTGAGCTGGAAGGATTCTAACGTGAGTACAAAACTGTACTATATACTTACATTTTGTTATTTCTTGTTCGTTTGAACACATTCGATACGAAATTAAGACATACACATAAATTGAATTGAAAACTAAATTGTACGTATTGGTAAAATCAAGCCCAACAAATTAAATCGTGTGCTTTCGCAACTGGAAAAGGACATAGTTAATTTCGGTAAAAGAGGGTCAAGTGGCAGGACGGCAAATTATATATCAGGCCGTTTAACAATGCTAACAAGCACACTAGAGTCAGCTGCAAGTGCATATGAACGATGTACAGAGGGTGAAGAAGAAATGTGTGAGGAAATAGAAGAAGTGTATGAAAAGATTCGAGAATTGTATTTTGAGTACAGGGCTAGCCTTCTTGACGCTTTGGACAAGACAAAGGCGTGAGACACAAAGGGTGATGCTACCAAGGACGAGTCGAATACCAGTTTTGGATTTCAAGATGCAGGCATACGGTTGAAAAATATTCCTGTGCCCGTGTTCTCAGGTAGCTATGAAACTTGGCGTAGTTTTAAAGTAGTTTTTTTTTGTTTCGGTCGTTAGTGCATGAAAATGCGTCTTTGTCTGAAATCCAAAGACTGCATTATTTAAAAACCAGTGTGTCAGGCGAGGCGGAAAAGCTTTTATCACATTTGACAATTGCTAATGGCAATTATGCAAAGGCGTGGTCAATTCTTCAGGACAGGTACGACCACGAACGCTTCTTAGTCAATACATATCTGAAAGCTTTTTTTAATCAACCGTCGGTAGTTCAGGAGAGGTCTGAAGCAATTAAGGAGTTATTGGACACATCCACTGAAATTGTTCACAGCCTGCAAAAATTGAAGGTACCCACAGATAAGTGGGATGCGATTCTCGTTTACGTGCTCCTACAAAAATTGCCATCGAAAACGCAGCAGCTGTGGGAGGAGAAATTGGGTTCCAAGGACAACCCCAAAGATATTCCCACTTTTTCTGAATTTAAGCAGTTTTTGGAAACCAGGTTTCGTACTTTGGAAGCGGTTAACTATCAACAAGGGAAATCACCAACAGAATCTTCCAAAAAGGGGTCTCAACGCAATTCTTTTCATTCACAGGCTAGCGCAGGTCAATATACTTGCAAGGTATGCAATAAAGGTGCACACTCAATACGAAAGTGCAATCGATTCTTAAAAATGAGCATCGGTGAACGAGGTCAAGTTGTAGGCAAGCTAGGTTTGTGTAAAACTTGTCTGGCATATAATCATTTTCCTTACTCGGCCCTAGAAATTTTTACACAAGCTCTGATCTACAAGTCGCTATCTGGGCATATCCCAGCCCAAAGCTTGCCAGTCAAGGACTGGAAGCACCTCGATGGTTTGTGTTTAGCCGACCCGTCCTTCTTTAAACCGGCCAAAGTGGATCTTCTGTTAGGTAGCAACGTGCTAGCTGACATACTCCTGCAAGAGTTGATCCGACCCAATGATCCGAGCTTACCTTTAGCACAAAGGACAGAGTTCGGATGGATTTTGTTCGGACGTACACCCTGCGTTTCTCAACCAGTCAGAAGTTTTCATCAAAGGTGTATGCTCGATGCTAACATCCGAAAATTCTGGGAGTTGGAAGAGGCGCCCTTTATGACGTCTGGAAACCCAGAAGAAACGGCTTGTGAAGAGCATTTCTTAAGAAATGTTAAGCGGCGGTCAGACGGACGTTGCGAAGTTGCCCTTCCCTTCAAAGGTGATGTTTATCCGATACTCGGACGATCACGAGAAAGAGCCCTTCAAAGGTATAAGCAGTTAGAAAGACGGCTACTCAGGAATAAAAACCAACACAGCGAGTATTCAAAATGCAAGAAGACTACTTACGTTTGGGGCATATGTGCGAAGTTGAAGACGAGCTCGCTTTACAGAACTTATCGCACTATTTTCTACCTCATCATGCGGTAATTAAAGAGAGCAGCACGACCACTAAATTAAGGGTAGTCTTCGATGCGTCGTTTAGAACGTCAGACGGAAAGTCTCTCAATGACACTCTTATGGTGGGCCCAACTCTGCAGAATCCTATCGTAGACGTTATCTTGAGATGGAGACTGTACAAGTATACCTTTACAGCCGATATCGAAAAGATGTACCGTCAAATCTGGGTGACGGATACAGACTCTAGATACCAGCTCATTCTATGGCGTTCTGATCCATCGGAGGCTATCAAAACGTATCGACTCAAAACCGTCACTTTTGGCACAGCATCAGCGCCTTATTTGGCGATCCGCACTCTCAACTGGTTAGCAGAACAAGCACGTTCTCAACACCCACTAGCCGCAAAGGCGATTCTTGAGGAGATGTACGTAGATGACTTACTATCGGGAAGCGATACAAAACAGGAAGCCAAGACAAAGATCAAAGAAATCAGGGAAATTCTTGAAGCCGCAGGCCTTCATCTACACAAGTGGGCATCCAACACCAGCGACTTGATTATGGACGTCCCTCCACAAGAAAGAGAGATCAATCCCTTTTCGTGGCCAGAAGATTCCAGTCAACTGAAGACACTAGGTATCCATTGGCCACCCCAGGAAGATCGATTTTGCTATCGGTATGTTCAAACACTGAGACCAATTCAAACAAAAAAAAACGATTTTGTCCACAATAGCCCGACTGTTTGATCCGATGGGATCGATATCCACCTGTATAGTTAAGGCTAAAATTTTGTTACAGCTTCTATGGGTTAAAAAGGTGAAGTGGGACGCACCAGTTGTAGGAGAAATCTTAAATCAACGGAACGCTTTCTACCAAGATCTGAACGTCGTAAATAGAGTTCGTCTTCCACGATGGGTACACACAAGAAGTTTCAGCAAAGTGGAACTTCACGGATTTTGCGACGCATCAGAAAAGGCTTTTGGGGCTGTGGTATGCCTACGAGTGTTGGACGCAAATGGTAAGGTTCATGTGAACTTATTGTTGTCAAAAACAAAAGTGGCACCGATCAAACCAGTCAGCATTCCACGGTTGGAGCTATGTAGAGCATTGATGCTAGCGAAGCTTATGAACCACGTCGCCAAGGTGCTTAAATTGAAGGAAGACAAAATGCATGCCTGGACGGACTCCACAATCACACTTTGTTGGATCAAGTCACAAGCATCACGTTGGGAAACATTCGTTGGAAACAGAGTCGGAGAGATCCAACGGCTTACCAATCCATCTATTTGGAGACATATTCCAACAAAATATAACCCAGCCGACTTAGCCTCCCGAGGTGTCCTGCCCTCGGTACTAATAGACGAAAATTTATGGTGGAGTGGAGCGTCACTTCTACACTCGGAGTGGGTTTACAAGATACCGAACCAACCGACGGACTTATTTACAGAGGAGGGTCAGAAACGGATAAGGGTGCATATGGCTGAAATAAAAGAAAACCCAATAAGTCTTTTGATAAACAATGCATCAACCTTTAAAAAACTCGTCAAATCATTCGCGTGCTGCCAGAGATTCATCGAAAAGTTTCGACGGCACTATTTGGAATTCCCACGCTACCTCCGTAACTTGCGGAAAGCTTCCGACAAACAAATTAACCTGCTCTTCACGCCGAAGGAACTTGATGAAGCTGTCAAAGGGTTGATTAGAACTGCTTAGAATGAAATGTTTCCAGCAGGCCTTTCCAAGGCTCGTGGCGTAGGAGCCTTACATCCATTCCGAGATGCCAATGGCATTCTTCGCGTAGGTGGAAGGTTAATGAACGCTAACGTACCCTATGACCAACAGCACCCTATCATCTTAGAGCCTAAGCATAGAATTTCAAAACTTATAATCAGGGAAGCCCACTTCAAAACTTTACACGGAGGAATTCAGTTAATGATGGGACACTTGAGGATGAAATACTGGATCTTTAGCCTGAAGAAAACATTGAAGATGCACATCAATCGTTGCATCACCTGCCATAGATTTCGATGCAAAACCGCAAGCCAACTTATGGGAGAGCTCCCTGCCCCCCGAGTAACTGTTTCAAGGCCTTTCACACACACTGGCATTGATTATGCTGGACCGATAACTGTTCGTGCGTGGAAATAACGAGGAGCGAAGTGTTTCAAGGGATATCTGGCCATATTCATATGCCTGGCCACTAAAGCCATCCACCTGGAAGCAGTGAGCGACCTCACGACTCAAGCATTCCGGGCAGCTTTTCGGCGTTTCGCAGCAAGACGGGGAGTTTGCGCCCAAGTATTCAGCGATTGCGGGACTAACTTTGTGGGAGCCGAGGCGGAATTGAAACGCTTATTAAAGAACGGGCTTCACGACTGGAATGAAGTCGCCCGCACCCTAGCGGATCATGGAACCAAGTGGAATTTCATACCACCCGCGTCCCCGCACTTCGGAGGCTTGTGGGAGGCGGGTGTGAAAAGTGTGAAGTTTCATTTAAAAAGGATTGTCGGCTCTGGTGCACTGACGTACGAGGAACTTGCTACACTGCTGTCCCAGATCGAAGCGTGCTTGAATTCCAGGCCTCTCTGCGCCCTCACCGAGGACCCCGAGGATTTTAGAGCTCTGACCCCAGCGCATTTCCTGATAGGCGAGACTCTTTTGACAGTTCCGGAACCAGATCTGACCATTGGTAAAACAAGCTACGCCGATCGATGGAAGGCTATTCAGGCATCTCTTCAGGTGTTTTGGAAGCAGTGGCAGACCGGATAATTGAGCCGCTTACAACAGCGGCCAAAATGGCTGAAATCTCAGCCTCAACTGAAACAAGGGGATTTAGTGCTGATAAAAGATGAACGTCTTCCCCCTGCAAAATAGAGCTTAGGCCGCATCCTCGAAACATACCCGGGACCGGACAACGTAGTGCGGGTAGTCAAGGTGAAAACTCAGCATGGAGAATTTCGGAGACCTATCACAAAGCTATGCCCCCTCCGACCGAACGACAACTACGAAACACAAATCTAAAAATAGCTAACCATCATCCATACAATTTCATACACTCTAGATATTCATAAATCGTCATGCACAATGAAGCTAAGAATTCACAATCGGTTCACGTGTTGTCAACCACACACACCAGTTAGCAAGGCAATCATTCTCTAACAAGCAATCACGCTCATTTCGCCTTAGCACACTTAATACAGTCCACTTATACCCACATTCGCTCAGCCACTAACAAGCACATCTTACCCTAGTAACAAGGCCTGAGTACACACACACACACACGCACACACACACACACACACACACACACACACACACACACACACCACTTTGCTCATCCACGACATCAGAGGTTCATTCATCGACTGCAGAAGTCGACCCATGGTCTACACACACAGACACACACACACACACACACACACACACACACACACACACACACACACACACACATACACACACACCACTGCAAGCAGAATACTGGTCGCTGGAATCAAATTTATTGCATCCTTTTGAGTTCCCACCAGAAGTTATTTTTCTATGAATTTTTTTTAATTTAACATTTTATCTATCAAGTTTTTTATCCGAATTCTCTCTTTCCATGTAACATAATATAAGTGACTGGCGATTTGTAAACAGCCGCTGAAATACGCCATCAGCTGAGTCCGCAAGAACAATTTGCATATGGCATCGCTTCGCATTAACTGTCATGCTGGGACAACGACCAGACCACCCAGCCAGAAGACTAGAGTTTCAGCTTGCCGAGGGGGGAAGATGTTTGGCGCGCTGACGACACCCATCGAGAATACACCTTGCACACGACGAACACACCCTGCACATTCTTTCGTTAAACTTGCACCGAGACTCGATACAAGTACATACTCTTACACTATATATATTGTATACTTCTAGTTCCATGGACTCATTAAAAAATTATAACGTTGAATAGAAGAAGTGGCGTGTTATTCTTTGCCGTTTTATTAATCCACCGGTTGTTTGATTCCGCTAGAAAAAAAAGCATACGAGGCAGTTCCATCACGAACAACATCATTAATTCGCGTTGCAACTTGGTAGGGACCTTCCCAGTCCTTCTGAAGCTTTGGCGATCTTCCCTTTTTACGATGTGGGTTCTAGAGCCATACCAGATCTCCCTCGTTAAACTCGGGTGCCGTTGCTCGCGCATCGTATCTCGTCTTCATGCGGTCGCTTGCAACTTTTATATTGCTTCTGGTTCTCTGGTGGATGTCATTAATCCTTTCTCTAAGGTCAACCACGTAGTCCTCCTCCCATGTTGGGTCGTCAGTGGGAAATCCGAATTTAAGCTCACTGGGTAGCCTGGCAGTTCGTCCAAATAAAACTTCAGATGGAGTGTACCCAGTTGTACTGTGAATAGCGTTTCGGTAGGCCATGAGGAATAAAGGTATTCGCCGATCCCAATCCCGTTGATTCTCGTCCACTACTTTGGACAGATGTTCTTTTAGTGTCTTGTTGAAGCGTTCCACCATTCCATCTGATTGTGGATGAAGGGGTGTGGTCCGTGTCTTCTGTCGTCTTCTGTGTCTACTCGAAGTTTCTTCCTTGTTCGGAATGTAATTCCATTGGCACTCCGAACCTGCACACCCAGTGGTCCACTATCTGGTCAACAACGCTTTTCGCTTCTTGATTTGGAATCGCAAATGCCTCGGGATATAACAATTACCGCTTTCAGTTTCCGGAAACGGTCCTGCGATGTCGACGGCGGTCTTTTCAAAGGGAGCACCCACATTGTACTGGTGCATTTTACCCCTGGTTTTGACTTTGGGTCCCTTACTAGCAGCACAAGTAATACACTTTCGACACCAATTCTCAACGTCGCTTCTTGCACTCAGCCAATAAAAACGTTCCCGTACCTTTTCCAGGGTTTTGTTGATGCCCAAGTGCCCACCAGATACTCCATCGTGCATTTCCCGCAAAATTTCCTGCACTTTGGACCGTGGAACCACAAGCTGCATTTTAAAGGATTTTACATCCGGCATTTCCCATTTTCTTCGCAGAACGCCATCTTGTACATGGAAAGAGTCCCACTGCGCCCAATATGCCTTTAACGTGGGACTTCTGTCGGATATATCCCTTGCGCTGGGTTTTTCCATAGATTCCTTCCATGCAAGGATTGGCTCAATGTCAGGGTCTTCTTGTTGTGCGTTGCGAAGCTCCTCAGTACTCCAGCCTTCTGCAGGTTCGGCTCTTATTCTCTGGATAGAAACACCTTCGTCCTTTTCCTCTTGTCGCACACAATGCTTACAATTGGGCTTACATGGTCTCCGGGATAACGCGTCCGCGTTGCAGTGCAGTCTTCCTTTGCGATGTTGTATCTCGAAGTCAAAAGCCTGCAATCGCTCGACCCATCTTGCGACTTGTCTCTCAGGATTTTTGAACTGAAGTAACCATTTGAGAGCGGCGTGGTCTGTACGCAAGATGAGCTTTTGGCCACTTAGGTATTTCTGGAAATGTTTCGTTGCCAATATTAGAGCAAGGAGTTCTCGCCTGGTAACGCAG
The DNA here is from genome assembly GCA_947623515.1 of Neoascia interrupta. NCBI lineage: Eukaryota > Metazoa > Arthropoda > Insecta > Diptera > Syrphidae > Neoascia > Neoascia interrupta. The sequence continues at coordinate 127,720,219 of OX392462.1, forward strand.
TAATTTCTCTCTGGTCGGGTTAAAACTTTACTGAAGTATGCAACCACTTCCTCATGCCCATCGTGTAATTGCGACAATACTGCACCAACACCCACATTGCTAGCGTCTGCGTCCACAATAAATGTCTTGCCAAGAATGGGGTAAGCTAGTATCGGTGCTTCGCAAAGTCGCTGCTTCAGGTGTTGAAAGCTTCTTTCGCACTCACCTGACCATTTGAATTGTCTTCCTTTCTCAGTGAGCTGGTGCAGACACTTTGCGATGCCGGCGAAATCCTTGACGAACCTTCTGTAGTACGTAGCAAGACCGAGAAAGCTATTTAGCTGGTGTTTGTCTTTGGGAACTGGCCAACTTCTCACAGCTTCGATTTTCTCTGGATCCGTCTTCACGCCATCCGTCGATATCACATGCCCCCAGAAACTTTACTTCTGCTCTGAAGAGCGCACACTTCTTTGGATTGAGCTTTAAGTGTGCTGCTCGAAGTCGTGAGAAGACCTCCCTCAAGTTGTCGCGATGTTCTGCAAACGTCTTTCCCAAAACGATGACGTCATCCAAATATACCAGGCAGGTTTTCCACGTCAGACCATGTAAGACACGTTCCATAAGATGCTCAAAGGTGGCCGGAGCGTTACACAGACCAAATGGCATTACTGTAAACTGCCAAAGCCCATTGCCAGTTGTGAAAGCGGTCTTCTCTTTGTCTTCTGGATGGATCTGTACCTGCCAGTAGCCACTTTTCAGGTCAAGAGTGGAAAACCATTTTGCTCCAGAGAGTGTGTCCAATGTGTCATCTATTCGAGGCAAAGGGTAGCTGTCCTTCTTTGTGACATCATTAAGCCTCCGGTAATCCACGCAGAATCGAGTGCTGCCGTCCTTCTTTTTCACCAGTACAACAAGCGACGCCCACGGACTTTTTGAGCTTTCGATCAAACCTTCTTTTTCCATGGTCGATATCATCTCGGCGGCCTCATCCTGTTTAGCCAACGGAAGTCGTCTGGCAGGTTGGCGAATTGGTCTGGCATCTCCGGTGTCTATGCGGTGTTGTACTAAGTGTGTTCGACCATAGTCTATATCCTGTGAGGCAAATATATCAGCAAACTCGCCAATGAGATTTTTCGCTATGGCTTGCTGCTCCTGATTTAGCTCAGAGTCTGCGAGTATAGTCTTACATACCTCGGCCAATTTTAATGGAGAGACAGGACTTGCAGGCTCACTCTCAGCTATTGTCGAAATGGCAGCTTTTGCAACGGGCACACATCTTCCGATCACCTCTCCTTGTCTGAGCTTAACGGTGCGCTTATTTGGGTTCATCAGTCTTTGCGGCACCATGTTGTTCTTGGGCTCTGCAAGAATTTTTTCCACGACGTAACTTTTAAATTCACTTTTGTTATCTGGCTCGATGAGATAGAATCGGTGGTTCCCAGGAACACCCTCCAAACGTGTCCAAAGAACTGTCTCTGAAGAGGGCCGCAGAACTTCATCGCCTCCCAGTATTGCTCGAAGATTCACAGCGTTGTCGTTTCCGTATACCATAGGGATCTCGGCGGTTCGATACCTTAGCACCTGCATTTGAAGGTCAAGAATTACCTCGTGTGCCTTCATGAAGTCCACTCCAATGATGCATTGGTCGCATATGTCGGCTACCAAGAATGCATGTGAGAAGGTCAATCCCTCTAGTTGTATCTGTAGCTGCACCTCCCCGTAAACTTTGGCCGCTTCTCCTGTAGCTGTCTTCAGACTGTAGCAGCTGGTGCTATGTAGCCAGGACGTTTGAACAAGGTCTCTTCGGATGATGGAGGCCGTGGCACCTGTGTCAATAGTGGCCACACATTTTCTGTTGCCAATAATTGCCTTCACTGTAAGACTCTTGTTGCAGCGTTTTGTTTGCGAGACTCGGATGATGGTCTTGGGGGCGTCGATTACATCAACTAATTTCTGCCCCGCGAAGTTGGTTCTTAGGCGTTTCCCGACTGCTGTTGCTCCGAAACATGTCCAGCAGGTTGAACGTTGTCCCTGCCAGATGCTTCTTCATTTTGCCTTCTTCTGGCGCAATGTGGGCAGCTTGCTTGTCTAGTCGCTGTAGGTATCCCAACTTGTTGTAATTCCAGCATCTTATTTGTCCTCGACTGTTGTTCGTGTTTTGTCTCTCCATTTCCACGCGCTGACATGAGCATTCTAGCGTAGCCATATCCCTTATGCGATAGCTACCTTGCGAAGCTTGGTCTGCAGCTTCCATTGTCAGGGCGAATGCTAGTGCTTCAGCGAGAGTCTTCTTACCTGCCATTCTTACAGCCATTTGTAGCTTTCCATTCGCAATGGCATTAGTAAACGCATCGGTTGCCAACTCGTTTATTATCTCTTTGCTGGTGTTGGGATAGGACAAATTCGCTAATCGCTCGATGTCGGCTTGCAACTGCTGAAGCGTCTCACCCCTTCTCTGAACTCTTCGGCGCAACTGGACCCGGTAAACTTGCTGCATGTGGTCGTCGCCAAACCTCATCTCGATGGCCTTCACCATGGCATCATAATCCTTCTGTTTTTCTTCAGGAATAGTTTGCAGAAATTCGGCAGCTGTTCCTCTGAGAGCAAGCGTGAGAGCAATCGACTTCTCTTCGTTGTCCCAGTTGTTCGTCATTGCGGCAGCTTCAAATTGCCTCTTATAAATCGGCCATACGTTTGACCATCAAAAACAGGAGGCTGCATTTCTTTACGCCGTGGACTGTCGGGCAAACATTCTCGCACTTTCTGTTTCTTAACCAACTCCAGTTCCTTAGCCAGCTGTTCTACTTCCGATTTGACTTCATGGAACTGTTCCTCCACACTTTCAATTTTTCGATCCATCGTTTGGAACTTTTCCTCAAAAAGTGAATTCTGGGAATCGAGTTTGCTTTCTAGAATTTTCTTATGCTCATCGAACTTAGTATCTAGCTTGTCGAACTTTTCTTCGAGAGCATTCTTTTGTTCTTTCTAGCCGCTCTCTAGCATTTCTAATTTGGTTTCGAGAGCATTCTTTTGTTCTTTCTGGCCGCTCTCCAGCTTCTCGAATTTTTCCAAAAGCAACTTCATGAAAGCGGGCATTTCGTCGGCAGTACTTACTGTGCTTTGTTGCTGTTCTTCTTGAGCTTCGAACAGCATCGTGTCTGGGTGTCCACCTTCCTCGGTAATAGCGTCCTGGAGTCGGAGCAACAATTCCCTTTTAAGCCCCGAGGTCTGGAGGTTTCTTTAACCTAATTCTGTTTTTAACTCAGCTGTTGTCAATTGTTCAATTTTTTGACCCATTTTCAATTGTCTTCACACAATTTTCACAACACAATCAGTTTATGTTTTATATCTGTTCCAGAAAATTCACTCGGAAATAAACAAATCACTGACACCGTTTTTATAACTTCGCACAATCACTTTCAATATATCCAGAATATTCCACCTCAAATTCGTATGAATCACCGACACTGTTTACACACACGATATCTCTGGAAAATTCCACTGCAAAAATAAATCTATTTAGTCACCGACGCTATTTACGCGCACTTTTTCTAGAAGTCTCCACTTAAAACTGTTTGACACACTAACACTGTTCCAGAAAATTCCATTGTAGAATTTACCCGCACAATTATGAGTTTTATCCCCAATTTCTGACACCAATGTAATATTTTCAGCCTGGGGTTCGTCGAATAAAACTCATATTCACTTTTATGATTTCACAATGAAACACTTTATTTATCAATCAAAACTTATTTAAATTCAAATCACTCTGTTATTCAACTTTACTACTTAGAATTCAACACTTTTATTCAATTCAATCACTTTTCACCTTATAACCGATTTTCACAAGTCAACGTATAAAATACAACTGTCCGTACGAGCCTGTCACCCGTGTATTTATACAAAATTAAACACCTTCTAGTACGTTCCATACCCCCTTTGGTAATTTTCCATTGGTACTCCTCCGCTGAATTCCAAGGAGGGGAAATCGAAATTCGAACTTCGAATATGAGAGATGCTGTCAGATGACTGGAACGACAGTTGGGTATGTTCGTTTATTGAATCGAGCGGGTGCGTTTGTAGAGTGAATCGATGGGTGCATTCAGGGACTCCTGCGAGTTGTTTTATTTCTTGTCGCCACATAACAATATTATCGGCAGTAGCGAAATAGGTCTGTATGACTTTTTGTCGTTCGAACATTTTCCTGGTTTCGGAACCATTATAACCTCGGCCACTTTCCATTGCCTTGGAACGCATAAAATTCTCATGGAGGCGTTAATGATATAGAGTAGCTTGACCAAAGCTTTTATCGGTAGCTCCTTTAGAATTTCCCTATTAATTAAGTCGTAGCCAGTGGCTTTGTTGTTTTTCAGATTACTTATCGTTTGACGAAGTTCAGCCAATGACACGGTTTTTATTCTAAAATTATCTTGAACCGCATAAGGATTGAGCTCCTCGATCAACGGTTCCCCGTCAAACGGTTTGAATGTTTCTTCTAGGTAACCTGCAAATAAATCCGCTTTTTCCTTGTCTTTTCTTGCCCATTCGCCGTTGGCTTTCTTAATGGCGCAGAGTGTGGTGTAGGCTTCTTAATGGATTTGACTGCTTTCCAAAGAGAGTAGTTCGAACCTTTATCGGCAGTCAAACTTTCGAGGTAAGCAGTAGTCTCGCGACTTTTAAAATCTTGAAGTTCGTGCTTCAGTTTGTTAGAAAGGTGGTTCAAGATGGTCTTATCGGGGGTGCTCGCGAGCGTTGCCATCTCTTGTGCGCTCTCCTCTCTTCGCATATTAGCTCTTCTATTTCTCGCGGATATATTGTTCCGCTGTTCGATAATTCGAACCTCCGAAAAGAAGTTTTATTCCACGCAGCGCTCTGAATAACTCTCAAGAGTTTATCTAGTTCGTCTTCTTTTTCAAGTGGCGTCTTGAGCGGTACATTTAAAGCTATATTTTCTTTGCAGTATTTTCTAAAGCCGTCCCAGTCGGTGTTGTTGTTAGTTAACCTAGGCGCTCTTTTCTTTTTCGCTAGGCTTCCGCCGATTTTCAAAAGAACTGCCGAGTGATCTGAATAGAGATCAAAGCGTTCTTCTACGTTCGTAAGGTAACGAGGTACCCCCTTGGCGATAAAGAAGTTGAGAAAATCAGGTATTTTATTTCTGTCGGTTGGCCAATATGTTGGCTTCCCGTCAATAAGAAAACAACGCCGCGTTTTGTACTTGCTTTAAAGAGGACTCTGCCTCTTTTTGAATTGCACCGTGAGCCCCAAAATGTATTTTTCGCGTTCAAGTCCCGGCCGATGATAAAATTTGACCCAAGTAAATCAAAGAGCAGAGCAAGATCTTCATCTGCCAGCCGATACTGCGGAGGAAAATAGCACGTCGCGATGTTGTAATCTATGTGACTTAATTTTACTGAGACTGAGGTTATTTGCATAAAGTCAAGTTCTATTTCTTCGTTTTTGGAGTGCTTAATGCAGTCTTTAATGTAGGGAGAGGATCCACCTCTCAAATTTTCTGAAGGATGATGCGCGTGATAGTCAATGTAACCTTTTATTTTGCGTGCCGAACCCTTTTTAAAGTGGGTTTCCGAAATCAGGCATATGTCTACATTATTCTTCCGTAGGAATACTTCTAGTTCGTCAATTTTTTTCAAAAGGCCGTTTGCATTCCATGTAATTATTTTGATTGACTTTCCCATATTCATGATTTTTTATTAAATGCTTTCCGAGGTTTAAACTCGAGCTCGCTCAATTTGTTGAATATTACTTGATTAAGTTTCGCCTGTTGCTCAAGCTTTTCTAAAATCATGCCTAGAATTTAAGAGACAGAATCCGATGCGGCCGATTGTGGCTTACTTTCACGTGACGCGACGTGAGCGTACGATCTTGGACCAACAAGTGTGGATTCTCCCTTTTGACTCCGGTGGGAACTAGGACAAGCGACGTTTTCTTGCGCATTTTGAATTTTGCCTTTAATCAAACCCTTATCCCTTGTCGACTTAGGTGTTTTTGGCTTATCTACTTTAGGAGGTTTTAGGCTTGGGCCCTTATTTTCACTATTTTTCTTTGGAGCTTCATGTCGTTTTTGTAACTCAATGGCAATTTCGCAACCTCGGTAGCACGCTGGGTGAGTTCCCCTGCAATTGGCGCAAACCGCGGGGGCCTGACTGCTGACATTGCAATCCGTCGAGAGATGTTCGCTGGCACATTTTACGCATCGCGGTTTTTTCTGGGAGTACGCTTGCGTGTGTCGGAAACCTTAGCACCGCTTAAATTGGGGAACTAGCCTGTTGCCCTTCCGCATGGGCTCGATTTTTACCTTGATGTTAAGGATTGATTAAATTTTGTAAATTTCGTTAATATTTTCATAATAATATTTTTTGGTAAGCCTTTTCCTAAAGACCGGATTAGTTTCGCGAGCAAGCCCTTCCTCGTCGGTCTGGTATTCGCATTGACGTTTTGGCGTTTCCTCGCATTCTATAGTACCACGGGGGTTCTTTAAGGCTTCATTTTCTTTACGTAACGAATCTACTTTGCTTTTAAGCTCATGGTAGAGACGTTCCATTTCATTAAGCTTAGCACGGAGTTCGTTGTTTTCCGCTTCAAAGCATTTGTTTTTCGCTGAGTCCTGATTAACCGGCGGACTTCCTTTCCCGGAGACCTTCAATCCAGCTGGTGGAGATCGAGGCACCCTTGATTTTTTCAAAAAGGGATTTATAAGCAATAAACGGCTCTCCCCAGAATTCGTAGAGCCTACGTTCGAAGAGGGTGGATTTGCCAGTGAAACTGGTTTGCCACCTGGGGTAATGATATCTTTTGTTTTGTTCATTGCATAGTTTGTATGCGCTACGCGCTCGGCATACAGAGGGTGGATTTTAGTCGCCTCTTACGACAGGCATGCCTTACCTCGGGTATATTCTAACCCCTACCCGAAGGGGAAAAATTATTTAAATATTAAATATTTGCTTCACTTAAACTTTGAGGTAGCTTATTAAACATCCGAGTAGCTGTAACATCATTAAATTGTGAAAAAATAGTTTTTTTGATAGTGGGGACAAGTACGAGATTTCTATTGTTTATCCGCGAATTACGATTTTCATAAACTCTCGGGGAGTTATACCCAGATTTTTCAAAAAATATTTTTAAAACATTGTAATAATACAGGTGCCTTAAAAATAGAAGATCTAGCCTCTTAAACAACTCAAAACTGGGAGTTAGCCGACTAACTTTGCACAATATACGAATTGCATGTTTTTGTTTAACTAGTAAAGGCTGTATTTTATTGAGGTGAGTCCCACCCCAACATGCTATACCATACTGAAGTTTCGATTTTAGGAGATCATTATAAACCAACTTCAAAAATGGCAAGCCACAGTATTGGCTTAGATGGTATTTTTGTCTTATAACATTATTCGAAAAGTTTTTTAAAATCAGAGTATGATTTGACCAACTGATTTTATAGTCTAAGGTAACACCTAAGTACTTAAAAGAGTCAACGCGCTCGATTGCAAAGCAATTATCATTGCAATAAACTTCAGGGTTAAATGTGATTTTATTGCTATTGTGAATACAAGTTTCCAAATGACTAAATCTCATGCAGTTCGGCGAATGATAGTATAAAGGTAAGCTATTACAAATAATTACCTTAATGCTGAGAATCATGAACTTTGTTTTATCACTAATGATTAATCTATGCTGTTTGAACCATCTCCGCAATATTTCTAGGTCATGATTTATGGCAGAAATAAGGTTAAAATAATTCATGCTACAATAGGTCAAAGCAGTGTCATCGGCAAAGGCTGTTATTTTTCCCAAAGAGGGCTATACGAAAAGAGAGTTGACAAAAATCAAAAACAAAATTGGCCCCAAAAGAGATCCTTGCGGGACACCTATGTTAATGACATTAACATCATTCAAACTACTACCAACCTTTACTTTTTGACAACGATTTTTCAGGTAGGAAGAAAACCAATCATGAATAAATCCTCTAAGCCCCGCATTGAATAATTTGCTTAGCAAAATATTATGATCTACCATGCCGAAAGCCTTTGTTATGTCAACAAACAGTGTTGCTGGAATTTCGGATTCATTAAGACTGTTATAAATTTCAATGCCCAACTTCAACAGTGCGTCCTCAGTAGATCTTCCATTGCAAAAGCGAAACTTAGAGTAACTAAAAATCTTTGTTTTGTCCAAAAAGGACAGCATTCTAGATTTGATACCTTTTTCAAAAACCTTTGCAAAGACAGATAGAAGTGAAATTGGGCGATAAATAAGAACACTGAATTTTAAGTTCATTTCTTTCAATTTTATGAATACAGGTCTTACACTTCATTTTATAGCATTTTTTTTTATATATATATTAGTAACTTGCTCTGAGCATATGTTTCCCCATTGACAACTAGAGAGCAACTGAAATGACCGAACTGCGAATAATCTTGACAGAACTTTGTGTAAATTGATTATGTAGTAGTGTCAAGTTATAGATTATTTGATCTTTAAAAGATTTCCGTGCTGTACCAGTGTAAAAATTTTCAAAATCCGCCCCTGACACGCCCACTTTACTTATTAGCATGAAAATTCAAAGTTGTCGTAGGAAGCTGAAATTTGGTACGCGTTATCCTTGCTTAAGTATATTGTGATTGGCATTTAAAAAAAGACGAAAACCGCAACCTTGTAGGCATGGTCATATATAACATGGTCATATATAACGGTTTTTATTTGATATAGTTATTTGCTATAAATCAAAAAAACTTGGACCTTTTTTTTGAAGGTCTAAAATAAAATCTTCAGATATGTACGTAAGCTATCTACTTAAATGAATAAATTTTTGCCACGCCCACCTTTGGGGGGCGTTTTTAGGTATAAACCAAATTTTTAATGTGAAAATGCAACCAAGACGTGTATATCACTTCTGATAAAAAATTAAAACAAAACCAGTGAGTAAGTGCTACAGTGTGTACGCAGAAGTTACAGTCCGTAAAACGGACCGTTGAATACCCCATCCTATCCCACATTGTAAAATGCTGATGGCACAGTTATTTTTTGACATTTTATAAGTAATGCAAACTTCGAAAAGGGGCATGGTCCAACCGCCCCTAATTACAAACTATTAATTAAAAGATATTTCCACAGATATTTCCAAGTTACACCTAATTGTACGTAAAAATGCAAATGCTCGACCCCTAAAAGGGGGCGTGGCTAAAAACTTTATATGTACGAAATCTGGACGGAAGTATTGTTTACCTAACCTGCTACTTCTTTTGTTTCATGCTTTCCTAAATTAGGCTCAAGGGCAGTCGAAATTAAGTTTTTCTGGAAAATCTTAGGTTTTTCTTTAATTCTACCTCCAAATGTTGGCGGGGCCCAAAGCCTTGTATAAACAAAATGTGGAACTAAGCGTTTTATACATAAAATATTAAGCAATTTTTTTCAATTTCGAGCGAAAATACTGAGTAAACTGCATTTGAAAATGTACCCTTAAAATAGATGCCACGCCCACTAGCAGAGGTTAACCAATTAAATTTGTCTTTTTTGTGTCTTATATTCACCAAGAGATGCTAAATGTCAAATTTCAGCCTTTTAGAACGTCTTACAGTTTTGAAAAATCTGGAGGTAGTTGCATATTTAGACCGATTGTGGGCGTGTCTTTGGGCGGAATTCAAAAATTTTTACACTTGTACTGCTTCGCATGACGTGCATCTGACGTACGAAGTTTAAGCACCCTAGCTCAAAATTTAAGGCCTACATGTGACATAAAGACGGACGGACGGACGGACATGGCTCATTCGATTTAGAATTCGGTCTCGATCATATGCCCTCAAGGTCTTGGGGGTCTACCATTATTATTTCACCGTGTTACAAACTATGTGACAAACTTAATATACCTCCTATTCTATGGGATGGGGTATAAAAAAGATGTTATTGAAGAGGGGTGGATGCCACGCCCCTTTTAAAGGGAGAATATTCTTTAACTGAGAAATTCTAAATACGGTTAAAGTTAATAGAAACTGAAATTTAACAATCAAGATTTATGACACAATTCGGAGCTTGGAAGTGGTCAATTGGGATGGGGTATCCAACGATTCACCTAAGCGGATTGTAAACCTTCCACTAGTTTGGTTCAAATTCAATATTTTTGAAAAATCGACCCCTAAAAAAGGGCGTGGCTTAAAACTTTGTATGAATGAAATCTGGACTGAAGTCTCGTTTACCTAGCCTGCTCCTTTTTTTGTTTCATACTTTCCTAAGTTAGGCACAAGGCCAGTCGAAATTAAGTTTTTCTGTAAAATTTTAGGTTTTTCTTCAATTCTGCCTCCAAATGTGGCTGTGGTCTAAAGTCTTGTGTAAACAAAATGTGGAACTAAGCGTTTTCTACATGAAATAATAAGCAAATTTTTTTCAATTACGAAGCAAAAACATTGAGTAAACTGCAATTGAAAACTAACCCTTAAAATAGATGTCACGCCCACTAGAGGAGGCTTACCAATTAAATTTGTCTTTTTTGTGTCTTACATTTATTAGGAGATGCTTAATGCCAAATCTTAGCCTTTTGGAACGTCTCACAGTTTTGAAAACTCTGAAGGTAGTTGCACATTTAGACCAATTGTGGGCGTGTCTTTTGGCGGAATTCAAAGATTTTTAAATTTGCAGTAAACTGCAATTGAAAACTAACCCTTAAAATAGATGTCACGCCCACTAGAGGAGGCTTACCAATTAAATTTGTCTTTTTGGTGTCTTACATTTATTAGGAGATGCTTAATGCCAAATCTTAGCCTTTTGGAACGTTTTACAGTTTTGAAAACTCTGAAGGTAGTTGCACATTTAGACCAATTGTGGGCGTGTCTTTTGGCGGAATTCAAAGATTTTTACACTTGTACTGCTTCGCGCAACGTGGACCTTACGTGCGAAGTTTCAGCACTCTAGCTCGAAATTTAAGGCCTAAAAACATGTGACATACAGGCGGACTTTCGGACGGACGGACATGGCTCATTCGATACAGAATTCGGTCTCGATCATATGCCCTTAAGGTCTTGGGGGTCAACCATTATTATTTCACCGTGTTAGAAACTATGTGACAAAACTAATATACCTCCTATCCTATGGGATGGGGTATAAAACCAACAATTTGGATTCAGATCTGGCCATAATACTAACCACCCTGTGTTAAGAATAACTCGTCATGTTAAAACTAACTTCACCGCAAAAAGATCAACGGGTCTCGTGTTGTTTGATATTGAATCTGCATTAGATTCTGTCTGGCACGATGCTGTCATACATAAAATGATCACTTTTAATTATCCTCTTGTCTTAACGGCTCTAATAAGAACCTTTCTTTGTGGTCGCAGTTTTAAAGTTCATGTAAACTCGGCGATTTCCAATGAACAAATAATAACAGCGGCAGTCCCCCAAGGGTCGGTTCTTGGTCCGATTTTATATAATATATACCTGGCTGACTTTCCAGATCTATCAAACTGTATGCCTCCTATGTTCGCTGACGATACTGCAATATGCAGCTCGGACGTAGACTGCTCTAATGTTTGTACGAATCTACAGCGTGGTCTTTCTATTATTAGTTCCTAATTCCATAGATGGAAAATCAAAATTAATGAAACTAAAACACAAGCTATGTTCTTCACCCGCAGAAGTCACCCGCGTTTCTATCCAAATCATCCCCTTTGCTTAAATGGCTGTAGCATTCCTTGGGCAGGGAATGTGAAATATCTTGGCATCACCTTAGATAAGACACTCACATTTAAAAGCCACATAGCTGATGTACTTGACAAAGTTGGTATACTAATTAAGATTTTATACCCCTTTATTAACAGAAGGTCCTCACTTAGCCTGGAAAATAAACTATTATTGTATAAAGTGCCATTTCAGGCCCTCATGATCTATGGTGCTCCTGTTTGGTATAATAGCGCGCGTACTCACATTTTAAAAATGCAAGTAATGCAAAACAAAATTCTAAAGATGATTCTTGATTTACAGTGGCACTTTTCCACCTCTGACCTACATTCTATGACAAATGTTGTATATTATACCCCAACCCATAGGATAGGAGCTATATTAAGTTTGATTCATAGTTTGTAACATAGAGAAATAATCACCGTAGACCCCCACCGTAGACCTTAAGGGCATATGACCGATACCGAATTGTTAGTCGAATGAGCCATGTCGAATGAGCCGTGTGTCGGTAGTTTTTAGGCCTTAAATTTTGAACTAGGTACCGTAACTTGAAACTTAATATCTGTTCTTTCTAGGTGCCGAAGCAGTACGTGTAAAAATTTTGAAAATCCGCCCACTGACACGTCCACTTTACCTACTTATTTGCATGAAGATTCAAAGTTGTCCTAGGAAGCTGAAATTGGGTACGCGCTATCATTGCTTAAGTATATTGTCACTAGCATTTAAGAAAAAAGCGAAAACCGCCCCTTGTACGGTTTTTATTTAATATATTTGCTTTAAATTCAAAAAATATGGACCATAAAATCTTCAGATATGTACGTAAGCTATCAACTCAAATGAATAAATTTTTGCCACGCCCACTTTTGGGGGCTTTTTTAAGTATAAACCAAAATTTTTTGTGAAAATGCAATCAAAACGTTTATATCACTTCCGATAAAAAATGTACACGCCTACAAGGGGAAGTATTCGCTTTTTATACCCCATCCCATAGGATAGGAGGTATATTAAGTTTGTCACATAGTTTGTAACACGGTGAAATAATAATGGTAGACCCCCAAGACCTTAAGGGCATATGATCGAGACCGAATTCTGAATCGAATGAGCCATGTCCGTCCGTCCGTCCGTCCATCCGTCCGTCTGTATGTCACATGTTTTTAGGCCTTAAATTTTGAGCTAGGGTGCTGAAACTTTGTACGTCAGGTGCACGTCATGCGAAGCAGTACAGGTGTAAAAATTTTTGAAATCCGCCCACAATCGGTCTAAATATGCAACTACCTCCAGATTTTTCAAAGCTGTAAGACGTTCTAAAGGGCTGAAATTTGACATTAAGCATCTCTTAGTGAATATAAGACACAAAAAAGACAAATTTAATTGGTAAACCTCCTCTAGCGGGCGTGGCATCTATTTTAAGGGTAAATTTTCAAATGCAGTTTACTCAGTATTTTTGCTCGAAATTGAAAAAAAATTTGCTTAATATTTTATGCAAAAAGCGCTTAGTTCCACATTTTGTTTATACAAGACTTTGGGCCCCGCCCACATTTGGAGGCAGAATTGAAGAAAAACCTAAAATTTCCCAGAAAAAATTTCGACTGCCTTTGAGCTTTAATTAGGAAAGCATGAAACAAAAAAAGTAGCAGGTTAGGTAAACAATACTTCCGTCCAGATTTCGTTCATATAAAATTCTTACCCACGCCCCCTTTTAAGGGTCGATTTTTTAAAAATATTGAATTTAAACCAAAAAATTGCATTTTTACGTACAATTAGGTGTAACTTGGAAATATCTTATAATTAATAGTTTGTAATTAGGGGCAGTTGGACCACGCCCCTTTTCGAAGATTACATTACTTATAAAATGTCAAAAAATAACTATGCCATCAGCATTTTACAATGTGGGATAGGATGGGGTATTCAACGGTCCGTTTTACGGACTGTAACTTCTGCGTACACACTGTAGCACTTACTCACTGGTTTTATATGCCAATCACAATACACTTAAGCGAAGATATCGCATACCAAATTTCAGCTTCATGCGACAACTTTGATTCTTCATGCTATTAAGTAAAGTGGGTGTGTCAGTGGGCGGATTTCAAAAAATTTTACACTTGTACTGCTTTGGGACCTTGAAAGAACAGATATCAAGATTTAAGTTGCTAGCTTAAATTAAGTTGCTAGCCTAAAAACTACCGACAGACGGACGGACGAACGGACGGACGGACGGACATGGCTCATTCAACTTACAATTCGGTCTCGATCATGTGCCCTAATGGTCTTGGGGGTCTACGGTGATTATTTTTCTATGTTACAAACTATGAATCAAACTTAATATACATCCTTTCCTATGGTATGGGGTATAAAAACGAGGTTGGGTGGATGCCACACCCCTTTTTAAGGAAGATTCTTAAACTGAGAAATTCTAAATTCAATTGAAGTTAAAAGAAACTGAAATATAACAATCAAGATTTATAAGATTTATGACACAATTCGGAGCTTGAAAGTAGTCAATTGGGATGGGGTATCCAACGATTTGCCTAAGCGGATTGTAACCCTCCCACTAGTGTTTTAGATAAACTAGACTCCTTAACAGGTGTTCAGTTTCTGATAACCCTCTTATAGGCCAACTCATGCCTGACTATTTTCTAAGTTTTTGTTTTATTTAGTTTTTAAGATATCTTAGCCGAAAATAATAGAAAATAGAAAAACACAAGAAATAATAGAAAAACACAAGAAACTTGCGATTATCAAGGCTGACATTTCAACTGATAAGCATTCTATTTCTAACTCAAACTTAGTTATTTGCATCAAGGTTCCTCCGTGCGATACGGAAACATTTGAAGGAAATTATCTGACATAGCCCTCCTTCAGAGACACGTTCCAAGCAGTATACATAAACCACCCAAAACTGTGCTCCGTCCAAAAGCTTTTCCACCTTCGTACAAAAACTAAAGGTGAAGCTTATAATAAAGTTTCAAAGCTTGCTCTTACGGACGACAATTTTAAGTTAACTTGGGCAGCACTAGCTGACCAATATGAAAATAAAAGAATATTGGTCAACAATCAGCTTTAAATCCTGTTCAATTTGCCTTCAATCACTAATGAATCTTGTAAATTTATTACTGATTTTCAGCGTGAAATAAACGATGCTTTATCGAACCTTGAAACCCACAAGATATCGATCGAATCATGGGATCCAATTTTGGTTTACTTCTGTTCCAATAGGTTACCGGGTTACCATATTATCCTTTTAGGAACAATCATATAATTACATAGCGAAATTCCTTCATGGAAAGATCTAGATGCTTTTCTTACAACCCGAAATCGAGTTTTGGAAACTGTATCTGATATTAAATATGCTAACAAACCTTTACCAGTTTCGTTTCCAAGAACTGCGAAGCCCTCTCAACTCATTAGAGGGGGCAACCACACAAAGTCTTTTATGTGAAAGCCAAACAATTTGAATGTTAGCTTTGTAAAATCTCGCATCCCCTATGGCTTTGTCCAAAGTTTACACAAATGACGACTGAAAAAAGGGTTTCTTTAGTAAACGCCGTAAATTACTGCATGAATTGCCTCTCATCTACTAAATAATTGTCGTGCATACATTACTCCATCCCGTGCGAATACTTGTATGCAATCCAAACAACGTCACCATACATTACTCCAATCCCGATCCTCCGGATGAAACTGTTCAACCATCCACTAGCTCTCAGCATTCCCACAATCAATTTTACAGTCCACTGCTGAACTAGTTCAACTTAAAACCTTTTTCTCTCGAAGCAGTAATAGGGTCCTACTTGCTACTGCCATAGTTGAAATCCATCACTTAGGAGATAAGTTCACTGCCAGAGCACGAGTCGATCCTGCTTCCGAGGTCACCTTCATTACCGAAAAAGCACAAAGAAGAATAAATCTGCCAGTGAAACCTATTCAGGCGTCGATTTCAGGCTTGAAGTGAAGTTGTGACAGCGATTTCGTCGAGATTATGCTCCCTTATTATAGGTTCTACGGGACTTATATCCCTTCCTGTCAGATGAATCCAACGCAAATCAATATACCCGTCATTGATTTTAATCTCGCAGATCCATTCTCTTACGTCAGTTCCAATGTCGACTTAGTTATAGGTGCTGACCTGTATCCTACGATTTTACAGCAAGGGTACATTGGGTCAAACCGCCGTTTTTGGGTGGATACTTTGAGGTCCTTTTCAACACAGGAATATAAATTGTTTTCCAACAATTGTATCTTATTATAGTGCGGGTTTTTTTAGATCAACAAATAGTAGAATTTTGGAAAGTGGAAGAGTTCCTTTACGGAAGTATCACTCGATTTCTGAACAGTTTTGCGAAGACCATTATGCTGCAACAACCATCAGAGACGTTAATGGCCGGTATATCGTTCGTCTCCCATTTAAAGAACCGACTCCAATAATTGGTCGCTCGCAAAATATTGGTCTGAGGCAATTTAACCGAATGGGGGCTTCTTTCTCTCGAAAGCCAGAGCCTAAATTGCAATATGATCACGTGCTCCACGAGAATATTTCACTACAACATATGGAAGAAGTTTCGAAGTTTCGAAACATATCGAAGAGATTTCTATCTCGATGACGTTTTAAGGCAATTGGTCAAAGCCCCAAGGTCCTCGGGGTTTTGTCTTAGAAAAAGGACGGCAAATTGTCCTGATCTTATTGATAAATTTCCTCTTTCACATCGCTGCGATCAAGAATTTCATAAATTTGAGGAAAAAATTTAACTAAAACTCTAGGTGTTCAATGGAATGCCAAATCAGATTCATTTCAATTCCTTGTAAAGCACAAAGATATGGATTCACAAATAATCAAGTGGGAAAGTGCAACAGTGGGCATGCAAAAGCTTCAATCAATCTACGACGGATTGCAAAAAACCCGACCATACCACAAAGAAAACTGCACGCCTCCAAAAAGTGGGCGGGATATAAAAATATAGCTGTTGAATGCTTTATAGGTGGTTCCATACATTTCGGCCTAAAACTCCGCCTTTTTAACAAAAAAAATCACTTTTAACGCCACGCCCACAAAAGTGGGCGGAGGCACATACAATATATACATAGAAAATGCTAATATCTACAGCTTTTGTCATAAATTTGTCAAATTTCATTTATATTTATTGAAAAACAGTCATTTTAAGTTAAAATCCCTTAAAAAGTGGGCGTGGCCAATGAAAAAGCTAACATTTTTTGGCCACCTTAAAGACAATTATAAGCCATTGTTACGTACCAAAAATGAATGCGCTAGCGCCATTGTAACATAGCTAAAATTTGCAAAATGTATTTTTTTAAATTAGAGATGGTCGCACATACAGGCGTGTAGTGAGCGTGTTTGTGGACGGATTCAGCTTATTTTCAAATTTGATCTGAAGGACTGGATTTCCAACCAACCCACAAAATTTCAGCTCTCTGCCTTAAAATTTAAGGCCTTTGATGCGTCCGAGAGCACCTATGCTGCAGCTCTATACATTCGTATCTGTAAGGGACCTGATTGTTGGATGAGTCATCTACTATGTGCTAAAAGCAAAGTAGCTCCTGTGTCCTGTTCAAAGGCTTACTTTGCGAAGATAATAACTTTGTGCCTTATTAATTTCTAAATTAATTAAATCCGTTCTTTCACAACTTGCTTGTGAAACTATCAACTTTGTCTTTGGACGGACAGCTCCATTGTCGTGGGGAACCTCTGTTGGCAATAAAGTTTCTCTTATCCAAGAAATCACCTCTAACGCCAAATGGATGCATGTCCGTTACGCGGATAATCTAGCCGATTTGGCCACGAGAGGATTGACTCCGCTAGCTTGCGGGAAATAGCTTGTGGTGGCCAGGCCCATCATGGCTTCGTCAAGCTGAGTCAACGTGGCCAAGACCACTTTTTACTGGTCCAAATGAGAATGACTTAAAAAGAAGACCCATTAAGGTACATCAAAATATGTTGTTAGTCCCCAAAGTGGAAAATATTATCCAAAGATTTATATCTTACTCGAGAACCTTGCGCGTGATCTCCTTTATTCTCCGTTTTTTCTGTCAAACTCATGCCAAGCTTAGATCTAAGTATACTTACATTTCACATGAAATAAGCCGAGAAAAATTACTTTGTACAAAAAATCTTATCATACGACTTACACGTTAAATTTTCCCAAAGAATATGCATGCCTGTCAAAGGTTGAACTAATGCCAAGCAAAAGTGCTTTGCTAAACCGTTACCCTATGATGGGAGGCTAGCACACTCAACTCTCTCCTTCTAAAAGAGGTATACTATAGTCTTATCGTATCATGCTCATATAAGGTTTCTGGTCGTTAAATTTATTCACTAGGTTTCATTGAATAGTAAAAACCAGCTTTTGATTCGCTTAACGCTATGTGAATATTATATTCCGAAGATAAAAAACCCTGCCAAAAAATGTATACGGATTTGTAAAGTTTAAAGGTTCGGACACAAATTATGGCCGCCTTGCCCGCTGAACGTACAACCATATCCTTGCCGTTAGCCCACGCCGGCTTTGATTTTGCAGGACCCCTTACATTAAATAGCCCTTTATATTAAACTTTTCCGGACGAAATTTTCGCCTCTCTAAGGGATATGTGTGTATGTTTATTTGTTTTTCGACAAAGGCTATTCACTTAGAGGCAACCAGTGATTTAACAAGCCAACCGTTTTTACTAGCCTTAAGCCGTTTCATTGCACGTCGAGGTATGCCAAAAACTTTCTTCTCGGATTTTGGCACAAACCTGGTTGGAGCCAGTAAATTACTCGCTAATGACTTTAAAGAGTTCGAACGCATTCTTTCTTCAATTCTGTCAGGCCACTAACAACGATCGCAATTTAAAGTGGAAATTCATTCCCCCCGGGGCACCCCACATGGGTGGGCTCTGGGAAGCTGGGGTAAAGATTTCCAAAAAGCACTTAAGAAAATAGCTGCTGACTATAAATTCATCCTTGAGGAGTTCTCCACTTTACTTGCCACTTGAAAATACTCCACCACCAATTTTGCAGACTGTGGAAACACGAATACCTTATAGAACTCCATAAGCTTCATAATGGCAGCATCCATTCATAAATGGCAGCATCCACAACAAAATATTAAGCAAGATGATTTGGTAGTAATCAGGGAGGAAACCCTACCCCCAAACAGATGGCGTCCAGGTTTCGCAGTTAAAGTGTATCCAGGGGTCGACAATTAAGTTTGAGTTGCAGATGCTCGAACCCAACAAGGTGTAAGACCTGTAAGACCGGTAAGACCATTGGATTTGAAGACCTGATTTCTCGGGATATTCATTCTAAATTGAAAAAAAAAATTATGACAAATATTAAAGATATTACCATTTACTAAGTTTCTTGCATACAAAGCATTGAGCTCCGCCCACTTTTAGGGGGCGTTTTTAGGAAAAAACTGTTTTTTTAAGTATTAATATTCGCTTTTAACGCATTTTCTCGTGATTCCAGCGAAATTAGAGTTAATTGATTTAAATTTTTAGCCTACGCCCTTTTTTAGGGGCGTGGCTCAAACAAATAATTATTATTCACTATATGAAACAGACCAAAAAATTTTAAATTTGGTGTTAATGGGTAAAGAGGGTCGGGTATTTAGGAGTTCGTTACAGTTGAACTCTTGCACTTACTTACTTGTTTATTATTACTCTTCATTTTTTTTGTAATTTCTCCATAAGTAAAGCAATAACCGCTGCAAGGCAAGGTTCACGCAAGAAAAAAAAAATGTTTCATGCTATGTTACCCTATTGCACTTATATTTTACATCGAGTTTTGAATGTGAACAGAAAGATTTTTTTTCTAATACTAACGTGGACGGAGGCTAAAACTCCAAAATCTTTCAAAGATACCAATACGCCCACTATAGCAGGTATATAATACCGAAGTAGCCGATATTGGTTATGCCCGATTTCCACGTGCTAAAAACCACCCATTTATGAGATACACTATGAAACTGCCAGAACGCACTTCATAGTAATAAATTTTCGCTCTCTCATAATACTTCTTGACTACAACTATGTTAACTTAACAAGTAGTATACGCTTCCGTAGTGTTTATCGCATTGGGTAGGTTGCTATCCAGTGAATACACCTACTAAAGCCGTCCATTCGTGCGGCTTCACCCTACGTCACTAGATCGAAAGGTCTTGTTCTTTGTAGTCGTCGCTCGTTGTTTACATCGTTAAGAGCCTCGTTGAGAGTACGGATCATTTCATTGTTGCAATGAACATGAAGGCGAGCATTTAGCTTTCGAGCAAAGTTTGTTACTTCTTCGCTCACGGTAGCTATTCCTAAATCTCTGTGAATATCACTATTCCTTATATACCATGGAGCATTCACTATTGCTCTTAGTGTCTTGTTTTGGAAAGTCTGCAACATAGACATATTGCTCGGCTTGGTACAACCAGAAAGTTGTATACCGTATGTCCAGGACGGCTTTAACACCCGCCTGTACAAGAGCAGTTTGCTATATATGCTTAATTTCGAAAGTCTTCCGATAAGCCAATACATTTCCCTGAGCCTAATCTCGAGCTCGTCACACTTCTTCTTTACGTGCGGTTTCCACCTTAGTTAAGCGTCCAGTGTCATCCCTAGATATTTCGCTTCATTTGCATAAGGCATTTGTGCAGAATTGATGAACAGAGGCAAATTGTTAGCGCTTCTGTAAGTGAAATTTACATGCGTAGACTTGTTCTCGTTAAGAGCGATTTGCCAAGTCTTCGTCCAGACGCAAATTATATCCAATGCTCGTTGGTGGTTTCGACTCGACTGATTCACCTGTTGCGAGGATGGCCGTATCGTCCGCAAACGTGGCCACGACTGTCCCGTAATCTAGAAGTATGTCTCTTGTGTAGAGCAGGATCGGGGTCGGACCGAGGACGCTTCCCTGGGGTACGCCAGCCCGAATTTGCTTGAAACTCGAGTATTCACTACTACACCTAACACGAAAGAGTCTGCTTTCAAGATAATTTTCCAATATTTTAAACATGTCTTCCGGCAAGTTTTCGTAGCTTATATTTCAAGCCTTCATGAAGGCTTTTTCCCTTCTAAAGCTTTTTCAATTTCATGCGTTATTCTGTAGACTTGATCAATTGTGGCCTGAAACCGAATTGATGATCCGGGATCAAGCGTCTTTCTGCAATTATTGGTTGTAATGGCTTCAGCAGAAGTTTCTCGAATACTTTCGTTATTATCGGCAAAAGCGATATGGGCCTATAAGATTTTTTATAAAATTGCACATTTCCCCGGTTTTGGAACCATAATGACTTCAGCAACTTTCCATTGCCTTGGAACGTATAGAAGTCTAAGAGAAGCGTTTATAATATTAATAAGCTTGGCTAGTGCCTTTTTTGGTAGTTCTTTCAATATTTCGCCAGTGATCAGGTCGTAACCCGGGGCCTTATTATATTTAATTTTGTTTATTGTCTGTCGGAGTTCAATTAACGAAATTTTTTCCATTCTAAAGCAATCAGGTTCCGCGTTGTTGTTTTGAACGTCAGCCAATGGCGGACCGTCGAAAGGCTTGAATGTTTCTTCTAAATGTTCAGCAAACATATTGGCTTTCTCTTTGTCTTCTCTTGTCCATTCGCCGTTAGCTTTTTTTATTGGTGCCGTTATAGTCCTAGGATAGTGGATTATAGGTTTCTTGATAGACTTAACTGCTTTCCACAGCGAGTAGTTTGAGCTCCTATCCGCCGACAAGCCTTCAAGGTATTAAGTGGTCTCACGATTTTCGAAATCTTGTAACATTCCTTTTAGTTTGTTAGAGAGGTGGTTCAAGAGGGTTTTGTCGGGGGGAGCCCTCGTGCCTTGCGATCTTCTACGCGCTCTTCTCTTTTCACGTATAAATTCTTCGATTTCGAGCGTATATGTTGTGCGTACATCTCCGTCGGTGCTAACTGCGTTCTTTTGGGACGAAGTGTTGTTCCAAGAAGCGCTCTGAATTTTTTTCGGTTTCTAACTCGAAAGGAGTTTTCAATGGCACATTCAAGCCAACACCTTCCTAACAGTCCTTTCTGAAGGCCTCCCAGTTCATGTTTTTGCTAGCTAATCTAGGAGATCTTTCTATTTTCGCCAGTCTTCCACCCATCTTCAAGATTACTCCTGAGTGGTCTGAGCAACGATCATAACACTCTTCGATTCGCATAAGGTATTTGGGGTACCCTTTAGCGATGAAAAAGTCGACAAGGTCAGGCATTTTATTCCTATCGGTTGGCCAATATGTTGGCTTACCCATGTAGAAAAAGTCCACCCCACGTTTCATACTGTTTTTGTACAGTAGTCTGCCTCTTATTGAATTGCATCGTGAGCCCCAAAAAGTATGCTTCGCGTTAAAGTCACCCCCAATGATAAAATTGGACCCAATGAAGTTATACATACGATCAAGATCGTCTTCCACCAGTTTATATCCTGGCGGGAAATAAAAAGATGCAATGTTGTAATCTAAGCAGTTAATTTTTACAGAAACTGAACTGATCTGCATAGATCCTAGCTCAACTTCTGTGTTCTACCTCTCAACCTCCTCTCGAATTTTGCGAAGGGTGATGTGCGTGATAGTCATCGTAACCTTTAAGTTTGGGTCTAGACCCGTTCTTAAGATGAGTTTCCGTAATCATGCAAATATCAATATTATATTTCCGTAGAAATACTTCTAGTTCGTCTATTTGATTCAGAAGGCCGTTTGCATTCCATGTTAGTATTTTAAATAACTGTTTCATATTCATGTGCTCCTGTAATTTTTTCGAGGCTTAAACTCGAGCTTGCTCAGTTTGCCAAATATAAGTTTGTTGATTTTAGTCGGATCCTCAAGTTTTTATAAGATTACAGCGAGGATCTGAGACACTGCATCTGTTGTGGGTGATCTTGCCTTGTTTTCATTGCCGCAACCTGTGCGTATGATTTTGGTCCGACCAGTGGCGGTTTCTCCGCTGCACTTGAACTGGCGCCGCTCTTTTGTGGGGCTTTTACGCCTTTTGTCAACGCCTCCTTTGCCAGTCTCGCGCTTTTGATCGGCTTTGGCGTCTTTGGAGTCTTTGGCGTAGGAGTTTAAGCAGTTTTTGGACGTCCCAGGCTTGGATTCTGACTTCGAGTATTTGCAGCTCTATGCAAAAGGGACGAGAACCTCTTGCGCCGTTGCAATTGGCGAAAACTGCTGGAGCCTTCATGTCAACTTTGCACTCTGTTGAGAGATGTTTTCCGGCACATTGCACGCAACGTGGTTCTTTTTGGCAGTAGGCACTTGTGTGCTTAAATTCTTGGCATCGCTTACACTGTGGTATCAGTCTATTGCCCTTTCGCATGGGTTCGATTTTAACCCTGATGTTAAGTATCATTTTGATTTTATAAATATCGTTTATGCTCTTAGTTCTTTCAAAGGAGAGAATAAAAATTGAAATGCCGTGTCTGATCACAGTGTTTCTTTTTCCCTCCGTGCGTTGCTTTTCCTTTTTAATGATATTGACGGCAAAAATAATTTTAAGGCCTTTAATTTTTACGTTTTTTACAATGTCTTCGTTTGTGCATGATGGGTGGAGCCCCCTTACAATGACTCGCAGTGGTTTTTCGTACTTATTTCGATAAGTACTCGATAACCACTCGATTCTTTCTGCATTGAGTCTAAGAGACAGCGCGCGATAGGAATCGGCGTTGTCAACATTTACTTTCCACACGTTATTTGAGTGCGAAGTAAGCTTATAGTATTCTGTTCTCACCGTGTTTGCAAAAAGGTTGCGCAATCTTCTGAAGTCTGCTATCCCGACGATGTTTATTGCGGGAGGTGGATATTTTCGCTTCTGGTTTAGCCTTGTTTGTGCAAAAGGGCTTATTTTCTTTTTACTTTTTTTTCTTATTACTTCGGGAGAGGAATTCGCCTTACTCTTCTTGGCAGACCTTTTCCTTTAAACTGAATCGGTCTCAAGTGCAAGTTCGTCCTCGTCCGTGAAGTATTCGACTGCTGGTCGGTTCGGTGTTATACACTCTTTCGTTACCTCACAGTCCTTCGGTAAACGAGTTTATTTAATATCCTCGTTTTGTTTTCGCAGAGAGTCGACTTCCATTTTTAGATCGTGGAAGAGTCGCTCAATTGCAGTAAGCTTAGCTCGGAGTTCATTATTCTCCTTTTCTAAGCGCTTAATTTTCACTGAGTCGTGGCTAACCGGTGGACTGCTTTTTCCGGATACGTTCGATCTAAGTGGTGGTGATCGATTTAGTTTTGTCCTTTTCTCAAAAGGATTTGTAAGCAATAAAAGGCGCTCCCCAGAGTTTGTAGAGGCTGCCTCGAAAGAGGCTGAATTTTCCAGCATAGCTGGGCGGCCACCTGGGGTAATCAAATCTTTTGTTTTGTTCATTGCCATTTTTTTTAACTAGTCGTTTTTATGAGAAATAGGTAAGTAACTTATATTTTCATTTTTAAATACAGCCGCCATTTTGGACACAGACGCCGACCAGTAAGTCGCACAATGTGTGACAGACACTTCTGGACTTAAATTGTACCTGCAGATTCATCTATAAGTTAAAACCTTACTGCCATAAGTTGTCCCAAATGGAGCAGCATCGACAGCATCCGTTGAAACATTAAAGAATATTTTTTCCGGTGGATTTTAGTCGGCTCTTACGACAGGCATACTTTACCTCAACGCTATTCTAACCCCGACCTTGCAGGGGAATAGAAAGATGTCGCTGTAAAGATTTTTAAATTCACCACACTCAATAGTAGCTTATTCTCAGTTCTTTACTTGTCAGCCAACTTCTATACGCCCTTTTCTGTTACATCCTTCAACGAGGAAGGTTAGGTAAGGTTGCGTTTCTGCCCCGCTAAGCAGGGAGGTCCATTGTGATACCACTTATAAGGACCGGAGTAACCAGCCCAATGACCTAAATGAGAACTACCCATTTGGGTGGGAGGGGTCAAGGCAACCAGTGATGGTCTAAACTTGTACCGAACGTCTGGTTACGGTGTGAACCACTGTCAGCAGGATTAAGGGGCTCAGTGAGATACTTCCTGAAGAAAGGGTGGTCTTGTTACCGCTGAACTCCAGACTGTAATTTGCCTTGAGTATGGGAGGGGCGCACTTGATGCGGTAAAAAAGGGATGGTTTCCATATGAGAAAAGCCCGGCAGGGGCAACCGATTTCGGTTTAAGTCCATGCCAACTGCTTCTCCCCTAGGAATTATCCTCGAGGATGGGAGGGTGCAGAGTTGACACAATTTGGTGTAAACCCATGCATGGGAGGGAGTACTAACGCAAGAAGCTGGTAAAGGGTAACCGTGTTCGGTATAAGCCCGTAGTACAGGCGACTCCCGTTAGAATTGGGGGGGGGGGGGGCAAGGGACGTGAAACAGGAAGGCAAGCGTTACCGAAACAATATGAACCCGTACCAGTGGGAATTATGTGCCAGTGATCCCGAGGGGGTGGAGGTGTGAGGGAAAACCAAGCGGTATAAGCCCACAACGGTCGAGCCCTGTAAGGGGAGACCCAAGGATGAGGGGGGGAGGGTAAAGATGGGGCGAATGGCTATTACTGTAGGAATTCTACGAATTACGTTCCCGTTTGGCATGAGGGACATGTAAGATATGGTTGGGGTAACCAAAGCGGTATGAATCCGTACCAGGGGGAAAATGAATCGGTGTTCCCATTAGAGCGCAGAGGTAAGGTCAACCGAAACGGTATTAGCCCTTACTAGGGCGGTCCTGTTGGGAAGACTTGAAGGGTGGGGAGGGGTTGATGGGGAATATTGGGCGCTCCACTGTAATGTGCTTGCTGGCCCATAGATTTTCCATATTGAAGAGGGATGGGTTTTGTGATCCACAATTAGGCGTTTAGCCGGTTTAACGCATTGTTTGTTCTGCTTGGAAATTTGGCCTTGAATTTGACATTGAAGTCGAGGTATTGGACAACGTAGTCCGAGTTGCGGAGGATGGTGTCTTGGCCATTCAGGATGCTAGCATATCCCATGTTGCCACGAGTCAGTTGCGAGGGTTCCCAAAGCCTTAGTGCTGCTTTCGCTGCCATCACTTTACCAAAGATGTCAACGGGAAGAAGATGGAGCATTATGTCAAGCGCAGCCGAGGGAGTTGTTCTTAGAACACTTGTGATGTAAAAACATGATAGTCTGTGAACTTTCTCTAATAAAGCGATATTGCTACTCTTGTCTAGTGGCTTCCACGAGACTAGTGGGCCTAATGACTGCCGTGTATATTCAGTGCACAATCCTGGGTTGGAGTCCCCAGTTTGGGCCTAGGATTTTCCTGCAGGAATACAGGGCAGTAGAGGCCTTCCTTGCACAGTCTTGTATATTCAGTTTCCAACTGAGTTTCTAATCTTATATAACTTTCAGGTATCTAGCGTGGTCTACAGGTGACAGTTTAACGCCTTTCAGTGTTGGTGGAGTTATGAGAGGCATTTTATACCTTCAAGTGAACAGTACCAGTTCAGTCTTTGCCGGGTTTACTCCGAGACCGGTACTCTCTCTCCACATAGCTAATTTGTTTAGGGCAAATGGAATTATGTCCCTAATAGTGGGGAGGAACTTGCCTGTTACCGCAATAGAAATATCATCAGCATAAGCTATAACTTTAAGGCCGTTTTTCTCTAGGATCGAGAGTAGTTCGTTAACTACGAGGAGCCAAAGCAGTGGCAATAATACCCCGCCCTGTGGGGTGCCTCTGCACACGGACCTGTCAGATAGACAACTTCCAAGCTTGGCATGGACGAGCCTGCTTTTAGTTGTCAGCCTTCAGCTTAAGGAGTGCAGCTGCGATAGCTTCCGTTCTGACATTGTTGAAGGCTCCTTCAATGTCAAGGAATGATACTAGAGTGAAAAACTCTTCTCAAAGGATTTCTAAATGATGCTAACCAAGGAGTGTAGGGCCGTCTTTACAGACCTTCCCTTGCAATACGCATGTTCTGAGCACGAGAGAAGACTAATGTCTATGTTGGTTCCGATATGGGCGTCGATCAGTCTCTCAAGGGTCTTTAATTGGAGAGAAGAAAGGCTAATTGGGCGAAAGTCTCCTCCAGGAGTTACATGGGAGATGTTACCAGCTTTTGGTATGAACACCAACGTGGTAAGACCTCATCGAAAATTAAAGCAAGCTGTCAACCCATATAAAACGACCTTTTTTATCGAAACGAAACTTCGTTGGAAAGATCGTACCAGCGCCCCAAGTGTGTCTTCCATACACACCCCAACACAATTTTTATACCCGACCGAAAGTGTATTAATTTGAATGCATAGTTTGTAACACAGTGAAATAATGACCGTAGACCCCTAAGACCTTTTAAAGATATGATCGAGACCGACAGGTGAGTCGATTAAGCCATGTCCGTTCATCCGTCCGTCCGTATGTGTGAATTTTTTAGGTATTTAAAATTGAGCTATGACGCTCAAACTTGGAGCTTATCTTGGTTCTTATTTTGAACAGACGACGGCCACACCCACTACTGGGTTCAATGTAAGACAACCTCTATTTCAGATTTTCTTTCAAAATGCCTTTTGGTCAAGTTAGGCAAGGCGTAGGAACTTAAATTTTGGTATAGAGCAATAATGGCCCAAAACCTCTAAGAAGGCAAAAATTGGACCGAACACAATGTCGAAAATGCACACTTTTTAATAAAAGTGGGCATGGTCGATATTGTGGGGGGTCAAATTTTTGCCTTGTTAAAGGTCTTGAGCCAGTATTGCTCAGTACCAAAATTTAAGTTCCTATGACTTTTCTAACTTGATCAAAAGGCATTTTGAAAGAAAATATGGTACATCCGTCTTGAGTTTATTATATTTTACGTGTTGCAAACTAAAAAGTGTTATAGCTTAGGGCGTTTATCTCGAGACCGATGTACTTTAGAGCGGAGCTGTCAAAGTAATTATTGTTTGTATTGAAGTGCTCTACATTATCTAACTAGGTCGCGTTAGTGTGCCATCAAAAAAGCAAAAAAGGCACCAACTGCCTATACATTTCCGGCAAAGCCCTTTCACACTTTGTCTGTGCAGCAGAAGATCCAAGCTGTGTACCAAGTTTTAGCTCTCTTGCTTGGTTTTGAAGACCTAAAACCTTGACACATACAGACGGATGGACGGACGGACGGACATGTTTTAATCGATTCACCTGTCGCTCTCCATCATATCTCTAAAAGGTATAAAGGGTCTACGATGATTATTTTACTATGTTTCAAACTATGCATGAAAAAACTAGTGGAAGGTTTACAATCTGCTGAGGCGAATCGCTGGATACCCCATCCCAATTGACAACTGTCAAGCTCCGAATTGTGTCATAAATCTTGGTTGTTTTTAAGTAGCAAAAGAAGTAGCGTACATATTAACACTCTATCAATTATCACTAAGATGTTAATCCTAAGCAAAATAGACTATGGAATGTACATCTACGGAAACTGCCCAAAAACAACGTTGAACATCATCAAACAACCATATCACCATGCAGCAAGGAGAGCTATCAACGCTTTCCCTACAAGTCCTATTAAAAATATCTTGGCCGAAGCAGGTCTTCCAACAATAGAGAGCAGAAAAAACGCCGTTGTATTAAAGTTGATTGCCAAAATTGCTTTTTCTCGGAACTCCCTGATTGTTAAGGACATTTTGCAATCCAAAAGCCATAAGACCAAAAAGAAAGTTCCATCAGCCATTAGTATTATACTAGAAAAAGCCATGCAACTAGAGATCCCAACCAGGCGTCCTTATACCGTCTCAACAGTCTTTCCTCCATGGGCCATAAAACCGGGCTCAACGCAAATGGCACTTGCTGTCTACAATAAAAATAGCACCAGCAACTCAACATACCGAACGGTATTTTCCAGCATTGCGTCTGACCTCAGATCTGATGGATGGAATCTCCTATTCACTGACGGGTCAGAAACCCTTGAACACACCTCTTTCGCAGTTACAATGGAAAACGGCACTATCCTTCATATTGGACTCCTACCTGAATTCGCCTCCATTTTTACAGCCGAGGCTTTTGCCATCATATTAGCCTTAAAGGAAGCCATGAAACGACGGGGTAAATATACAATCTGCTCCGACAGTAAATCCGTCCTCGAAGCTGTTAAAAACCCCAGCAACAACACAGAGCTTGTTATGGACATACGCAACCAACTGGTCAAGTCCCCAAATAAGCTTAAACTTATGTGGATCCCTGGACACACTGGGATAGTAGGAAATGAACTTGCCGATCAGGCAGCCAATTCAACCGCAATGACTCCTGTACACAGCTTCAACATCTATACCAGAGCCGATATTAGGAAAAAATACATAAAATCATCCACTGCAATGAACTTCTTGAATGGAACTCATATAATCACCACTACACCCAGTGCAACCCCAATAGATCACAACCGCAATATCCCGCGGATGTAACCAAAGCCAAAATTACAAACTACGTTCGGCTAAGACTTGGACACACCACTGCAACCCACCAACACCTTCTTACTTCCAACCCACCGCCAATTTGCCGTGCCTGCAACGTCAGACTTGACTAGAAGAGTGCAGCGCTACCAAACCAGCCATCCTCAAAATATTTAAAAACGAAAGCATCTACAACGTACTGAAAACACCAAACGCCACAAACATTAATAAAATAAATGAATTTCTGTTAGCAACTAATACTAAAACCTAAGTATTCTTACCTTAGAGCTAATAGTCCTCGCAGCTAAGCTCACTAACTATTAAGTATTACCATGTAATTTAAATTGCTTGATAATAATAAATAATAATAATAATAATAAACTTCTACCGAGTTAAGTCATTTAGTTTAATTTTGAATGAAAAAGTTATAAAGTAATAGGCATTTCTCAAGTGTGAGATACTTGGTTATTTGCCGACTGTATGTAGTTAAATTTTTACTGCGTACGTCTTTACCGAGTTGAATAAGCCATTTATTTTCATTTTTATTATCAAAAAACTATAAAGTAATCGGCAATCCCACAAAAGTGAAGTATTTGGTCCCTTGCCGACTGTAAAAATTGGTTAGATATTTACCAGGCATAATCGGCATTTCCGAACGATAATATGATTGTTAATTTGCCGACTTAATGTTCCTTAAATTTTTACCGAAGCCATTTATTTACCGAGTAAGCCAAAAAACTATGAATTAATCGGCATTTGGAAAGGCTAAATATTTTGTCGTTTGCCGACTGTATGTAGCGCCTTAATTTGACCGAGTAAGTAATTTAATTTTGTTTATGAATTAGTCAGCATGTGCCAAAGTCGAAATATTTGGTAATTTGCCGACTGTGGGTACTCCTTAAACTTAATATAAAAAACTATGGAGTTATTGGCATTTCACCAAGGTTTAGGCTTTGGAAATGCCGACTTTAAGACAAAGCTAATTTATCGTTTTTTTTTCACGATTTGTGCCAAGCAAATTCTTGAAAATTGTTCCTTTTTATTTATAATAACCGACTTTTCTTAATTTGCATGGATTCAAAAATTTTAATCTCCTTTATTTGCGACTCCTCCCACACCCCCCCCCCCCCCCCCCCCCCCCCCCTCGCTGCACCCCTGATCACCGTAGACCCCCAAGACCTTAAAGGCATATGATCGAGACCGAATTGTAAGTCGAATGAGCCATGTCCGTCCGTCCGTCCGTCTGTCGGTTGTTTTTAGGCCTTAAATTTTGAGCTAGGAACTTGAAACTTGATATCTGTTCTTTCTAGCTTCCGAAGCACTACAAGTGTAAAATTTTTTGAAATCCGCCCGCTGACACGCCCACTTTATAAAGTACCATGAAAAGTCAACATTGTCTCAGGAAGCTGAAATTTGGTATGTGATATCCTCGCGTAAGTGTATTGTGATCAAAATTTAAAAAAAAAAACGAATGCCGCCCCTTGTAGGCGTGGTCATACTTAATATGGATTCTAATAAACGGTTTTTATTTGATATATTTTTTTTTCTTTAAATCCAAAGAATTGCACCAAAAAATGTGCAGATATATGCGTTAACTTCAACGTTATATATATATATACTTTTATTTTATTTTTGTTTTTTTTTTTTGTTGAATACTAGGGTGGACGGAGTCTGAAACTCCAAAAACTTTCAAAGATACCAATACGCCCACCATAGCAGGTATGTAATACCGAAGTAGCCGATATTGGTTATGCCCGATTTCCACGTGCTAAAAAACCACCCATTTATGAGAGACACTATGAAACTGCCAGAACGCACTTCATAGTAGTAAATTTTCGCTCTCTCATAATACTTCTTGACTACAACTAAGTTAACTTAACAAGTAGTTTACGCTTCCATAGTGTTAATCGCATTGGATAGGTTGCTTTCCAGTGAATGCACCTACTAAGCCGTTCATTCATGCGGCTTCAACCTACGTCGCTAGATCGAAGGGTCTTATTCTTTGTAGTCGTCGCTCGTTGTTTACATCGTTAAGAGTCTCGTTGAGAGTACTTATCATTTCATTGTTGCAATGAACATGAAGGCGAGCATTTAGCTTTCGAGCAAAGTTTGTTACTTCTTCGCTCACGGTAGCTATTCGTAAATCTCTGTGAATATCACTATTCCTAATATACCATGGAGCATTCACAATTGCTCTTAGTGTCTTGTTTTGGAAAGTCTGCAAAGTGGACATGTTGCTCGGCTTGGTACAACCCCAAAGTTGTATACCGTATGTCCAGGACGGCTTTAACACCTGCCTGTACAAGAGCAGTTTGTTATATATGCTTAATTCCGAAAATCTTCCGATAAGCCAATACATTTCCCTGAGCCTAATCTCGAGCTCGTCACGCTTCTTCTTTACGTGTGGTTTCCATATATATATAATATTTTAATATATTTATATCCATATATAAATATATTAAAATATTGAATAAAATTTTACATTAAACAGTTTTTTAGCTTTTCAAAGACAATTGCAAGGCAATGCCACACACCAAAAATGAATGCGCTAGCGCCATTGTAATATAGCTAAAATTTGTTAAATTGGAGAAGGAAGCACATACAGGCCTGTATTGGTCGTGTCTGTGGGCGGACTCAGCAAATTTTTCAAACTGATCTGTAGGACTTGACTTTCAGCCAACCCACCAAATTTCAGCTCTTTACCTTAAAATTTAATAAAATTTAAGGTTGTTCACATACAGACGGACATGGCTTAGTCGATTCTCCTGTCGGTCCCATTCATATCTCTTAAAGGTCTTTGGGGTCTACGGTGATTATTTCACTGCGTTCCAAACTATACATCAAACTTAATATACCTTGGGTCGTGTATAAATATTGAATAAATTGCATTTGAAGGTTTACTTTTTAAATCGATGCCATGCCCACTAGGGGGCCAGTCTTCGGATTTCGTTTTTATTTTTTATACCCCATCCCATAGGATAGGAGGTATACTAAGATTGAGTCATAGTTTGTAACATAGGGAAATAATCGCCGTAGACCCCCAGGACCTTAAGGACATATGATCGAGACCGAATCGTAAGTCGAATGAGCCATGTCCGTGCGTCCGTCCGTCTGTCGGTAGTTTTTAGGCCTTAAATTTTGAGCTAGGAACTTGAAACTTGATATCTGTTCTTTCTAGGTCCAGAAGCAGTACAAGTGTAAAATTTTTTGAAATCCGCCCACTGACACGCCCACTTTACACACTAGCATGAAAAATCCAAGTTGTCGCAGGAAGCTAAAATTTGGTATGCGATATCCTCGCTTAAGTGTTTTGCGATTGGATTTAAAAAAAAAAGCGAATACCGCCCCCTGGAAGCGTGGTCATACTTAATATGCATTCTAATAAACGATTTTTATTTGACATATTTGATTTAAATCCAAAAAACTTGCACTATAAAATGTTCAGATATGTGCGTAAGCTCTTAACTCAAGTGTATACATTTTCGCCACGCCCACTTTTGGGGGCGTTTTTAAGTATAAACCAAATTTTTAATATGAAAATGCAATCAGCACGTGTATACCACTTCTGATAGAAAATATAAACAACTAGTGGGAGGGCTACAATCCGCTTAGGGGAATCGTTGGATACCCCATCCCAATTGACCACTGTCAAGCTCCAAATTGTGTCATAAATCTTGGTTGTTAAATTTCAGTTCCATTTAACTTCAATTGTATTTAGAAATTCTCAGTTAAGAATCTTCTTCTTAAAAAAGGGGCGTGGCATCAACCCCTTTTCAATAACATAATTTTTTTGATCATATTTTTTATCAGATGCAGTATACACGTATTGATCGCAGTTTTATATTAAAAATTTGATTTTTTTGACTTAAAAACGCCATAAAGGCGGGCGTGGCAAAAATTTATTCATTTGAGTTGATAGCTTACGCACATATCTGAACATTTTATAGTGCAAGTTTTTTGGATTTAAATCAAATATATCAAATAAAAGTCGTTTATTAGAATGCATATTAAGTAAGTATGACCACGCCTACAAGGGGGTGGTATTCGCTTTTTTTTTTAAATGCCAATCACAATACACTTAAGCGAGGATATCGCGAGCCAAATTTCAGCTTCCTGCGACAACTTGGATATTTCATGCTACTAGGTAAAGTGGGCGTGTTAGTGGGCGGATTTCAAAAACTTTTACACTTGTACTGCTTCGTGACCTAGAAAGAACAGATATCAAGTTTAAAGTTCCTAGCTCAAATTTTAAGGCCTAAAAACTACCGACGGACGGACGGATGTGGCTCATTCGACTTACAATTCGGTCTCGATCATATGCCCTTAAGGTCTTGGGGGTCTACGGTGATTATTTCTATGTAACAAACTATGAATCAAACTTAATATACCTCCTATCCTATGGGATGAGGTATAAAAATACGATGTTATTAAGAAAAGGTGGATGCCACGCCTCTTTCTTAGGGAGAAGATTCTTAACTGATAAATTTTAAATACAATTGAAGTTAAATGAAATCGAAATTTAACAACCAAGATTTTTGACATATTTCGGAGCTTGACAGTGGTCAATTGGGATGGGGTATCCAAAGATTCGCCTAAGCGGATTGTAACCCTCCCACTAGTTATATCTTATAATCATTAAGAAATGATTAATGTAAAATTTCATCTTATGACGACGTATTACAATTTTAAAGTTTGGAGTTAGTTGCACATTTGGACCAATTGTGGGCGTGTCTGTAGGCGGATTTCAAAAATTTTAACACTTGTATTGCTTCGGATGACAAAAAGCCTACGTATAGCTTTCTATGTCAGCTCTCTAGCTCGAAATTTAAGGCCTTTAAAATTGGTGACAAACGGACGGGCGGACAGACGGACGGACATGGCTCATCCAACTCAGAATTCGGTCTCGATCATATTTTCTCAAGGTCTTGAGGGTCAATTGTTATTATTTCTCTATATTACATATTCGCCTGTATTAAACTTAATATACTCCGTTCCTGTGGAATAATGGTATAACACAACAAGTGGGAAAGTGCAAAAGTGCGTATGTAAAAACTTTAGTCCGTCTGTGACGGACTGCAAATTACCCTACCCTACCAAAAAAGGAAACTGCAATGCCACCGCACTGCGACTGCGACGGATTGCAAAATACCCGACCCTACCAAAAAGAAAATTGCTAAAAACCCAAAAAGTGGGCGGGATGAAAAAATTAAATGTAGGATAGATTTTGGTCTAAAACCCCAAATTTTAAGAGAAAAAAATCATTTTTTTTTTAAATATATAGAAAATATGTACAAAAATATAGAAAATGCTAATATCTAGAACTTTTGTTTAATATTTTTTTATCAAATTTCATATATTATTGGAAAACAGTCACTTCAATTAAAATTCCTTAAAAAGTGTGCGTATTCAATTTAAACGCCAAACTTTTTCTGCTGCGTTAAAGACAATTACAAAGCAGTGTCACATCAAATTTGGAAAAAGTATTTCCTAAAATTAGAGTTGGTCGCACATACAGGCGTGAAGTGCGCGTGTCTGTAAACGGATTCAGCTAATTTTCAAATCTGATCTGAAAGACTGGACTTCCAGCCAACCCATCAAATTTCAGCTCTGTACCTTATAACTTAAGGCATTAAAGTTGTTTACATAAGGATGGCCGGACATGACTTAATCGATTCAACATGACGGACATGACTAAGTCGATCCCATTCATATCTCTAAAAGGTTTTAGGGGCCTACGGTGATTTTACCCCATACCATAGGATAGGAGGTATATTATGTTTGTCACATACTTTGTAACATGGTGAAAAAATAATTGTAGACCCCCAAGACCTCAAGGGCATATGATCGAGACCGACTTCTGAATCGAATAAGCCATGTCCGTCCGTCCATCTGTATGTCATATGTTGTTAGGCCTTAAGTTTTGAGCTAGGGTGCTGAAATTTCTTACGTAAGGTCCACGTCATGCGAAGCAGCACAAGTGTTAACATGTTGGAAATTCGCACGAAGACACGCACACAATCGGTCTAAATGTATTTGTATTTGTATTTTGTATTTCATTCATATAGTTTAACATTGATACTAAAAGATAAAATAACTTAAACTAAGTATCTATACTCAAGCTAACATTATATTTAATTACAGATGAAGACAATTTTAGATCCTATAAGAATAAAGACTAACTTCTATCAAAGAAAAAAAGAAGAGAAATGTTAAGAGAGTAAAAAATAGAGATAAAAATAAATAAATTGAAAAAAAAAACATCTAAATATTTACTCATTTCAAACTTTAAATTTAAATAATAAAATTTTATGTAGAGAAGAATTTTAAAATTTGGTTTGTCATGTGCAGAAATAGTTTCCTCTGAAATTGGGTTGACGACGGGATATAATGCAATTCTATTGGAAGTCTATTCCAAAAACGAATTGCATTAATATAGAAGGAACGTTCCCCAATTGTATGTAAAAACCGCGGCAGAATCAATTTTAAGCCCCTCTGAGATCTTGCAAACTGAAGTGTTTCTCTTAAATATTCAGGACATCTACTATAAATAATATTATAAAGTTTTAGAATATTTCGAAGGCTGTAAAAATCATCCAGGCTTATCCCCAAAAGAGAAGATTTTAAGTGAGATACACTGGTAAATCTCGGAATGTTTTGGATAAACCTGATGCAATCATTAAAAGCAACAGTAATTTTAAGTTTAAGCTCGTGATCAAGACAAGGAAATACAGACATGTTATACATAAAAAACGGTAGCAACAAACTTTGCACAAGAAGTTGTTTCAAACTTGGAAGTAGCAACTGTGATGAAGACCCTAGGCTGCGGATACGAAAATAAATTTTTCGTAGAGTATCGGACATAGCATCGCAACAACTCAGGTTACTATTAATGATAAAACCTAAATACTTAACGCGTTCCACATAAGGAACAGCTTCACCGTTTTGAACAAGTGGAGGAAGGTCGTCGTTAGAAAACTTATATCTTGGGCATGTCAAGGCTACAGTTGTAGTTGGATTTAGTTTTAGATTGTTCATATTTGACCAATGCAGGATGCTAGCAAGATCTTCATTTACTCTGGCCACACAACCCTCCATCAAGCCGATTGGCCGAAATAGATAAAGAATACCATCATCTGAATACATGTGAACTAAACAATTGGCAACTATTTCTGATAGATCAGATCATTAATGCAAGGAAAACAAAAGCCGACCTCACACAGATCCAGAGGAACACCAGCGTTTACAGTATGCGGGTTTGATTTTTCCTCCTCCGTTTTAACAATCTGGACACGATTCGTTAAGTACTCGAGAAGTAGTTTAATGGAGAAGTCTGAAAACTGAAACTTGTTCCTCAGTTTTTGGAGAAGAATTGTGTGATCATTGCAATTAAATGCTTTTGAAAAGTCTAGCAGCACCATAACCCCAACATTATTTGTATCTAAAGCAACCCGAAAGTCCGAAGTCACTTTAATTGTAGCAGACTCACAACTATGGTTTTTACGAAAGCCCGACTGCCATTTGGAAAGTGTTTTGCTTTCGGTTTAGTAGTTTTGCATTTGATTGGCAAGCATGCTTTCAAATATCTTTGATACAAAACACAACAAACCTATTGGGCGAAACTCTGACTCAAATGAAGGGTTTCTTTTTTTGGGTATAGGTTTTATTTTTGCAGCTTTCCAGCTCTCGGGTACCTTGCAGTTGTATATGCAAACATTAAAAATATGTACAAAGAACGTATACAAGACTGGCAGGACTAGCTTTAAAAATTTTGGTGAGACTTCATCAGGGCCGGTAGCATTAGCAATAGTTCTAACAGCATTATATACATTCTCTTTCCTGACACAATCAAATGAAAACCCATAATCGATGCGATTTGATTGACAGAAAACAGATTCTTAAGTTACGGTAATTCTTAAGTTATTCCCAGACGGACGTGGGACAAGAAAACTACTGATTTCGTGTTATTAAACCAAGGACACGATTTTGGTTTTATTGTTTTTCTCGCTTTTGGCACGTAATTTTCAAATAACTCAGAATATATTATTAACAATTGCACTTTGAACAAGTGGGAAAGTGCAACAGTGGGTATGCAAAAGCTTCAATCCATCTACGACGGTGGGCAGGATATACAAAGTGGGCAGGATATAAAAATATAACTGTTGAATGCTTTATACTAGGTGGTTGCATACATTTCGGCCTAAAACTCCGCCTTTTTATACCCCATCCCATAGGATAGGAGGTATATTAAGTTTGTCACATAGTTTGAAACACGGTGAAATAAGAATGGTAGACCCCCAAGACCTTAAGGGCATATGATCGAGACCGAATTCTGAATCTGTCCGTCTGTATGTCACATGTTTTTAGGCCTTAAATTTTGAGCTAGGGTGCTGAAACTTCTCAAATCGGCGGCACACCATGCGAAGCAGTACAAGTGTAAAAATTTTTAAAATCCACCCAAAGACACGCCCACAATCGGTCTAGTATATATAGATAAATATGCAACTACCTCCAGATACAGTTTCAAAACTGTAAGACGTTCTAAAAGGCTGAAATTTGACATTTAGCATCTCTTAGTAAATATAAGGCACAAAAAAGACGAATTTGATTGGTAAACCTCCTTTAGTGGGCGTGGCATCTATTTTAAGGGTAAATTTTCAAATGCAGTTTACTCAGTATTTTTGCTCGAAATTGAAAAATTGCTTAATATCTTATGTAGAAAACGCTTAGTTCTACATTTTGTTCTTACAAGACTTTGGGCCCCGCCCACATTTGGAGGCAGAATTGAAGAAAAACCTAAAATTTTCCAGAAAAATTTAATTTCGACTGCCCTTGAGCCTAATTTAGGAAAGCATGAAACAAAAAAAGTAGCAGGTTAGGTAAACAATACATCCGTCCAGACTTCGTTCATATAAAGTTTTTAGCCACGCCCCCTTTTAGGGGTCGACTTTTCAAAAATATTGAATTTGAACCAAAAAATTGCATTTTTACGTACAATTAGGTGTAACTTGGAAACATCTGTGGAAATATCTTATAATTGATAGTTTGTAATTAGGGGCGGTTGGACCACGCCCCTTTTCGAAGTTTGCATTACTTATAAAATGTCAAAAAATAATTATGCCATCAGCATTTTATAATGTGGGATAGGATGGGGTATTCAACGGTCCGTTTTACGGACTGTAACTTCTGCGTACACACTGTAGCACTTACTCACTGGTTAACTAAAAAAAATCACTTTTTTTAACGCCACGCCCACAAAAGTGGGCGAAGACACATACAATATATATATAAAAGTTAGAAAATGCTAGTATCTACAACATTTTTCATATAATTTTTTGTCAAATTTCATATGTATTTATTGAAAAAACAGTCATTTTAAGCTAAAATCCCTTAAAAAGTGGGCGTGGTCAATAAAAAATCTGAAATTTTTCTGCTGCCTTAAAGACAATCATAAGGCAATGTTACGTACCAAAAATTAATGCACTAGCGCCATTGTAACATAGCTAAAATTTGCAAAATGTATTATTTTAAATTAGAGATGGTCGCTGTGGGCGGATTCAACTTATTTTCAAACTTGATCTGAAGGACTGGACTTCCAACCAACTTACAAAATTTCAGCTCTCTGCGTTAAAATTTAAGGCCTAAAAGTTGTTTACATACGGACGGACGGACGGACGGACGGACGTGGCTTAATCGATTCTCCTGTCGGTCCCATTCATATCTCTAAAAGGTCTTAGGGGTCTACGGTGATTATTTCACTGCGTTACAAACAATACATCAAACTTAATATACCCTGGGTCGGGTATAAAAATCATAACCTCGCTATTGATATCAGGTGTTTCAAAAATGTGGTGCCAATCACAGTTAACCCAGCTTTCTAAGAGAGCCGCATGGTAATAGCCGCGGAACGATCTACAACTAATAGTTTACTTAGTGAAAATATTGGTTTTGCTCGTATCAGACGTTACGGAACAGAAAACGATGTCATGTATAAACTCAGAAGTAGGTCTTGAGTTCTGAGTTTGACTAGAACATGTCCAGCGAAGATGGGTTACTATCTGATTTGAAACAGGTTGGGTAATGGCAATTGATAACGGAGAATCCTATTTTTGAGCAAAAGTAATCAAAAAATCTT
This sequence comes from Neoascia interrupta, assembly GCA_947623515.1. NCBI lineage: Eukaryota > Metazoa > Arthropoda > Insecta > Diptera > Syrphidae > Neoascia > Neoascia interrupta. The sequence continues at coordinate 127,759,375 of OX392462.1, forward strand.
TTTTTGCTGTTAAGTAGTAAATAATTAATATTGAAGTCACCACCAATTAAAATTTTTCTGTACCGTGAGTGCATTCTTGTTATGGTGTCTTCAAGTTCTATAACATTTTCTTCCTTAAACTGTTCTGGAGGCGAATACACGACAACTAGTTGCATGAATGTGCAACTGCCTCCAGAGATTTTAAAAATGTTGGACATTCTTAGAGGCTTAAAAATTGACATTTAGAATCTGCTAATCCTAAGACACAAAAAAGAAAAATTAAATTGGTAAACTTGGTAAAATTGGTAAATTTTCAAATGCAGTGAACTCAATATTTTTGCTCCAAATCGAAAAAATTTCGCTTTATATTCTATATAGAAAACGCTTAGTTCTACATTTGTTTGATACAAGACTTTTGGACAAGTCCACATTTGGATGCAGAATTGAAGAAAAACCTAACATTTTCTAGAAAAACGTAATTTCGACTGGCCTTGAGCCTAATTTAGGAAAGCATAAAACAAAAAAAGTAGCGTTTAGGTAAACGAGACTTCATTCCAGATTTCGCTCTTATGATTTTTTTAGACACGGCCCCCTTTTAGGGGTAATTTTTCAAAAATATTTTCAGGCCCCTTTTCAAAGCTTGCACTTCTTATAAAATGTCAAAAAATAGCAATGCCATCAGCATTTTAGAATGTGAGATAGGAAACTGTATTCAAAGGTCCGTTTTTCGGACTATAACTTCTGCGTACTGGTTATTTCATTGCGTTATAAACTATTCATCAAACTTAATATACCCTAGATCGGGTATAACAAGTTGGAAAGTGCAACAGTGCGTATGTAAAAACTTCAATCCATCTGTGACGGATTGCAAAATACCCCCCCCCCCCCTTCTAAAAAAGGAAACTGCCACGCGTCCAAAAAGTGAGCGGGATATAAGCTTTTTAAACCTGAAGGACTGGACCTCCTGCCAACTCACCAAATTTCACCTCTCCTTAAAAGTTGTTTACATACGGAGGAGCGAACGGATGGACGGAAATGGCTCGATTCTGCTGTCTTTCCCATTCCTATCTCTAGGAATATAGCAAAACACCCTACGGATAGCAAAACACCCTACCCTACCAAAAAATGAAACTGCCACGCCTTCAAAAAGTGGGCGGGATATAAAAATATAACTGTTGAATTATCGATACTAAGTGGTTGCATACATTTCGGCCTAAAACTCCGCCTCTTTAACTAAGAAAGACACTTTTTTTAACGGCATGCCCACAGAAGTAGGCGGAGGCATATTCTTAATATGCAAAAAAGCTAGAAAAGTTATCTACAAGCTTTGTCATATAATTTTTAGTCAAATTTCATGTAGGCATATATTTATTTAATAACTGTCATTTTAAGTTAAGATTCCTTAAAAGTGGTCGTAGTCAATGAAAAGGCCAAACTTTTTCTGCTTTCTCAATGACAATTAAAAGGCAGTGTTACATTCCAAAATTATAAGTGCGCTAGCACCATTGTAACAGAGCTAAAATTTGAAAAAAGTATTTCTTTAAATAAGTGATGACACAGGCCTGAAGTGGTCGTGTCTGTAGGCGGATTCAGCTAATTTTCAAACTTGATTTGAAGGACTGGACTTCCAGCCAACTCACCTACTTTCAGCTTAAAATTTAACGCCTAAAAGTTGTTTACATACGGACGGACGGACGGACATGGCTTAATCGATTCTCCTGTCGGTCTCATTCATATCTCTAAAAGGTCTATGAATATATAGTATACACTATATATGTCTTTGTACACATAGTATATGCCTCCGCCCACTTTTGTGGGCGTGTTGCTAAAAAAAGCGATTTTTTGAGATAAATAGGCCGAAATGTTTGTTGAAGCAGTGAGCAGTTGAACAGGTTCTAATAAGTTGTAATTTTTTTTTATTTGCAGGGATGTGTGGCGGTTCTTAGTTTTACATGGATCATCAGTCTGATAGTTTTCAGCTTCATAGTTTTACCAAAGGGTAAGTAGCTATATTTTTGCAATCACATGATTTTTTAAATATCAAGTTCCTTACAGGTTACCATTTCAATAACACTGGCTTATTGGCTTGTGAACCCTTTTACGCTAGGCCCTCTTACAGGATTTTGGCGACGTGTGCATTATATTTTCCTACTACCATGGTTCTAATGTACTCTTACGGTTCGAGCTTTCATATTAGCCGATTTCGACTTAATGACGGAAATTTATCAAACATGAATTACTTTTCGAAACATCCATTAATGCCATCTAATACTGTACGCAATACACCGTTTATTAATCTTAGCATGGCCGTGAGTATGGGTCTTAGTGGCTTCAGCGGCCCGACGAATGCAATAACGAAAAAGGTATTAAAATTTGAGATTTGAAATAAGATTTGAAAATTTATAAATGGTAATATTCGAGCAGTTTCGAGTTACTTTTTACATTTACTTCTTATTTTTGAACAAACAGGTCACTGCAATCCAGGGCCGACAGTCCAGTAATGGAGCGATATCAAAATCAATGGCTGCAATGTCGTTAGGTTTCATTGTAATGGTTACACCCTGGACTATACAGGAGATTGTTACTGCGTGTACTGGATCAAAGGTAGTAAAAACACAGGATAAAAGTTAGTAAATATACTTTTCAAGTGCAAAAATTCAAACATATTCGAAAGTATTTAATAAGATTTCTGTAGTGCCATAACAACAGATAAGTCTTGCAAATGCTGAGCCCTTCAGATATTCCACCTAAATTAATAATTTACTTACTTAAGGTGGCGCCACAGTCCGGGGTGGAGCTGGGCTTCAGTTTATAAGCTTCGCTCGTCTGTTCTGTCTCCAGCTAGCCGTCTCTAGTTTCTCACCCGAAGTTGGCTGAGGTCCCCTTCCACTTAAGCGTGCCACCTTAAGTGTTTTCATCCGCCTTTTATAGGATCCGCTTTTTATGCTTCTGCACCGTAAGGACTGGGATGATGAGGGTCTTACAAATGGAGACTTGAGTTGTTTGAGAGAGGGCTTTGCTACTTAATTGTCTTCTTAGCTAAAACTAGTGGGAGGGTTACAATCCGCTTAGGCGAATCGTTGGATACCCCATCATAATTGACCACTGTCAAGCTCCGAATTGTGTCATAAATCTTGGTTGTTAAATTTCAGTTTCAATTAACTTCAATTATATTTAGAATTTCTCAGCTAAGAATCTTCTCCCTAAGAAAAAGGCGTAGCGTCCACCCCTTCTCAATAACATCGTATTTTTGTTTATATATTTTAACAGAAGTGGTATACACGTGTTGATTGCATTTTCTTATTAAAAATTTCGTTTATATTTAAAAACGCCCATAAAAGTAGGCGTAGCGAAAATTTATTCATTTGAATTCATAGCTTATGCACATATCTGGGCATTTGACAGTATAAGTTTTTTTTGGATTTAAGGCCAAAATATAAAAAAAAACCGTTTATTAGAATGCATATTAAGAATGACCACGCCTACAAGGGGACGGTCTTCGCTTTTTATACCCGACCCAGGGTATATTAAGTTTGATGTTTAGTTTGTAACGCAGTGAAATAATCACCGTAGACCCCTAAGACCTTTTAAAGATATGAATGGGACCGACAGGAGAATCGATTAAGCCATGTCCGTCCGTCCGTCCGGCAACTTTTAGGCCTTAAATTTTAAGGCAGAGAGCTGAAATTCTGTAAGTTGGTTGGAAGTCCAGTCCTTCAGATCAAGTTTGAAAATAAGCTGAATCCGCCCACAGACACGCCCACTACAGGCCTGTATGTGCGAACATCTCTAATTTAAAAAAATACATTTGCAAATTTTATCTATGTTGCAATGGCGCTAGCGCATTCATTTTTAATACGTTATATTACCTTTAAGGTAGCCAAAAAATGTTAGCTTTTTTATTGACCACACCCACTTTTTAAGAGATTTTAGCTTAAAATTACTGTTTTTCAATAAATATATAAGAAATTCAACAAAAATATATATGACAAAAGCTGTAGATATTAGCATTTTCTAGCTTTTATGAAGAATATTGTATGTGTCTTTGCCCACTTTTGTGGGCGTGGCGTTAAAAAAGTGATTTTTTTAGTTAAAAAGGCGGAGTTGTAGGCCGAAATGTATACAACCAATTAGTATAAAGCATTCAACAGTTCTTTTTGGTATGGTCGGGTATTTTGCAATCCGTCGTAGATGGATTGAAGCTTTAGCATACCCACAGTTGCACTTTCCCTTTTGTTTTTTTTTAATTCCAATCACAATACTCACTTAGGCTTCAATGACGTCACTCGTTGTTCCTCCAATTAAGTCGGAGAAACAATGAGTTATACGCAGATAAAGCCGTCTGCGTATCCGGACTTAAAAGCGTATCCGGACTGCGTTAAACAGACTTTTAAAAGATTGTGCCTCTGGTTTGCGCGGGAGTTCTGCACAAATCTCTTAAGTATGATGCAAAGAGATTCACGGGACAGCACTTTGCCTTGTCTAGATCCTTTTTGGCATCACAGGGTTTAGTGAGATCTTTTCCGAACTCAAGAGAACAGCAACAGCGTAGTTATGGTCTTGCGGTTTCCCATAAGAGAACAAGTATTTTAAAAACAAATAAAAGCAAATTAACAGTATAAAATACACAAGTGTGCCTACCAACACTGCGAGCTACCGACTGCAAACTTAAGTAAAAAGGAAGATAAAGACGAAAGCTTTTTAGGAAAAACTAAAATACTGCTGCGGTTTTTCGGTCTTTGATCAATTTCTCGCTCTTGTCAACTCAAGTCGCAGTTTTTGCAATCAGTGAGACTGAGTAGGAGAATACTAAATAATATCGAATGGCCCATATGATGGTTTTTCAAGAACATTAATTCGCCAGTGAGTAAGTGCAACAGTGTGTACGCAGAAATGACAGTCCGCAAAACGGACCAACGACTGCTAGCTAATGCGATAGTCGATTTCCCAACTTTACGTGAAACGGTTGAAGACCGTGACCAAAAACAAATAACAAGTGCCCAAGCGTTAACAGCAAAATTGTTTTTACTGCCAATTATACAACTAAGTGATCGGAATCAAATATTTTGAAACCAAAGTTTTAACTCAAAGTAAAAGATCTCAAACAAACCAAGTAATCTATTCTAAATAATATGAAATATGTTTGAAAAATTTACTTTCGCGTGTGAATTTACAAAAATTCAAAGAAAATGCCAACGATCAGTTTTAACAAGAACGTGAAACAAAACAGTAATATCTGTAACTGTGAATTAATAAAAATTAAAAGAAAATTCCAGATTCAGTTTCAGACAGAACTTGAAACGAAGCAGTAAAAAGACCAAATGCAGCAAAAGTAACCATCACCACAATCACGAGTCATCAGCAAGAAAAATTGCCAATTGAGGGAGGCGCACATAGGGAAACGTCTTGCAGCGGCAACCATACAAGTCAGTAGGTAATTAAGGTAGGTAGTTAAGTAGAATAAGAAGTAACAAAAGCAAATTATGGGCAAGACAGAATCAAAACTAGAAGAGCCCAATGCTAATATAATTTACGAGTTTGAAATTAATGATAAAGGCGTTAATTATGAAGCTTACCTTATCATTATTAAAATTATTATACATATTACATACTTGGTTATATTGTAATTAAACTATACAGTATGCATAAAAAGAGCCTATACCAGTGAGTAAGTGCAACAGTGCGTATGTAATAGCTTCGGTCCGTCTGTAACGGAGCGTAGTATACCCTATTCCTATTCTCCTTTCCATTCCTATTATCCTTCCCATTCCTATTTTCCTTTCCATTCCTATTATCCTTTCCATTCCTATTATCCTTTCCAGTCCTATTATCCTTTACATTCCTTTTCTCCTCTCCATTCCTATTCTCCCTTCCATTCGTTTATTTTCTTGTTTTCCATCCCCGTCGCGTCGCATAGTTTTAAATAGAAAAAAAATTATTCCTTTTAAGTTTTTGTTTACTTTTTTTTTTTTTAAAAGGGGCGTGGCATATCCAATCCCTTTAACCGAAAATCAATATTAGTATAGAAATATCCAAGTTTGCAGCTACAATGTACGCAAAACTGTAATTTTTTGGTTCAAATTCAATAATTTTGTGAAATCGACCTCTAAGGATGGGCGTGGCCAAAAAATTTGTGCGAACGAAATCTGAAAAAGTATCAAGTGTACTTTATGTGCTAAATTTTATTTCTTATCCTCTCCTTAGTAAAGCCAAAAGCAGTCGAAATCCATGTTTTTCTGGAAATTTATAGGTTTTATGGAATTCTGTCTCTAAATGTGGGCATTGCCCAAAACTTTGAATGAACAAAATTTAGAGTATTTTCTACATAACATTTTAAGTAAATTTTTTTCGATCTGGAACAAAAATATTGAGAAAGTTGCATTTGAACAATTACCTACTCTCTAATTCGATGCCAAAAATGTTATTTTTGGTTAAAATTCAACAATTTCGCAATATCTACCTCCAAACATGGGTGTGGCCAAAACGAAGTCTAGTATAGAACACGTTTAACCTAATGTGCTTAATTTTATTTCATATTCTTACTAAAGTTAGGCTAAAAAGTAGAAGAAATCTATGTTTTCTGGAAAATTAGAGGTTTTTCTTAAATTCTGCCTCCAAATGTGGGCGTGGCCCAAAACTTTGTATCAAAATAACTTGAAAAAATTTACTTTCTTAATAATAAATTACATATTATATTATATAATATATTATATAGAAATTATAATATATATAATAATTATATATATAATAATTATATATATAATAATTATATTATAATATATATAATATATAATATATATTATATAATAAACTACTCGAGGTCAAAATCCAAGCCTAGGACGTTCAAAAACTGCTGAAACTCCTTAGCCAAAGACTCCAAAGACGCCAAAGCCAATCAAAATCGTGAGACTGGAGGCGTCGACAAAAGGCATAAAAGCCCCACAAAAGAGCGGCGCCAGTTCAAGTGCAGCGGAGAAACCGCCACTGGTCGGACCGAAATCATACGCACAGGTTGCGGCAAATGAAAACAAGGCAAGATCAAGGCAGTGTCTCAGATCCTCGCTGTAATCTTGGAAAAACTTGAGGATCAGACTAAAATCAACAAACTTATATTTGACAAGCTGAGCAAGCTCGGGCTTAAGCCTCGAAAAAATTACAAGAGCACATGAATATGAAACAGTTATTTAAAATACTAACATGGAAGGTATTCCAGAAATACTTCTAGTTCGTCTATTTGTATCAGAAGGCAAACGGCCTTCTAAAGCAAATAGACGAACTAGAAGTATTTCTACGGAAAAATAATATTGATATTTGGATGATTACGGAAACTCACCTTAAGAACGGGTCTAGACCCAAACTTAAAGGTTACAATGACTATCACGCACATCACCCTTCGCGAAATTCGAGAGGAGGTTGAGAGGAAGAACACAGAAGTTGAGCTAGACTCTATGCAGATCAGTTCAGTTTCTGTAAAAATTGAATGCTTAGATTACAACATTGCATCTTGTTATTTCCGCCAGGATATAGTCTGGTGGAAGACGATCATGATCGTATGTATGACTTCATTGGGTCCAATTTTATCATTGGAGGTGACTTTAACGCGAAGCATACTTTTTGGGGCTCACGATGCAATTGAACAAGAGGGAGACTACTGTACAAAAACAGTATGAAACGTGGGGTGGACTTTTTCTCCACGAGTAAGCCAAAATATTGGCCAACCGATAGGAATAAAAATGCCTGACCTTGTCGACTTTTTCATCGCTAAAGGGTACCTTAAATACCTTACGTGAATCGAAGAGTGTTATGATCTTTGCTCAGACTACTCAGGAGTTATCTTTAAGATGGGTGGAAGACTGGCGAAAACAGAAAGAGCTCCTAGAGTAGCTAGCAAAAACATGAACTGGGGCGCCTTCAGAAAGGACTGTAAGGAGGGTGTTGGCTTAAATTGAAAACTCCTTTCGAGTTAGACCAATTAATTGAAGCAATTCAGAGCGCTGCTTTGAACAACACTTCGGGCATGTACGGGCATGACGGGGATGTACGCACAACGTATCTGCTCGAAATCAAAGAATTGATTCGTGAAAAGAGAAGAGCGCGTAGAAGATGGCTAGGCACGAGGGTTCTCCCCGACAAAACCCTCTTGAACCGCCTCTTTAACAAACTGAAAGGAATGTTGCAAGTTTTAAAAAATCGTGAGACCCCTGAATACCTTGAAGGCTTGTCGGTGGACAGGAGCTCAAACTACACGCTGTGGAAAGCAGTTAAGTCTATCAAGAAACTTATTATCCACTCGGCACCAATAAAAAAAGCTAACGGCGAACGGGCAAGAGAAGACAAAGAGAAAGCGAATTTGTTTGCTGAACATTAAGAAGAAACATTCAAGCCTTTTGACGGTCAGCCGTTGGCTGACGTTCAAAACAACAACGCGGAACCTGGTAGCTTTAGAATGAAAAAAGTTTCGTTAGTTGAACTCCAACAGACAATGAACAAACTTAAAAATAACAAGGCCCCGGGTTACGACCTGATCACTGGCGAAATATTAAAAGAACTACGAAAAATGGCACTAATCAAGCTTCTTTATATGATAAACTCTTCTTATTATTCAACATAACGGGCATACATTAAGTCTTTTGTAGTACATAGGCAAGGAATATATTACATGGGACGTTCTTATTACAAAAGATAATATAAAATTACAAAACTTAATCTTAAAACTACTGTTTAAATTACCGCAAAATAATGGTTTGTGCACCCTATGCATTTTTTGAACATCCTATACGCAATCCACTATCCATTCCCATTCCAATTCCCATTCCCACGCTTACATTAGACATACATACCGTAAGAGTAGAATATGAATATTGTTTTACGCAGCACTCGATGTAGGTACTTTCAGATCCTATTACAATTTGGTTTCCATAAATTAAACTGATGCCAATGTATTATTTAGTGTGTAAATTAAGTATAAATAGGCATAATCATTTAGAAATAAATCACTTGTTATTCCAAAGTCAACCATCGTGTATATTCTTTATTGCTATCCCTCATCCGAGGTAAGAAGCTTTAAGAGAACTACACAAGTCGAAATCAAAAGAGGTTTCGACTATAAACATTGGTGACCCCGACGTGATTCCGAAGAAATAGATTCGGAATCTTACTGACCTGCTAGTGGTAAAGCCATCACCGCCACACAGGTCTTTAGCGTGAGCTTACTATCGCATAACCTAATTCTTACTGCGCTGCCAGCGGTTAAGCCATCACCTCAACAATATCCAGCTTGAGTTTGCTACCGCTTCAGTTACTAAGTCTTATTCTCAAATAAGTCAGAGGTAGTTCGACATTGAATCATTCCCTCAAACTACAACAGACGGGAACATGGACGACATGGAAATGTTCCGCATCGTGGCCAGACAGAAGGCCATAACAGAAGATTTTCAGAAGCTGAAGATTAACATCGGCAAAGACAGGCCGGACCGCAAAACTGCCGAGTACAAGGAGAAGAAATTGAAAGTACTGGAAGGCCTTTGGATGGAGTTTCACGGCAACCACGAAAGAATAAAACCTTTTGTAAAGGTCGACACTCCCTATATTCAAGGCAACACCTACGAAAAGATCAAGAGATTAACTCTGGAAATCAAACAGACTCTTGAATCAATTTGTCCGGCAGCTGTTGAAAAGGTTCAAGAAAATTCACTGGGTGCAGCTAGTTGTGAAAACACAGGAGCGAAGCCGAGACTCTCGAACCAACCATCAGAGCAAGTATATGACGACACCCAGACCAAAGGTCAGTCAACAGGCCCAGTAGCAGACATTGTTAAGCTAGCGCGGAGAGTAAACACAACCGCGCAGTCACTTAACCGATTACTAGAAGGTCTTAAAAACATTGGACCAGACGATTGGACCATAACTTTTTGCAACATTAAGTTAAACGCCATCAATAAATACTGGACGGAGCTGGAAGGAACTCATACGGCAATCAGTGAGCTAACGAAGATCCGACAAGATTTGGATACAACATGGCAGAATATTACCAGCTAGAAGACGACGTCGTCTTCACCTGAAAAAAAAGACTTGTCGTCTTTTCAGACATCGTCACCTGAAAAAAAAGACTTGTTCTTTTTCACGGTCCCCACCTCCGCGAGGGTCTGACAAGCCCTCCGAGAGTATCATTTGTCTTGAAAAAAAACTTCTCAAAGTGCCGTTCGGATTCGGCAAAAAATTGTAGGTCCCTTTGTTTGTAAAATAAATTAACACACCAGCATACATTGTTGAGAAGTTGGCCCTGGTTCACCTCGAGCTGTTGCGCCACTCTATTTTTTTAGAAGACGACGTTCAATGGTATCTTATCAATCTCACGACGAAGCTGGAAGAGATAACACGCCCTATTCTGCCACCGTCCCGCAAGTCTCTTTCGCCACCACCGGTCAACATTCCGAAGGCATCTATAAATCTGCCAAATATTACGCTTCCTAAATTCGATGGAAACTACACCCAGTGAAGGCAGTATAGTGATCTATTCACGGAACTTGTTCATAAGCAAGACATCGCGAATTGCCAGAAACTGTTCTACCTTAAAACAACTTTAACAGGAGAGGCAGAGAAACTTATCAGGCACTTTACCATCTCAGACGATAACTATAGTGCTGCTTGGCAGGTTTTTACCGACCGGTACAACAATCCTAGACTGCTAGTAACAGCACAGGTCAATAAACTGCTCATGCAACCCGCGATTCAAAACGAAGGTCCCATCGCAATCAAAGCTATGAATGACACTACTCAGGAATGCCTTCTTAGTTTAAAAGGTCTTCAAATTGACACTAGCAACTGGAACCCTCTTCTCCTCAACATTCTGCTCAAAAAACTTGACAGAATAACACTGACCCTTTAGAAACAGTCTCTGAAACAGCCAAAGGTACTACCAGCCTTGGCGAACCTCTTGTCTTTCCTAGAAACCCGTTTTCAGTCCATAGAAGCCCTAAGAACCAGGGCAATCAAACCAGCAACTGAAGACTCGTATAGGAAACCAAGAGTAACCCTTGCAATTGTCAAGGGCCAAATGCCCAACATGTGGACAACAAAAACATGGTATTTTTACTTGTCCTAAATTTCTGTACCTCTCACCACAAGAAAGGCTGCAAAAAGTAAAATCTCTTAGCCGATGTACGAATTGTCTACGCCTCGGACACCAAGCTCAAACTTGTTGATCAACGCATTGCACCAAATGCTCCAAGTTTCAATAAGCAGATTCCAGCAACAGACAACCGGACAACGCTCTCAACTACCAATACAACTTCTATAGCGTCGAAGTACGTACTCCTAGGAACAGCTGTGCTTCAAGTACTGAACGGAACCAACAGTCCGGTCAAAGCAAGAGCATTGCTTGATTCCGACTCCCAAATGAGTTTCATCATCGAGAGGCTAGCCAGACAACTCCAACTTATGACGAAGTACGAGCCACTTGAAATATGCGGAATGGGGAACCAACCACTAAAGTTAAGCAAAACGGTCAGCATTTGTCTGCAATCGACTGTAACTGGTTATACTGCACAACTCCAAGCCTTTGTGCTTGAAACGATAACCAGCCAGCAGCCCAGCCAATTTATCGATACTCGCCTCTGGAAGATGCCTCAAAACATTAAATTGGCAGACACTGCTTTTAATCAACCTGAAGACATCGATCTGCTTATTGGTGCGGAGCTGTATCCAGAACTGCTCTCTGTAGGGCAAATCAAATTAAACAATTCAAGTCCTACACTACAAAATTCCCTTCTAGGCTGGGTTGTGCTTGGAAAAACCATCATAGGAGTTCCTTCAACACTGTTCTGCGGTCTAGGAGTGGAAACTTTAGGTCCGGATCTCGAAAGCCTAGACAATCTGGTGGAGCGTTTCTGTACCTTAGAAGAAAACCTGTCTTCCCCGTCACAACAAATTCAAAAACCATTAACTAAGGAAGAAAAACAGTGCGAGGAAATATTTGCAAAAACTACAAGTAGAACCCAGTCTGGACGGTACGTTGTTGCCCTTCCATTCCCCAACAACCCGAAGAGTCTAGGGGATTCAAGAGAAGTAGCAGTTCAAAGATTCCTTACTCTGGAGAGAAGGCTCCTACGGAATCCACAAATCCACAAACAATACATTGAGTTTATGAGAGACTATATCTCGCTTAAACACATGGAAGAGATCGACTATCATTCAGTTTTAAACGATCAACCACAATACTTTCTCCACATCATTGTGTATTGCGACCCGAAAGCAGTTCCACCAAACTAAGAGTGGTATTCGATGGATCATCCAAAACATCTAAAAATATATCTTTCAACCAGATTTTATACAGCGGCCCAGCCTTGCAAACCGATCTATTCGCAGTTTTACTGCTGTTTCGAGCTCACAAATACGTCTTCACAGCCGACATTTCCAAGATATATCGCCAAATTCTTGTACACAACTCTAGCAGACGATTTCCACGTATTGTGTGGCGGGAATCTAAGGATGAACCTTTGAAGACGTACGAACTAAATATCGTTACTTATGGCACTTATGACACTGATGTTTTCACGATCTAGCAGAAGGAGCCGACCTTCAGCATTTAAAAGAAGCCAAAATAATACGTGAAGATACCTAGATAGATGATATTCTGACGAGCAATAATCTGAACGACGCTCTGGAAATGCTATCAGAGCTAAAGAACCTTCTGGCCCAAGGACAATTTCATTTACGGAAATGGTGCGCCAATAACCCAGCTCTACTTGAAGGGATCCCAAAAGAAGATCGTGAGACGGAAACGATACTCCATGATCAGAACGAAGGATTTATTAAGACCTTAGGGCTAACCTGGCTCCCAACCTCAGACAAATTCCTCATCAAAACAAATTGGAATGAAACGAAACGGGTAACTAAACGCACCATATTGTCAGATACTGCTCACATCTTTGATCCACTGGGAAAGGTTTGTCCAGTAGTAATCTTGGCAAAAATATTTCTGCAAGAGCTATGGGCTTTGAAACTAAAGTGGGATGCTGCGCTACCTATGGAAATAACGTCAAAATGGATGATATTCAGAAAGGTGCTTCTAAAACTAAATTACTTAAAGATTCCTCGACACATGATAATTGAAGGGGCAACCAAGATTGAACTTCATCGATTCTCGGACGCTTCCCAGCGAGCGTATGGAGCTGTGGTTTATCTGAAATCCACAGATAAACAGGGTGTAGTCAGCGTTCGATTGGTGTGCTCTAAAACTCGAGTGGCACCGTCAAAACAACAAACAATTCCTCGCCTGGAACTATGCGCAGCTAAGTTACTGGTAAAGTTAGTAAAGAAAGTAAAGGAAAGCTTATCAATAAACTTTAACCAAATTACTTATTGGACGGACTCGCAAATTGTTCTAGCTTGGATTAATACAAGATCACCTCTAAAAACTTTTGTTGCTAATCGCGTTACAGCGATTCAAGACGAAACTTCAAGAACCCATTGGAAATTCATCACCTCAGAACTAAATCCAGCAGATCTTCTATCCCGTGGCGTTTTTCTCGAACATCTGTTGAAGTCCACAGTTTGGTTTCACGGCCCTGCATTCTTACAAAAATCTGCATCTGAATGGCCAAAGCTACCCCCAAATCTACAACGAGATTATGCTAGAGATCAAAATCATGAAGACCGTACTCTTAGCAGTCCCACTGACACAAAATCATTTTATTGCTCAAATCAAGCATTAGAATTCATTTGAGTTTCTACAACACGTTACGGCCTATGTTATACGCTTTGTCAACAACTTGAAGCGAGCGAAGAACTACCGACTTCTCGACCGTGGACTATTAGTTCAGGAATTGAAAGCAGCAACCATAGAAATAATTAAACATGTTCAGGAAACAGCGTTCTCAGAAGAGGTGGCAGCACTCATTAAATCTGGACATGTTCTCGAAAGCAGTCCGTTGAGCTCATTGACACCACTTATTGACGACAGACATGTGGTCAGAGTGGGAGGCCGACTAGAAGCAGCAGATCTACCATATGAAGCCAAACACCAAATGATTCTCCCGAGTTCACATCTGTTTACGAGATTGCTGCTGACAGATCTGCATAACGAGCAGCAGCAAGCTGGACCCCAAGCCCTATTGGCAATCGCAAGGCAGAACTTCTGGATTTTGCGTGGAAGACAATTAGCACAAAAGGTACTTCACAATTGCATGAAGTGTTTTAAGGCCAAGCCTAAAAGTATTGACCAACTAATGGGCAATTTACCATCAGCACGTGCCAAGCCCTCAAGACCATTCTCAAATGTTGGTGTTGGTACGTTCTCCTCCTTGGCACGTTCTCCTCACTTCGGAGGCTTGAGGGAGGCTGCGGTTAAATCTGCTTAACATCTTATGAAGCGGATATTCTCAAATGCAGCTTTAACACAAGAGGAACTTACAACAGCTCTGGCCCAAATTGAAGCCGTACTTAACTCCAGACCTCTGACTCCGATGTCTACTGACCCAAACGATTTGGAGGTGCTCACACCAGGTCACTTTTTAATTGGAGCACCACTGACTGCAATTTCCGATCCTGATGTTAAAACAACTCACATCACCCATACAGCCAGACGGAATTTAGTGACATCAATCCATCGAGAGTTTTGGCGCCGGTGGACCAGTGAATACTTGCAAGAGCTGCAACAGAGGCACAAATGAAAACATCCTCAAGAAGATATTCAACCAGGAACATTAGTCCTCATAAAAGAAGACAATGTTCCTCCCCTAAAATGGCTGATGGGAAGAATTTTAAGAACAATACCTGGAATGGACAAACTTACTCGTGTAGTTGACATCATAACAGCCACAGGGAAATTAGACATTCAATCGCTAAGATCTGTCCACTTTCAGTCGAAGTTCAATCAAACAAAACGACTGCCGCGAACCTGTCTGCGGTACACACCTCAGCCGAAGTAACGACCAGCCCTCGGACTTATCTCAGGAGGACCAGAGTTACTCACCCACTTAAAGGACGATTCTTACCAATACAAAAGAAACCTGAGAGCCACCACGAATCTAACCGGAAACGAAGTTATCCGAACCCAACATCAGTGCCAGCCCAGAAGGTCAAAATAAACCCAATAAAAACAATCTTGATGGGCTTATTGCTACTCCTAGGCACTGCAGTTGCACAAGGCACAGAACCAAACGCATTTGACGTTCAACACTTTGACGATAATGCAGGATTATATTTTGAAGACGAAGTTAACCTCATCACTGACGAATGGAGACTGTTCATACACTTCAATATGAGCAATTATTGGCATGAGTTTCAAAGACTGCGTCAGCTAGACGAGAAATGTAAGAAGCTACAAACTCATTATCCAGACAGCTTTTGTGATGCAGTGATTATCCACCTTGAAAGGCGCCTTGTTGAATCCCAAAACATGATTCATGATTCATGAAACATGATTAAACATGATTCTAATGCAAAGAAATGGAATATCTGACAGAAAAAAAAAGGTCTCCTTTCGATTTCGTTGGTACTATCGCCAATAAATTATTTGGTGTTCTTGACCAAGAATACGCTAAATACATAGAAGACAATATTCAGATGGCATACAACAATAAAAAAAATCTTCTGGATCTAAGTAAAAACCAAACATCTATTATTGATTCCACATATAATATCCTGAAGAAATCGTTATCTTCTATAAAGGAACAATTCAAAGTTGTCAACAAACAACTTACCACAGTTTACGATTCTATAAATAATCTTAATCAAACCTTCCAGAGGGCTCATATTTTTAATGTTGTCACCATATATGTGGCTCAAATACTGGATAATTTTCAACGAACGCAAACAGCAATTCTCGAAGCAATATCAGACATTCATCAAGGAAGAATAAACGCTCTATTTCTTTCACCATCGCAACTACTCAAAGAACTGGAAAAAATTCGTAAGGCCATCCCAAATACCTTAGCACTGCCAGGGTATGACGATCATAATCTACCTAAGCTATACGAGCTTCTACGAGTTAAAGCACGAGTAACTCCTACTTCTATTTTATTCTTGGTCAAATTGCCATTACTAAACACTCAAATGTTTCAACTATTCAAAATAACACCATTGCCAGTTCAGCGAAATGAATCATTTGTATTCATACAACCATCCACACCATTTTTGGCCATAACCCCGTACAGAGATCAACACTTCGCAGTATCGCAGTCCGAGTACCGTAATTGTATACATACCGATGACCGAAAATATCTATGCAAACAGCAACATTCAGTTTTTAATCCGCACTCGATCGAGAATCAATGCGAAGAATGACAAGAAACAACTATCAACATATTGCATGCTGAAGTCGACCAATACTGGCAAAATATGGATTCAACTTCATAATCCTAATCACTGGATATTTGCATTTCCTGAAGAAGAAATACTTTCTATAATATGTGAATCTAAAATTTTAACCACAAAATTACAAGGCGTGGGACTTCTAAAATTGGCTTCAAACTGTGTCATCAAACAGTCCACTATGACCATCAACGCTCACAGTTATTACACATCCAAGTCAGCAGAAGCCTTTCTACAAATGTTGAACTTAAGTCAGCTCATGGAACAAGTCCATTCAGCATTACCCAAGGAAGCTGCTCTGGACCGAAAACCTATTATCATACGCGGAGGAGACGACTTAACATTGCTGAAAAAACAAATTACATACCAGAAAACTTAAGAAACATTGCCAAACGATATCTCTCACCATGATGTTCATCAATATGTTGTTGGATACATCGCACTTCTTGCCATCCTGATCGTGATTACGCTGGTACTACTTAAACAAAGGACTCCGAACGCCCGATCCTCTCACAACATAGAATTTGAGCTCACGGATCTCAAAGCCGGGGAGAGTGTTTAAATTATCGCAAAATAATAGTTTGTGCACCCTATGCATTTTTTGAACACCCTATACGGAATCCACTATCCATTCCCATTCCTATTCCCATTCCCACGCTTACATTAGACATACATACCGTAAGAGTAGAATATGAATATTGTTTTACGCAGCACTCGATGTCGGTACTTTCAGATCCTATTACAATTTGGTTCCCATAAAATAAACTGATGACAATGTATTATTTAGTGTTTAAATTAAATATAAATAGGCATAATCATTTAGAAATAAATCACTTGTTATTCCAAAGTCAACCATCGTGTATATTCTTTATTGCTATCCCCCATCCGAGGTTAGAAGCTTTAAGAGAACTACACAAGTCGAAATCAAAAGAGGTTTCGACTATAAACAACTACCGAGAAATAAAGAAAAGAGAAAAGTAAATTAAACAGAGATATAAAAGAGAAGTTTTTAGAGAGCATAAATAGTTATAAGAGAAGAATAAGTTGTAATAAATCTGCTATTGAGGTGTTGTAAAATAATGGTAAATTGCTGACTTGAAGATAGTAGTTCTGTTTATAGCTTTGATATGCGGAGGTAACGAGATCCAAAGCTTAACTGCATGGGTGAAAAATAAGCGGGAAACTAAACTTAAAGCACATAGGTACAGTTTGGCGTGTGAAGGTAAGTTCATATGTGCAGAAAATCAAAGCGTGCTCGGAAACAGCTTCTAGAGACAATTGATCGAAGAGCAGAACGGAAGTGGGGTCGGTAACAATAAAAAGATCTAAAAGGCTAGGTATTTCGTTAGGCCGGAAACAAGTAGGACTGCAATTGTTAACTGTTGCCAGCCCAAGAGAAGCAACAAAGTCCTTAAATTGGAATGCACGGGAATTGGTTCGGAGCAAGTCTGCATTAAAGTCACCGGCAATTATCATATTTTCGTACGTAGGTGTGAATTCAGAAATAACCGAAAAAACGCTTCTGGCGAAAATCTCCTGCTCGGATTATAACAGCAGGCTAATAAGCACTTTTGTGAGCTGTCATAAACCTCACAGATAAGATACTCCACATATGAATTACAATTCTCTACATTTAAAGGACACAGTACAATACAAAGCAACCCCACCACCAGTTGTGCTAGTCACTCTATCATTGCGAAACAGATTATAGCCTTGGATTTGATAGAAATCATTGCCAACCTCAGGATCGAACCAAGTCTCATCAACAACGATGATGTCAATACCGGAATTAGTAAATAAGTATCGCGTGAAATCAAGCTTTCTTTCATTAAGGCTTCGAGCATTAAAGTGCACAATTTTCAAGCCATCCCGATAGTTAGTCAAAACATTCAACATCGTCCGCGTTAAATTTTCACTCATTACAGTTCTAGAATTCATTCTGTTATTGCTATCCATATAATATCAAAAAAATGCTCGCAGAAGCAGAAATACCTTCCCAAGCCCGACAATTCACATGAGCATGATACTAATAATTACTTTGATACAGATTCATTAGCAACAAGAAAAAAAGAGTTGGATAGAGAAAAAATTTGAGAATAAGAAATGTAAGAAACAATAATAGGGAAAAAATGAAAAGAACTTTAAAAACTAAATGTTATAACAAAAGAGTGAATACCAAGTTTGGCGTTGAAGGTGATGCGCAAGCATCGCAAGCAGCAGGTGAATTCTTTTGTGGTACTCGTACGGTGAGAGAAACTTTCACGATAGATTCATTGTTGATGTTTTGCGAATTTCAGCATCATCAGCACTCTTCTTTTCTTATACCAGTCCGTCTTTAGTTCTTGCGGAGTGCAGTAGCCCCTCTTTGCGAAGGCGAACAGCATATCGCAGCAGGGAGCTATTTTCGGTAGTGAGACTCTCGCTCATGTAGATGCGCGCAGGGGAACGGAAGTTTGTGTTGTGATGGCGAATTCAGGACTATGGAGATGATTTTTGATTTGGGAGACTGATATAGATCTGCTTGCACGGAAAGCGGCGAGTAATGCTCTCTGTTTGGCGTGTGAGGAGATTACAGGCAATAATTGCAGAAAGACGCTTGATCCCGGATCATCAATTCGGTATCAGACCTAACCATTCCACAGTAGATCAAGTCTACTGAATAACGCATGAATTTGAAAAAGCCTTAGAAGGGAAAAAAATATGGTCAGGATTTTCGAAATTAGGCATATATAACAAACTGCTCTTGTACAAGCAGGTGTTAAAGCCGTCCTGGACATACGGTATACAACTTTGGAGTTATACCAAGCCAAGCAACATATCCATGTTGCAGACTTTCCAAAACAAGGCACTAAGAGCAATTGTGAATGCTCCATGGTATATTAGGAATAGTAATATTCATATAGATTTAGAAATAGCTACCGTGAGCGAAGAAGTAACAAATTTTGCTCGAAAGCTAAATGCTCGCCTTCATGTTCATTGCAACAATGAAATGATCCGTACTCTCAACGAGGCTCTGAACGATGTAAACAACGAACGACGACTACAAAGAACAAGACCCTTCGATCTAGCGACGTAGGGTGAAGCCGCACGAATGAACGGCTTTAGTAGGTGCATTCACCCAATGCGATAAACGCTACGGAAGCGTAAACTATTTGTTAAGTTAACTCAGTTTTAGTCAAGAAGTATTATGAGAGGGCGAAAATTTACTACTATGAAGTGCGTTCTGGCAATTTCATAGCGTCACTGATAAATGGGTGGTTTTTTAGCACGTAGAAATCGGGCATATCCAATATCGGCTACTTCGGTATTATATATCTGCTATAGTGGGCGTATTGGTATCTTTGAAAGATTTTGGAGTTTAAGAATCCGTCCACCCTAGTATTCAAAAAAAGAAAAGAAAAAATATAGTATATTAATTTAATAAATATTTTATTTTAAAACTAATAAATTATTTTATTAATATTATAATTTTTCAATTTGGAACAGAACTATTGAATAAATTGCATTTGAAAGATTACACTTTCAGTCGAAGCCACGCCCACAAGGGGCGGTCTGCGGACTTTATTTTTATTTTTTATGACTTATAATTATTAGGAGATGCTTAATAATAAATTTCAGCTTTACACGACGTCTAACAGTCTTGAAAGCGCCGGAGGTTGTTGCGCATTCAAGCCGATTGTGGACGTGTCTGTAAGCGGATTTGAAAAATTTTAACACTTTTGCTTGCTTCGGATAACAGAGAACTTACGTACAAAATTTCAGCTTCCTAGCTCAAAATTTAAGGCGTAAAAATTGGTGACATACGGACAGACAGACGGACGGGCGGACGGACGGACATGGTTCATTCGACTCAAAAGTCGGTCTCGATCATATGCCCTTAAGTTCTTTGGGGTCTATCGTCATTATTTCTCTATGTTACATTTTCGCCTGTATCAAACTTAATACTCCATTCCTGTGGAATAGGGTATAAAAAGACATACATGTCTAGAGCCGCGTCACTCGCACAGGTAATGGTTTTTGTCTATTTTTATACCCGACCGACGGTATATTTATTTTAAAGCATAGTTTGTAACACAGTGAAACCAGAGATTAAGTGCTACAGTATGTAGCAGCAGAAGTTACAGTCCGCAAAACGAAGCGTTGCATACCCCATCCTATCCCACATTGTAAAATGGCTTTCCCAAATTAGGCTTCAGGCCAGTCGCAATTACGTTTTTCTGGAAAATTTTAGGTTTTACTTCAATTCTGCCTCCAAATGTGGTCGTGGCCCAAAGTCTTGTATGAACGTAATGTAGAACTATGTGTTTTCTACAAATTTTAGGCTTCAAAGACGTCTTACAGCTTTGAAAGCTCTGGAGGTAGGTGTACAATTGCACCGATTGTGGGTGTGTCAGTGGGCGGATTTGAAATTTTTTTACACTTGAACTGCTTCGGATCATATGTTCTAAATTTCAGCTCCTTAGCTTAAAATTGTAGGCCTTAAAACGTGTGACATACAGACAGACGGACGGACGGACATGGCTTATTGGATTCAGATTTCGGTCTCGATCATATGCCCCTGAGGTCTTGAGGGCCTAACATTATTATTTCACCGTGTAACAAGCAATGTGACTAACTTAATTTTCCTCCTTTCCTATGAGATGGGGTATAACCAGTGAGTAAGTGCAACAGTGCGTATGTAATAGGTTCGGTCCGTTTGTAACGAACCGCTGTATTCCCTATTCCTAGTCTCGTTTCCATTCCTTACTCCCCCCCATTCCTTTATTTTTATACCCCATCCCATAGGATAGGAGGTATATTAAGTTTGTCACATAGTTTGTAACACGGTAAAATAATAATGGTAGACCCTCAAGACCGAGATCGGGCTCGGACCGATCGAGACGGAATTCTTGCTGTGTTTGTCAACTGCTTAGCAAGGGGGTGGGTCCGATAACACACGAACGATTGATATTGTAATATTTTTCCTGGGGTTCGTCGAATAAAACTCAATTTCACTTTTGATAAACACACAACGAATATCTTTATCTATCAAACACTTAGTTCAATCTAGGTAACCGTAACCGTTTTTATTACTTTCACACTCGATGTTCGCTTTTCAAGTATTCCGATTCACAACTATTCACATCTATTTATACAATAATTATGACAATTCGTGAAACTTTTACATCACGCTAGATGGAGGGCGGAGGTTGAAGACTGGAATTCGTTGTATTCACTAAAGTCTCTACTGGTAGGGAAATTTCGGGATATTTTAATTATAGCGGATGTCCCATAATAAATTGAATCGAAAACATTTTTATCGCGATATCACATTGTCTCCCACCTAGTTTGTTTCGTAAAGAACAAGCACATCATCATTGTTTCCGTTGTTAAGATGTAGGCGATCTACATGGACAATTTTCGTTTTCGCTCTTGGTCCTCGTTGGATTCGAAAGACTACATCATTAATTCGCGTAACAACTTGGTAGGGACCTTCCCAGTTCTGCTGCAACTTCGGCGATTTTCCCTTTCTACGATGGGGATTGTAGAGCCACACTAGGTTTCCCACGTTGAATTTTGGTGCCGTTGCTCTAGCGTCATATCTAGTCTTCATTCTATCACTCGCAATTTTTATATTTCTGCTGGTCCTCTAGTGTATGACGTTGATCTTTTCTCTGACATCCACTACGTACTCCTCTTTGCATTTTGGTTCTTCTATAGGAAATCCGAATTTCAGCTCATTGGAGTGTAACCACGGAGTATAACCAGTTGTACTATGAATCGCATTTCGGTAGGCCATTAGGAACAAGAGTATTCGCCAATCCCAATTCCGTTGATTTTCGTCCACGACTTTGGAAAGATGTTCCTTCAGTGTCTTGTTAAAGCGTTCTACCATTCCATCTGATTGCGGGCGATGGGGTGTGGTTCGTGTCTTCTGTAGTCCTATTGACCCACATACTTCCTGGAATATCTTTGACTCGAAGTTTCGTCCTTGATCGGAATGTAGTTCCATCGGCACACCGAATCTGCACACCCAGTGGTCCACTATCTGGTCGACAACGGTTTTAGCTTCTTGGTTTGGGATCGCGATAGCCTCAGGCCACTTGCTGAAGTAGTCGGCAATTACAAGAATGTAACAGTTCCCGTTCTCAGTTACGGGAAATGGGCCTGCGATTTCGACGGTGATTCTCTCAAATGGGGCCCCCACGTTGAACTGATGCATTCTACCTCTTGTTTTGACGTTGGGTCCCTTACTAGGAGCGCATGTGGTGCACCTTCGACACCAGCTCTCGACATCGTTTCTTGCACTTAGCCAATAAAAGCGTTCACGAACCTGTTCCAGTGTCTTGTTGATTCCCAAGTGACCGCCAGATACTCCATCGTGCATTTCTCGTAAAATCTCCTGGACATTCGACCTTGTCACCACAAGCTGCATCTTAAAGGATCTTTGGTCTGGCATTTACCATTTTCTACGTAGAACACCGTCATGTATATGGAGACAGTCCCACTGCGCCCAGTACGCCTTTAAGGTAGGACTTCTGTCAGAGATATCCCTTGCATTTGGCTTTTCCATAGGCTCCTTCCACGAAATGATTGGCTCGATGTCAGGATCCTCTTGTTGTGCACTACGAAGTTCGTCATTGCTCCAGCCTTCTGCAAGTTCAGCTCTTATTCTCTGGACAGAATTACCTTCGTCCTTTTCTTCTTGTCGCACGCAATGCTTACAATTGGGCTCACATGGTCTCCGGGATAGCGCGTCGGCGTTAAAGTGCAGTCTTCCTTTGCAATGTAGTACCTCAAAGTCATAAGCCTGCAATCGCTCGATCCATCTTGCGACCTGGCCCTCAGAATTTTTGAACTGAAGTTACCATTTTAGAGCGGCGTGGTCTGTACGCATGATAAACTTCTGGCCACTCAGGTACTTCTGCAAATGCTTCGTTGCCAGTATTAGACCAAGGGGTTTTCACCTGGTAACACAATAATTTCTCTCTGGTCAGGTAAGAACTTTGCTGAAGTATGCTACGACTTTCTCCTGCCCATCGTAATTGCGACAATACTGCGCCAACACCCACATAGCTAGCGTCTGCGTCCGCAATAAATGTCTTGCCAGGGATGTGGTTAGCTAGTATCGGTGCTTCACAAAGTCGCTGCTTCAAATATTGAAAGCTCTTTTCGCACTCACCTGACCATTTAAACTGTCTTCCCTTTTCGGTCAACTGGTGCAGACATTTGGCGATTCCGGCGAAGTCCTCCGCAAATCTTCTGTAATATGGGGCAAGACCGAGAAAGCTCCTTAGCTGGTGTTTGTCTTTTGGAACTGCCCTAAGACTCACAGCTTCAATGTTCTCTGGATCCGTCTTTACTCCATCCGACGATATCACGTGCCCCAGATACTTTACTTCTGCTCTGTGCACACTTCTTTGGATTGAGTTTCAATTGTGCTCCTCGAAGCCGTGTGAACACATCTCTTAAGTTGTCTCGATGTTCAGCGAAAGTCTTTCCCACAACGATGACATTGTCCAAGTACACCAAACAGGTTTTCCACGTCAAACCATGTAAGACACGTTCCATAAGATGCTCAAAGGTGGCCGGAGGGTTACACAAACCAAATGGCATTACTGTAGACTGCCATAATCCGTTTCCGGTTGTGAAAGCTGTCTTCTCTCAGTCTTCTGGATGGATCTGTACCAAGGGTGGTACAGCGCCTTTCAGGTCAAGGGTGGAAAACCATTTTGCTCCAGAGAGTGTGTCCAAGGTGTCGTCAATTCGAGGCAAAGGGTAGCTGTCCTTCTTCGTGACATCGTTTAGCCTCCGGTAGTCTTCGCAGAATCTAGTACTGCCGTTCTGCCGGACTTTTCGAACTTTTGATCAAACCTTCCTTTTCCATGGTTGATATCATCTCTTCAACCTCCGCGTGATTCGCCAAGGGAAGTCGTCTGGCAGGTTGTCGGATCGGGTTGGCATCTCCAGTGTCTATGCGGTGCTGTACTAGGTGTGTTCGACCAAAGTCTCCATCCTGTGATGCAAATACATCAGCAAACTCACCTAGGAAATTTTCCGCCATGGTTTTCTGCTCTTGATTTAGCTCAGAGTGTCCAAGAATAGTCTTGCATAGTTCTGCCAGTTTTGTTGTCGAGGCTGGACTCACAGATTCACTCTCAGTTATAGTCGAAACTGCTGCAATGGGTTCGCATCTTCCTATCACCTCTCCTTGTCTAAGCTTGACGGTGTGTTTGTTCGGGTTCAACACCCTGACTGGTATCATGTTGTTTTTTGGTTTCGTAAGAATTTTTCCCACGAAATATTTCTGGAATTCCTTTTCAATATCTGGCTCAACTAGATAGAATCGGTGGTTCCCAGGATCGCCTTCCAAAAGCGCCCAGAGTACTGTCTCTGAAGAGGGCTGCAGAGCTTTATCGCTTCTCAGAGTCACCCGAAGACCCACAGCGTCGTTGTTTCCGTAAACCGTAGGGATCTCGATGGTTCGATACCTTAATACTTGCATTCGAAGGTCTTAAATCACCTCATGTGCCTTCATGAAGTCCACTACAATGATGCAATCGTCGCATATGTCAGCTACCAAGAACGCATGTGAGAAGGTCAATCCTTCTAGTTGAATCTGTAAAAGCACCTCCTTATATACCTTCGCTGCTTCTCCAGCTAGTGTTATGCATCAAAGAAGTCTGGACAAGGTCTTTTCTGATTATGGAGGCCGTGGCACCCGTGTCGATGGTGGCCACACATTTTGTGTTGGCAATGACTGCCTCCACTGTCAGACTTTTGTTGCGGCGTTTTGTTTGTGAAACTTGGATGGTGGTCATGGGGCGTCAGTTTTATCAACCAACTTCTGCCCCGCGAAGTTGGTCCTTAGGCATTTCCCGACTGCTGCTGCTCCGAAGCATGTCCAGCAGGTAAAATGTCGGCCCAGCCAGATGCTTCGTCATTTTGTCTTCTCCTAGTGCAATTAGGGCAGCTTGCTTGCCTTGGTGGAGCTCTGCACTGTCGCTCCAATCTTGTTGCAGTTCCAACATCTGATTTGTCCTCGAGCGTTGCTTGTGTTTTGTCTTTCGATGTCTTCACGTTAACATGAACACTCTACTGTAGCTATTTTCCTGATGTGATGGCTTCCTTGCGAAGCTTGATCTGCTGCTTCCATAGTCAGGGTGAATGCCGAAGCCTTAGCGAGCGTTTTCTTGCCTGCCATTCTAACAGCCATTTGTAATTTTCCGTCCACGATAGCATTTGTAAAGGCATCGGTGTCAAGCTCGTTTATTATTTCCCTGTTGGCATTTGGATAAGATAAATTCGCTAAACGTTCGATGTCCGCTTGCAACTGCTGTAGCGTTTCGCCTCTTGTCTGGACCCTTCGGCGCAACTAGACACGGAAAACTTGTTGCATGTGGTCGTCTCCAAGCCTCATTTCAATGGCCTTGACCATGCCGTCATAGCCCCGTTGTTTTTCTTCAGGAATGGTCTGCAGCAATTCTGCGGCTGTTCGTCTAAGCGCAAGCGTAAGTACAATAGGCCTTTTTTCGTCGTCCTAATTGTTCTTCATGGCTTCGAATTGCTTCTTATAAATCGGCCATGAAGTTTGAACATCAAAGACAGGAGGCTGCATTTCTTTTCGTCGTGGACCGTCGGGCAAACATTCTCGAACTTTTTGTTTCTTAACCAATTTGAGTTCCAGATGTTCAAACTGTTGCAAACTGTTCAAACGCCTTGCACTTGCTTGCCGAACTTTTCTCCTAAGTTTTCCAGTTTTGCTTCAAGTTTGTCATCAACAGTTTGAAGTCTTTTCTCGAAGAGAACGTTCTGTGCATCGAGTTTGTCTTCGGGAGCGTCCCTTTGCTCGCTAAGTTGTTTCTGGAGAATTTCGAATGATTTCCTTTGCTCGTTTTTTTGTTCGTCGAAAGCATTCTTTTGTTCTTCAAACCTACTTTCAAGAGCATTCTTTTGTTCGTCGAAAGCATTCTTTTGTTCGTCGAAAGCATTATTTTGTTCGTAGAAAGCATTCTTTTGTTAATTTTGGCCGCTCTCAAGCTTCTCGAATTTTTCCAACAGAAACTTCATGAAGGCGGGCATTTCATCAGCAGTACTTACTGTGCTTTCCTGCTGGTCTTCTTGAACAGCATCGTGTCGGGATCTCCACCTTCCTCAGTAATACTGGCCCGAAGTCGGAGCAACAATTCATTTTTAAGCCCCGATGTCTGGAGGTCTCTTTTACGCAATTCTTCTTTTAGTTCGGATGTTGACAATTGTCGAATTTCGCGACCCATTTCTAATTATCGAAGCACAACTTTCGCGACACAATCAGTTTTTATGAGTTTTATTTTTGATTTTTTAACAGTTTTTCTCAAAAAAATTCACTTCACTTTTGAATTTATCACCGACACTGTTTTTACAGTTTGCACAATAGCACAATAAGCTAAGATATGTGTGAGAAATTCCGCAGTCAAAACTCTATAAGTCACCGACACTCAACGCGGTTTCCGTTTTAAACACCGTATGTTACACTAAGACTCTTTCAAGTTTTGAGTTTTATCCCACTTCTGACATTAATGTAATATTTTTTCCTAGGGTTCGTCAAATAAAACTCAATTTCACTTTTGATAAACACACAACGAATATCTTTATTTATCAAACACTTAATTCAATCTAGTTCACCGTAACCGTTTTTATTACTTTCACACTCGACGTTCGCTTTTCAAGTATTCCGATTCACAACTAAAAAACAAGCCAACGCGTATCGGCTATTTATACAGTAATTATGACAATTCGTGAAACTTCTACATCACGCTAGATGGAGGGCGGAGTTTGACGACTGGAATTCGTTGTATTCACTGAAGTCTCCGCTGGTGGGGAAATTTCGGGATATTTTAATTATAGCGGGTGTCCCATAATAAATTGAATCGAAAACATTTTTATCGCGATATCACAATATTATGATACGCGGAATGTTTTAACGATTTGATTAATTCGAGGATTTTTGGTACGTAGTCTAAAACGGGCGCCAGCTGTTTTATAAGTAAAACAACAAAACTTTGGGTTGCTGAAAATGAATTAGAGGTCCGAACTTAAGAAGTAAATACTTTTGATTGGGGCGTTATAAACGTTCAGAGGCGAACGCGGGTGATTTATTAAAGTTTAATAAATTTATTTATTAAAGTATTAAATAAATTTATTTAAACTTTAATAATTTGATTTATTAAAGTTTAAAAAGTTTAAATAATTTAAGTTAAGCTAAAAGATTTGGCCGATGAATATTAAAATATTAAGAACTTCTATAAGAGGATAATATAAACAAAAGAATCAAGGCAAACCAAAGAAAGTGGCCGAACGAACACAAAGTTATAAACAATTTCAAGTATCGCCGTAGGGGTAGAATGGCTAACTATATAGGGTCCCGAATATTTAAAATAGGTAAAACTGAAAGGGTCGCGTCCCGCCTTTTCCCGGGATTTCCGAAACGAAAGTCAACAAGGTAGAACTATTTTATATTCCAAAAAAAAACACGCAATCACCGAACACTCTACTTATCTTTTCCTTTTATATTTTCCCTTCCTTTTTTCTTCTCCTTTCTATCGTTCCTATAATGTCCTTTCTCCTGGATCTTTTCGCTTTATGTTCCTCGGGATCTTATTTTACAAAATTATTTCTTTTCCTCCAGCTCTCTTTTCTTCAAACCTCCTCCAAACTTTCTAGTTAAGCCAGAAGTGATTCACCCATGCTTGGCTTGGCTTTTTCCCAAACAAACCATGACTCATTCACACACACATTCAACCAATCCTCTCATTCCGGTACAGTGGTTGTCGGGCACGGCGTTTCAAGCCACACTCATCTCTTTGGTGGCATGCTTGCCGTTATTGAACCCCAGCTGCATTCCTCTCACACAAGAATTCGTACCAATTCGCCCCACTGCGAATTAAAGGGTACAATTCAAAGTTGAACCGAAAAGAGAGCATTCAGTGATCCATAACATTTAACTCTATTCTCAGAAGGAGAATAGGGTTATACATTTTAATAAGGAGAACGAAGAAGGAACTACCGTACTCAACTCGAGATATACTACATTACCCTAGTGGACTTTCGCGCAGATTTGGGGGAGGGGACTCTATCTATAGTAAGCCATTCTTTACACTGTTATGATCTCTGTTAGGAAGGGCCCTCGGCCATTGATTTTCTTCGCTCAAGGTGGGTCGTGGATGTATGACTTAGGTCAATCTCTCTTCATAATTTTTCCGCAGCGTTTTGTTGGTGGTAGTGGTTTTCATGTTTCGGACTCTTTGGTGTTTGAGCTCATGGTCGTAACTCATTGTTTTCTTGTCCGTCTTGCTCCAGGGAACCTGTATGGAAGAAAAGAGGGAACACAAGTGGGAAAGAAAGACGGAGGAAGCCCAAAAGTGAAGTCGAGGGATGGGACCAAAAGGACAGACTTAGAGCTTCTTTCTTGCGCGATTTTTGACCGCAACAACTCCACCCTTAACTCCCGTGAAATGTGGTACACATTCACATTTCATGTTCCTCGTTCCTTTCCGATGTCATCTTCAAGCACGTACGTCCAAGGGGAAACTCGCCTATGAATTTTAAAGGGGCCGATGTATGTTGGGGCTAATTTCGCTGAGTAGTAGTTCGCTGCATCTGAAAGGATGTAATTCCTATGCCACACAATCTCATTCGGCAGATAATAAATATCTCGCCGCCTAAGATTGTATGCTTTCGACGACTTTTTGGCTGCCTCCGCTAATTTCCTACCAATATCTTTCCTTAGCTCCTCAAAACGTTTTCCTAGCTCTGACTCACTATCTGGCCTATTCTCTGTATCCCTATCTTTACTACTAGCTGAAGTACTGGGTGGATCCTGATTCCCTACTGAGTCCCTATCTAACCTGTATGAGGTGGTACCTAAAGTCGAAGACATACGACCCGAAGTAGCCGTCTCCTTCCCGAAATTCGCGTAGTACGGGGTAACTCCTAACACGTCGTGTTGCGCAGTGCGGATGCAACAAGCTACCTTCTCCAGATGTGTGTCCCACGTCCTATGGTTCTCGGACACTTAGGCACGCAGAACGGTTTTAGGGTGTTATTAATCCTCTCCGCGGGATTAGCCTGGGGGTGGTTATTCGCCGTAAACCGTTGTTGGGACCCGTACGCGTCGCATAGCGCTTTTAGTTCCTTTCCTCGAAACTGGGGACCATTGTCACAAACGGTCCACTTGGGTACAGTAAAACCCTTTGGTCTATGTAACGCTTCGGCCACCTTTGAGCGTCTTATGAAACGTGTCTTACATGGTCTGACGTGGAAAACCTGCCTGGAAAACTTGGATGACTTCATCGTTTTAGGAAAGACGTTCGCTGAACATCGCGATAACTTGAGGAAGGTGTTCAGACGACTTCGAGCATCACACTTGAAGCTTAATCCGAAGAAGTGTGCGCTATTCAGAGCAGAAGTTAAGTATCTAGGGCTTGTGATATCGGCGGATGGAGTGAAGATGGATCCAGAGATATTCGAAGCTGTGAAAAGTTGGCCAGTTCCCAACGACAAAGTTTAACACCATCTAAGGAGCTTTCTCGGTCTTGCTACGTTATACAGGAGGTTCGTCGAAGATTTCGCCGGGATTGCAAAGTGTCTGCACCAGCTGATGGAGAACGGAAGTCAATTCAAATGGTCAGGTGAGTGCCGAAGAAGCTTTCAGCTTCTGAAGAAGCGACTTTGCGAGGCGCCGATACTAGCTTACCCCGAAACGGAGTCAGCCCACTCACCGGAGGAAAATCGCCATCGTCGTTGGAATAAGATGATTATATATATATATAAGCTATTTAGAATTCCATTTATTTCTATTTAGTGTCGAAGCATTTATTTTTATTTTTTGTTTTAAATTATTGAAAAACTAATTAAAATCGTGCCGTGGCGTAGTGGTTAGTGTGTGTGCTTACTACGCCAGAGGTCTGGGTTCGAATCCTGCCATCGTCACCTAAAAAAAAAAAAAGACTTGTTCTTTTTCACGACCCCCACCTCCGCGAGGGTCTGACAAGCCCTCCGAGAGTATCATTTGTCTTGAAAAACTTCTCAAAGTGCCGTTCGGATTCGGCAAAAAATTGTAGGTCCCCTTGTATGCGAAGAAATTAACACACACAGCATACATTGTTGAGAAGTTGGCTATTTATTTATTTATAATTAAAATCGTTCCGAATCAATCAAGTCATTTATTAAATCAGTGCGCTCTAAATTTGATCTTACTGAAAAAAAAGGTTATCGATAAAAAAAATGGTAAATGAAAATAATAAGGGAAGTCTACTAAGACCAAGTGTCTAAGATGGTCAGACTCGTCACAGCTTTCCTTCCTTTCCTAATAACAGTCGCAACCAAGCTCTTGCTGAATGTATTAATCAGGTGCTTGCGAGTGCAATAGCCCAGCTATCTACTGTGGCCCCTGACACCGACAATGTCGATCAAACGATCGAGGTGTCACAGGCAGACAATCTTGATGGGCTCGAAAAAATCCCAGACATTGTCAAGAGCCTAGGAGGGTAGCCGGGCAGCCGGGCAGCCGGGAGAGTTTAGCTCTTGGAAGAAAAGCGTAGACAGATTTTTAAAAATCTATGAACCAATACGTGGTTTCCCAAAATAATATGGTATTTTGAGCGTCATCCGGAACAAAATTACCGGCCACGCGGATATCGCCCTCGAGTCGTATAACACTCCCCTAAATTGGCAATAAATATTCTGCTGCTTAATGCTTCATTATGCCGACAAAAGGGATATTGGTACACTCGAGTACCAAATGACGGTTTTGGTCCAAGGTAACCAAACCATCCCCGAATTTTACCAGCAGGTTTATCAGCATTTATCCCTTATTCTCATTAAAACTTCAACAATGGAATTAAGCGTCGAGTCACTGACGTGTATGACACAGTCATACAGGGGCAAGGCACTCGACACTTAAATTCGAAGTTGACGAGGGGACTTGCCTAGACTACTCAGTATAAGAGAGCCTGTGGATTTACCGCAAGCTCTTCACCTGTGTCATAAGCTTGATAGTGTCAACTTTAAAACACATTATGCAAATAACAATCAAGGTCCTCATAGGAAAGTTCCCAGCTAAAGTACGCCACCGCTACCACGACGTAGGGCTTACCCGTATCCAACCTGCACTCCACCTCCAGGAAATAGATTTTTCCCTGAACTTTACAACATTCCTCAGCCCAGACCACTTTACCACCAACCACAGAGAAATTTTCAACAAAATCCATTCCAAAATAATACCAATTATACTCAATTTGGACAACAAGCAGACCAAGCTCCGCAAGGTAGCCATCGCATCAGGGAAAGGGCTACGCTGCAGTCCTCATATCAATGCATCAACACCGAAAGACAAAACGCGCACACCGCTTTTGGACAAATGAGATGCTGGAATTGTAACAAGCTGGGACACCTACAGCGACAGTGCAGAGCTCCAGCTTGACAAGCAGGCTGCCCACATTGAGCATGAAGAAGGCAAAACGTAGAAGAATCTGGCAGGGACAACGTTCACCCTGTTGGAGACCCCAGGACCATCATCCAAGTTTCTCAAACAAAACGCTGCAACAAGAGTCTGACAGTGGCGGCAATCATCGAAAACAGAAAATGTGTGGCCACACAACAGAAATGTGTGTGTGACAGCTACGGGAACAGCGGCCAAAATATACGGGGAGGTGCTCCTACAGACACATCTAGCGGGATTGACCTTCTCACATGCATTCTTGGTAGCCAACATATGCGATGAATGCATTATTGGAGTGGACTTCATAAAGGCTGTCGTTTTTCTTAGCAGGAAAGAAAGTTTGGCTAGAACTTGAATTGGATTTTCTTTATGCAAAGCGATCGGCAATTGAATGCAGTCTCTATGTGCTACACTTGAAACTAACAAAGGATTTGCTAGATTTTGACCAGTGGCTTGAATTTGAACGTGATATGTTTGAAATCATAAATGAGGAGTATAAATTCAAAAAACAGCGCTTAAAGAAAAAACTTTTGAGTCTACTTAACACTAAGGTAATAAGCAACCAACTTAGTGCAAATCTCCGGTTCATATTGAAAATTTTGTTAAAAACCTGAGTACCAACGTTTCACCAAATGCTGCTGAAGTAAAAGCATTGAACAAAGGTTTAAATTTTGCTATTCCACCCAAGAAAATTCCTGTTGACGAGATCGTAGCCGACGTAGAAATAGCTATTTTGCATTTACCAGAGGATGCCAAGGTCAAAGTACGAAGCGAAGTTAGAGATCTCATTCTGCAAGAAAAACGACACCCAAAACGACCCTCAAAAAACTTTCTGATGTCAAATCTACTTTGAAAAGACTTAAAGACAAAAATTGTTTTGTGCTTAAAGCAGATAAAGATAATTCCATAGTAATCCTGGATAAACAA
This sequence comes from Neoascia interrupta, assembly GCA_947623515.1. NCBI lineage: Eukaryota > Metazoa > Arthropoda > Insecta > Diptera > Syrphidae > Neoascia > Neoascia interrupta. The sequence continues at coordinate 127,792,055 of OX392462.1, forward strand.
GACTACATTAGACGAATGGATCTACTTTTGGATAATAGTACATACAGAAAACTATCAAAGAATCCCTTACCAAAGATGATAGCTGATGTAGACGAATGTCTAAAAAGATGGGAAAATAGATTTCCTAATAAGTTCTGGAGGCGTAACCTCAAAAATTCAAACCCTCAAGTCCCAAAGCTCTACGGCTTACCAAAAATACATAAGCCGGGTGAAAAGATGAGACCTATTGTTTCAAATTTGAATGCTCCGATACAAAAATTATCACGATGGATTCTCAACGAACTTATGAAACTGGGAGGAATCCACGGATTCCGAATCAACAATCGTGATGAGTTGATAGAACGCATTAGAGATTTAAGATTGAGCCAAAACGAAGTTCTAGTTTCCTTCGATGTTACAGCCTTGTTTCCTAGTATTCCGATACCAGAAACACTTCCAGTTCTTAGGGATTGGCTCAACGCAAAAAACATTGAGACTTGGAGAGTTGACATGCTCATCGAAATGACCGAACTCTGCATGAACCAAATCATTTTTGTTTTTAATGGTGAATTCTTTCGACAGGATTGCGGAACAGCTATGGGCAACAATCTTTCCCCCTTCATTGCTGATATTTTTCTTTGGCATTTAGAAGAAAACATAAAATCTAATGTTGACTTCCCAAGAATATGGTTACGCTACGTGGATGATGTGTTTGCTGTATCTACTCTAGAGCAATACACTAAAACGCTTGACCTTATTAACTCTCAGTATAATTCAATTAAATTCACTGTAGAACTAGAAAAGAATAGAAGACTACCTTTTCTTGACCTTTGGATAGAGAGAACTCCAAACAACACCATAAAATTCGATATCTATAGGAAACCGACGCAAACCCAAAGGTACATCACCAATGACTCTTTTCACTGTTTTCCACAAAAGTACGCTGCTATGAATTCTATGATCCATAGAATGATTACTTCATCCTTAACTGATGAAAGTTTTAGCATTGAATTTAAGTACATTCTAGAGTGTGCAAAGGTAAATGGTTTGGATGAGAATATTGTCCAGAACACGATTAAAAAGAAAACTGAAAAACATTTCAAAGCCCAAAACATAACACTGCTGAGAGAAAATATTCCATCAAACTCAACGGAAGTAAACTGGACAAAAATGACATACTATCCCCCGCTCACGAATAAAATAGCCAAAGTTTTGAGCCACCAAAATATTAGGATAGCTTACAAATCGTCTTGCTCTCTCAAAAGTTTACTTGAAAGCACAAAACAAAAAAACGGAGAAACTAGAAAAATCGAGAATTTATCAAATTGACTGCAGCGGTTGCAATGCTATTTACATCGGTCAAACCTCTCGCCCTCTCAAAAAACGGTTCGAGACCACCAGCTGGATGTTAAAAACAAAACTGTGAAAACAGCTTTCGCCAAGCATGTGCAGCTGGAGAACAGTGCAACGGGTAGAGGGCGGAGAAAACAACGACAACACGGTGTGTTGACTGACGACAGCGTTACACTTTTGAAAGAAGTGCGCGGGTTTAGACAGCTAAACGTTTGGGAGTCAATTTTCATCAACAAAGCGCACGCAGACGCTTTGAACGATAACTTTGGCTTTGCTGACTTCTCGCTGATAAAAATATGTAGAGAACCCAGCTGACTTGTGCTTTTTCTTTTTTACATTTTTATTTCAAAGCTCTAACGTAGTCTTTTTTTTTTTTTTGTTAACAAGAAAATTTTTATTTTTTTTTCTTGTTATTTCTTATATTTTTGTTGTGTAACGTACCTATAGCTTTTTCTCTTTTGTAAGTTTTCATGTAAATTAGTTCATCGTAATTCTGAAGATGGCTCAAAGCTGAAACGCGTCAATAAAATTTTTTTAAAAGAACAAGACTATAAGGTGGTTTTGGATCAATTTTCGCTGTTTGTAACATTCATTTTGACCACCGACGCCAGCAATGAAGCGTTGGGGGCTGTCCTGTCTCAGGGTAAGGTAGGTGAAGATAAACCTATTGCGTATGCAAGCCGAACACTCAACAATGCAGAAAGGCGGTATTCGACTATTGAAAAGGAACTTCTCGCTATAGTTTGGGCATGTAAGCATTTTGGGACGTACCTTCTAGGTCGATTTTTTACAGTTTACAAAGACCATCGCCCTCTCGTTGGAGTGTTTAATGTTAAGGATCCAACAACGAGGCTCATTCGTTTTCATCATCAGTTGTCTGGATATGATTATAAAATCATTTATAAGCCAGGAAAGATCAATTGTAATGCAGATGCATTAAGCAGGATACATAGGGAAAACGAAAAAATCAAAATTGTTCAGACCAGGAGTAAGACTATTAAACCTAAAAAAGGAAAAGATTCATTAACAGTTACCCAACCAACAAGCGGAAACATCCTTAATAAAACCTTTCAGTTTTTGACAAACGCCGCAGAGATTCAAACAGTTCTGCGCGATTTTTACGATTCTGCACTTGGAGGACATCAGGGCGTTACGAAAACTTATACGCGAATTCGAACAACATGCGAAAGGATGTTGAAAAATATATAAAAAGCTGTGGAAAATGCCAAAAAAATAAGGCAGATAAAATGACCAAAATGCCAGTGGTTTTAACAGACACCCCTTGCCTTCCTTTCGATAAGGTATACATTTACATGGTCGGTGTTCTTCCCTTGACTTATTCTGGCAATAGATACATCTTGACGTTTCAAGATGATCTGTCGAAGTATATGGCATGTGTTGCAATCACTGATGCTGAAGCATAAACGGTAGCAAAAGCATTTTATGATGAAATTATTACAAGATTTCACATTCCCAAGATACTTATTACAGATAATGTAACTAACTTCACTACAAAGCTTTTTTTTGAAACTTGCAAGCTTCCAAGTCCAAAGAAAGTCCACATTACCGCCTATCATCCACAAGCCAATGGATCTTTTGAGCGTAGTCCCAGACCCTTATCGGAATATCTAAGGAGTTTTGTTGACAATAACGATCAAAGTTGGGACCAATGGCTGAGACAGGCAATGCATGTTCACAACAACACCGTACATGCGGCCACTAAAATGACTGCAACAAGAAGTTTGTTCGGTATCGAATTTGAAATGCCAACAAATTTGAAGAGAACTCCTGCCCCTCTTTATAACGCTGAGGGCTATCCGCAATTACTGAAGTACCAGTTGCAAAAGTCTCACGAACTTGCTCGAAATAACTTGAACAAGGCAAAGCTAATTTCAAAGCAGCAGTACGATCCCCGAAACCCTCACTTGTTCAAGGTTGGAGAAAAGGTTATGCTGAGGAACCCGGTTAGGAAAAATAAGTTCTCGCCTATTTGGTTGGGACCCTACGAAGTGAAATCGGTAAACGGGCCAGTAAACACACATATAAAAGTAGGGAAGAAGACCAAAAGGGTACACAACAACCAACTCAAATTATTTTTCCAATAATTCACTATGAAATAATGATCAGACACGGTGACGGGGATCATTGTAACTCGTGCCGTACCGCAATAAAGTTCTTTTTTTTGTGTTGATTTTTTTTTTTTTGCGTAATAATCAAAAATTATTCTTTACAGATGCAGTTCAACTACCACTAGATATTCTAGGAAGACCATTTAACCATTCAACCATATATTTTTGTACATTTATTATATTATTATTTATTTGTTACACCTTAAATATTGTAAAAATTAAAATGATACTCTTGCTTTGTTATACAATTGTTAGTTTACGTCAAGCTATAGAACCGAAGTCGCAGCTAGAAATAACACCATACCAATTCAAGCAACTCCCTCCCTCGCCGGCAGTTTTCGAGACGATCTCAAAGGCAGTGTTTTTCAAGGATTCGTGGACAGTCTTCACGCAAATTACACCTATGGTTTTCTCTGCAGTTCTTAATTTTACCGAGATATGTGACCATCGAATAGATCAGCTTTGTTCAAGGATAAGATCAACGAATTTCGCAGAACAGTGTAAGCTGGTGACGAATGAAGTGCGTGTAGTAGCAGCCAACCTACGCCAAAACAACAACCATATGCAACACATTTTTCACCATAGCCATTATAAAAAAAACGAGCGATTGAAGCAGTTGGCAGCTTTACCAAATGGGCTTTCGGAACAATGGACAGCAATGATGCCCGAAAGATCTATAACCAACTTCGTTTGATGAAAGATCTATTACCAACTTCGTTTGATGAAGGGCCATGAACAACAAACTCTCGACTTAGTGAAAAAGCAATTGTCGGTTATGCATTCGAACTGTAAAACAACTGATAGCGGAAATGGAACAAGTAGGTCACAACCTGAACAACATAAGTTCAGAGTTAAACAATTTCGCTGCAAATACGCACGATGAAATCGGCTCTCTCCAGCTACAGGCATAGATAAACGCTGCAGTGACTCTTATCATATCAAAGTTGCTAGAAGTTCAAAATCGCCAATCAATCGAGCTCTCAATTTTGAATGATTGTTTCCAACAAAAACTTCATCCCTTCCTTTTTGGGCGCAACAAATTTGGCTGATATGTTTGATAAACTAATGAATACATCAAAGTCAAAAATGTATTTCCAGGACCTATCAAATTTACATCAAGTAGCTGAGGTATCGACTTATCCGGACTACAGCTCAATCATAGTCAAGATAACTATTCCATTGCCAGAAGCGACTATGTTTGCTGTTCATAAGGTGAACCCAATTCCTGCAAGCTTGAATACGAAATGGGATTTAGTTTTGAATATTGAGTCCAAGTACATCGCTGAAGCTGACAACCAAGGTTTATTTATTCTGATGTCCCCAGATGATTACAACCATTGTGTGGATGTGCGCTTTAACTCCAGTCTATCTACTAAAATATGCAGATACAGTAAGCCAATCCACACCAGCGGTACATCAATCTGTGAAGTGGAGCTTCTGCAACACTCCCGTTCCTCAGTAAATAGTTGCAGCTAAGTTGCCGTGCCTGCTCGACGAGGCATGCTTGTTAGGATGACCCCCAGAAATCAATGGTTGTTAAACGTCAAGTAATCCCTCATGTTAAATTTCAACTTCGAAGACGTCCATTTTGCTCCAGTTTTTGAACAGCTTGGAGTGCTGAGCATTTTGAAGCCCTGTAAAATTGGGACGAAGGAAATGCATCTGCCATTCGAGCAAGCTTGGGAGGCGACTTCTGTGATGAAACAACCACAAATTGACCATGAGGAACTACTACACGTTTGGCGAAGCAAGTTTGGCAGGCAGTCAGCTGAAGACCGGAAAATTTTATCACCGTTACATCTTGGGGATCACGCGGACATTTTGGAATCACTATCGAAAGGTAAAAAATCGGTTGAGGAATTGGAAATGGAGGCAAAGCTAATTGACTTCCACCAAAAGGGAGCAGCCCAGCAGGAGGAACTAGAACTCCATCGTTACTCTCTGTTATCAGTCCCAAGCATTGTAGTTGTTGCGGTTATCATTGTAATTTTCGTAAAATTTTGCTATAAAACACACCCTAACGATCCACATTGTGCAGTAAGCATCGCACCTACGGTTCATCTACCTGCCGATGGCGAGATTTCACATAATCCAGCCAATACCATCGAAGGGAGGGAGACACCATCAAAGAAATCCAGGAGAGACCTAACATACGCCCGTGTGTAACGTTAAGATATAATAACATGGTTCTTTACATTTTTTTGTACTTAAGTGATTTTGATTTTCTTAATCGTAAACGAAGCAGGAAGAAAAAAAAAATAATAATAATTGTCATTACATCAATCAGTAATAATCATAATAGTGTCCATATTATAGTTTTACATTTAATAGTTCTAATACTAGGCGCTATATTATAATTAAACATGTTAACTATATTTTAGTAAGACGTCAAAATATTGAGATTTTCAAACTCAAAAAAGTCAAAATTCAAATAGTACTTTATAATATTGTAATACTAATTTTAATGTTTAATTCTAATTCGTTAATTAACATTTGTATTTAATTGTAACATTTTTTTGGTTTAAGAAAACTATATAATATATAATAATAACACTATATAAACTATAATATATATTATATTAACACTATACAAAATCAAAACAACTTTTACGATAAAACAAAAAGAAAGATAAATGTATAAAATAGAATTAAGATATTCACAATAATGTTAGTTAGTTAGTAGTTATGTTAAATAAAAAAAAGACTCGTGAGAATTTTAGCATTCAGGTGGACACGACTAAGGGGTAGGGAGGGATGTTGTATGCACATTATGTGCATACATACATTTTCCAACGACTCGTGTCAGGTGTGGTCTTGGAGCGCTGAATTTTCAGCGGAAATCAACAGGTGAATATTCTGCAGTGAATGTAAATCGATCCGGCAGAAATGCTGCGATCGACATTTTACTACTGGCAAACGATTTACGCTGAGTACTTCAACCGAGTGAACGAAGTCCATTGGCCTTGACTCAACTGAACGCGAATGAGGTCCGTGGAAAGTCGAATGCTAGAATTCTGGGAGTCTGATTGCAACAAGCGAAACGATCGGTCGTTTATTTTATAACGTTTTACATTATAACACGGTGAAATAATAATGGTAGACCCCCAAGACATTTAAGGGCATATGATCGAGACCGAATTTTGAATCGAATGAGCCATGTCCGTCCGTCCGTCCGTCAGTCCGTCCGTCTGTATGTCACATGTTTTTAAACCTTAGATTTTGAGCAAGGGTGCTGAAACTTCGTATGTCAGGTGTACGTCATGCGAAGCAGTACAAGTGTAAAAATTTTTGAAATCCGCCCAAAGACACGCCCACAATCGGTCTAAATATGCATCTACCTCCAGATTTTTCAAAACTGTAAGACGTTCTAAAAGGCTGAAATTTGACATTTAGCACCTCCTAATGAATGTAAGGTACAAAAAACCTTTTAAAACCTCTGGAGGTAGCGCCACATTTAGACCGATTGTAGGCGTGTCCTTAGGCGGATTAAAAAAATTTTTACACTCTTACTGCTTCGGATACCAGTTAACCTATGTACCAAATTAAGGCTCCCTAACTTGAAATTTAAGGCCTAAAAACGTGCAACATACAGACAGATGGTAGGATGGACGAATGGACGGACGGACGGACATGGCTTATTCGATTCAAAATTCGGTCTCGATCATATGCTCTTCAGGTCTTGGGGGTCTTCCATTATTATTTCACCGTTTTACAAACTATGTGGCAAACTTAATATACCTCCTATCCTATGGGACGGGGTATAAAAATAAAATTTAGCACATTAGCTTCACCGGGTTCTATACTACATTTCGTTCCTACAAATTTTTTGGCCACGCCCATGTTTAGAGGTTGATATTACGAAATTGTTGAATTTTACCCAAAAAATTACATTTTTGGCATCGAATTAAAAAGTAATTGTTCAAATGCAATATATTCAATATTTTTGTTCCAAATCGAAAATTTTAACTTAATATGTTATGTAGAAAATATTAAGTTCTACATTTAGTTCATACAAAGTTTTGGGCCACACCCATACTTAGAGGCATAATTCCATAAAAACCTATAAATTCAGAAAAACATGGATTTCGACGGCCTTTCAGCTTTACTAAGTATAGAATAAGAAATAAAATTTACGACATAAAGAACACCGAATACTATTTCAAATTTCGTTCGTACAAAATTCTTAGAGGTCGATTTCACAAAATGAATTTGAACCAAAAAATTACAGTTTTGCGTACATTTTAGCCGCAAACTTGGATATTGCTATGCTACCATTGATTTCCAGTTAAAGGGGTTGGACATGCCACGCCTTTATTTAAAAAAAAAGTTAAAAAAAATCTATTTAAAATGATGCAATTGGTAACGGGACGTGCATTGAAAACAAGAAAATAAACGAATGGAAAGGAGAATAGGAATAGAGAGGAGAATAGGAACTGGGTATACCGCGGTCCGTTACAGATGCACCGAAGCAGTTCCACTTACTCGATGGTTGTTTGATGATTTGGTTAAATCCAAGAAACTTGCATTATAACAAGAAAGTAAGTGCAAGAGTTCGTCTGTGACGAACTTCTAAATACCCGACCCTCTTTACCAATTGACCCCAAATTTAACTTTTGAGTTTGGTTATTGTCTGTCGGAGTTCAACTAACGAAACTTTTTTCATTCTAAAGCTATTAGGTTTCGCGTTGTTCTTTTGAACGTCAGCCAACGGCGGACCGTCGAAAGGCTTGAATGTTTCTTCTTCAGCAAACAAATCCGCTTTCTCTTGGTCTTATTTTGCCCAATCGCCGTTGGCTTTTTTTTATTGGTGCCGAGTGGATTATAGGTTTCTTGATAGACTTAACTGCTTTCCACGAAGGAGTAGTTTGAGCTCCTATCCGCCGACAAGCTTTCAAGGTATTCAGTGGTCTCACGATTCTTAAGATCTTCTAACATTTCTTTCTTCATCTTCAAGATTACTTCTGAGTGGTCTGAGCAAAGATCATAACACTCTTCGATTCACGTAAGGTATTTGGGGTACTAAAGGTTACCCGATGAAAAAGTCGACAAGGTCAGGATTTTTATTCCTATCGGTTGGCCAATATGTTGGCTTACCCGTGGAGAAAAAGTCAACCCCACGTTTCATACTATTTTTGTACAGTAATCTGCCTCTTGTTAAATTGCATCGTGAACCCCAAAAAGTATGCTTCGCGTTAAGGTCACCCCCGATGATAAAATTGGACCCAATGAAGTCATTCATACGATCAAGATCGTCTTCCACCAGTCTATATCCTGGCGGGAAATAACAAGATGCAATGTTATAATCTAAGCAGTCAATTTTTACAGAAACTGAACTGATCTGCAAAGAGTCTAGCCCAACTTCGGTGTTCTTGAAGTGCCTTATGCAGTTCTTAATGAAGAGGGAGGATCCTCCTCTTTTGCGAAGGGTCATGTGCATGATAGCCATTGTAACTTTTAAGTTTGGGTCTAGACCCGTTTTTAAGGTGAGTTTCCGTAATCATGCAAATATCAATATTATTATACAGGGTGTTTCCAAATTCGATGCAAATATTTTGACACAAGATTCTTGGGTATATTTGAAGAAAAAAATTGTTCTACAGTATGGGCCTATCTCAAATTTTGATACCACTTATTGGGAATTTAAGAAAACACCTACTTTGAGGTACCTTGACCCATACTAAAGAAAATATCTCCGCTAGTACTTACAACAGGTACTTCATTTATGATTTAAATTTTAGAAGAAATAGTACTCCTTTCAACTGCATTAAAATGAAATTGATGACTTTTTTAACTTTCGAGATATTTGCTTTTAAGTCGGATCCTTTTTCCCTGCCCATGACATTTTTTGACTTTCAAGACACATTTCTGCGAAAAATGCGTAATAAACATATCGGTAATTTTTTTTTAGTGCACCTAACAATACTTAATAAAAATTGCTTAGACAAGTTACCCGAAAAACTCACAGATTTTATGATACTTGGGAAATTCCATAGCAGGTAAAATTATGAAAAACTTTATTCATAGTGTTCAATTCCTATTATTCTGAATAAAAATGCTTGTGTTTGGTTTATGTTTTTTTTTTATTTCATTAAGTTAACTTTACAATCAAATAAGGTGTCCAAAGTGTCCTCCTCCATTTTGTATGCATGCTAGAGCCCGTTTTTGGATTGCGCTGTCAACGTTTATTGAGGATAACTCCTGCCTCACTTGTGACGAGGCTTGGAGAATGCGATCTTCTAAATCATTTAGAGTTGATATTTCTGTAGAATAAACAAGTTCTTTCATTCTCCCCCATACAAAAAAATCCATAATTGTAAGGTCTGGAGATCTTGCAGGCCAGTGAACTGGTCCATTTCTTCCTATCCAACGACCAGCGTACTTTTCATCCAGCCAATTCTTAACCTCGCGACCAAAGTGGGCTGGGGCTCCATCATGTTGAAAATATGACGAAGCTCGTTGAGTTACCGGAACATCCTCCAGTAGATCTGTTAAATCATTGCGCAAAAATTCCAGATAGTTTGCAGAATTCAGTGTGGGAGGCAGTTTGAAGGGACCGATTAAGTTGTTTCCAATAACACCTGCCCACAAATTGACGCTAACTCTGTATTGAAATGATGACTCTCTCCTTGTGTGTGGGTTTTCCGCACCCCATGTGTGTAGATTGTGAAAATTTGTAATCCCATCTCTAGTAAATTGAGATTCGTCCGTCCATAGGATTCTGCTTATAAAACCGTTGTCATCCAAGTTCCGCTCTAACAACCAGTTGCAAAACTCAAGTCTCGGCTCCAAATCACTCGGAAGCAGTTCCTGCCCAGGTGTATGGTGGTATGGATACAAGTTTTCCGTATGCTGGAGACGAACAATTTTATGTGTTGAAACATGAAATCGCAAGGATAAGCGCCTGATGCTGATTGATGGATCACTTGCAACCGCTTTCAGTATTCCTTCATCAACTGCAATTCTTCCTGGTGAAGCTCCTGCGTTAGGTCGTCTTGTTGAAACAGATCCCGTTTCCCGAAGTCTTCGAAACGAATTTGTAAATACGCGGTGATTAGGTACTCTTCGGTTAGGATAAAGCTGATGGTATCTTTGTTGTGCTCTAATAGAACCTCCGTTGCACATCCCATAAACGTAGATAATATCGGCGTATTCTTCGTTTGTAAAAGATGCCATTTCAAGTAGGGTTTCTTAACAACTGTTGTGTCACCTCGACTTCAAAAATGACCTTGATGGATTTAATTTTGTTTTCTAACCTTTTATACAATTTACATTAGGTAAATTTTCCAACTAGGCGACCAACCTCAAACTTAATCCTTTTTGGGATTTAACAGAAAAATGATAGGGAAATTACCTTTTTATCAGGTAGTCTAATAAAAATGCATGCTCTAAGACCTACGTAAATTATTAATACATAGTCAAAAAATCGTTCTTGTTGTCAATCGCGGTTATAAAAGTAGGTAACAAATCATATTTCCATCTTATACCTGTCGCGGCTTCGTGAAAAGAGTTTTTCATAATTTTACCTGCTATGGAATTTCCCAAGTATCATAAAATCTGTGGGTTTTTCGGGTAACTTGTCTTAGCAATTTTTATTAAGTATTGTTAGGTGCACTAAAAAAAAAATTACCGATATGTTTATTACGCATTTTTCGCAGAAATGTGTCTTGAAAGTCAAAAAAATGTCATGGGCAGGGAAAAAGGATCCGACTTAAAAGCAAATATCTCGAAAGTTAAAAAAGTCATCAATTTTATTTTAATGCAGTTAAAAGGAATACTATTTCTTCTAAAATTTAAGTCCTAAATAAAGTACCTGTTGTAAGTGCTAGCGGAAATATTTGTGTTAGTATGGGTCAAGGTACCTCAAAGTAGGTGTTTTCTTAAATTCCCAATAAGTTGTATCAAAATTTGAGATAGGCCCATACTGTAGAACAATTTTTTTCTTCAAATATACCCAAGAATCTTGTGTCAAAATATTTGCATCGAATTTGGAAACACCCTGTATTTGCATGATTATGGAAACTCATATCAAAACTTATATTACTTGTTATTGCATTATGTCAATTAAGTAAGTGCAAGAGTTCGTCTGTGACGAACTTCTAAATACCCGACCCTCTTTACCCATTAATCCCAAATTTAAAATTTTTTGGTCTGTTTCATATACTGAATGTCAATTATTGGTAATGGCCACCACGCCCCTTAAAAAAGGGCATAGGCTGAAAATTAAAATCAATTAACTCTAATTTCCTTTGAACCACGAGAAAATGCGTTAAAAGCGAATATTAATACTAAAATAAACAGTTTTTTCCCAAAAACGGCCCCTTAAAGTGGGCGGAGCTCATTGCTTTGTATGCAACAGACTTAGCAAATGGTAATATCTGTAGTGTCGCTCGACTAGGTTCTTCTGGGCTAGCTGTAATAAACCTAACCGAGAGAGAAAGAGTAGACCAACGGAGTTAGACTATCATTTCTTAGCTTGGCTTAAATGCCGTTTGCTATACTCACCAGCGAGTTACTCGCTATGTTGGTGAGTAGAAATGATTTCGAAGATAGCTGTAAAAGAACGGTTACCAGAGCCCAAGCTCTATTGGTTGTGTTAAAAGAGATGTGGTTTCTTTAGTAGCTTGATAGCAAAAGAGACATTTGTTCTTGGGTTGCATCGGTATTTATACAAATAAAATCTACTGCGTTTTTGATCTACTTCCAAGTCCGAACTCCAATCCATACTCGATATTGCAGCGTCATCGATTTGCACCCTTCGATATTTGAACCCGTATATAATGCATTGGTCATCATAAAGCATTGGCTATGCTTAACCAGTGTATACTTGACTTGACTATACTTGACCTATATTCGTCGAGTCAGCGCATCGGCGCCACCGTTCAGTGTTCCCGATTTGGTCACACATGCCCTCATGCACTTGTCGTCCCATTTCGGATATTTGACCCTGACTCATTCATAAACATAGAAAGCGTGTATCGTACTATGCTTGGAACAAAACAACGTAAACAAAACCTGTGGCGATATACTGCCGGCTTTGCCTGTTGATATGTGATCCCATACATTCTGTTGGGAATGTACGATCGCTTATGGTGAGTGGGTACCGAAATATGTATGTAAGTATGGTACGTGTGCTGGGGGGGTGACTGACGGATTGTTGGTCTTTAATGACTTTGGTCTTTAATGACTTAATGCTTAGTCGATGTATGTGAATACATTGTATGAAGATAAATGGGTGCCTGCTATCGAGTATCGGGTAAGAGGGACGTAAAGGCAAGTATAAGTGTACACTGGCGCTATTCCCTACATATCTTTCATATATGTTCTTGTTCATATTCTTTCATAACAGAGAGAAAATCAGGTTTTCAACGATTTCATATGTTAAAAGTAGGCATGGTCAACAGAGTGGGTGGTTCATTTTTTTCTAATTAAAGGCTTCTGGTCGATATTGCTCTGCACCAAAATTTGAGTTCATTTTTTTTTTGTTTATCTCGACCAAAACAAAAGTACGGGATTTGACGCCATTTATCCGTACACAGCTTCTGCAGTTTCCATACAACGACTGGAAGAGGCCCGCTCAGAAGAGGCCCACTCAGCGCATAGTCCTGCAAAACTCTCCGCAGTGTATCCCGAGGGACTCGGTCATACGCCTTTTTTAGATCTACAAAACACGCATAGACCGGATTGGCATATTCCCAGGTCTTCTCAAGAATAACCTTGAGAGTAAAAAGCTGGTCGGTTGTGCCTCTGCCAGACCGAAAACCGCACTGTTCTTCCCGTAACAAAGGCTCGATTACAGCTCTGGAACGCGTTTCCAACACCTTCGCGAATACTTTTCCCGGAAGGCTCAAGAGAGATATACCCCTATAGTTGGCGCAATCTCTCCTGTTCCCTTTTTTGAAAATGGGCACTATAACTCCCGTTTGCCAATCGCTAGGTGCCTTCCCTCTATCCCAGGCCATCTTTATGACACGTGTTAGCCATTTAACACCCTCTTCACCCATTACCTTGAGCATTTCTGGCCGGATTTCATCAACTCCAGCAGACTTGCCAACTTTTAGCGATTTAGTCGCTTTAGTGACTTCGTCTACTGTGGGACTATTCTCCGCCCTTATCTCGTCAGCAGTGGGAATGCCATCTTCAGTGCCCTGTTGGGGGTTGAGCAGCTCCGAAAAGTGTTCTCTCCATCTGCGCAAGACATCGTTCTCATTTGAAAGAAGTGTGCCGTCCTTGGATTTAACTCCTTGAATGACATTCAACTTCGTTCCTCTGAGCCGGCGAATGGTCTGCCAAAATATCTTGTTTGCAGATCTGTAATCGTGCTCCAACTTCTCGCCGAACTTTTTCCATGACTGTTCCTTGGCTGTTCTGGCTGCCAGATTGGAAGTCATCCGAGCCTCATTGTACCGGGCTCGAGAAGTTGAGTTTCTACATTGGATCCACGCAATGTAGGCTCTTTTCTTCTCTCTGATGGCTTCTTGAACTCCAGGCGTTTTAAACCAAGCAGTTCTTTTCTCACCACCAGCCGCAACCCCAAGCCGCTTCACTCCACAAACATTTCCTGCAGAGGCAATGACTGCCGATAAAAACAGCTGGCATTCCTCCTATAAATTCAAAAGGTCAGTTGGAATTTGTTTAAACTTCTCCGAAACATGCTGTGCAAAGCGCTCTCTTAAATCAGAGTCAGCGTTCTGCAACCTTTCCCACCGTAACTGACAAGTCCCCAACACAATTAAAGTTAATAGAAACTGAAATTTAACAACCAAGATTTTTGACGCGTTTGGGAGTTTGAGAGTGGTCAATAGGGATGGGGTATCTAAAGATTCGCCCAGGCGGATTGTAACCCTCCCACTTATTTGGTTATATTTTTGGTATTTGGCAATATTTTTGAAAAATCGACTCCTAAAAGGGGGCGTGGCTAGAAAATTTGTGTGAACGAAATCTGGACTGAAGTCTCGTTAGCTGCTACTTTTTTTGCTTCAGGCTTTCCTAAAGTCTAATTTCCAGTCAAAATTACGTTTTTCTGAAAAAATGTAGGTTTTTCTAAAAATTCTGCCTCCAAGTGTGGGCGTGGCCCAAAGTTATGTATGAACAAAATGTAGAACTAGCTTTTCTACATAAAATATTAAGGAACATTTTTTCGATTAGGAGCGAAAATATCGAGTAAACTGCATTTGAAAATGTTCCCTTTAAATAGATGCCACGCCCACTGGGGGAGTTTTACCAATCAAATTCTTCTTTTTTGTGTCTGACATTCAATAAGAGATACTAAATGTCAAATTCCAGAATCTTAGAACGTCTTACAATTTTGAAATCCCTGGAGGTAGTTGCACATTTAGACCGATTATGGGCGTGCCATTTCAAAAATGTTTACACTTGTACTGCTTCGCATGACGTGGACCTTACGTATGAAGCGTCAGCACACTAGCTCAAAACTAAAGGCCTAAAAACATGTGATATACAGACGGACGGACGGACATGGCTCATTCGATTCAAAATTCGGTATCAATCATATGCCCTTAAGGTCTTGGCGGTCTGCCATTATTATTTCACCGTGTTATAAATGGAAAAAGGACAACTTATTATTTCACCGTGTTACAAACTATGTGACAAACTATGTTTACGTCCCATCGTATGGGATGGGGTATGACAAGTGCGAAAGTGCAACGGTGCGTATGCAAAAGCTTAAGTCCATTCCTCAATCCATTTTTACAGACCACGTTTGAAAATTAGCTAAATCTGCCCAAAGACACGCCCACTACAACCCTGTATGTCCGACCATCTCTAATTTAAGAATTAAGACTTCTACTTAAAGCTTCGGTCCGTCTGTAACGGACCGCGGTAGACCCTATTCCTATTCCTATTCCTATTCTCCTTTCCATTCCTATTATCCTTTCCATTCCTATTACCCTTTCCATTCCTATTATCCTTTCCATTCCTATTATCCCTTCCATTCCTATTATCCTTTCCATTCCTAGTATCCTTTCCATTCCTATTCTCCTTTCCATTCCTATTCTCCTTTCCATTCCTATTCTCGTTTCCATTCCTGTTCTCCTTTCCGTTCCTATTCTACTTTCCCTTGCTATTCTGCTTTCCATTACTATTCTCCTTTCCATTCCTATTCTCCTTTCCATTCCTATTCTCCTTTCCATTCCTATTCTCCTTTCCATTCCTATTCTCCTTTCCATTACTATTCTCCTTTCCACTCCTACTCTCCTTACCACTCCTATTCTACTTTCCACTCCTATTCTCCTTTCCATTTATATTCTCCTTTCCATTCCTATTCTCCTCTCCATTCCTATTATCCTTTCCATTCCTATTATCCTTTCCATTCCTATTATCCTTTCCATTCCTATTCTCCTTTCCATTCCTGTTCTCCTTTCCATTCCTATTCTACTTTCCCTTGCTATTCTCTTTTCCATTCCTATTCTCCTTTCCATTCCTATTCTCCTTTCCATTCCTATTCTCCTTTCCATTCCTATTCTCCTTTCCATTCCTATTCTCCTTTCCATTCCTATTCTCCTTTCTATTCCTATTCTCCTTTCAATTCCTATTCTCCTTTCAATTCCTATTCTCTTTTCCACTCCTATTCTCCTTTCCACTCCTATTCTCCTTTCCACTCCTTTTCTCCTTTCCACTCCTATTCTCCTTACCACTCCTATTCTTCTTTCCACTCCTATTCTCCTTTCCATTTATATTCTCCTTTCCATTCATATTCTCCTCTCCATTCCTATTATCCTTTCCATTCCTATTATCCTTTCCATTCCTATTATCCTTTCCATTCCTATTCTCCTTTCCATTCCTATTCTCCTTTCCATTCCTGTTCTCCTTTCCATTCCTATTCTACTTTCCCTTGCTATTCTCCTTTCCATTCCTATTCTCCTTTCCATTCTCATTCTCCTTTCCATTCCTATTCTCCTTTCCATTCCTATTCTCCTTTCAATTCCTATTCTCCTTTCCACTCCTATTCTCCTTTCCACTCCTATTCTCCTTTCCACTCCTATTCTCCTTTCCACTCCTATTCTCCTTTCCACTCCTATTCTCCTTACCACTCCTATTCTCCTTTCCACTCCTATTCTCCTTTCCATTTATATTCTCCTCTAAATTCCTATTACCCTTTTCATTCCTATTCTCCTTTCCATTCCTATTCTCCTTTCCATTCCTATTGTCCTTTCCATTCCTGTTCTCCTTTCGATTCCTATTCTACTTTCCCTTGCTATTCTCCTTTCCATTCCTATTCTCCTTTCCATTCCTATTCTCCTTTCAATTCCTATTCTCCTTTCCATTCCTGTTCTCCTTTCCATTCCTATTCTACTTTCCCTTGCTATTCTCCTTTCCATTCCTATTCTCCTTTCCATTCCTATTCTCCTTTCCACACTTATTCTGCTTTCCACTCCTATTCTCCTTTCCACTCCTATTCTCCTTTCCACTCCTATTCTCCTTACCACTCCTATTCTCCTTTCCATTCCTATTCTCCTCTCCATTCCTATTCTCCTTCCCATTCCTATTCTCCTTCCCACTCCTATTCTCCTTCCCACTCCTATTCTTCTTTCCACTCCTATTCTCCTTTCCACTCCTATTCTCCTTACCACTCCTATTCTCCTTTCCACTTCTATTCTCCTTTCCACTCCTATTCTCCTTTCCATTTATATTCTCCTTTCCATTCCTATTCTCCTCTCCATTCCTATTATCCTTTCCATTCCTATTATCCTCTCCATTCCTATTACCCTTTCCATTCGTATTCTCCTTTCCATTCCTATTCTCCTTTCCATTCCTGTTCTCCTTTCCATTCCTGTTCTCCTTACCATTTCTATTCTACTTTCCCTTGCTATTCTCCTTTCCATTCATATTCTCCTTTCCATTCCTATTCTCCTTTCCATTCCTATTCTCCTTTCAATTCCTATTCTCCTTTCCACTCCTATTCTCCTTTCCACTCCTATTCTCCTTTCCACTCCTTTTCTCCTTTCCACTCCTATTCTCCTTACCACTCCTATTCTCCTTTCCATTTATATTCTCCTTTCCATTCCTATTCTCTTCTCCATTCCTATTCTGCTCTCCATTCCTATTCTCCTTTCCATTCCCTTTCTCCTTTTCATTCGTTTATTTTCTTGTTTTCATATTTGCATATTTAAAAAAAAAAAAAATTATTCCTAATAAGCTTTTGTTTACTTTTTTTTAAAAAAAGGGCCTGGCATGTCCAACCCCTTTGACCGAAAATCAATATTAGCATACAAATATCCAAGTTTGCGGCTACAATGTACGCAAAACTGTAATTTTTGGTTCAAATTCAATCATTTCGTGAAATCGAGCTCTAAGAATGGGCATGGCCAAAAACTTTGTATGAACGAAATCTAAAATAGTATCAGGTGTACCTTATATGCTAAATTTTATTTCTTATTCTATCCTTAGTAAAGCTAAAAGCAGTCGAAATCTATATTTTTCTGGAAATTTATAGGTTTTTCCGGAATTCTGCCTCTAAATGTGGGCGTGGCCCAAAACTTTGTATGAACAAAATGTAGAGTATTTTCTACATAACATATTAAGTAAAATTTTTTCAATGTGGAACAAAAATATTGAATAAGTTGCATTTGAGCAATAACTCTTTAATTCGATGCCAAAAATGTAATTTCTTGGTTAAAATTCAACAATTTCATAATGTCTAGGTACCTCCAAAAATGGGCGTGGCCAAAAACTTTGTAAAAACGAAATCTAGTATAGAAACCGGTGAAGCTAATGTGCTTAATTTAATTTCTTATTCTTATTTCATTAAGAGTAAAAAGTTGTCGAAAAAATCGTTTCCGGAAATTAATTAAGTAAAATTTTTTCGATTTGGAACGAAATAAATTGCATTTGAAAGGTTACACTGTCAACGGTTGAAATTTATCCGACGCCACGTCTACAAAAGGCTGTCCGCGGACTTTATTTTTATTTTTTATGACTTGTAATCATTAGAAGATGATTAATAATAAATTTCAGCATTTCACAACGTCTTAGAGTCTTGAAAGCACCGGAGGTTGTTGCACATTTAGAACGATTTTGGGCGTGTCTGTTGGCGAAATAGAAAAATTTTAACAATGGTATTGCTTCGGATGACAGAGAGCTTACGTTAAAAATTTCAGCTTTCTTGCTTTAAATTTAAGGCCTAAAAGTTGGTGACATATGGACAAGTAACGCCTAAATGTACGCAATAATGCAATTTTTTGGTTCAAATTCAATATTTTTCGAAATTCGACCCCTAAAAGGGGGCGTGGCTAAGACTTTGTAGTAACGAAGTTAAGAATAAAATCTCGTTCATCTAAGCTTATTAAGCTTATTAAGCCAAATTAGGCTTAAGGCCAGCCGAAATTACGTTTTTCTCGAAATTGGTAGGTTTTTCTTCAATGCTGGCCCTTTATTTCTATCGGGTCTATCGTCATTATTTCTCTATATTTTCGCATGTATCAAACTAATTTGTATACTCCATTCCTGTGGAATAGGGTATAAAAATAGTGTTTCCAAATTTTAGCCATGTTACAATGGCGCTAGCGCAATCATTTTTATACCCTATTCCACAGGAATAGAGTATATTAAGTTCGATACAGGCGAATGAGTCGAATGAGCCATGTCCGTCCGTCCGTCCGTCCGTCGGTCTGTCCATCCGTCTGTCTGTCCGTCCGTATGTCACCAATTTTTGAGCTAGGAAGCTCTCTGTCATCCGAGGCAATACAAGTGTTAAAATTTTTTATATCCTCCCATAGACACGCCCACAATCGATCTAAATGTGCAACAACCTCCGGTGCTTTCAAGACTGTAAGACGTCGCGAAAAGTAAAATTTATTACTTAGCATCTTCTAATGATTACAAGTCATAAAAAATAAAAACTAAGTGCGCAGACCACCCCTTGTGGGCGTGGCATCGATTGAAAATGTAATCTTTCACATGCAATTTATTCAATGTTTTCGTTCCAAATCGAAAAAATTTTTCTTAATATATTATATAGAAAACACTTTTTTTTCAATTTCCTTCATACAAAGCATTGGGCCACGCCCACATTTGGAGGCAGAATTCAAGAAAAACCTCTAATTTTCCAGAACACATGGATTTCAACTACTTTTTAGCCTTAATTAAGTAAGAATAAGACATTAAATTTAGCACATAAGCTTCACCGGTTTCAATACTAGATTTCATTTTTACAAAGTTTTTGGTCACGCCCATGTTTAGAGGTTGATATTACGAAATTCTTGAATTTTACCCAAAATATTACATTTTTGGCAACGCATTAGAGAGTAATTGTTCAAATGCAATTTATTCAATATTTTTGTTGCAAATCGAAAATTTTTTTCTTAATATGTTATGTAGAAAATATTAAGTTCTACATATGATTTACACAAAGTTTTGGGACACACCCACATTTAGAAGCATAGTTCCAAAAAAACCCTTTAAATTTCCAGAAAAACATGGATTTCGACTGCTTTTTAGCCTTACCAAGTATCATCATCATCATCATAATTTTCGAATGCCGCTGACCCTTTAAAAGGGTCGAAGAGCAAGGGTGGCTAAATGGTCTTTCTATCGTTCTCAATCCTCCGCCACCAACTCAAGAGACTCCTGCGCAATCCCCAGGCGGGACTCAGAGAGGTTCTTTACCTGATCCCACCACCTGTTTCTTGGCCTACCAGGGGTGCGACGCGCTCGCATCTCGGCTAGCATGACCTGTCTAGGAAGTCTGTCAGGGGCCATGCGAATAACGTGTCCAAACCATCGAAGAATCGATCGCTCCACTCAGAGAAGTAGCTGCTCAACACCAAGATTCCCACGAAAACTGACGTTTCACACTCTATCCCTTAGAGTAACACCAGCAACGCACCTCAGGAATCTCATTTCGGCAGCTTGTACCCGCGATCTGTTTCTTTCGGTCATAACCCAAATTTCATGACCATAGATGAGGGTCGGAACGAACACTGAATTAGAAAGTGAGATCTGTGCTTTCCCTTACTATTGCTCCAGCTTGGCCAATTCTACACGACAACTCAGTATCCCTCCTTGCATCTTCCGTGAAAAAGACGCCGAGATTCTTAAACTTCTCCACCTGTTTTAATGGAACTCCATTTATGTGCAGGGTACATTGCACAGGAGTTCGGGAAACAACCATCACTTGCGATTTGTTCACGTTTATTTTCATCCCAGCATCACCACAGACGGCTGCAAACCTATCCAGTGCTCGTTGAAGATCCTCTTTGGATGATGCAAGGATGGCCAAATCATCTGCGAAAAGCAGATGGCTCATCCTGATCCCAGCCAATTCGAAGCATTGCTTGCCGAGAGTGCGCTTCACCATCCAGTCCATATATGCTATGAAAAGGGACGGCGACAGAACACAGCCCTGGCGAAGTCCAACGCGCACATCAAAAGGACGGGACACAGCTTCTGAAGTTTCCATACAAAGACTGGTTGGCTTTCAGAAGAGGCCCACTCAGCACATAGTCCTGCAAAGATCTTCACAGTTTATCCTAAGAGACTCGGTCACGCCTTTTCCAGATCTACAAAACACACTTTGGACCGATTTGGCATATTCCCATGCCTTCTCAGGAATAACCTTCAGAGTAAAAAGCTGATCGATTGTGCCTCTGCCAGGCCGTAAGCCGCATTGTTCTTCCCGTAACAAAGGCTAGATTACAGCTCTGGAACGCGTTTGCAACACCTTCGCGAATACTTTTCCCGGAAGACTCAAGAGAGATATGCCCCTATAGTTGGCGCAATCTCTCATGTTCCCTTTTTTCCAAATGGGCACTATAACTCCAGCTTGCAAATCGCTAGGAACCTTCCCGCTATCCCAGGCCACATTAATGACACGTGTTAGCCATTTAACACCATCTTCATCCATTGCCTCGAGCATTTCTGGCTGGATTTGATCAGCTCCAGCAGACTTGCCAACTCTTAGCGATCTAATCGCTTTAGTGACTTCGTCTACTGTGGGACTATTTTCCGCCCTTATCTCGTCAGCAGTGGGAATGCCATCTTCAGTGTCCTGTTGCACTGGAATCCATCTGCGCAAGACATCGCTCTCATTTCAAAGAAGTGTACCGTCCTTGGATCTAACCCCTTGAATGATATTCAACTTCCTTCCTCTGAGCCTGGGAATGGTCTGCCAAAATATCTTGTTCGCAGATCTGTAATCGTGCTCCAACTTTTATCCGAACTTTTTCCATGACTGTTCCTTGGCTGTTCTGACTGCCAGATTGGAGGTCATTCCCGCTTCATTACCTCTTACCGGGCTCGAGAAGTTAAGTTTCTACATTGGAAGCACGCAATGCAGGCTATCTTCTTCTCTCTGATGCCTTCTTGAACTCCAGGCGTTTTAAGACAAGCAGTTCTTTTCTCACCACCAGCCCCAAGGTGCTTCACTCCACAAACACTTCCTGCTGCCAAACAACAAAACAGCTGCCATTCCTCTGCCGCTGCCGAAACATGCTGTGCAAAGGGCTCTCTGAAATCAGAGTCAGCATTCTGCCTTACGAAGTATAGAATAAGAAATAAGATTTTCCACATAAAGAACACCGGGTACTATTTCAAAATTCGTTCAAGTTTTCGGCCACGCCCATTTGTAGAGGTGAATTTCACGAAATTATTGAATTTGAACCAAAAAATTACATTACATTGCTTACATTTTCGCCTTAAACTTGGATATTTTTATGCTTATATTGATTTGCGGTTAAAGGGGTTGGGCATGCCACGCCCCTTTTTAAAAAAAAGGGAATAAAAACTTAAAAGGAAGGATTTTTTTTATTTAAAATGATGCATAAATGGTAACGGGGCGGGGATAGAAAACAAGAAAATAAACGAATGGAAAGGAGAATAGGAATGGAAAGGAGAAAAGGAATGGAAAGGAGAAAAGGAATGGAAAGGAGACTAGGAATGAAAAGGAGAATAGGAATAGGGTATACCTAGGTCCGTTACAGACGGACCGCAGCTATTATATACGCACTGTTGTCCTTAATCATTGGTTTTTATGTAATATTGCATTGTAATTTTCTTTGAAGTAGCCAAAAGAGTTTGGCCTTTTCATTGACCACGCCCACTTTTTTAAGGGATTATAGCTTAAATAGTTTTTATTTTTGCCCGACTTAGGGTATATGAAATTTGATGTATAGTTTGTAACAGTGAAACAGTGAAATAATCACCGTAACAGTAAATCACTGATTTCAACAGTGAAATCACTGTAACAGTGAAATAATCACCCCGCCCGTCCGTATGTAAACAACTTTTAGGTATTAAATTTCAAAGTAGAGAGCCGAAATTTTGTGGGTTGGCTGGAAGTCCATTGGACCAGATCAAGTTTGAAAATAAGCTGAATCTGCCGACAGACACGCCCGGCGGAATTTTAGGCCGAAATGTATGCAACCACCTAGTATAAAGCATTCTACAGTTATATTTTTGTATCTCGCCCACTTTTTGGAGGCGTTGCAGTTTTTATTTGTATGGTCGGGTATTTTGCTATCCGTCGTAGATGGACTGAGACTTTGCATACGCACTGTTGCACTTTCCCACTTGTTTTCAATAAATTTATATGAAATTTGACTTAAAACAAGTGGGAAAGTGCAACGTGCGTATGCAAATACCCGCTTTAGCTTAAAATTACTGTTTTCCAATAAATATAGACGAAATTTGACTAAAAATTGTATGACAAAAGTTGAAGATATTAGCTTTTTCTAACTTTTATGTATATGTTGTATGTGCCTCCGCCCACTTTTGTGGGTGTGTCGTTAAAAATTGTTTTTTTTAGTTATTAAGGCGGAATTATAGGCCGAAATGTATGCAACCACCTAGTATAAGGCATTAGTAAGTGGGGTGCCGTGGCGTAGTGGTTAGTGTGTGCTTACTACGCCGGAGGTCTGGGTTCGAATCCTGCCATCGTCACCTGAAAAAAAAAGACTTGTTCTTTTCACGGCCCCACCTCCGCGAGGGTTTGACAAGCCCTCCGAGAGTATTAATTGTCTTGAAAAACTTCTCAATGTGCCGTTCGGATTCGGCAAAAAATTGTAGGTCCCCTTGTATGTAAAGAAATTAACACACCAGCATACATTGTTGAGAAGTTGGCCCTGGTTCACCTCGAGCTGTTGCGCCACTCTATTTATTTATTTATTTATAGTATAAGGCATTCAACCGTCATATTTTTATATCCCGCCCACTTTTTGAAGGCATGGAAGTTTTGTTTTGGTATATTCGGGTATTTTGCAATCCGTCGTAGATGGATTGAAGCTTTTGCATACGCACTGTTGCACTTTCCTTATTGTTTTTTCACTGCGTTACAAACTATACATCAAACTTAATATACTCTGGGTCGGGTATAAAAAAAAAACAAATGAGTAAGTGCAAAAGTTTGTCTGTGACAAACTTCTATATACCCGACCAAATTCATATATTATTTGTGTGGGCCACGCCCCCAAAAGTGGGCATGGGCTTAAAATGTAAATCAATTTTTTGTAATTTCGTTAGAATAATGAGAAAATACGGTACAAGCGAATATTATTTCAGAAAAAAACAGTTTTTTCCAAAAAACGCCCTTAACACTTTTAAGGGCGTTTTGAGGCGGAGCTCAAAACATTTTATGGAGCAAACTTAGCAAATGGTAATATCTTTAATAATTTTCATAAAGTTTTTTTTCGATTTGGAGTCAGCTTTGCGAGAAATCGGGTTTTTAAAGATCTAACTTGTTAAGAGTGGGCATGGTCGATATTGTGGGCGGTTCCAATTTTTGTCTTGTTCAAGGTCTTAGGCCAATATTGCTCATTACCAAAATCTAAGTTCCTGTGCCTGGTCTAACTTGACCAAAACGCATTTTGAAAAAAAAGTGAAATAGAGGTTGTCTCACATTGAAGCCATTTTCACACTTTGTCTGTGCAACAAAAGAACCAAGTCGTGCACCAAGCTTTAGCTCACTAGACTGATTTTAAAGACCTAAAACCTTCACACGTACAGACGGACGGACGGAGAATCAATCGATTCACCTTTTGGTCTCGATCATATCTCTGAAAGGTCTTAAGGGTCTACGGTGATTATTTTACCGTCTTTCGAACTATGCATTTAAATAAATATACCCTCGGTCGGCTATAAAAATAAATATATGAATACAAGTGAGTAAGTGCAAGAGTTCGTCTGTAACAAACTTCCATATACCCGACCCTTTATACCGTGTAACATCAAATCTTAAATTTTTTTGACCCAAATTCATATATTATTTGTATAGGCCACGCGGCCAAAAGTGGGTCTGGGATAAAAATAAAAATCAATTAATTGTTATTTCGTTAGAATCATGACAAAATGCGTTGAAACGAAAAATTATTGCAGAAAAACCCGATTTTTCCTAAACACGCCCCTAAAAAATAAGCGGAGCTCAAAACTTTGTATGGAGCAAACCTAGCAAATAGTAATACCTTGAATATTTGTTTTGTAATTTTCTTTCGATTTGTAGTAAAATTTCCGAGAAATCGGGTTTTTAAAAATTTAACATAGTAAAAGTAGGCACGGTCGATATTGTGACCAAAAGGCATTTTGAAAGAAAATTTTAGATAGAGTTTGTCTTACATAGAAGCCAGTAGTGGGCGCGGCCGTCGCGGATTTAACCAATTTTCACATTTTGTCTTTACAAAATAAGAACCTAGATATACTCCAAGTTTGAGCGTCCTAGCTCAATTCCAGAGACCTAAAAACTTCATCCATACGGACAGATGGACGGAGGGACATGGCTTAATCGACTCACCCGTCGACCTCTATAATATCTCTAAAAGGTCTTAGGGGTCTACGGTGATTATTTCACTGTGTTACAAACTATGCATTTAAATTAATATACCCTGGGTCGGTATAAAAATTGTTATAACATGTATAAAATAAAAACTATTGGGAGGGTTAAAATCCGCCTAGGCGTATCATTGGATACATTCATTGGATCATAGGATAGGAGCTATATTAAGTTTGATTCATAGTTTGTAACATAGAGAAATAAGCACCGTAGACCCTTAAAGCTTTAAGGGCATATGATCGAAACCGAATTGTAAGTCAAACCAACCATGTCCATCCGCCCGTTCGTAGTTTTTAGGCCTTAAATTTTGAGTAAGGAACTTGAAACTTAATATCTGTTCTTTCTAGGTCCCGAAGCAGTACAAGTGTAAAATTTTTTGAAATCCGCCCACTGACACGCCCACTTTAATTATTAGCATTAAAAATTACAAGTTGTCATAGGAAGCTGAAATTTGGTATGCGATATCATCGCTTAAGTGCATTGTGATTGGCATTTGAAACCAGTGAGTAAGTGTTACAGTGATACGAAGAAGTAACAGTTATAGTGTGTACGCACTAGTAACAAAAAGGTCCGTTGAACACCCCATCCTATCCCACATTGTAAAATGCTAATGTTATTGTTTTTTTGACATTTAATAGAAGTGAAAACTTTGAAAAGGGGGGTGGTTTAGCTGCCCCTAATTACTAACTATGAATTATAACACAGATATTACCAAGTTACACTTAATTGCATGTAACAATGTTATTTTTATACCCGACCCAGGGTATATTAAGTTTGTTGCACAGTAGGTAACGCAGTGAAATAATCACCGTAGACCCCTAAGACCTTTAAGAGATATGAATCCGACATAAGAACCGACAGGAGAATCGATTAAGCCATGTCCGTTCGTCCGTATGTGAACAATTTTTAGGCTTTAAATGTTAAGGCACAGATCTGAAATTTTGTTGGTTGGCTGGAAGTTCATTGGACCAGATCAGGTTTGAAAATTAGCCGAATCCGCTAACAGACTCGCCCACTACAGGCCTGTATGCACGACCATCTGTATGTACGACCATAATTTAAAAAAATACTTTTTCTAAAGTTTAGCTATGTTAGAATAGTGCTAGCGCATTTGTTTTTGGTAGGTAATATTGCCTTTTAATTGACTTTGAAGTGGTCAAAAAATGTTAGCCTTTTCATTGACCACGCCCACTATTTTAAGTGATTTTAATTTAAAATGGCTGTTTTACAATAAACATATATGAAATTTGACTAAAAATTATAAGACAAAAGTTGTAGATATCAGCATTTTCTAACTTTCATGCATAAGTACTATGTACTTGTTTTTTTAAAAGTGTTTTTTTTTTAAACTGTTTTTTTAAGTTAGAAAGGCGGAGTTTTAGACCAAAATGTATGCACCCAACTAGTATAAAGCATTCAGCAGTTATATTTTTGTAACCCGCCCACTTTTTGGAGGCGTGGCAGTTTTTTGGTATGGTCGGGTATTTTCCGTCGAAAATGGACTGAAACTTTTGCATACGCACTGTTGCACTTTCCCACTTGTTTGGTTAAAATTCAATATTTTGTAAAAATCGACCCCTAAAAGTGCGCATGGCTAGAAACTTTGTATGAACGAAATCTGATATTAAGTCTCATTTACCTAATCTGCTAATTTTTATGCCCCATCCAGTCTGATTCACAGTTTGTAACATAGAGAAATAATCACCGTAGACCCCCAAGACCTGAAGGGCATATGATCGAGACCGAAATATAAGTCGAATGAGCCATGTCCGTCCGTCCGTCTGTCGGTTGTTTTTAGGCCTAAGATTTTGAGCTAGGAACTTGAGACTTGATTTGATATCTGTTCTTTCTAAGTCCCGAAGCAGTACAAGTGTAAAATTTTTTGAAATCTGCCCACTGACACGCCCACTTTGCTTATTAGCATGAAAAATCAAAGTTGTCGTAGGAAGCTGAAATTTGGTGTACAATATCCTCGCTTACGTGTATTGGGATGGGGTCAATTGGGATGGGGTATCCAACGATTCGCCCAGGCAGATTGTAACCCTCCCACTAGTTTTGTTTCATTTTCTTTTTATACCCCATCCCATTGGATTTTTTTTTTTTGAACACTAGGGTGGACGGAGGCTTAAACTCCAAAATCTTTCAAATATACCAATACGCCCACTACAGCAGGTATATAATACCCAAGTAGCCGATATTGGCTATGCCCCATTTCCACGTGCAATAAAACCATCCATTTATGAGAGTCACTATGAAACTGCCAGAACGCACTTCATAGTAGTAAATTTTCGCTCTCTCAGAAAACTTCTTGACTACAACTAAGTTAACTTAACAAGTAGTTTACGCTTCCGTAGTGCTTAGCGCATTGGGTAGGCTGCTATCCAGTGAATGCACCTACTAAAGTTCATTTGTGCGGCTTCACCCTGCGTCGATAGATCGAAGGGACTTGTTCTTGAGAGTACGTTGAGAGTACGTATCATTTCATTGTTGCAATGAACATGAAGGCGAGCATTAAGCTTTCGAGCAAAGTTTGTTACTTCTTCGCTCACGGTAGCTATTCCTAAATCTCTGTGAATATCACTTATCCTAATATACCATGGAGCATTCGCAATTGCTCTTAGTGTCTTGTTTTGGAAAGTCTGCGACATGGACATGTTGCTCGGCTTGGTACAACCCAAAGATGTATTCCGTATGTCAAAGACGGCTTTTACGCCTGCCTTTACAATAGCAGTTTGTTATATATGCGTAATTTCGAAAATCTTCAGATAAGCCAATACATTTCCCTGAGCCTTATCTCGAGCTCGTCACGCTTCTCCTTTACGTGTGGCTTCCACCTAAGGTTAGCGTCAAGTGTCATCCCTAGATATTTCACTTCGTTTGCATAAGGTTTTTGTGCAGAGTTTATGAACAGAGGGAAATTGTTAACCCTACTGTAAGTAAAATTCACTTGCGTAGACTTGTTCTTGTTAAGAGCGATTCTCAAAGTCTTTGTCCAGACACAAATTCTGTCCGATGCTCATTGGAGAGAGAAACGAGAAACTCGTTGATGATTTGACTGATTCACCTGTTGCCAGGATGCCGTATCGTCCGCAAACGTGGCCACGACTGTCTCGTCATCTAGAGGTATGTCCCTTGTGTCGAGCAGGAACAGGGTTGGACCAAGGACGCTCCCCTGTGGTACGCCAGCCCGAATTTGCTTGAAATTCGAGTATTCACTACTACACCTAACACGAAAGAATCTGCTTTCAAGATAATTTTCCAATATTTTAAGCTTTTCTTCTGGCAAGTTTTGCTTTATTTTTTTAGCAAAACTTGCCAGAAGCAATACTACGAGGCACGTGCTCATAGTAGTGTGAGATTCTTACTCACTAAAAAACCTCCCATTTTCCGTCAGACTACGACTAAGTTTCCTTAAGAACTAGTTCAAGCTTCTGTAGTAATCGCATGTGGCAGGCTTCCCTCCAACGAAAGCACCTACAATACCGTCAATTTATGCGGTTTCATCTTATGCTGCTAGATCTAACGGTCTCACTCGTTGTAGTCGGCACGTAAGATTTGTCTGATCCAAAGTTCGGATAATTTCATTGTTGCAGTATCCGCGAAGTCGAGTACTAAGTTTGCGAGCAAAGTTTGTTACCTCGTCACTCACGGGTGCGATTCCTAGGTCTCGGTGTAGATCGCTATTTCTTATGTACCATGGAGCATTAATGATTGCTCTGAGTGTCCTATTTTGAAAAGTTCCTAAAATAGATATTTTGCTTGGTTTAGTACAACCCCAGAGTTGTATACTGTACGTCCAAGATGGTTTAAGCACTTGCTTATACAAAAGCCGTTTGTCATATACGCTTAGTTTCGAAAATTTTCCGATAAGCCAATTCATTTCTCTTAACCTGATTTCGAGCTCGTCGCGTTTCTTTTTAACGTGCGGCTTCCATTCAGGTTTTGAGTCTAGAGTCGTTCCTAGATATTTCGCTTCATTTGAGTACGGGATTTGTACGGAGTTAATGAATAATGGTTTGTTGTTTATCTTTTTATAAGTAAAGTTAACATGCGTTGACTTAGTAACATATTTCGCTCGAAGGCTAAATGCTCGCCTTCATGTTCATTGCAACAATGAAATGATCCGTACTCTAAACGAGACTCTTTACGACGTAAACAACGAGCGACGACTACAAAGAACAAGACCCTTCGATCTAGCGACATAGGGTGAACCCGCATGAATGAACGGCTTAGTAGGTGCATTCACTGGAAAGCAACCTATCCAATGCGATTAACACTACGGAAGCGTAAACTACTTGTTAAGTTAACTTAGTTGTAGTCAAGAAGTATAATGAGAGAGCGAAAATTTACTACTATGAAGTGCGTTCTGGCAGTTTCATAGTGTCTCTCATAAATGGGTGGTTTTTTAGCACGTGGAAATCGGGCATAACCAATATCGGCTACTTCGGTATTATATACCTGCTATAGTGGGCGTATTGGTATCTTTGAAAGATTTTGGAGCTTTAGCCTCCGTCCATCCTAGTATTCAAAAAAAAAAAAAATGCGTTGACTTAGTCTCGTTAAGGACGACTCGCCAGCTCTTCGTCCAGTCGCATATTTTGTCTAAAGCGCGCTGAAGTTTCCCAGTTGACAATTCAACTGTCGTTTCAATAGCGGAAATAGCAGTGTCGTCAGCAAACTTAGCTTAAATTGTTTAGGGTTTTTAACCCTCATCGTAGGGTTTGTCTCTTGTAAAAAGCAAAAATAATATTGGGCCTAGAATGCTTCCTTGCAGGACACCGGCATTTATCTCTTTGAATTCCGAGTACTCATTTTCGTACCTTACGCGAAAGATTCTGTCTTCAAGGTAAGACTCTAAGATTCTATAGAGTTTTTCTGGTAAGTTCAGCCTTAACTTGTACTTCAGGCCTTCGTGCAATACCTTTTCGAAGGCTTCCTATATGTCGAGAAAAGCGCTTGTTCATATCTTTTTCGCTTCCTGAGCTTTTTCGATTTCGTTTGTTATTCGATAGACCTGGTCGATTGTTGAAAGCTTTTTTCTAAATTCGGCATCAATCGTCTTGCTTCAATGATTTGTCGCAACCTTTTAAGCAACAGTTTCTCGAATAGCTAAGATATTATCGGCAGTAGCGAAATAGGTCTGAATGACTTTTTGTCGTTCGGACATTTTTCTGGTTTCGGAACCATTATGACCTCGGCCATTTTCCATTGCCTTGGAACGCATAAAATTCTCATGGAAGCGTAAATGATATAGAGTAGCTTGACCAAAGCTTTTCTCAGTAGCTCCTTTAGAATTTCGCTAGTAATTAAGTCGTAGCCAATTAAGTTCAGCCAATGACACGGTTTTATTCTATAAATATCTTGTACCACATAAGAATTGAGCTCCTTGATCAACGGTTCCCCGTCAAATGGTTTGAATGTTTCTTCTAGGTAATCTGCAAATAAATCCGCTTTTTCTTTGTCTTCTCTTGCCCATTCGCCGTTGGCTTTTCTTAATGGCGCAGAATGTACTATAGGCTTCTTAACAGACTTCAATGCTTTCCAAAGAGAGTAGTTCGAACCTTTATTGGCAGTCAAACTTTCGAGGTGAGCAGTAGTCTCGCGACTTTTAAAATCTTAAAGTTCGTGCTTCAGTTTGTTAAAGAGGTGGTTCAAGGTGTTGTTGTTAGTTTATCTAGGCGCTTTTTTCATTTTTGCTAGGCCTGCGCCGATTTTCAAAATAACTGCCGAGTGGTCTGAACAGAGATCAAAGCGTTCTTCTACGTTCGTAAGGTAACGAGGTATCCCCTTGGCGATAAAGAAGTCGACGAGATCAGGTATTTTATTTCTGTCGGTTGGCCAATATGTTGGCTTTCCCGTCGATAAGAAGACCACGCCTCGTTTTGCATTTGCTTAAAAGAGGACTCTGCCTCACGTTGATTTGCACCGTGAGCCCCAAAAAGTATTTTTCGTGTTAAAGTCCCCGCCGATGATAAAACTTTGACCCAAGTGAATCAAAGAGCAGAACAAAATCTTCATCTGCCATCCGATGCTGCGGAGAAAAATAGTTCGTCGCGATGTTGTAATCTATGTGACTTAATTTTACTGAGACTGAGGTTATTTACATAGAGTCAAGTTCTATTTCTTCTTTTTTGGAGTGCTTAGTGCAGTCTTTAGTGTAGAGAGAGGATCCACCTCTCGAATTTTCTGAAGGATAATGCGCGTGATAGCCAATGTAACCTTTTATTTTGCGTGCCGAACCCTTTTTAAAGTAGGTTTCCGAAATCAATATTCAATCACATTTTCTTCCGTAGGAATACTTCTAGTTCGTCAATTTTTTGCAATAGGCCGTTTGCATTTCATGTAATTATTTTGATTGACTTTCTCATGTTCATGATTTTTTATTATATGCTTTTCGAGGTTTGAGCTCGAGCTCGCTTAATTTGTTAAATATTACTTGATTAAGTTTCGTCTGTTGCTCAAGTTTTTCGAGAATCATGCCTAGAATTTGAGAAACCGAATCTGATGCGGCCGATTGTGGCTTACATTCGCGTGACGCGACTTGAGCGTACGATCTTGGACCAACAAGTGTGGATTCTTCCTGTGGATTATTGACTCCGGTGGGAACTAGGATCAGCGACGTTTTCTTGCGTATTTTGAATTTTGCCATTAATCAATCCCGCACCCCTTGTCGACTTAGGGGTTTTTGGCTTATCTACTTTAGGAGGTTTTAGGCTTGGGCCCTAATTTTCAATATTTTTTTTGGAGCTTCATGTCGTTTTTGTAACTCTATGGCAATTTCGCAACTTCGGTAGCTTGCTGGGTGACTTCCCCTGCAATTGGCGAAAACCGCGGGGCCCGACTGCTGACATTGCAATCCGTCGAGAGATGTTCGCCAGCGCATTTTACGCATCACGGTTTTTTCTGGCAGTGCGCTTGCGTGTGTCGGAAATCTTGGCATCGCTTACATTGGGGAACTAGCCTGTTGCCCTTCCGCTTGGGCCCGATTTTTACCTTGATGTTAAGGATTGATTTAATTTTGTAGATTTCGTTAATATTCTCAGTTATATCAAAAGAAAGCATAAAAATTTGAAGCCGCTCTCTTTTTTGATTATGTTCACGGCGTCAAGAATTTTAAAGCATTGGGCTTGAACGTCTTGTATTATTTCGTCCTAAGTACAGAATGGGTGTAGTCCCCTCGCGATAACCTGCAGCGGCTTTTCGAGGTGATTTTCATAAGTAAACCTTTGCATTTTCTCTAAATTCAACTTTTGTGACAGTGACCGATAGGCATCAGAGTCATTGACGTCAACTTTCCATACGTTGTGCCGAAGTGATGGTAAGTTATATTTCGTCTCAAGAGTATTTTTAAGGATGTTTCGCAACTTTCCGTAGTCCGCGATCCCAACGACAATTATTGCAGGTGGTCGGCGGTTTTTTCTTGGGGTATTCTTGTCGCTTTTTTTGGTACGACTGGTGTCTCTTCTTTTTGCTGCACGGTTTCTACTTCGGGTAAAGAACCGGCCTTCCGTTTCTTGGTAAGCCTTTTCCTAAAGACCGGATTCGTTTCGCATGCAAGCTCTTCCTCGTCCGTCTTTTATTCAGATTGCCGTTTCGGCGCTTCCTCGCATTCTATAGTACCACGGGGGTTCCGTAAGGCTTCGTTTTCTTTACGTAGCGAATCTACTTCGCTCTTAAGCTCGTAGTAGAGGCGTTCCTTTTCATTAAGCTTAGCATGGAGCTCGTTGTTTTCCGCTTCAAAACCGGCGGATTTCCTTTCCCGGAGACCTTCGATCCAGCTGGTGGAGATCGAGGTACCCTTGATTTTTCAAGAAGGGATTTATAAGCAATAAATGGCTCTCTCCAGAATCCGTAGAGCCTACCTCCGAAGAGGGTGGATTTGCCAGTGAAACTGGATTGCCAGTTAATATTACCAGGGGTAATATTATCTTTTGTTTTGTCCGTTGCATAGTTTGCATGCGCTACGCGCTTGGCATACGGAGGGTGGATTTTAGTCGCCTCTTACGACAGGCATGCCTTACCACGGGTATATTCTAACCCCTACCCGAAGGGGTTAAGTTTTGCTGTAGCTTATTTTTCAAGCCTTCGTGCCATACCTTGTCGAAGGCTTGCGATACGTCGACATATTGTTTTCTCTTCCAAGGCTTTTTCAATTTAATACGTTATTCTGTAGACTTGATCTATTTATATCTGTATTTATTAAAATAAGACCGCTATTCACATTAAGATAAATCTTATTAATTAATGATAGCCTTAATGTTAAGTTAAAAAATTTTAAATAAGCATATATATAAGCTTAAGCTTAGAAGAAAACTATAAAATAATATAAAGACTAAATTCTAAAATTTAAGTCCTAAATGAAGTACCTGTTGTAAGTGTTAGCGGAGATATTTGTGTTAGTATGGGTCAAGGTACCTCGAAGTAGGTGTTTTCTTAAATTCACAATAAGTGGTATCAAAATTTGAGACAGGCCCATACTGTAGAACAATTTTTTTCTTCAAATATACCCAAAAATCTTGTGTCAAAATATTTGCATCGAATTTGGAAACACCCTGTATTATTGTATATAACATTAAGTATGTAAAGAAATCAACACACCAGCCAACATTGTTGAGAAGTTGGCCCTGGTTCACCTCGAGCTGTTGCGAACTGTTGGCCCACTCTACCATGTAAGTGTGTCATTAAAAACAACTCCCTGATTTTTGGCAGTTCTGGTATATGGGTCGTTGACCAAGTGTGATGGGCGGCAAGACCGAAATGTCTAGTGGGTTTCTATTCATTGCAAGGACTTTAGATTTTGCGGGATTTAGGCTGAGGAAGTTACGTTCGGCCCAAAGAAGGATATCATTTAACTCTTTGTTTATCTCTGCAACGACTTCACGCAAACCATCAACAGGACCATCGGCGTACATATGGATCAGGGAACGTCGAGAAATCAGAGACAAATCATTGATTGAAGTTTTTTCCCGTCAAATACGTTTGAATTTGTTTTAAAACTACTTTTTCGAATAGCTTACTCAAAAAAGGCAGAATGGAAATAGGTCTATGCTCTTAATTTCCTTTTTTGGGAATTGGAATAATTTTTGCCTTTTACCATTCATGTGGATTTTCAGAGGTGGTACTAATACAATTGAAAACATGAGTCAATGCCGGCAGAACGTATGGGAGCAGAAGTTTTACGAATCTGGGATCGATACCGTCAATGCCTGTTTCATTGGACTTTATATATAATACAGCCTCAACAACATCTGTATTACTCACACATACGAACCCAAAAGATTCATTTGGGGCGCTAATTTCCGATGGGTCAAAGGTAGTTAGTTCAGTTTCCCTTGCGAGAGATGATGGCGCTGTGCCAAATTTTTTATTAAGAAGGTCACAATCAATGTCATCAAACACTTTGGGGTTCTCTTTACCAATTTTGAGTTCTTTTAAGGTTTTCCATGTACTCTTTGTCGACCTACTTTGACTAAACCGATTTTCGTAGTAAGTGGTTTTCGCTACTTTTATCTCTAACACTGGTTGGTTACGCAAACGGCAGTAATCGCGGTGCAATATTCCGATTTTGTATCACCTCCAATTATTATAAGCCCTATCTCGATCTTTCATCAGTTGCATAATACTACTGCTTAGCCAAGGCGGCGATGATCTACGAACAACTTTTGACTTCAGTGCAACGTATTTATCGAAAAGGAATTTCACCTGCTCTTGAAAAATCGTACTTAATCATTTACTGACTGTATACAGCGAACATTATTCCAATCGGTACACTGCAAATCATGCACCAAGCTTTGATAGTTTATATTCTTAAAATCGCTGAACTGGTTTTTTTGAAAATCTTCGTGTCTGAAGAAGCCAGGGGCTGAGGTTTGCTTATATAGTATAATCTTTTTTATGTCCCTGGAAATGTGTAGGAACAATAGTATTAACTGGAAACAAACAAAGCGGTTTGAAACTATTTAGAAAATTCGAGGTATATTAAATATCGATACTTAAATATCGATTAAGTTGCAATTGAGATCGCCACATAGAACAACATGCAAGGCGCTACAAGAGTATTGTTCCAATACATTCACTATTGAAAAATAGTTTACATATTGATTTGCTCTGTACGCAGTACCTTACAATATTTTTTCAGTCTCGCAAATGATGTAAGCAAAGCAATAATCAAGCCTGGTGTCCTGCGCTGATTTACAAACGGGCGTTAATTTAAGACCTTCGCGAATATAAATTGCAGAGCCTCCTCCGCTACGACCTATTCTGTCGCCACGGTAAATTCCAAAACCTGACATGTCACTATTGTCAATATCGGGGTGGAACCAGGTTTCAGATACACAGACAACATCAAACTTAGATCCCACAAAGAGATATTTAAATTCTTCTAGTTTCAAACTCTTGTACAAGCTTTGTGTATTTAAATGACAAATTTTTAAACCTTGTTTTTGTGCACAGAGAATACGAACCATGGAATGCATGTTCTCGTTTCTATGATTACCTGTGGGACTTCCTCCAACGTTACTTAAAATGTTGGCAATTTTTCTTTTTTAAGGAGAGTGAGAGGAGACACAAATCATGAGGAACATTCAAAGATTTCATTGGCCAGCAAGTATTTACAAGAAAAAAATGAGCAGGAGACGTTGTTTTTATAAAGAAAAAATTATCAAACAAGTAGTAGCAAATAAAACCTACGTATAAATAAAAACAATAAATTACATAAAACTGCAGTCATCTCAGAATGTTTCAGCATCTGCGGCATCAGCAACAGCACACAAGTCTTTGGAGCTTTCGACAAGATAGCTTTTTGAGTTGGCTGATTTCTTAACGTAAAGAAATCCATGTTTTGTGTGTGCAGCGAATAGTTGGTTTTTTTTGCCTGAGAGCAAGAGCAATGTGTACCAAAGTGCGTGTTTGCCTGGTCAAGCTTTCGTTGAGGTAACATCTGGCCTCGGACGCAATGCCGAGATCGTGGAGACGCAGGTGGGATGCACTTCGTTTGCGGTAGTTTGCAGCAGCAGCAAGTACAGTGTTTCTTTCTTGTGGGCTGTTGAATTTTAAAATGATTGGCGGTGTTGTTGTGCTGTTGTTTTAATTTTCTGCATTTATGTTAACGCGGAAAACGTTAACTGAAGAAGGCGGCTTGCAATCAATGGTGCGCAATATGTGATTAAAGATTTTCTTCAAATTCTCGTTCGGAAGTGTTGGTACTCCAAACAGCACGGCATCACAAGTCTCTTTTCTCTCCAGTGCATTTAGCCGTTGCTCAATGGAAGCGATTTATGCACGGTGCAGCTTAGCAGCTGTTTTAGTCTCTTCTTCGATGATGTCAATCCGTTCAGCGGGGTGTGATATCGTTCGTTTACATCGTCAAAGCGCCTGTCCCTGTCTTTGATTTCTTCGATCTTTGAAAGAAAATCGCAACGCATTTTGTCGATTTCCTCTGCGAAGCCAAGCCTTAAAGAATCAGCTTGCTTTTTCAGATGTTTGTCCAATGTTTTGGCTGTGAGAGCATTTTCTTCATTTTTATGCATTACAGGGGTGCAAGTTTCATTTTTAGGCGTTGATGGGGTGCCCTTTAGAGCAGCCTTTGAGCGAGTTGCTGACATGGGAAGGAAAACGAGCGAACTTTTGCGGTAATGGGTACAGGGGCAACGGAAAAAAACAAAAACTATGGAACTTCAGGTCGGAAAAACAGAACAAAACTTTGATGATTATGGTCTCATTGGTAGTCTTTGGCGTCAAGTAATCAGCGGATATAAGTTCAGTTTATTTAATTAGGGGGTGCCGTGGCGTAGTGGTTAGTGTGTGTGCTTACTACGCCGGAGGTCTGGGTTCGAATCCTGCCATCGTCTCCTTAAAAAAAGACTTGTTCTTTTTCACGGTCCCCACCTCCGTGAGGGTCTGACAAGCACTCCGAGAGTATCATTTGTCTTGAAAAACTTCTCAAAGTGCCGTTCGGATTCGGCAAAAAATTGTAGGTCACCTTGTATGTAAAGAAATTAACACACCAGCATACATTGCTGAGAAATTGGCCCTGGTTCACCTCGAGCCGTTGCACCACTCTATTTATTTATTTATTTATTTATTTCATTAGACTTTTTGCACAATTTTTTTAATTATTCGCCAATAAAATCCGGCGAAATTAAATGATAATGTTGGACGCAAAATATACTTTGACTTCTCTACTGTGGAATGGTTAGAAAGTCTGAAACCGAATTGATGATCCGGGATCAAACGTCTTTCTGCAATTATTGGTTGTAATCGCTTCGAATACTTTCGATATTATCGTCATAAGCGATATGGGCTTATAAGATTTTTTATCATTTGCACATTTCCCCGGTTTCGGAAACATAATGACTTCAGCAACTTTCCATTGCCTTGGAACGTATAGAAGTCTAAGAGAAGCGTTTATCATATAAAGTAGCTTGACTAGTGTCTTTTTTGGTAGTTCTTTCAATATTTCGCCAGTGATCAGGTCGTAGCCCAGGGCCTTATTATTTTTAAGTTTGCTTATTGTCTGTCGGAGTTCAACTAATGAAACTTTTTTCATTCTAAGGCTATCGGGTTCCGCGTTTTTGTTTTGAACGTCTGCCAACGGCGGACCTTCGAAACGCTTCAATGTTTCTTCTAAATGTTCAGCAAACAAGTTCGCTTTCTCTTTGTCTTCTCTTGCCCATTCGCCGTTAGCTTTTTTTATTGGTGCCGAGTGGATTATAGGTTTCTTGATAGACTTAACTGCCTTCCACAGCGAGTAGTTTGAGCTCCCGACAAGCTTTCAAGGTATTTAGTGGGCTCACGATTCTTAAAATCTTGCAACATTTCTTTCAGTTTGTTAGAGTTCAAGAGGGTTTTGTCTGGGGGAGCTTTCGTGCCTTGCCATCTTGTACGCGCTCTTCTCTTTTCACGAATGAATTCTTTGATTTCGAGTGGATATGATGTGCGTACATGCCCGTCGGTGCTAACTGCGTTCTTTGGGACGAAGTGTTGTTCATAGCAGCACTCTGAATTGCTTCAATGAATTTGTCAACTGTTTCTAACTCGAAAGGAGTTCTTAATGGCACATTCAAGCCAACACCCTCCTCACAGTCCTTCCTGAAAGCGTCCCAGTTCATGTTTTTGCTAGCTAATCTGGGAGCTGTTTCTTTTTTCGCCACTCTTCCCCCCATCTTCAAGATTACTCCTGAGTGGTCTGAGCCAAGATCATAACAACCTTTGATTCGCGTAAGGCGTTTGGGGTACCCTTTAGTGATGAAAAACTCGACAAGGACAGGTTTTTTTTTACTGTCGGTTGGCCAATATGTTGGCTTCCCTTGGAGAAAGAGTCCACCCCACGTTTCATACTGTTTATACCCCATCCCATAGGCTAGGAGGTATATTTAGTTTGTCACATAGTTTGTAACACGATGAAATAATAATGGTAGACCCCCAAGACCTTAAGGGCATATGATCGAGTCCGAATTCTGAATCGAATGAGCCATGTCCGTCCGCCCGTCCGTCTGTATGTCACATGTTTTTAGGCCTTAAATTTTGAGCTAGGGTGCTGAAACTACGTAAGGTTCACTTCACGCGAAGCAGTACATGTGTAAAAATTTTTGAAGTCCGTTCAAAGACACGCCCACAATCGGTCTAAATGTGCATCTACCTCCAGAGTTTTTAAAACGGTAAGACGTTCTAAAAAGTTGAAATTTGACATTTAGTATCTCCTAATGAATGTAAGGCACAAAAAACTGGCGTACCCCAGGGAAGCGTCCTCGGTCCGACTCTGTTCCTGCTCTACACAAGAGACATACCTCCAGATGACGAGACTGTCGTGGCCACGTTTGCGGACGATACGGCCATCCTGGCAACAGGTGAATAAGTCGAGTCATCAACGAGAAACCTCCAATGAGCATTGGACAGAATTCGTGTTTGGACGAAGACTTGGCGAATCGCTCTTAACGAGAACAAGTCTACGCATGTAAATTTCACTTACAGAAGGGTTAACACTTTACCTCTGTTCATAAATTCTGCACAAATACCTTATGCAAATGTAGCGAAATATCTAGGGATTACACTGGGCGCTAAACTTAAGTGGAAACCACACGTAAAGAAGAATCGTGACGAGCTCGAGATTAGGCTCAGGGAAATGTATTGGCTTATCGGAAGATTTTCGAAGTTAAGCATATATAACAAACTGCTCTTGTACAGGCAGGTGTTAAAGCCTTCCTAGAAATACGGTATACAACTTTGGGGTTGTACCAAGCCGAGCAACATGTCCATGTTGCAGACTTTGCAAAACAAGACACTAAGAGCAATTGTGAATGCCCCATGGTATATTAGGAATAGTGATATTCACAGAGATTTAGGAATACCTACCGTGAGTGAAGAAGTAACAAACTTTGCTCGAAAGCTAAATGCTCGCCTTCATGTTCATTGCAACAATGAAATGATCCGTACTCTAAACAAGACTCTTGATGATGTAAACAACGAGCGACGACTACAAAGAACAAGACCCTTCGATCTAGCGACTTAGGGTGAAGCCGCACGAATGAACGGCTTAGTAGGTGCATTCACTGGAAAGCAACCTATCCAATGCGATTAACACTGCGGAAGCCTAAGCTACTTGTTAATTTAACTTAGTTGTAGTTAAGAAGTATTATGAGAGAGCGAAAATTTACTACCATGAAGTGCGTTCTGGCAGTTTCATAGTGTCTCTCATAAATGGGTGGTTTTTTAGCACGTGGAAATCGGGCATAACTTATATCGGCTACTTCGTATTATATACCTGCTATAGTGGGCGTATTGGTATCTTTGAAAGATTTTGGAGTTTAAGTCTCCGTCCACCCTAGTATTCAAAAAAAAAAAAAAAAACTGTTGCACTTTCCCACTTGTTTTAAGTAAAGCTTACATGTGTTAACTAAGTCTCGTTTAGGACAGTCGCATATTTTGTTTAAAGTGCGCTGAAGTTTTCCTGTTAAAAGTTTTCCTGTGAGAATAGCACTATCGCCAGCGAACGTAGCTTAAATTATTCCCTTTTCGTGGGATATATCTCTAGTATAAAGCAAAAATAATATTGGGCCGAGAACGTTTCCTTGCAGGGCACCGGCATTTATTTCTTTGAATTCTGAGTACTCATCTTCGTACCTTACGCGAAAGATTCTGTCTTCAAGGTAAGATTCCAAGATTCTATAGAGTGTTTCTGGTAAGCTAAGCCTTAACTTGTACTCCAGGCCTTCGTGCCACACCTTGTAGGTGGGTGGGGTGCCATGGCGTAGTGGTTAGTGGCTGTGCTTACTACGCCAGAGGTGTCTGGGTTCGAATCCTGCAAAAAAAAAAGGCTTGTTCTTTTTCACGGTCCCCACCTCCGCGAGGGTCTGACAAGCCCTCCAAGAGTATTAATTGTCTTGAAAAACTTCTCAAAGTGCCGTTCGGATTCGGCAAAAAATTGTAGGTCCCCTTGTATGTAAAGAAATTAACATACCAGCATACATTGTTGAGAAGTTGGCCCTGGTTCACCTCGAGCTGTTGCGCCACTCCATTTACTTTTTATATTTATAGTTATTAAGTCGTAGCCAGGGGCTTTGTTGTTCTTCATATTATTTATCGTTTGAGGAAGTTCAGCCAATACGGTTTTTATTCTATAATTATCTTGTACCGCATAGGGATTGAGCTCCTCGACCAACGGTTCCCCGTCAAACGGTTCGAACGTTTCTTCTAGGTAATTTGCAAATAAATCCGCTTTTTCTTTGTCTTCTCTTGCCCATTCGCCGTTGGTTTTTCTTAATGGCGCAGAATGTACTTTAGGCTTCTAACGGACTTCAATGCTTTCCAAAGAGAGTAGTTCGAACCTTTATTGGCAGTCAAACTTTCGAGGTGAGCAGTAGTCTCGCGACTTTTAAAGTCTTGAAGTTCATGCTTCAGTTAGTTTGGGAGGTGGTTCAAAATGGTCTTATCCGGGGGTGCTCGCAAATGTTGCAATCTCTTGCGCAATCTCCTCTTTTCGCACTATTAGCTCTTCTATTTCTCGAATATATATTGTTCCGCTTTTCGATAATTCGGACCTCCGAAAAGAAGTGTTATTCCACGCCGCGCTCTGAATAACTCTCAAGAGTTTTTCTAGTTCGTCTTCTATTTCAAGTGGCGTTTTGAGCGGTACATTTAAAGCATTTTGTTTCATGCTTTTCTAAATTAGGCTTAAGGCCAGTCAAAATTGCGTTTTTCTGGAAAATTTTAGATTTCTCTTCAATTCCTACTCCAAATATGGGCGTGGCCCAAAGTCTTGTATGAACAAAATATAGAAATAAGCGTTTTATACATCAAATACTAAGCAAAATTTTTTCAATTTTTGGCAAAAATATTGAGTAAACAGCATTTGAAAATTTACCTTTAAAATAGATGCTACGCCACAATCGGTATAAATGTGCAACTACCTCCAGAACTTTCAAAACTGTAAGACGTTCTAAAAGACTGATATTCGGCACTTAGCATTTCCTGATGAATGTTAGACACAAAAAAGAAAAATTAAATTGATAAGCGTATCAATTTTCCATGCTTCTTAGTAAAGTGGGCGTGTCAGCAGGCGGATGTCAAAAATGTTTACACTTGTACTGCATCGGGACATAGAAAGTACAGAAATAAAGTTTCAAGCTCCGAGCTCAAAATTTAAGGCCTAAAAACTACCGACACACGGACGTACGGACAGACGAACATGGCTCATTCTACTGACAATTCGGTATCGATCATATGCCCCTAAGGTCTTGGGGGTCTACGGTGGTTATTTCTCTATGTTACAAACTATGAACCAAACTTAATATACCTTATATCCTAGGGGATGGGGTATAAAAAACGATGTTATTGAAAAGGGGTGGATTCCACGCCCCTTTTTAAGGGAGAAGATTCTTTAACTTAGGAATTCAAATTGAAACTGAAATTAAACTTGTGGGAGGGTTACAATCCGCTTAGGCGAATCGTTGGATACCCCGTCCCAATTGACCACTGTCAAGCTCCGAATTTTGTCATAAATCTTGGTTGTTAAATTTCAGTTTCATTCAACTTCAATTGTTTTAAGAATTTCTCAGTTAAGAATCTTCTCCCTAAGAAAGGGGCGTGGTATACACCCCTTCTCAATAACATCGTATTTTTTTCTATATTTTTTATCAGAACTGGTTTACACGT
Source organism: Neoascia interrupta (assembly GCA_947623515.1). Classification (NCBI taxonomy): domain Eukaryota; kingdom Metazoa; phylum Arthropoda; class Insecta; order Diptera; family Syrphidae; genus Neoascia; species Neoascia interrupta. Next base: position 127,834,442 of record OX392462.1, read on the forward strand.
GTTGATTGCATTTTCATATTAAAAATTTGGTTTATACTTAATAACGGCCCCAAAAGTGGGCGTGGTGAAAATTTATTCACTTTAGTTGGTAGCTTACGCACATATCTGAACATTAGATAGTGCAAGTTTTTTGGATTTAAAACAAATATATCAAATAAAAACCGTTTATTAGAATGCATATTAAGTAGGACCACGCCTACAACGGGGCGGTATTCGCTTTTTTCTTTAATTGCCAATCACAATACACTTAAGCGAGGATATCGCATACTAAATTTCAGCTTCCTGCGACAACTTTGATGCTTCATGCTCATAAGTAAAGTGGGCGTGTCAGTGGGCAGATTTCAAAAAATTTTACACTTGTACTGCTCCTAGAAAGAACAGATATCAAGTTTCAAGTTACTACCTAAAAATTTACGGCCTAAGAACTACCGACACACGGATGGACGGACGGACGGACATGGCAACCTTAAGGTGTTGCGGGTCTACGGTGATTATTTTTCTATGTTACAAAATATGAATCAAACTTAATATGCCTCCTATCCTATGGGATGGGATATAAAAATATAAACAAAGCTAGTGGGAGGATTACAATCCGATGTACCTTATTTGCCTTAAATCCAAAAAACTTGCACTATAAAATGTTCAGATATGTGCGCAAGCTATCATCTCAAATGAATAAATTTTTGCCACGCCCACATCTGGGGGCGTTTTAAGGTAAAAAATCAAATTTTTAATATAAAACTGCGAGCAACACGTGTATACCACATTTCATAAAAAATATGATAATAACTAGTGGGAGGGTTACAATCCGCTTAGGCGAATCGTTGGATACCCTATCCCAATTGACCACTTTCAAGCTCCGAATTGTGTCATAAATCTTGGTTGTTAAATTTCAATTTCTATGAACTTCAACTGTATTTAGAATTTCTCAGTTAAAAAATCTACTCACTTAAAAAGGGGCGAGGCATCCACCCTTTTTCAATTACATCGTTTTTCTGTTTACATTTTTTATGAGAAGTGATATACAATTGGGGTGCCGTGGCGTAGTGGTTAGTGTGTGTGCTTATTACGCCGGAGGTCTGGGTTCAAATCCTGCCATCGTCACCTAAAAAAAAAGACTTGTTCTTTTTCACGGTCCCCACCTCCGCGAGGGTTTGACAAGCCCTCCGAGAGTATTAATTGTCTTGAAAAACTTCTCAAAGTGCCGTTCGGATTCGGCAAAAAATTGTAGGTTCCCTTGTATGTAAAGAAATCAACACACCAGCATACATTGTTGAGAAGTTGGCCCTGGTTCACCTCGAGCTGTTGCGCCACTCTATTTATTTATTTTATTTTTGATATACACGTCTTGATTGCATTTTCACATTAAAAATTTGGTTTATACTTAAAGGCGCCCCCAAAAGTGGGCGTGGCAAATATTTATTGATTCGAGTTGATAGCTTACGTACATATTTGAAGATTTTATGGTCCAAGTTTTTTGGATTTAAAGCAAATATATGAAATAAAAACCGTTTATTAGAATGCATATTAAATATGACCACGCCTACAAGGGAGCGGTTTTCGCTTTTTTCTTAAATGCCAATCACAATATACTTAGGCGAGGACAACTTGTACCGAATCAGCTTCCTACGACAACTTTGAGGCCTACACACGGACGGACGGACGGACATAGCTCATTCGACTAACAATTCGGTCTAGATCATATGCCCTTAAGGTCTTGGGGGTCTACAGTGATTATTTTTCTATGTTGCAAACTATGAATCAAACTTAATATACCTGCTATCCTAAGGGATGATTTATAAAAGTTATGTTATTGAAAAGGGGTTGCTGCCACGCCCCTTTTTAAGAAAAAATATTCTAAACTGACAAATTCTCAACACAATTAAAGTTAATAAAAACTGAAATTTAACAACCAAGATTTTTGACGCATTTTGGAGCTTGACAGTGGTCAATTTGGATGGGGTATCCAACACCCAAAGAAAAATACTGTGCCTAACATTGCCTTAGCTGCCTTAGGTAAAAAATTTTGTATGAAATTTCTTAGACAAGCTAAAAATATCTTAGACCTAAGGACATTTAGGTACGGCTTTAGTGGCTGGAAATAAGCTAATCTGCCCTAAATTTCTTAGGTGTTTTAATTAAGAAACATTTTTAATGGCATATGTGAAATTGCCTGAGGGCTGAGGCAATTTTCGCTCTAACCTAAGGTGATATTGGCTTCATATTAATTTTTCGCCTAGTCCCCCCAATCTTTAGAACTGTATGACATAACTTTTCCCTTAGGTAAAAATGTAATCAAGATTTTACCAAAAATTTATTTAGCAATGCAAGAAATAATGACTGTCAATTTATATCAAGTTATAGTTTTCTTTATCTTCCCGCTTAAATTTCCAGAATCTTTAAATTACCTAAGGCGTGGGGTAAATCATACTAATTTGCTTAGTCCTAAGGCGATCTACCTTACATCCCTACACTTTTCTATTGGCTCTATTTTTAATCCAACGCAAAACTTTGTGATGTTTCCGAACGCCTAAGACAACTTGCCTTAGTTTGTGTGAATTAAGCCTAGGTTTTGCTTAATCTTGTTTGCAAGAATTGATAACTGTACATTGTGGTCGCGCCATGTTTCGACTTGCATCCTTATATTATAGAATCTTTAGGCTTCAGCTTGAATCCACACAAAAACTGCGTGCGATATTATCCAAGGGCTAAGGAAAATTGACCGAGTACCTAACCTATGTGTGTTAACTTGTGATAAACCTTAGATAACCGTAATGGAGTAAGGAGAATATTTTCCATTATGTGACCAGAATGTGCAAATGCAAATCGCACGAACGCCATATGTGTATCAGTTTTCTACTCGTGCGGTCGTGGTTTTAAGAATAAGATAAGTGCGAAATTATAGGTTCAAATATTGAAAACGAGAAGGATAAGTGAACTTTACAAACATTTTGTGAACTTTGAAGGTTTGTACACTATTTTCGAGATGAACTTTATTAATATATATTGTGGTTTTTACCTGGAAACTTCAAGCAAAATCGAATAGAGAGAAATGATGGACGAGCTGAAGCACAACAGGAACTGGGAGTATTGAAACTGTACGAAGACCAAGCATGAATGCAGCTCATAATTGTTGTGGTCGGTGAGAAACTTAAAATTACTTCGTTTTATTTTTTTAGTTAATTATTTAAAGTTCAAAATGCAATATCCTTTTTAAATAAATAAGAAATAAGCGTTTTCTGTAACAATCATTTAAACAGAGATATTCAGTTTTAATTTAGATTTGCAGGTGTGAAAGGTAAGTAAAAATGTTTTTGCCGAAAATATTTGGCCTGGCTTCTGATGTTAAAGTTATGCTGGACACAAGTTATTTTTTCTTAAGTTCTATGACATATTTTCTTAGAATTAAGGTAAATTCAATTGTGCAAGCATTAACTTTTTAGCCATAATTTGACTTAGATCCTAAGGTAAAATGTGGTGGAAATTGACCAAATAATAAGGCAATAGCCCAACCGAGAACATAATTTATGCACGGAAAATATGCTATTTTTGCCTTAGATTATTTGCTGATTTGTAGGATTTAGCCTAGGTTGCTGGGGCAAAACATCTTAGGTAAACTTGGATAAAGTAACTTAAATCTAAGCTAACTTTATACATATCGGAATATAGTGTAATTTACCTTAGTCATTTAAGTTAGCTTAACTTAGAACTAACCAAGTTCAACATTGCCTTAGCGGCAAGCTAACTTATTACTTGATTTAGGCTAATTTTACACATGTTTTTCTATGGGTGAACGATTCACTTGGGCGGATTGTAACCCTCCCACTAGTTATAACTTGTAATCATTAGAAAATGCTAAACAATAAATTTCAGCTTTTCACGACGTCTTACAATCTTGTATGCACTGGAGGTTGTTGAACATTTTGACCGACTGTGGGCGTGTCTGTGGGATGATCTAAAAAATTTAACACTTGTATTGCTTCGGATGACAGAGAGCCTACGTACAAAATTTCAGCTTCCTAGCTTAGAATTTAAGGCCTAAAAATTGGTGACATACGGACGGACGGACGGATATGGCTCATTCGACTCAGAATTCGGTCTCGATCATATGCCCTTAAGGTCTTGGGGTCTATCGTCATTATTTCTCTATGCTACATTTTCGCCTGTATCAAACTTAATATACTCCATTCCTGTGAACTGGGGTATAAAAATATGTGCAATCTGCCCAAGGGATACGGACCATAAGACGAAAATCTGGTGTGGGAGGTGTGCCACGAATTCATCGAGTCTAAAATTTAATTTTTTTTCAGTTCGTACATTTGTGTCTGATTTCAATAAAAATTAGTTTGTGTTAAAACTATTTTCTGTTAAAAACAAGTGGGAAAGTGCAACAGTAGAAAATGCTTATATCTATAACTTGTATATTATGTATTATATTATTAAATAAGAAAAAATACATTTGCGTTTATATTGTTTTTATTAATGAAATGTCTCTTCAGGCAGACGGCAGGTTTTTGCCATGCTATTATTCTTGTAAATTGCTCTGTAAACTCTAAAACGAAATAAAGAATTTATAATAATAATAATAAAATAATATCTACAACTTTTGTCATGTAATTCTTAGTCAAATTTCATATATATTTATTGAAAAACAACCATTTTAAACTAAAATCCCTTAAAAAAGTGGGCGTGGTTAATGAAAAGGGTAAGATTGTTTGGCCACTTCAAAGATAATTACAAGCACCGGAGGTTGTTGCGCATTTAGACCGATTGTGGGCGTGTCTGTGGGCGGATTTGAAAAAATTTAACACTTGTATTGCTTCGGATGACAGAGAGCTGACGTACAAGCTTCTGACGTTCAGCTTCCTACCTCAAAATCGAGGCCTCACCAGTGAGTAAGTGCTACAGTGTGTACGCAGAAGTGACAGTCCATAAAACGGACCGTTGAATACCCCATCCTATCCCACATTGTAAAATGCTGATAGCAAAGTTATTTTTGGACATTTTATAAGTAACGCAAACTTCGAAAAGGGAGGTGGTCCAACCGCCCCTAATAACAAACTATTAATTATAAGATGAGGGCGGACCGACCACTGAATTGAAAACTGAGATCTTTGCTTGGAGTAAAAGCAAAGATCTCAGTTTTTACCCTCATCTATGGTCATTAAATTTGGGTAATGACCGAAAGAATTAGATCGCAGGTACAAGCTGCCGAAATGAGATTCCTGAGGTGCGTTGCTGGTGTTACTCTTAGGAATAGAGTGAGAAACGTCAGTATTCGTGGCAATCTTAATGTTGAACAGCTACTTCTCCGAGTGGAGCGATCGATTCTTCGATGGTTTGGACACGTTGTTCGCATGCCCCATGACAGACTTCCTAGACAGGTCATGCTAGCCGATAAATTAAACTTAAATGTACGTAAAAATGCAATTTTTCGGTTCAAATTTAATATTTTTGAAAAATCGAACCCTAAAAGGGGGCGTGCTTAAGAACTTTATATGTACAAAATATGGACTGAAGTATCGTTTACCTAACCTGTTACTTTTTTTGTTTCATGCTTTCCTAAATTAGGCTCAAGGCCAGCCGAAATTAAGTTTTTCTGGAAAATTTTAGGTTTTTCTTCAATCCTGCCTCCAAATGTGGGCGTGGCCCAAAGTCTTGTATGAACAAAATTTAGAAATAAGCGTTTTCTACATAAAATTTTTTTCAATTTCGAGCAAAAATATTGAGTAACCTGCATTTGTCATATGACAAACTGCACTCTGTCCGTGTGTCCGTCTGTCCGTCTGTCCATCTGTCCGTCTGTCCGTCTGTCCGTCTGTCCGTCTGTCCGTCTGTCCGTCTGTCCGTCTGTCCGTCTGTCCGTCTGTCCGTCTGTCCGTCTGTCCGTCTGTCCGTCTGTCCGTCTGTCCGTCTGTCCGTCTGTCCGTCTGTCCGTCTGTCCGTCTGTCCGTCTGTCCGTCTGTCCGTCTGTCCGTCTGTCCGTCTGTCCGTCTGTCCGTCTGTCCGTCTGTCCGTCTGTCCGTCTGTCCGTCTGTCCGTCTGTCCGTCTGTCCGTCTGTCCGTCTGTCCGTCTGTCCGTCTGTCCGTCTGTCCGTCTGTCCGTCTGTCCGTCTGTCCGTCTGTCCGTCTGTCCGTCTGTCCGTCTGTCCGTCTGTCCGTCTGTCCGTCTGTCCGTCTGTCCGTCTGTCCGTCTGTCCGTCTGTCCGTCTGTCCGTCTGTCCGTCTGTCCGTCTGTCCGTCTGTCCGTCTGTCCGTCTGTCCGTCTGTCCGTCTGTCCGTCTGTCCGTCTGTCCGTCTGTCCGTCTGTCCGTCTGTCCGTCTGTCCGTCTGTCCGTCTGTCCGTCTGTCCGTCTGTCCGTCTGTCCGTCTGTCCGTCTGTCCGTCTGTCCGTCTGTCCGTCTGTCCGTTTGTTCGTTTGTCCGTCTGTGCGTCTGTCCGTCTGTCCGTCTGTCCGTCTGTCCGTCTGTCCGTCTGTCCGTCTGTCCGTCTGTCCGTCTGTCCTTCTGTCCGCCTGTCCGTCTGTCCGTCTGTCCGTTTGTTCAAAGCCTCTAAGAGGGCGAAAATTGGACCGCCCACAATATCGACCATGCCCACTTTTACAATGTTAGATCATTAAAAACCCGATTTCTCGGAAAGTTTGCTCCAAATTGAAAAAAAAAAATAGAACAAATATTTGCTAGGTTTGCTCCATACAAAGTTTTGAGCTTTGCCCACCTTTAAGGGGCGTGCTTAGGAAAAACGGATTTTTTTGCAATAATTTTCTTGTTCAGCGCATTTTGTCATGATTCTAATGAAATTACAATTAATTGATTTCAATTTTTAGCCGAGACCCACTTACAAATACCGAGAACCACTTACGAGACCTATACAAATAATATATGAATTCAGGACAAAAAAAATAATATTTGGTGTTAGACCGTATATAGGTTCGGGTATACAGAAGTTTGTCACAGACGAACTCTTGCACTTACTCACTTGTTCTATGCTGCTCTGTAATATCTTTGTTTTTATTCGCATCAGTTTTTTCTGTTTACAAATTAAATAAGCTTATAGCAAGTCAAAAAGATAATTATACCCCATCCCATAGGATAGCAGGCATATTAAGTTTGCCACATAGTTTGTAACACGGTGAAATAATAATGCTAGACCCTCAAGACCTTAAGGGCATATGGTCGAGACATGTTTTCAGGCCTTAAACTTTGAGCTAGGATGCTAAAACTTCGTACTTAAGGTTTAATTCATGTGAAGCAGTACAAGTGTAAAAATTTTTGAAATCCGCCCAAAGACACGCCCACAATCGGTCTAAATGTGCAATTACCTCCAGAGTTTTCAAAATTTTAAGACATTCTAAAAGGCTGAAATTTGACATTTAGCATCTCCTAGTGAATGTAAGACACAAAAAATACAAATTTAATTGGTAAACCTCCTCTAGAGGGCGTGGCATCTATTTTTATCTTCTGCCGATTATATCTTAAGTCTTCGAGAAACTTGTGCTCAAACGACTGCAACCAATAATTATTGAAGAAAGACGATTGATTCCGGATCACCAATTCGGTTTTAGGGTCAAACATTCAACAATTGACCAGGTCTATCGAATAACTAATGAAATTGAGAAAGCCTTAGAAGCGAAAATGATACTACCGCTTTTCTTGACGTATCCCAAGCCTTTGATAAAGTTTGGCACGAAGGCCTAAAATATAAGCTACGGAAAGTTTTGCCGGAAAAAATGTATGAACTCTTAGAGTCTTATTTTGCAACAGACTATTTCGAGTGAGATATGGGAGCGAATACTCAGAATCAAAGAAATACAAGCCGGCGTTCCACAAGGTAGCGTCCTCGGTCCAACACTGTTTTTACTTTTTACAAGAGATGTACCTCAAGTAGAGACAACGACAGTAGCCACGTTCGCTGACGACACGGCTATCCTCGCTACGGATAAGACAGTCGAACTATCAAAGGGAAAACTCCAACGCGCTTTGAACAAAATATGCGAATGGACAAAGGCCTGGCGAATCCTCCTAAAAGAGACAAAATCAACGCATGTAAATTTTACTTACAAGAGGGTAATCAACTTACCTCTATTTATAAACTCGGTACAAATTCCGTACGCAAACGAGGCGAAATATTTAGGCATGACCCTAGACGCAAAACTTAAGTGGAAGATACACGTTAAAAAGAAACGCGATGAACTTGAAATCAAGCTACGAGAACTGAATTGGCTTATCGGACGTTATTCGAAACTAAGCGTATATAAGTAAGTAAGTAAGTAAGTAAGTAAGTAATTTATTTAGTTCAAATATACAAATATACATATTTTAAATATTAATAAATTAAATGTGGCCTTGGTTTATAACCGTCTGCCAGATGCCAACTTTCTAATGTTCTTTTATTATAATATATTCAATAGTGATTGATATTTTAATGTTTACAAAACTTAAAGTATACAATGGAAATTTACTTTGGTGAGTAGAGATTGTAGTTAAAAAAAAAAAAAAAGAAAAAACATTTTAACAATAGTACAATTATTTTTAATTATTCTTACAATGATTAAAGATTTATTTGCTTCGACAAATGTGGAGTTTTATTCGGTAAAACGTAGTGTAGCTATAAGCTTTTTGGGTATAATCCGCTAATATTCAATGTAATCCTTTCTATATTTTTGAGCTTCAATGCAGTATTTGGCAAGAAGCTTCCAATTTTTTCCATTTAAAACATTTATAGAGTCTTCTTCGCTTAATTTTGTCTTTTGGAAGTACACGTATCTTAATTCCTGTAGAATCGGACACACAGAAAGGAAGTGATAAGAGGTTTCCTGTTCTTGCATGTTGCATAATGAGCATATAGTATTTCGGTCCCTTAAATAAGGCCTATAGTTCAGCTCAAGGAGCTCACCCCTTATTCTAAAAATTTGCGAGATTTCATACCAGCTCCGGCCATCAGAAAAATAATTCAGGTCACACAGATTATGTTCCAGTTTCGGGTACATAGATCTACGTGACGAGCCTCTAGCTTCCTCTATTAGGTCTGATCTTATTTTCTCGTCCAGCAATCTAAGAACGGTTGACAGACTTTCACTTAGAAACTCAATTCGCCAGTCTAAAGTTTGAATCTTGCAACCAATTAACGTAAATATGTCTTCCCATTTCTTAAACCAGCTTACATTTTTTTCTATACTGTGCCTGGCAAGCAGTTTGGGAAGGCGATTTTCGCCGTATGAGAGTATTCTGATGACGTACTCGAAGTGCATTTTCAGAGTGAATAAGTATATAGGCGGAAGACCCGTTTCCAAGAGGAGCATGTAATTGGGGGTCGAATTTGGTAGCCTGAAAGTTTTTTTGAGAAAGACACGTTGCAGTTTCTCAACCTCATCGTGCTCTTGATACCCCCATACTTGCGAGCCATATGACATGATTGATCTTAAGGCGGCTTCAAAAACTTTAAATTTGACGCTATGTGCAACGTTTCTGTTTCTGAACAATCTGATCCATTTTGAGTTAATTGCTGACATTGATCGCTTAAATTTATTTTGGAAATGTTTGGTTCTATTTAGTTGTGGTGTCAGCAACATCCCCAGGTAATTATATTCCTCAACCACTTCAATGTTTTCTCCATTTAGAAACCATCTCTCATTTCTGCAATACCTGCCTCTTCCTGTTCTAAAAACCATAACCTTCGACTTTGATGTATTGATCAACAAGTTCCACCGTTTGCAATATATATTTAATTTGTTTAACATAAGTTGAAGGTTTTCAGAGGACTAAGCGTATATAACAAACTGCTATTGTATAAGCAAGTGCTAAAACCATCTTGGACGTACGGTATACAACTTTGGGGTTGTACCAAACCAAGCAACATATCTATTTTAGAAACTTTTCAGAAAAAGACACTAAGAGCAATCGTAAATGCTCCATGGTATATAAGAAATAGCGATTTACATCGAGATCTAGGCATCGCAACCGTGACCGACGAAGTAAGAAACTTTGCTCGCAAACTTCACACTCGCCTTCACGGCCATTGCAACCACGAAATAATTCGAACTCTGGATCAGACAAATTTTGCACGCCGACTACAACGAATAAGACCGTTGGATCTAGCGTCGTAAGAGGAAACCGCACATAATGACGGTATTGCAGGTGCTTTCTTTGGAAGGTTGCCTGCCAAACGCGATTAATATACAGAAGCTTGAACTACTTGTTAAGGAAACTTAGTCGTTGTCTTACAAAGATTGGGAGGTTTTTTTAGTGAGTACGAATCTCACACTACTATGAGCACGCGCGTTCGATTCTCATAGTGCCTATGAAGGTTTCTAACTACCCACGGAAAAAAAAAATTTATTTTAAGGTTAAATTTTTAAATGCAGTTTACTCAATATTTTTTTGCTCGAAATTGAAAAAAATTTGCATAATATTTTATGTGGAAAACCCCGCCCACATTTGGAGGAATTGAAGAAAAACCTAAAATTTTGCCTATAAACTTAATTTCTACTGGCCTTGAGCCTGATTTAGGAAAGCATGAAACAAAGAAGTAGCAGGTTAGGTACACAAGACTTTAGTTCAGATTTCGTTAATATAAAGTTTTTAGCCACACCTCTTTTTAGGGGTCGATTTTTCAAAAATATTGAATTTGAACTAAAAAATTGAATAGCTCTTGGTGGAACTACGGTGGAAGTGGAAACGAAGTGCTCTGCCCGCCGTTGCAGGACTCGCAGCCAAGGTATTGCTGGCAACTTCAACACCAGCCTGCATCTGATTAGGATTTGGTTCATTCATCGAACTCATTTTATTTAAAACCGTGCTCATAAAAACATCCATTTGCTGGAAGAATTGAACTTGGTTCCATGTAAGAGACCTTTCAATTCGATTCGCTAAGGCTTCTACCGAATTGATGTTGCCACTGGAAGAAGCAGGGTTGCTTTCATTGGCCATGCTGCCGGACCGACGTCTCTTGTTGCTGTTTTCTTCCGTCACAGGCATGATTTTAGCACTTTCAACTGATTGGGAAGATTTGTTTAAGTTCAGCTGATTGACCTACAGAAATTTTCAAACTCCTCTAAGTATTCGTGGGAGCTTTTCTCATGCTAGCAGAAGAGGTCCCCTAGAAAAGTCAACAATTAAACTAGTCTCAGCTTCTGTGAATCAAACTTAACGACGACTCGGACCACTAAGATACAGCTAGTAGGCGAACAAATGATAAAAAGCCGACCTCGTGCTTTACTGGCTTTTATCAGCCAGCACCAAATCGCACCCAATCACGAAGGTAAAAAAATCTTAACAAAAGTATACAGCAGATCGAGCCGATAGAGAATTATTATAAACCAAGAGCTATCGGTTTTCCGAAAAAAGTTTAAAACAAAATAGTTTATCAAGCTGTCTAAATAAGTGCTTTAATGAAACGGAATAAACACCTTGACTGTTTGGAAGTAATCTAAAAGAATGCAAACTTAAAACTGTATAAAAAAATAAAAGTAATTCTGTCGTCAAACTATGCCAACACCGGAAAATCAACTTAACTTCTCCAACTAAAACCAGTGAGTAAGTGCTACAGTGTGTACGCAGAAGTTACAGTCCGTAAAACGGACCGTTGAATACCCCATCCTATCCCACATTGTAAAATGCTGATGGCATAGATATTTTTTGACATTTTATAAGTAATGCAAACTTCGAAAAGGGGCTTGGTCTAGCCGCTCCTAATTACAAACTATTAATTAAGTTTGTTACACTTAAATGTACGTAAAAATTCAATTTGTTAGTTCAAATTCAATATTTTTGAAAAATCGACCCCTAAAAAGAGGTGTGGCTAAAAACTTTATATTAACAAAATCTGAACTAAAGTCTTGTGTACCTAACCTGCTACTTCTTTGTTTCATGCTTTCCTAAATCAGGCTCAAGGCCAGTAGAAATTAAGTTTATAGGCAAAATTTTAGGTTTTTCTTCAATTCCTCCAAATGTGGGCGGGGTTTTCCACATAAAATATTATGCAAATTTTTTTCAATTTCAAGCAAAAAAATATTGAGTAAACTGCATTTGAAAATTTAACCTTTAAATAGATTTTTTTCCGTGGGTAGGTAAAAACCTTCATAGGCACTATGAGAATCGAACGCGCGTGCTCATAGTAGTGTGAGATTCGTACTCACTAAAAAAACCTCCCAATCTTTGTAAGACAGCGACTAAGTTTCCTTAACAAGTAGTTCAAGCTTCTGTATAGTAATCGCGTTTGGCATGCTACCTTCCAAAGAAAGCACCTGCAATACCGTCATTATGTGCGGTTTCCTCTTACGACGCTAGATCCAACGGTCTTATTCGTTGTAGTCGGCGTGCAAAATTTGTCTGATCCAGAGTTCGGATTATTTCGTGGTTGCAATGGCCATGAAGGCGAGTGTGAAGTTTGCGAGCAAAGTTTCATACTTTGTCGGTCACGGTTGCGATGCATAGATCTCGATGTAAATCGCTTTTTCTTATATACCATGGAGAATTTACGATTGCTCCTAGTGTCTTTTTCTGAAAAGTTTCTAAAATAGATATGCTGCTTGGTTTGGTACAACCCCAAAGTTGTATACCGTACGTCCAAGATGGTTTTAGCACTTGCTTATACAATAGCAGTTTGTTATATACGCGTAGTTTCGAATAACGTCCGATAAGCCAATTCAGTTCTCGTGCCTTGATTTCAAGTTCATCGCGTTTCTTTTTAACGTGTGGCTTTCACTTAAGTTTTGCGTCTAGGGTCATGCCTAAATATTTCGCATCGTTTGCGTACGGAATTTGTACCGAGTTTATAAATAGAGGTAAGTTGATTACCCTCTTGTAAGTAAAATTTACATGCGTTGATTTTGTCTCATTTAGGAGGATTCACCAGGCCTTTGTCCATTCGCATATTTTGTTCAAAGCGCGTTGGAGTTTTCCCTTTGATAGTTCGACTGTCTTATCCGTAGCGAGGATAGCCGTGTCATCAGCGAACGTGGCTACAGTCGTTGTCTCTACTTGAGGTACATCTCTTGTAAAAAGTAAAAACAGTGTTGGACCGAGGACGCTACCTTGTGAAACGCCGGCTTGTATTTCTTTGATTCTGAGTATTCGCTCCCGTATCTCACTCGAAATAGTCTGTTGCAAAATAAGACTCTAAGAGTTCATACATTTTTTCCGGCAAAACTTTCCGTAGCTTATATTTTAGGCCTTCGTGCCAAACTTTATCAAAGGCTTGGGATACGTCAAGAAAAGCGGTAGTATCATTTTCGCTTCTAAGGCTTTCTCAATTTCATTAGTTATTCGATAGACCTGGTCAATTGTTGAATGTTTGACCCTAAAACCGAATTGGTGATCCGGAATCAATCGTCTTTCTTCAATAATTATTGGTTGCAGTCGTTTGAGCACAAGTTTCTCGAAGACTTTAGATATAATCGGCAGAAGATAAAAATAGATGCCACGCCCTCTAGAGGAGGACAATTAAATTTGTATTTTTTGTGTCTTACACTCACTAGGAGATGCTAAATGTCAAATTTCAGCCTTTTAGAACGTCTTAAAATTTTGAAAACTCTGGAGGTAATTGCACATTTAGACCGATTGTGGGCGTGTCTTGGGGCGGATTTCAAAATTTTTACACTTGTACTGCTTCACATGAATTAAACCTTAAGTACGAAGTTTTAGCATCCTAGCTCAAAATTTAAGGCCTAAAAACATGTCTCGACCATATGCCCTTAAGGTCTTGAGGGTCTAGCATTATTATTTCACCGTGTTACAAACTATGTGACAAACTTAATATGCCTCCTATCCTATGGGATGGGGTATAATTATCTTTTTGACTTGCTATAAGCTTATTTAATTTGTAAACAGAAAAAACTGATGCGAATAAAAACAAAGATATTACAGAGCAGCATAGAACAAGGGAGTAAGTGCAAGAGTTCGCCTGTGACAAACTTCTGTATACCCGACCCTATATACGGTCTAACACCAAATATTATTTTTTTTGTCCTGTCGGGTTTTTAATGATCTAACATTGTAAAAGTGGGCATGGTCGATATTGTAGGCGGTCCAATTTTCGCCCTCTTAGAGGCTTTGGACAAACGGACAGACGGACAGACGGACAGACGGACAGACGGACAGACGGACAGACGGACAGACGGACAGACGGACAGACGGACAGACGGACAGACGGACAGACGGACAGACGGACAGACGGACAGACGGACAGACGGACAGACGGACAGACGGACAGACGGACAGACGGACAGACGGACAGACGGACAGACGGACAGACGGACAGACGGACAGACGGACAGACGGACAGACGGACAGACGGACAGACGGACAGACGGACAGACGGACAGACGGACAGACGGACAGACGGACAGACGGACAGACGGACAGACGGACAGACGGACAGACGGACAGACGGACAGACGGACAGACGGACAGACGGACAGACGGACAGACGGACAGACGGACAGACGGACAGACGGACAGACGGACAGACGCACAGACGGACAAATGGACAAACGGACAGACGGACAGACGGACAGACGGACAGACGGACACACGGACAGACTGCAGTTTGTCATATGACAAATGCAGGTTACTCAATATTTTTGCTCGAAATTGAAAAAAAATTTATGTAGAAAACGCTTAGTTCTAAATTTTGTTCATACAAGACTTCGGGCCACGCCCACATTTGGAGGCAGGATTGAAGAAAAACCTAAAATTTTCCAGAAAAACTTAATTTCGGCTGGCCTTGAGCCTAATTTAGGAAAGCATGAAACAAAAAAAGTAACAGGTTAGGTAAACGATATTTCAGTCCATATTTCGTACATATAAAGTTTTTAAGCACGCCCCCTTTTAGGGTTCGATTTTTCACAAATATTAAATTTGAACCAAAAAATTGAATTTTTACGTACATTTAAGTGTATCTTCTCGGCTAGCATGACCTGTCTAGGAAGTCTGTCATGGGGCATGCGAACAACGTGTCCAAACCATCGAAGAATCGATCGCTCCACTCGGAGAAGTAGCTGCTCAACATTAAGATTGCCACGAATACTGACGTTTCTCACTCTATTCCTAAGAGTAACACCAGCAACGCACCTCAGGAATCTCATTTCGGCAGCTTGTACCTGCGATCTAATTCTTTCGGTCATTACCCAAATTTAATGACCATAGATGAGGGTAAAAACTGAGATCTTTGCTTTTACTCCAAGCAAAGATCTCAGTTTTCAATTCAGTGGTCGTTCCGCCCTCATCTTATAATTAATAGTTTGTCATTAGGTGCGGTTGGACCACCTCCCTTTTCGAAGTTTGCGTTACTTATAAAATGTCCAAAAATAACTTTGCTATCAGCATTTTACAATGTGGGATAGGATGGGGTATTCAACGGTCCGTTTTATGGACTGTCACTTCAGCGTACACACTGTAGCACTTACTCACTAGTGAGGCCTTAGATTTTGAGGTAGGAAGCTGAACGTCAGAAGCTTGTACGTCAGCTCTCTGTCATCCGAAGCAATACAAGTGTTAAATTTTTTCAAATCCGCCCACAGACACGCCCACAATCGGTCTAAATGCGCAACAACCTCCGGTGCTTGTAATTATCTTTGAAGTGGCCAAACAATCTTACCCTTTTCATTAACCACGCCCACTTTTTTAAGGGATTTTAGTTTAAAATGGCTGTTTTTCAATAAATATATATGAAATTTGACTAAGAATTACATGACAAAAGTTGTAGATATTATTTTATTATTATTATTATAAATTCTTTATTTCGTTTTAGAGTTTACAGAGCAATTTACAAGAATAATAGCATGGCAAAAACCTGCCGTCTGCCTGAGGAGACATTTCATTAATAAAAACAATATAAACGCAAATGTATTTTTTCTTATTTAATAATATAATACATAATATACAAGTTATAGATATAAGCATTTTCTACTGTTGCACTTTCCCACTTGTTTTTAACAGAAAATAGTTTTAACACAAACTAATTTTTATTGAAATCAGACACAAATGTACGAACTGAAAAAAAATTAAATTTTAGACTCGATGAATTCGTGGCACACCTCCCACACCAGATTTTCGTCTTATGGTCCGTATCCCTTGGGCAGATTGCACATATTTTTATACCCCAGTTCACAGGAATGGAGTATATTAAGTTTGATACAGGCGAAAATGTAGCATAGAGAAATAATGACGATAGACCCCAAGACCTTAAGGGCATATGATCGAGACCGAATTCTGAGTCGAATGAGCCATATCCGTCCGTCCGTCCGTATGTCACCAATTTTTAGGCCTTAAGTTCTAAGCTAGGAAGCTGAAATTTTGTACATAGGCTCTCTGTCATCCGAAGCAATACAAGTGTTAAATTTTTTAGATCATCCAACAGACACGCCCACAGTCGGTCAAAATGTTCAACAACCTCAAGTGCATACAAGATTGTAAGACGTCGTGAAAAGCTGAAATTTATTGTTTAGCATTTTCTTATGATTACAAGTTATAACTGTAATCATTATGTATAAGTGGGAGGGTTACAATCCGCCCAAGTGAATCGTTCACCCATAGAAAAACATGTGTAAAATTAGCCTAAATCAAGTAATAAGATAGCTTGCCGCTAAGGCAATGTTGAACTTGGTTAGTTCTAAGTTAAGCTATCTTAAATGACTAAGGTAAATTACACTATATTCCGATATGTATAAAGTTACCTTAGATTTAAGTTACTTTATCCAAGTTTACCTAAGATGTTTTGCCCCAGCAACCTAGGCTAAATCCTACAAATCAGCAAATAATCTAAGGCAAAAATAGCATATTTTCCGTGCATAAATTATGTTCTCGGTTGGGCTATTGCCTTATTATTTGGTCAATTTCCACCACATTTCACCTTAGGATCTAAGTCAAATTATGGCAAAAAAGTTAATGCTTGCACAATTGAATTTACCTTAATTCTAAGAAAATATGTCATAGAACTTAAGAAAAAATAACTTGTGTCCAGCATAACTTTAACATCAGTAGCCAGGCCAAATATTTTCGGCAAAAACATTTTTACTTACCTTTCACACCTGCAAATCTAAATTAAAACTGAATATCACTGTTTAAATGATTGTTACAGAAAACGCTTATTTCTTATTTATTTAAAAAGGATATTGCATTTTAAACTTTAAATAATTAACTAAAAAAATAAAACGAAGTAATTTTAAGTTTCTCACCGACCACAACAATTATGAGCTGCATTCATGCTTGGTCTTCGTACAGTTTCAATACTCCCAGTTCCTGTTGTGCTTCAGCTCGTCCATCATTTCTCTCGATTCGATTTTGCTTGAAGTTACCAGGTAAAAACCACAATATATATTAATAAAGTTCATCCCGAAAATAGTGTACAAACCTTCAAAGTTCACAAAATGTTTGTAAAGTTCACTTATCCTTCTCGTTTTCAATATTTGAACCTATAATTTCGCACTTATCTTATTCTTAAAAACACGACCGCACGAGTAGAAAACTGATACACATATGGCGTTCGTGCGATTTGCATTTGCGCATTCTGGTCACATAATGGAAAATATTCTCCTTACTCCATTACGGTTATCTAAGGTTTATCACAAGTTAACACACATAGGTTAGGTACTCGGTCAATTTGCCTTAGCCCTTGGATAATATCGCACGCAGTTTTTGTGTGGATTCAAGCTGAAGCCCAAAGATTCTATAATATAAGGATGCAAGTCGAAACATGGCGCGACCACAATGTACAGTTATCAATTCTTGCAAACAAGATTAAGCAAAACCTAGGCTTAATTCACACAAACTAAGGCAAGTTGTCTTAGGCGTTCGGAAACATCACAAAGTTTTGCGTTGGATTAAAAATAGAGCCAATAGAAAAGTGTAGGGATGTAAGGTAGATCGCCTTAGGACTAAGCAAATTAGTATGATTTACCCCACGCCTTAGGTAATTTAAAGATTCTGGAAATTTAAGCGGGAAGATAAAGAAAACTATAACTTGATATAAATTGATAGTTAGATAGATAGATATTTCTTGCATTGCTAAATAAATTTTTGGTAAAATCTTGATTACATTTTTACCTAAGGGAAAAGTTATGTCATACAGTTCTAAAGATTGGGGGGACTAGGCGAAAAATTAATATGAAGCCAATATCACCTTAGGTTAGAGCGAAAATTGCCTCAGCCCTCAGGCAATTTCACATATGCCATTAAAAATGTTTCTTAATTAAAACACCTAAGAAATTTAGGGCAGATTAGCTTATTTCCAGCCACTAAAGCCGTACCTAAATGTCCTTAGGTCTAAGATATTTTTAGCTTGTCTAAGAAATTTCATACAAAATTTTTTACCTAAGGCAGCTAAGGCAATGTTAGGCACAGTATTTTTCTTTGGGTGTTGGATACCCCATCCAAATTGACCACTGTCAAGCTCCAAAATGCGTCAAAAATCTTGGTTGTTAAATTTCAGTTTTTATTAACTTTAATTGTGTTGAGAATTTGTCAGTTTAGAATATTTTTTCTTAAAAAGGGGCGTGGCATCAACCCCTTTTCAATAACATAGCTTTTATAACCCATCCCTTAGGATAGCAGGTATATTAAGTTTGATTCATAGTTTGTAACATAGAAAAATAATCACCGTAGACCCCCAAGACCTTAAGGGCATATGATCGAGACCGAATTGTTAGTTGAATGAGCTATGTCCGTCCGTCCGTCCGTGTGTAGGCCTCAAAGTTGTCGTAGGAAGCTGATTCGGTACAAGTTGTCCTCGCCTAAGTATATTGTGATTGGCATTTAAGAAAAAAGCGAAAACCGCCCCCTTGTAGGCGTGGTCATATTTACTATGCATTCTAATAAACGGTTTTTATTTCATATATTTGCTTTAAATCCAAAAAACTTGGACCATAAAATCTTCAAATATGTACGTAAGCTATCAACTCGAATCAATAAATATTTGCCACGCCCACTTTTGGGGGCGCCTTTAAGTAAACCAAATTTTTAATGTGAAAATGCAATCAAGACGTGTATATCACTTCTCATAAAAAATGTAAACAGAAAAACGATGTAATTGAAAAAGGGTGGATGCCTCGCCCCTTTTTAAGTGAGTAGATTCTTTAACTGAGAAATTCTAAATACAGTTGAAGTTAATAGAAACTGAAATTTAACAACCAAGATTTATGACACAATTCGGAGCTTGAAAGTGGTCAATTGAGATAGGGTATCCAACGATTCGCCTAAGCGGATTGTAACCCTCCCACTAGTTATTATCATATTTCTTATGAAATGTGGTATACACGTGTTGCTCGCAGTTTTATATTAAAAATTTGATTTTTTACCTTAAAACGCCCCCAGATATGGGCGTGGCAAAAATTTATTCATTTGAGATGATAGCTTGCGCACATATCTGAACATTTTATAGTGCAAGTTTTTTGGATTTAAGGCAAATAAGGTAAATCGGATTGTAATCCTCTCACTAGCTTTGTTTATATTTTTATACCCCATCCCATAGGATAGGAGGCATATTAAGTTTGATTCATATTTTGTAACATAGAAAAATAATCACCGTAGACCCGCAACACCTTAAGGTTGCCATGTCCGTCCGTCCGTCCATCCGTGTGTCGGTAGTTTTTAGGCCTTAAATTTTTAGGTAGTAACTTGAAACTTGATATCTGTTCTTTCTAGGTCCGAAGCAGTACAAGTGTAAAATTTTTTGAAATCTGCCCACTGACACGCCCACTTTACTTATGAGCATGAAGCATCAAAGTTGTCGCAGGAAGCTGAAATTTAGTATGCGATATCCTCGCTTAAGTGTATTGTGATTGGCAATTAAAGAAAAAAACGAATACCGCCCCGTTGTAGGCGTGGTCCTACTTAATATGCATTCTAATAAACGGTTTTTATTTGATATATTTGTTTTAAATCCAAAAAACTTGCACTATCTAATGTTCAGATATGTGCGTAAGCTACCAACTCAAGTGAATAAATTTTCACCACGCCCACTTTTGGGGCCGTTTTTAAGTATAAACCAAATTTTTAATATGAAAATGCAATCAACACGTGTAAACTAGTCCTGATAAAAAATATAAAAAAAATACGATGTTATTGAGAAGGGGTGTATACCACGCCGCTTTCTTAGGGAGAAGATTCTTAACTGAGAAATTCTTAAAACAATTGAAGTTGAATGAAACTGAAATTTAACAACCAAGATTTATGACAAAATTCGGAGCTTGACAGTGGTCAATTGGGACGGGGTATCCAACGATTCGCCTAAGCGGATTGTAACCCTCCCACAAGTTTAATTTCAGTTTCAATTTGAATTCCTAAGTTAAAGAATCTTCTCCCTTAAAAAGGGGCGTGGAATCCACCCCTTTTCAATAACATCGTTTTTTATACCCCATCCCCTAGGATATAAGGTATATTAAGTTTTTTTCATAGTTTGTAACATAGAGAAATAACCACCGTAGACCCCCAAGACCTTAAGGGCATATGATCGATACCGAATTGTCAGTAGAATGAGCCATGTTCGTCTGTCCGTACGTCCGTGTGTCGGTAGTTTTTAGGCCTTAAATTTTGAGCTAGGAGCTTGAAACTTTATATCTGTACTTTCTAGGTCCCGATGCAGTACAAGTGCAAACATTTTTGACATCCGCCTGCTGACACGCCCACTTTACTTAGAAGCATGGAAAATTGATACGCTTATCAATTTAATTTTTCTTTTTTGTGTCTAACATTCATCAGGAAATGCTAAGTGCCGAATATCAGTCTTTTAGAACGTCTTACAGTTTTGAAAGTTCTGGAGGTAGTTGCACATTTATACCGATTGTGGCGTAGCATCTATTTTAAAGGTAAATTTTCAAATGCTGTTTACTCAATATTTTTGCCAAAAATTGAAAAAAATTTGCTTAGTATTTGATGTATAAAACGCTTATTTCTATATTTTGTTCATACAATACTTTGGGCCACGCCCATATTTGGAGTAAGAATTGAAGAGAAATCTAAAATTTTCCAGAAAAACGCAATTTTGACTGGCCTTAAGCCTAATTTAGAAAAGCATGAAACAAAATGCTTTAAATGTACCGCTCAAAACGCCACTTGAAATAGAAGACGAACTAGAAAAACTCTTGAGAGTTATTCAGAGCGCTGCGTGGAATAACACTTCTTTTCGGAGGTCCGAATTATCGAAAAGCGGAACATTATATATTCGAGAAATAAAAGAGCTAATAATGCGAAAAGAGGAGATTGCGCAAGAGATTGCAACATTTGCGAGCACCCCCGGATAAGACCATTTTGAACCACCTCCCAAACTAACTGAAGCATGAACTTCAAGACTTTAAAAGTCGCGGGACTACTGCTCACCTCGAAAGTTTGACTGCCAATAAAGAACTACTCTCTTTGGAAAGCATTGAAGTCCGTTAGAAGCCTAAAGTACATTCTGCGCCATTAAGAAAAACCAACGGCGAATGGGCAAGAGAAGACAAAGAAAAAGCGGATTTATTTGCAAATTACCTAGAAGAAACGTTCGAACCGTTTGACGGGGAACCGTTGGTCGAGGAGCTCAATCCCTATGCGGTACAAGATAATTAAAGAATAAAAACCGTATTGGCTGAACTTCCTCAAACTAAAAATAATATGTAACAATAATATGATAAATAATATGTAACAATGTATGCTGGTATGTTAATTTCTTTACATACAAGGTGACCTACAATTTTTTGCCGAATCCGAACGGCATTTTGAGCAGTTTTTCAAGACAATTAATACTCTTGGAGGGCTTGTCAAACCCTCGCGGAGGTGGGGACCGTGAAAAAGAACAAGCCTTTTTTTTTGCAGGATTCGAACCCAGACACCTCTGGCGTAGTAAGCACAGACACTAACCACTACGCCATAGCAACCCTCCCACCTACAAGGTGTGGCACGAAGGCCTGGAGTACAAGTTAAGGCTTAGCTTACCAGAAACACTCTATAGAATCTTAGAATCTTACCTTGAAGACAGAATCTTTCGCGTAAGGTACGAAGATGAGTACTCGGAATTCAAAGAAATAAATGCCGGTGCCCTGCAAGGAAACGTTCTCGGCCCAATATTATTTTTGCTTTATACTAGAGATATATCCCACGAAAAGGGAATAATTTAAGCTACGTTCGCTGACGATAGTGCTATTCTCGCAGGAAAACTTTCAACAGGAAAACTTCAGCGCACTTTAAACAAAATATGCGACTGTCCTAAACGAGACTTAGTCAACGCATGTAAGCTTTACTTAAAACAAGTGGGAAAGTGCAACAGTTTTTTTTTTTTTTTTTTGAATACTACGGTGGACGGAGACTAAAACTCCAAAATCTTTCAAAGATACCAATACGCTCACTTTAGCAGGTATATAATACGAAGTAGCCGATATAAGTTATGCCCGATTTCCACGTGCTAAAAAACCACCCATTTATGAGAGACACTATGAAACTGCCAGAACGCACTTCATGGTAGAAAATTTTCGCTCTCTCATAATACTTCTTAACTACAACTAAGTTAAATTAACAAGTAGCTTAGGCTTCCGCAGTGTTAATCGCCTTGGATAGGTTGCTTTCCAGTGAATGCCTACTAAGCCGTTCATTCGTGCGGCTTCACCCTAAGTCGCTAGATCGAAGGGTCTTGTTCTTTGTAGTCGTCGCTCATTGTTTACATCGTCAAGAGTCTTGTTTAGAGTACGGATCATTTCATTGTTGCAATGAACATGAAGGCGAGCATTTAGCTTTCGAGCAAAGTTTGTTACTTCTTCGCTCACGGTAGGTATTCCTAAATCTCTGTGAATATCACTATTCCTAATATACCATGGGGCATTCACAATCGCTCTTAGTGTCTTGTCTTGCAAAGTCTGCAACATGGACATGTTGCTCGGCTTGGTACAACCACAAAGTTGTATACCGTATTTCTAGGAAGGCTTCTAGGAGCTCGTCACGATTCTTCTTTACGTGTGGTTTCCACTTTAGTTTAGCGCCCAGTGTCATCCCTAGATATTTCGCTACATTTGCATAAGGTATTTGTGCAGAATTTATGAACAGAGGTAAAGTGTTAACCCTCCTGTAAGTGAAATTTACATGCGTAGACTTGTTCTCGTTAAGAGCGATTCGCCAAGTCTTCGTCCAAACAAGAATTCTGTCCAATGCTCATTGGAGGCTTCTCGTTGATGACTCCACTTATTCACCTGTTGCCAGGATGGCCGTATCGTCCGCAAACGTGGCCACGACAGTCTCGCCATCTGGAGGTATGTCTCTTGTGTAGAGCAGGAACAGAGTCGGACCGAGGACGCTTCCCTGAGGTACGCCAGCTTTTTGTGCCTTACATTCATTAGGAGATACTAAATGTCAAATTTCAACTTTTTAGAACGTCTAACCGTTTTAAAAACTCTGGAGGTAGTTGCACATTTAGACCGATTGTGGGCGTGTCTTTGAACGGATTTCAAAAATTTTTACACATGTACTGCTTCGCGTGAAGTGAAGTAGTGAATCCGAACGGCACTTTGAGAAGTTTTTCAAGACAAATGATACTCTCGGAGTGCTTGTCAGACCCTCGCGGAGGTGGGGACCGTGAAAAAGAACAAGTCTTTTTTTCAGGAGACGATGGCAGGATTCGAACCCAGACCTTCGGCGTAGTAAGCACACACACTAACCACTACGCCACGGCACCCCCTAATTAAATAAACTGAACTTATATCCGCTGATTACTTGACGCCAAAGACTACCAATGAGACCATAATCATCAAAGTTTTGTTCTGTTTTTCCGACCTGAAGTTCCATAGTTTTTGTTTTTTTCCGTTGCCCCTGTACCCATTACCGCAAAAGTTCGCTCGTTTTCCTTACCATGTCAGCAACTCGCTCAAAGGCTGCTCTAAAGGGCACCCCATCAACGCCTAAAAATGAAACTTGCACCCCTGTAATGCAAAAAAATGAAGAAAATGCTCTCACAGCCAAAACATTGGACAAACATCTGAAAAAGCAAGCTGATTCTTTAAGGCTTGGCTTCGCAGAGGAAATCGACAAAATGCGTTGCGATTTTCTTTCAAAGATCGAAGAAATCAAAGATAGGGACAGGCGCTTTGACGATGTAAACGAACGATATCACACCCCGCTGAACGGATTGACATCATCGAAGAAGAGACTAAAACAGCTGCTAAGCTGCACCGTGCATAAATCGCTTCCATTGAGCAACGGCTAAATGCACTGGAGAGAAAAGAGACTTGTGATGCCGTGCTGTTTGGAGTACCAACACTTCCGAACGAGAATTTAAAGAAAATCTTTAATCACATATTGCACACCATTGATTGCAAGCCGCCTTCTTCAGTTAACGTTTTCCGCGTTAACATAAATGCAGAAAATTAAAACAACAGCACAACAACACCGCCAATCATTTTAAAATTCAACAGCCCACAAGAAAGAAACACTGTACTTGCTGCTGCTGCAAACTACCGCAAACGAAGTGCATCCCACCTGCGTCTCCACGATCTCGGCATTGCGTCCGAGGCCAGATGTTACCTCAACGAAAGCTTGACCAGGCAAACACGCACTTTGGTACACATTGCTCTTGCTCTCAGGCAAAAAAACCAACTATTCGCTGCACACACAAAACATGGATTTCTTTACGTTAAGAAATCAGCCAACTCAAAAAGCTTTCTTGTCGAAAGCTCCAAAGACTTGTGTGCTGTCGCTGATGCCGCAGATGCTGAAACATTCTGAGATGACTGCAGTTTTATGTTATTTATTGTTTTTATTTATACGTAGGTTTTATTTGCTACTACTTGTTTGATAATTTTTTCTTTATAAAATCAACGTCTCCTGCTCAACTTTTTTTTGTAAATACTTGCTGGCCAATGAAATCTTTGAATGTTCCTCATGATTTGTGTCTCCTCTCACTCTCCTTGAAAAAGAAAAATTGCCAACATTTTAAGTAACGTTGGAGGAAGTCCCACAGGTAACCATAGAAACGAGAACATGCATTCCATGGTTCGTATTCTCTGTGCACAAAAACAAGGTTTAAAAATTTGTCATTTAAATACACAAAGCTTGTACAAGAGTTTGAAACTAGAAGAATTTAAATATCTCTTTATCGGCGAATAATTAAAAAATTGTGCAAAAAGTCTAATGAAATAAATAAATAAATAAATAAATAGAGTGGTGCAACAGCACCAATTGAACCAGGGCCAATTTCTCAGCAATGTATGCTGGTGTGTTAATTTCTTTACATACTAAGTTTGATGTTGTCTGTGTATCTGAACTAAGTTTGATGTTGTCTGTGTATCTGAAACCTGGTTCCACCCCGATATTGACAATAGTGACATGTCAGGTTTTGGAATTTACCGTGGCGACAGAATAGGTCGTAGCGGAGGAGGCTCTGCAATTTATATTCACGAAGGTCCTAAATTAACGCCCGTTTGTAAATCAGCGCAGGACACCAGGCTTGATTATTGCTTTGCTTACATCATGTGCGAGACTGAAAAAATATTGTAAGGTACTGCGTACAGAGCAAATCAATATGTAAACTATTTTTCAATAGTGAATGTATTGGAACAATACTCTTGTAGCGCCTTGCATGTTGTTCTATGTGGCGATCTCAATTTCAACTTAATCGATACTAATGCCTCCTCGAATTTTCTAAATAGTTTCAAACCGCTTTGTTTGTTTCCAGTTAATACTACTGTTCCTACACATTTCCAGGGACATAAAAAAGATTATACTATATAAGCAAACCTCAGCCCCTGGCTTCTTCAGACACGAAGATTTTCAAAAAAAACCAGTTCAGCGATTTTAAGAATATAAACTATCAAAGCTTGGTGCATTATTTGCAGTGTACCGATTGGAATAATGTTCGCTGTATACAGTCAGTAAATGATTAAGTACAATTTTTTCAAGAGCAGGTGAAATTCCTTTTCGATAAATACGTTGCACTGAAGTCAAAAGCTGTTCGTAGATCATCGCCACCTTGGCTAAGCAGTAGTATTATGCAACTGATGAAAGATCGAGATAGGGCTTTTAATAATTGGAGGTGATACAAAATCGGAATATTGCACCGCGATTACTGCCGTTTGCGTAACCAAGTAGTGTTAGAGATAAAAGTAGCGAAAACCACTTACTACGAAAATCGGTTTAATCAAAGTAGGTCGACAAAGAGTACATGGAAAACCTTAAAAGAACTCAAAATTGGTAAAGAGAACCCCAAAGTGTTTGATGACATTGATTGTGACCTTCTTAATAAAAAATTTGACACAGCGCCATCATCTCTCGCAAGGGAAACTGAGCAAACTACCTTTGACCCATCGGAAATTAGCGCCCCAAATGAATCTTTTGGGTTCGTATGTGTGAGTAATACAGATGTTGTTGAGGCTGTATTATATATAAAGTCCAATGAAACAGGCATTGACGGTATCGATCCCAGATTCGTAAAACTTCTGCTCCCATACGTTCTGCTGGCATTGACTCATGTTTTCAATTGTATTATTACCACCTCTGAAAATCCGCATGAATGGTAAAAGGCAAAAATTATTCCAATTCCCAAAAAAGGAAATTAAGAGCATAGACCTATTTCCATTCTGCCTTTTCTGAGTAAGCTATTCGAAAAAGTAGTTTTCAAACAAATTCAAACGTATTTGACGGGGAAAAAACTTCTAAATAGTTGTCACTCGGTATTTCGTCCCAAACACAGCTGTAAAACTGCGTTGTTATCTGTAGTTGACGATACAAGGAAATCGATGGATACAAAATTTGTAGCCTTTCTGATTCTTTTAGACTTCTCTAAGGCTTTCGATATGGTGAATCGCATTCTGATGTGTCGAAAACTTCAGAACATTTACAACTTTTCAAAAGAGTCGGCAAAACTTATGATCAATACTTATGATCAATACTTGGGCCTATTTTGTTTTCAATGTACATCAATGATTTGTCTCTGATTTCTCGACGTTCCCTGATCCATATGTACGCCGATGGTCCTGTTGATGGTTTGCATGAAGTCGTTGCAGAGATAAACAAAGAGTTAAATGATATCCTTCTCTGGGCCGAACGTAACTTCCTCAGCCTAAATCCCGCAAAATCTAAAGTCCTTGCAATGAATAGAAAGGCACTAGACATTTCGGTCTTGCCGCCCATCACACTTGGTCAACGTCCCATATACCAGAACTGCCAAAAATCAGGGAGTTGTTTTTAATGACACACTTACAGGGGATGACCATATCAATGCTGTTATCGGAAAGTTTGGGGAGGTCTTCGATTGCTCTGAAAAACAAAATGTTTACACCCACTTACAATAAGGAAAATGCTGGCAAAAACGCTCTTATTGCCAATTTTATTGTATGGATGCGAGGTTTATGGTAAGGTTGATTGTATAAGTAAAGAAGGATTAATGTTATAAATAAATAAATAGAGTGGGCCAACAGTTCGCAACAGCTCGAGGTGAACCAGGGCCAACTTCTCAACAATGTATGCTGGTGTGTTGATTTCTTTACATACTTAATGTTATATACAATAATACAGGGTGTTTCCAAATTCGATGCAAATATTTTGACACAAGATTTTTGGGTATATTTGAAGAAAAAAATTGTTCTACAGTATGGGCCTGTCTCAAATTTTGATACCACTTATTGGGAATTTAAGAAACAACCTACTTCGAGGTACCTTGACCCATACTAACACAAATATCTCCGCTAACACTTACAACAGGTACTTCATTTAGGACTTAAATTTTAGAAGAAATAGTACTCCTTTTAAGTGCATTAAAATAAAATTGATGACTTTTTTAACTTTCGAGTATTTGCTTTTAAGTCGGATCCTTTTTCCCTGCCCATGACATTTTTTTGACTTTCAAGACACATTTCTGCGAAAAATGCGTAATAAACATATCGGTAATTTTTTTTTTCTAGGGCACCTAACAATACTTATTAAAAATTGCTAAGACAAGTTACCCGAAAAACCCACAGATTTTATGATACTTGGGAAATTTCATAGCAGGTAAAATTATGAAAAACTCTTTTCACGAAGCTGCGACAGGTATAAGGTGGAAATATGATTTGTTACCTACTTTTATAACCGCGATTGACAACAAGAACGATTTTTTGACTATGTATTATAATTTACGTAGATTTTAGAGCATGCATTTTTATTAGACTACCTGATAAAAAGGTAATTTCCCTATCATTTTTCTGTTAAATCCCAAAAAGGATTAAGTTTGAGGTTGGTCGCCTAGTTGGAAAATTTACCTAATGTAAATTGTATAAAAGGTTAGAAAACAAAATAAAATCCAACAAAGTCATTTTTGAAGCCGAGGTGACACAACAGTTGCTAAGAAACCCTACTTGAAATGGCATCTTTTACAAACGAAGAATACGCCGATATTATCTACGTTTATGGGATGTGCAACGGAAGTTCTATTAGAGCACAACAAAGATACCATCAGCTTTATCCTAACCGAAGAGTACCTAATCCCCGCGTATTTACAAATTCGTTTCGAAGACTTCGGGAAACGGGATCTGTTTCAACAAGACGACCTAACGCAGGAGCTTCACCAGGACGAATTGCAGTTGACGAAAGAATACTGGAAGCGGTGCAAATGATCCATCAATCAGCATCAGGCGCTTATCCTTGCGATTTATTGTTTCAACACATAAAATTGTTCGTCTCCTGCATACGAAAACTTGTATCCATACCACCATACACCTGTGCAGGAATTGCTTCCGAGTGATTTGGAGCCGAGACTTGAGTCTTGCAACTGGTTGTCAGCGCGGAACTTGGATGACAACGGTTTTATAAGCAGAATCCTATGGACGGACGAATCTCAATTTACTAGAGATGGGATTACAAGTTACACACAATTACAATACAATTACAATACAATTACACACATGGGCTGCGGAAAACCCACACACAAGGAGAGAGTCATCATTTCAACACAGATTTAGCGTCAATTTGTGGGCAGGTGTTATTGGAAACAACTTAATCGGTCCCTTCAAACTGCCTCCCACACTGAATTCTGCAAACTATCTGGAATTTTTGCGCAATGATTTAACAGATCTACTGGAGGATGTTCCGGTAACTCAACGAGCTTCGTCATATTTTCAACAGGATGGAGCCCCAGCCCACTTTGGTCGCGAGGTTAAGAATTGGCTGGATGAAAAGTACGCTGGTCGTTGGATAGGAAGAAATGGACCAGTTCACTGGCCTACAAGATCTCCAGACCTTACAATTATGGATTTTTTTTGCACTGGGGAGAATGAAAGAACTTGTTTATTCTACAGAAATATCAACTCTAAATGATTTAGAAGATCGCATTCTCCAAGCCTCGTCACAAGTGAGGCAGGAGTTATCCTCAATAAACGTTGACAGCGCAATCCAAAAACGGGCTCTAGCATGCATACAAAATGGAGGAGGATACTTTGAACACCTTATTTGATTGTAAAGTTAACTTAATGAAGTAAAAAAAAAACATAAACCAAACACAAGCATTTTTATTCAGAATAATAGGAATTGAACACTATGAATCGAGTTTTTTCATAATTTTACCTGCTATGGAATTTCCCAAGTATCATAAAATCTGTGGGTTTTTCGGGTAACTTGTCCTAGCAATTTTTATTAAGTATTGTTAGGTGCACTTGAAAAAAAAATTACCGATATGTTTATTACGCATTTTTCGCAGAAATGTGTCTTGAAAGTAAAAAAAAATGTCATGGGCAGGGAAAAAGGATCCGACTTAAAAGCAAATATCTCGAAAGTTAAAAAAGTCATCAATTTTATTTTAACGCAGTTAAAAGGAGTACTATTTCTAAAATTTAAGTCATAAATGAAGTACCTGTTGTAAGTGTTAGCGGAGATATTTGTGTTAGTATGGGTCAAGGTACCTCAAAGTAGGTGTTTTCTTAAATTCCCAATAAGTGGTATCAAAATTTGAGATAGGCCCGTACTGTAGAACAATTTTTTTCTTCAAATATACCGAAAAATCTTGTGTCAAAATATTTGCATCGAATTTGGAAACACCCTGTATAAATCGCTATGTTTATGGCCTTCGAAATCGCGTGTCATCCTTCTAAAAATGTCTTGTCGGGTGTTCGTTCGACAAACTCTTAGCTTTTCATTCTTTATCTTGTTTGCAGGATATTATTCAGATACATCAACCTGAGTACCTTTACTGTAGGCTAGCTTTTCCGCACTCGCAAAGGACTTTCGCTTTAATACAAACAAAGTTTACTTGCTTGACCTCGGAACGCCAGTTTTTCGTTCACGCTGTGCGCCTGTGGAACTCCCTGCCTATTGAAGTGAGAGGAGTGAGAAATATTAACAATTTAACGATTTTAAGTCTCTGCTTTTGAGGCACTTGGCCAGTTTGTATAGCTAGGAACCATTTAACGTAAATTTTCCATCCTTATTTGTAAATCTTATTCTTTTTAATTTTATTTCAAAGTCTTATTGATCTTTTATATTATTTTATAGTTTTCTTCTAAGCGTAAGTTTATATATATGCTTATTTAAAATTTTTTAACTTAACATTAAGGCTATCATTAATTAACAAGATTTATCTTAATGTGAATAGCGATCTTATTTTAATAAATTCAGATATAAATAGATCAAGTCTACAGAATAACGCATTAAATTGAAAAAGCCTTGGAAGAGAAAAAAATATGTCGACGTATCGCAAGCCTTCGACAAGGTATGGCACGAAGGCTTGAAATATAAGCTACAGCAAAACTTACCCCCTTCGGGTAGGGGTTAGAATATACCCATGGTAAGGCATGCCTGTCGTAAGAGGCGACTAAAATCCACCCTCCGTATGCCAAGCGCGTAGCGCATGCAAACTATGCAACGGACAAAACAAAAGATAGTATTACCCCTGGCAATATAAACTGGCAATTCAGTTTCACTGGTAAATCCACCCTCTTCGGAGGTAGGCTCTACGGATTCTGGGGAGAGCCATTTATTGCTTATAAATCCCTTTTTGAAAAATCAAGGGTACCTCGATCTCCACCAGCTGGATCGAAGGTCTCCGGGAAAGGAAATCCACCGATTTTGAAGCGGAAAACAACGAGCTCCATGCTAAGCTTAATGAAAAGGAACGCCTTTACTACGAGCTTAAGAGCGAAGTAGATTCGCTACGTAAAGAAAACGAAGCCTTAAGGAACCCCCGTGGTACTATAGAATGCGAGGAAACGCCAAAACGGCAATCTGAATAAAAGACGGACGAGGAAGAGCTTGCATGCGAAACGAATCCGGTCTTTAGGAAAAGGCTTATCAAGAAACGGAAGGCCGGTTCTTTACCCGAAGTAGAAACCGTGCAGCAAAAAGGAGAGACACCTGTCGTACCAAAAAAGCGACAAGAATACCCCAAGAAAAAACCGCCGACCACCTGCAATAATTGTCGTTGGGATCGCGGACTACGGAAAGTTGCGAAACATCCTTAAAAATACTCTTGAGACGAAATATAACTTAACATCACTTCGGAACAACGTATGGAAAGTTAACGTCAATGACTCTGATGCCTATCGGTCACTGTCACAAAAGTTGAATTTAGAGAAAATGCAAAGGTTTACTTATGAAAATCACCTCGAAAAGCCGCTGCAGGTTATCGCGAGGGGACTACACCCATTCTGTACTTAGGACGAAATAATACAAGACGTTCAAGCCCAATGCTTTAAAATTCTTGACGCCGTGAACATAATCAAAAAAGAGAGCGGCTTCAAATTTTTATGCTTTCTTTTGATATAACTGAGAATATTAACGAAATCTACAAAATTAAATCAATCCTTAACATCAAGGTAAAAATCGGGCCCAAGCGGAAGGGCAACAGGCTAGTTCCCCAATGTAAGCGATGCCAAGGTTTCCGACACACGCAAGCGTACTGCCAGAAAAAACCGTGATGCGTAAAATGCGCTGGCGAACATCTCTCGACGGATTGCAATGTCAGCAGTCGGGCCCCGCGGTTTTCGCCAATTGCAGGGGAAGTCACCCAGCAAGCTACCGAAGTTGCGAAATTGCCATAGAGTTACAAAAACGACATGAAGCTCCAAAAAAAAATATTGAAAATTAGGGCCCAAGCCTAAAACCTCCTAAAGTAGATAAGCCAAAAACCCCGAAGTCGACAAGGGGTGCGGGACTGATTAAAGGCAAAATTCAAAATACGCAAGAAAACGTCGCTGATCCTAGTTCCCACCGGAGTCAATAATCCACAGGAAGAATCCACACTTGTTGGTCCAAGATCGTACGCTCAAGTCGCGTCACGTGAAAGTAAGCCACAATCGGCCGCATCAGATTTGGTTTCTCAAATTCTAGGCATGATTCTCGAAAAACTTGAGCAACAGACGAAACTTAATCAAGTAATATTCAACAAATTGAGCGAGCTCGAGCTCAAACCTCGAAAAGCATATAATAAAAAATCATGAATATGGGAAAGTCAATCAAAATAATTACATGAAATGCAAACGGCCTTTTGCAAAAAATTGACGAACTAGAAGTATTCCTACGGAAGAATATGTGATTGAATATTGATTTCGAAAACCTACTTTAAAAAGGGTTCGGCACGAAAAATAAAAGGTTACATTGGCTATCACGCGCATTATCCTTCAGAAAATTCGAGAGGTGGATCCTCTCTCTACATTAAAGACTGCACTAAGCACTCCAAAAAAGAAGAAATAGAACTTGACTCTATGTAAATAACCTCAGTCTCAGTAAAATTAAGACACATAGATTACAACATCGCGACGAGCTATTTTCCTGCGCAGCATCGGATGGCAGATGAAGATTTTGTTCTGCTCTTTGATTCACTTGGGTCAAAGTTTTATCATCGGCGGGGACTTTAACACGAAAAATACTTTTTGGGGCTCACGGTGCAAATCAACGTGAGGCAGAGTCCTCTTTAAAGCAAATGCAAAACGAGGCGTGGTCTTCTTATCGACGGGAAAGCCAACATATTGGCCAACCGACAGAAATAAAATACCTGATCTCGTCGACTTCTTTATCGCCAAGGGAATACCTCGTTACCTTACGAACGTAGAAGAACGCTTTGATCTCTGTTCAGACCACTCGGCAGTTATTTTGAAAATCGGCGGAGGCCTAGCAAAAATGAAAAGAGCGCCTAGATAAACTAACAACAACACCTTGAACCACCTTTTTAACAAACTGAAGCACGAACTTCAAGATTTTAAAAGTCGCGAGACTACTGCTCACCTCGAAAGTTTGACTGCCAATAAAGGTTCGAACTACTCTCTTTGGAAAGCATTGAAGTCTGTTAAGAAGCCTATAGTACATTCTGCGCCATTAAGAAAAGCCAACGGCGAATGGGTAAGAGAAGACAAAGAAAAAGCGGATTTATTTGCAGATTACCTAGAAGAAACTTTTAAACCATTTGACGGGGAACCGATGATCAAGGAGCTCAATCCTTATGTGGTACAAGATATTTATAGAATAAAACCGTGTCATTGGCTGAACTTAATTGTCTTCGACTTAATTACTAGCGAAATTCTAAAGGAGCTACCGAGAAAAGCTTTGGTCAAGCTACTCTATATCATTAACGCTTCCATGAGAATTTTATGCGTTCCAAGGCAATGGAAAATGGCCGAGGTCATAATGGTTCCGAAACCAGAAAAATGTCCGAACGACAAAAAGTCATTCAGACCTATTTCGCTACTGCCGATAATATCTTAGGTATTCGAGAAACTGTTGCTTAAAAGGTTGCGACCAATCATTGAAGAAAGACGATTGATGCCGAATTTAGAAAAAAGCTTTCAACAATCGACCAGGTCTATCGAATAACAAACGAAATCGAAAAAGCTCTGGAAGCGAAAAAGATATGTACTAGCGCTTTTCTCGACATATAGGAAGCCTTCGATAAGGTATTGCACGAAGGCCTGAAGTACAAGTTAAGGCTGAACTTACCAGAAAAACTCTATAGAATCTTAGAGTCTTACCTTGAAGACAGAATCTTTCGCGTAAGGTACGAAAATGAGTACTCGGAGTTCAAAGAGATAAATGCCGGTGTCCTGCAAGGAAGCGTTCTAGGCCCAATACTATTTTTGCTTTTTACAAGAGACAAACCCTACGATGAGGGTTAAAAACCCTAAACAATTTTAGCTAATTTTGCTGACGACACTGCTATTTCCGCTATTGAAACGACAGTTGAATTGTCAACAGGGAAACTTCAGCGCGCTTTAGACAAAATATGCGACTGGACGAAGAGCTGGCGAGTCGTCCTTAACGAGACTAAGTCAACGCATTTTTTTTTTTTTTTTGAATACTAGGATGGACGGAGGCTAAAACTCCAAAATCTTTCAAAGATACCAATACGCCCACTATAGCAGGTATATAATACCGAAGTAGCCGATATTGGTTATGCCCGATTTCCACGTGCTAAAAAACCACCCATTTATGAGAGACACTATGAAACTGCCAGAACGCACTTCATAGTAGTAAATTTTCGCTCTCTCATTATACTTCTTGACTACAACTAAGTTAACTTAACAAGTAGTTTACGCTTCCGTAGTGTTAATCGCATTGGATAGGTTGCTTTCCAGTGAATGCACCTACTAAGCCGTTCATTCATGCGGGTTCACCCTATGTCGCTAGATCGAAGGGTCTTGTTCTTTGTAGTCGTCGCTCGTTGTTTACGTCGTTAAGAGTCTCGTTTAGAGTACGGATCATTTCATTGTTGCAATGAACATGAAGGCGAGCATTTAGCCTTCGAGCGAAATATGTTACTAAGTCAACGCATGTTAACTTTACTTATAAAAAGATAAACAACAAACCATTATTCATTAACTCCGTTCAAATCCCGTACTCAAATGAAGCGAAATATCTAGGAATGACTCTAGATCCAAAACCTGAATGGAAGCCGCAAGTTAAAAAGAAACGCGACGAGCTCGAAATCAGGTTAAGAGAAATGAATTGGCTTATCGGAAGATTTTCGAAATTAAGCATATATAACAAACTGCTTTTGTATAAGCAAGTGCTAAAACCATCTTGGACGTACGGTATACAACTCTGGGGTTGTACTAAACCAAGCAATATATCTATTTTAGGAACTTTTTAAAATGGGACACTCAGAGCAATCATTAATGCTTCATGGTACATAAGAAATAGCGATCTACACCGAGAGGTAACAAACTTTGCTCGCAAACTTAGTACTCGACTTCGCGGACACTACAAAAATGAAATTATCCGAACTTTGGATCAGACAAATCTTACGTGCCGACTACAACGAGTGAGACCGTTAGATCTAGCAGCATAAGATGAAACCGCATAAATTGACGGTATTGTAGGTGCTTTTGTTGGAGGGCAGCCTGCCACATGCGATTACTACAGAAGCTTGAACTAGTTCTTAAGGAAACTTAGTCGTAGTCTGACGGAAAATGGGAGGTTTTTTAGTGAGTAAGAATCTCACACTACTATGAGCACGCGCCTCGTAGTATTGCTTTATTTTTTTCCTATCCACGGAAAAAAATAAAGCAAAACTTGCCAGAAGAAAAGCTTAAAATATTGGAAAATTATCTTGAAAGCAGATTCTTTCGTGTTAGGTGTAGTAGTGAATATTCGAATTTCAAGCAAATTCGGGCTGGCGTACCACAGGGGAGCGTCCTCGTTCCGACCCTGTTCCTGCTCTACACAAGGCACATACCTCTAGATGACGAGACAGTCGTGGTCACGTTTACGGACGATACGGCCATCCTGGCAACAGGTGAATCAGTCGAGTCATCAACGAGAAACCTCCAATGAGCATCGGACAGAATTTGTGTCTGGGCAAAGACTTTGAGAATCGCTCTTAACAAGAACAAGTCTACGCAAGTGAATTTTACTTACAGTAGGGTTAACAATTTCCCTCTGTTCATAAATTCTGCACAAAAACCTTATGCAAACGAAGTGAAATATCTAGGGATGACACTGGACGCTAATCTTAGTTTAGTTTAGTTTAGTTTAGTAAGCTTTATTAGTATTAATTTAATACTTTACAAAATCCATACTTCTCTTACAGTTATAATATAAGTTTTACAAAAGTTTAACAAATTTATTTAATTCAGTCTTAATTCTCTTATGTTCTTCTTTTTACAAACTCTAAGCATTTACGTTTAAACGTTCTAAAATTCTGCTCATTTTTAATATCACTTGGTAAGCTATTAAACAGACTAAAACCTTTATATACAATTGTATTTCTACCTGTTGATGAAAACTGATTTCGTAACCTAAAATCATTTATGTTTCGTAGATTGTACGGCTGCGCATCTCTTACTCTTCTGACCTCGTTCGTTAAATACCTCGGTGCTGCACCATGTTTGATTTTAAACACAGCTATCAAAGTGTTGTACTCCAGCCTTTGCTTGACGTTCAACCACCTTAGCGCTTCCAGCATAAAATTTATTGGGGTGAAACGATTGCACCTTAGGATACTTCTCATACCTTTATTTTGGAGTTTTTGAAGCCTTTGAATGTGGTTTTGATTGCAACAGGAGTACAAAATAGTAGCGCAAAACTCAAAGTGTGGCTTCACAATGGTGTTATATACTATTACGGCAGTCATGTCATCCATTTGTTTTCTTATCCTCTTGAAAAATCCAATTTTTTTGCCTATTTTTTTGCATACGTAATCGACATGCTCATGCATATTCAACTCCTTGTCAATCGTCATTCCTAAGTATTTGATACTGCTTACATTTTCAATTCGTTTTCCGTTTATGTTGATGTTGGTTTCGCTCGGTAGGTTTACTTCCAATAATTTAGTTTTTTGCTCGTTTAGTTTCAACTTGTTCATTTTTAGCCAGAGTATTAGTTGCGTTAGATCGTTGTTGATTTTGCTTCTGCATTCCTCAGCGTCTTTCCCCTCAGCGTAGATCAATGTGTCGTCGGCGTACAAAATTACTTTACAAAACTTTATAATTGTTGGCAGATCATTGATGTACAGTATAAATAGAAGTGCACCTAAAATTGAACCTTGTGGCACTCCTTGCTCAACCTCGACGAAACCGGACACGGTATTATTCACTTTAGTGCGTTGTTGTCTTCTAGTCAAAAAAGATCTAAACCATTCCAGCTCAGTACCCTGTATTCCATACTTATGCAGCTTCCTTAAAAGTATATCCCGATCGATAGTTTCAAAAGCACGTTTAAAATCCAAGAATAGAGCTATTATTTTCTTTCTCTTTCCGCCGTCCTTCCATTCGTTAACTAAGTGGTTAACTGCCGCTTCACAAGAATAGTTTTTTCTGTATCCAGATTGATAGATAGATAAAAGATTGTTATCTTCGAGATATTTCACCATTTGTTGTTTTACAACAGATTCAATAATTTTCTCTAACGTTTTAAGTGTGTTTATGGGTCGAAATTCCTCACATTTATTCGTATTCGTT
The DNA here is from genome assembly GCA_947623515.1 of Neoascia interrupta. Classification (NCBI taxonomy): domain Eukaryota; kingdom Metazoa; phylum Arthropoda; class Insecta; order Diptera; family Syrphidae; genus Neoascia; species Neoascia interrupta. The sequence continues at coordinate 127,871,748 of OX392462.1, forward strand.
ACTTTTTGCACCGGTGTAATCATTGAATCTTTCCATGAACTTGGGAACTCACCATTTAAAAGAGATGCATTTACAATCCTGTGTATTGTGCGTCCCAAGATATCCCAATTATCCAATATAGCCTGTGGGCTTATCTTGTCGAAGTCAGGTTTGTTTTTTAGTTTTTTACAAATAATTTTTAGTTCTTGTAGCGTTATTTCACGGAATTTGAATCTAACTTCAGTTTCATTTAAATGATTGACATATTCAACATCTTCTATTGACTTAACTATCTGTCCCACACTTTCAACAAAATAATCGTTGAACTTTTTAGCGATTTCGAATTCGTCGATATACTCCTTTCCATCGAAGCATATATTTTTGATTTCGTTTGTATGCTGTCCAATAACCATTTTTTTGATAGTTACCCACATTTCTTTTTGTCCGTTTGCGTGTCTTATCTTATTCCTTATGTAGCTGTTTTTTGCGTTGATTATTCTTACTTTATAGTAGTTTCTTAATCTTCTGTATTCTTCCCAATTCTCGCTTCTATTGTAGTGCTTAGTTAACTGATATTTTTCGGTTACTTTCTTTTTAAGAGCTTTCAGTTCATTTGTGTACCATCGACTTGTTTTATTATCCATTTTTATAGTTTTCTTTTTAGTGAATTCTTTTGCCGTATTTCTAAGCATCATTTCGATATTTTTCGCATTCTCATGTATGCTTACAGCCACGTTAAATGTTGCATCAGATTCCCTTAATTTATGTGTAAAGAGGTCCTTCTTGTATTTGTATATTTCTATTTTTTTCTGGTCCACATTTAGATTCTTAGTGGTGTTTATTAACACATCAATACTTTCGTGGTCAGAAATCTTGTTATTCGCATTTGTGCGAGCTGTGAGATTACTCATATTTGAAACGACGTAGTCAATTATACTGTTTGATGTTTCCGTTACTCTAGAATACTCCATCATTTTCTGCGACAAACAGTTATCATTGAGAATTCTCTCAATCTCCCGCTTATAAAGGTGATCTTTGCTCCAATTTATGTTGAAGTCCCCAGCAATCACAATGTTTGCCTGTGTTTCAGTCAGCCTCTCGATGTTTTCCTCCATGAAGTCACAAAATTCTCGTTCTGAACTATTTGGCGCTTTATACACAGCAACTATGACTAGTTCCATACTGCTACATTTACATTTGCACGCAAGTAGCCATCTCTTGTAATCAACTGATTTGTCAAGTACTTTAGTCACTTTCCAGTTTCTTTTAACGTAGATTGTTGTACCTCCGGTATGAGTCGAGTTCGAGAAACAAGAGATGTCATTGTATCCTTCAATTTTTATGTTGACTAGTTTGTCGGTTACCTTTTTCTCGATTAGGTGTGTTTCGGACAAAATCATGAACTCGTACTGTTTAGTATCTGCTAATATCTCCAGCTCATTAAAATTATTGGTTAAACCCTGAATGTTTATATAAATACCCTTGATTGTGTTTAATTGCTAATATCCAATTTTTTTCTTTCTGGCTTCCAGTTTATTAAGATAGACTGGGCATGTTCTGTTAAGTGACGTATGGTTGTCGTCTAGCCCGAGATTAAATTTTTCGTTTGCTCTTTTGCAATTTATACATTTATTGACTGCTTCACTGTTGCACTCGCTGGTTTTATGATTTCCTAAGCATTTAATGCATGTTTCCTCCATAATCTTACATTCGGTCGATTTGTGATTGAATCCTTTGCATTTAAAACATCTCATGATTTCCACACCATCAAAAACTCTACATCGCTCCCAACCAATGCTGAGTTTACCTTCCTCAATTACCTTCGGAAAAGATTCAGCGTCAATTTCAATGATTGCGTTGTAATTTATCACATTATTTTTCTTATTTTCAAAATATTTGACAAGTTTTAGCTCACTGTTTATAATTACATTATTTTGCCTTTTCAGTCTTTCAATGAACTCATCCTCATTGTTTTTAAACTTCATGTTTGGTATAATAATTCTTGGTTTAATTTTATTTGGTACCTTAATTTCGTAATCATCACCTATGTTTTTTTCGATCGCAGATTTAATTCTATTTCTTTCATTTGAATCCTCGCTCTGGATAATAATTATTCCATTATGTGCAGTTTCAATATTTGCTATTTTTAAATCTCCCGGATCAACTTTTTTATTTAAGTCTTCCCTTGTTTTAATACTATTTTGTTTCCCTTTTGGTTTTATAACAAGTGGCAACTCTTTTCTCATTTTCGGCATCACCCTGTCACTGTGGTTGTCATTTGTCTTCTTGACAACTTCAGAGAATGACAACTGATTTCCCGCCATGTGTTTACTCGTGTTGTTGTGCATAATTTTCTTGAATTCGTCGCAGACGTTGTTACTATTGTTTCGCACCTCGTTATATATGCTTTTACTTTCCTTCGCGAAGTTTTCAGCTAATGTGCATAGTTTTTCCATTTTTGCAATGCCCCTTTCACATGTTTCCTGACTCTTTTTCATATCTCCCAGTCTCTGGACGTACCTCGCTTCGATCGCCTCCAATAGGTTTTTAAGTTCCATTTCATTTTGCTTGAGTGACATTCCGAACTCCTCTTTGTATTGCTTCAAGTGCCGTGTGTTTTCTTCTACACTCTCCTGCATTTCTTTTACCACCAAATCGACGTTTTGTATGTAGAGTATACATTCATCGCAAATAAATCTTACCATGTTGTCTCCTTCAATTACTCTGCTCGAATATTGGTCCAATCCGGAGCATTTAAGAGTACAATGAAATACCTTTTTGCATACGCCTTCGCAGCTTATGCCCGTCTCGCCTTTAATGGCCAATTTACACCTGCTGCACTGGGCCATTTCAAAAGACTTCACTTTTTCCTGGACAAGTGACCAAAGTCGAAGCTCTTCACCGCACTTTTAATATTTTTCACTCCAAATTGTAATCAAAAATTAAATAAATTTGCACCTCTATAAAATTCGCTTTCTCACAGTTTGACAGTTCAAAGCTTTTTAGGTGGCAATCTTAGGTGGAAGCCACACGTAAAGGAGAAGCGTGACGAGCTCGAGATTAGGCTCAGGGAAATGTATTGGCTTATCTGAAGCTTTTCGAAATTACGCATATATAACAAACTGCTCTTGTACAGGCAGGCGTAAAAGCCGTCTTTGACATACGGAATACAACTTTGGGTTGTACCAAGCCGAGCAACATGTCCATGTTGCAGACTTTCCAAAACAAGACTCCATTGTATATTAGGATAAGTGATATTCACAGAGATTTAGGAATAGCTACCGTGAGCGAAGAAGTAACAAACTTTGCTCGAAAGCTTAATGCTCGCCTTCATGTTCATTGCAACAATGAAATGATACGTACTCTCAACGTACTCTCAAGAACAAGTCCCTTCGATCTAGCGACGCAGGGTGAAGCCGCACAAATGAACTTTAGTAGGTGCATTCACTGGATAGCAGCCTACCCAATGCGCTAAGCACTACGGAAGCGTAAACTACTTGTTAAGTTAACTTAGTTGTAGTCAAGAAGTTTTCTGAGAGAGCGAAAATTTACTACTATGAAGTGCGTTCTGGCAGTTTCATAGTGACTCTCATAAATGGATGGTTTTATTGCACGTGGAAATGGGGCATAGCCAATATCGGCTACTTCGGTATTATATACCTGCTATAGTGGGCGTATTGGTATATTTGAAAGATTTTGGAGTTTTAGCCTCCGTCCACCCTAGTATTCAAAAAAAAAAAAAAATCCAATGGGATGGGGTATAAAAAGGAAATGAAACAAAACTAGTGGGAGGGTTACAATCTGCCTAGGCGAATCGTTGTCCCCATCCCAATTGACCCCATCCCAATACACGTAAGCGAGGATATTGTACACCAAATTCCAGCTTCCTACGACAACTTTGATTTTTCATGCTAATAAGCAAAGTGGGCGTGTCAGTGGGCAGATTTCAAAAAATTTTACACTTGTACTGCTTCGGGACCTAGAAAGAACAGAGTTCAAGTTCCTTACTCAAAATTTAAGGCCTAAAAACTACGGACGGACGGACGGACATGGTTGGTTTGACTTACAATTCGGTTTCGATCATATGCCCTTAAAGCTTTTAGGGTCTACGGTGCTTATGTCTCTATGTTACAAACTATGAATCAAACTTAATATAGCTCCTATCCTTTGGTATCCAATGATACGCCTAGGCGGATTTTAAATCTCCCAATAGTTTTTATTTTATACATGTTATAATAATTTTTATACCGACCGAGGGTATATTAATTTAAATGCATAGTTTGTAACACAGTGAAATAATCACCGTAGACCCCTAAGACCTTTTAGAGATATTATAGAGGTCGACGGGTGAGTCGATTAAGCCATGTCCCTCCGTCCATCTGTCCGTATGGTTGAAGTTTTTAGGCCTCTGGAATTGAGCTAGGACGCTCAAACTTGGAGTATATCTAGGTTCTTATTTTGTCAAGACAAAATGTGAAAATTGGTTAAATCCGCGACGGCCGCGCCCACTACTGGCTTCTATGTAAGACAAACTCTATCTAAAATTTTCTTTCAAAATGCCTTTTGGTCACAATATCGACCGTGCCCACTTTTACTATGTTAAATTTTTAAAAACCCGATTTCTCGGAAATTTTACTACAAATCGAAAGAAAATTACAAAACAAATATTCAAGGTATTACTATTTGCTAGGCTTGCTCCATACAAAGTTTTGACCTCCGCTTATTTTTTAGGGGCGTGTTTAGGAAAAATCGGGTTTTTCTGCAATAATTTTTGGTTTCAACGCATTTGGTCATGATTCTAACGAAATTACAATTAATTGATTTTTATTTTTAGCCCAGACCCACTTTTGGCCGCGTGGCCTATACAAATAATATATGAATTTGGGTCAAAAAAATTTAAGATTTGATGTTACACGGTATATAGGGTCGGGTATATGGAAGTTTGTTACAGACGAACTCTTGCACTTACTCACTTGTATTCATATATTTATTTTTATAGCCGACCGAGGGTATATTTATTTAAATGCATAGTTTGAAAGACGGTAAAATAATCACCGTAGACCCTTAAGACCTTTCAGAGATATGATCGAGACCAAAAGGTGAATCGATTGATTCTCCGTCCGTCCGTCTGTACGTGTGAAGGTTTTAGGTCTTTAAAATCAGTCTAGTGAGCTAAAGCTTGGTGCACGACTTGGTTCTTTTGTTGCACAGACAAAGTGTGAAAATGGCTTCAATATGAGACAACCTCTATTTCACTTTTTTTTTCAAAATGCGTTTTGGTCAAGTTAGACAAGGCACAGGAACTTAGATTTTGGTAATGAGCAATATTGGCCTAAGACCTTGAACAAGACAAAAATTGGAACCGCCCACAATATCGACCATGCCCACTCTTAACAAGTTAGATCTTTAGCCTCAGATAGGAGTGTTGAAAGCTCTTCGATGTTAATTTTAGCCTTCCAAATTGTAACTTTGAGGACATCCTTGACGCATTTTACCAACCGCTCCCAGAAACCCCCCCCCACCAGGGAGCTCTTTCCACGCTAAATCTCCAAATTATTCCCCGGTTGCTAAGGAATGCGTGAAAGATCTCGCTGTTGACAATATCCCCAAAGAACTTCAGGTCTGTTGCTGCCTTCTTAAAAGTTTTCGTGTTATCCGAATAGATTGTCGTCGGTGAACCTCGCCTTGCTATAAAGCGCCTGATAGCTAGGAGGCAACATTCGGTTGTCAAGTTTAGTACCAGCTCTAAGTGCACCGCCCGAATGACTGCACACGTAAATATCATAACGTAGACCGTGCTTGTGTTATTGTCGGAACCAGTGTAAAGAGGCCCAGCGAAGTCTACACCAACAGTCTCAAACGGTCTAGACGCCACCATTCGTTACCTGGGCAAGGGGGCAAAAGGTTGAGATGCCGCCTTTCCTTTGAGTCTCTTGCAAAGTCTGCACGCTGCAATAACCCTTTTAATAAGCTGACGGCCACCTGGAATCCAAAACTTGACACGAAGTTGAGCCAGTGTGGTATTCACTCCTCCGTGCAAAGCCTTTTCGTGGAAATAAGTTACTACAATCTTGCTCAAATAGCTGGGGCAGGATGATTGGGCTAATAACGCCCAGTGGTTCATCCAACTGTATAAGTCTACTCCCTACGCGCAGCAAACCGTGGTCATCTACGAAGGGGTTGAGTGTCAGGAGGTTCGATGTGCGAGAAATAACGTTTCCCTCATGCAAGGATAAAATTTCGTTAGGAAAATACATATGTTGAAAATAACTTAGCCAATAAGTTTCAGCCTTCTTCATGTCATCCGCTTGCAGGAACCGCCAAGTGAGAATTTTCTCGCCCTTAAACGCGTAGGCACCTCGAATTACATGCACAGTTATCCTCAACAATCTCTTCCAGTCATTTATTGCTTCGTACTCCAACAGCGGCTCCATACATCCCGTAGAAGATCCCAAATGATCAATTCCAAACGCATTTAAGTTCACTGCAGCATTCGAAGCATCAAATTTTTCCATGACCATTTCACCTTTATCTTTCTTTAACCAAGAGGGTCCTTCTTTCCACAACGAAGATGAATACAATTTTTCTGCAGATACCCCTCTGGTAAGAAGATCTGCCGGATTCTCTATACCAGAGCAATGGCGCCAGTCTTTCAGCTCAGTTAGCTCCTGTATTTCTCTGACGCGAGCGAACACATACGGCTTCCATTTTCGAGCGTCCCCCCTCACCCAGTGAAGAGTGATCTGAGAGTCTGTCCACAAAAAGAACTTCCCAACTGATATATTTGATTTCTTGAAATATGAGCACAGCCTGGCAGCAACTAACGCGGCAGTCAACTCCAACTTTGGCAGAGTGAGGTCATCTTTTTTGTTCTCTTTTAGCGGAGCGACTCGGGCCTTGGCACACACAAACATGACCTGGGCTTCACAATTTGGCTTCTGGAATCTCAAAAATGCAACAGCCCCAAAGGCCTTTTGGGATGCGTCGGCGAATATGTGCATCTCAGTTGAAGTCAGCTCTTTACTTATCCCCAGCCACCTAGGAATCGAAAACTCAATGATCTGCTCTACGTCCTTTAAGCACGAGATGTATTCCTGACTAGTTGGGATATCTAGTGGCTCGTCCCATTTGAGCTTTTTCTGCCATAAGGATTAAAATAAAATTTTAAGTCTTATTATGATCGGATTTGCAAATCCTAATGGATAATATACACGCGCTATGACCTTCAATAAGTTGCGCTTTGTGGGCTGTAACATATTTTTTAAACCATCCACATCAACTTTGATCATTAGTTCGTCGCTGTTAACATTCCAGGGCACGCCCAAAGCTGACTGTACGCCTTCATTTTCAATTATCTCTAAAGTTTTTCGAACACCTACGTTATTGCTACGCCATTTCCTCAGTTTCATGTAAGCGCGCCTGAATATCTCTGTCGCTTCCTGATAGAACTTCTCAGCACTGCTTTGGCAGTCAAAACTGGATACAAAATCATCTACATAAAATGACTCGTTTAATTTAGCACAGGTTTCTGGAAACTTATCTGCTTGAGAACCGATGTGAATGGCAATTGTAGCGGACAGAACAAATGGACTTGACGAAACCCCAAAAGTGAGACGGGTGGCTCGATACTCGGTTTCTGATGAATAATCAGTAGTAAGGTCCTTATTTTGGGAAAACCAAATAAAACAGTGACTGTCCCTATCTTCCTCTCCTAACGCTATCTGCAAAAAGGCCTTTTCGATGTCCCCTACCAGGCCAACTTTCCCAAGCCGAAATTTAAGCAGAACTTGGAGGATATCTGGTAGCATGTTTGAACCTGTCCACAAACATTCGTTTAGCGATAATTTACCTGGTGAATGAGACGAGGCGTCAAACACGATCCGAATTTTCGTTGTCGTCTTTTTAGATCGATATACAGCGCAGTGAGGCATGTAGTAGAGGTTTTTGGTGGTCGTACTGGCTGGGTTCGTTTTTTCAGCATAGCCTAAAGAAATAAATTCGCGCATCGTTGCATCATACTCTTGAAGTTTCGCTGGATCCCGCTGCAACCTTCGGAGGAGGGAATGCAATCTGGATTTAGCAGTTTCTTTGTTGTCTCCCAACGGGCTATTTACGATTTTCCAGGGCAGACGGGCTTCGAACCTTGTCTCTGTTTTTCGGATAAATTTAGTTTGAAGTTCCTTGGTGAACGCCTTAATCTCCATATCGTCACGACGAATTCCCAGGCTCTCAAGGTTCCACATGTCTTCCACGAAGATCGAGCTTAAAGTAGAAATACATTCATCTGCGGACAAGTTTTCAACAGCACAGCAAGGACCTTGGAGCGTCCATCCAAAAACGGTGTCCACTGCTGTCAAAAGATTTGTGATTCTGCTGTATTCACCAGTAACAATTTGCCAATAGTTGTCGGCTCCGATGAGAACGCTTAATCCTTTTTCTTGGTCGAGCCCACAAAAATTCGTATCCGCCAAACAAAATCCACGTAACTGCGGGTCATTTCCGTCAGGTGCAGCCAAAACATCCGGACAAATTTCAGGGACCACAACAGCAATAAGTTTTACTTTCCTTTTACTGTATTGACTACGTAATACCATTTCCACTGTTTTCATTTCCTTAGAACCTGTATAATTTCCTTGGCCGAATGGTATGATGGATAAATTTGCTACTCCGGTGACGGGTAAATTAAGCTTGTCAGCCACCGCTTCCTTGATATACGTACGCTGGCAACCACCGTCAATAACAAGTCGAATTAATAACTGGTTCGCCCCAGACGCTGACCCATTTGCCGATAACAGAGCGCGAGCTGTCTGTAATAACACATATGACTTATTGTTGCTTTTGGATATATTTGGCACAGAAAGATTTATAGTGGTATAATGCATTGTACTTGAGCTCGAACTGTTTGCTTGCACTTTACTGACAGTGGTCGTCTCTTTTTTCTGGCACAAAGAAGAAGCGTGCTCACCTTTGCAAATACTGCAACAAAGTTCTCTCGCTCTACAAAACCGTGCTGTATGTCCGCTGAGAGTGCATCGAAAGCACCTGCCGCCTTCTTTTAGCATTTCCTTCTTTTCGGCGATTGTTCGTGAGCTGGTGCACTCTTTCGTCGCATGTTCAGCAGACTTGCAAAAGAAGCACGAGACGTGTCGATTCGTAGGAGCAAGTAGGCCAGCAGCTGTTGACGGTTGATTGTGCTTTGTGCTTGCTCGTGTTGTAGCCTTATTAACACATGCCCTCTCAATCGACTCTACCTCTTGTTTCAAAAAACGCAAAATGTTTTTAACCTGCTTGTCTCCGTCAAAAGCCAGAGTAGAGCCATTATCTGAAGCAGAGTCGTTGGTGTCATCCTTTTTTATCATCGATTCTTTTTGAATACGATGGTAATCGATCCTAAGTTCGTTGGCATGCTTTTAAGAAGTATTGTCTTCAGCATAATATAATAATGAGAGGATGGTACTCCTAGCGCGGTAAGTGAGCGGCTACTAGCGATTACTGTGTTATACAAATTCCTTAGCCCCGTTGCATCCGTTTTACAGTAAACAGCTGGTAGCGCCATAAAATGTTGCATCAACTTGTCTATCAATTTTTCCGTATCGCCGTACTCTTCTTGCAGAAGAGAGATAGCTCCATCGTAGCAGGTATCAGTAGGTGTGAAACCTGATATTGTCTTCGCAGCGTTGCCCGTTAGCACAGACTGTAAATAGTTGAATTTTTCCGCACCACTTAATGATTCATTTTCGTGTACAGTCGTGCGAAAATTTTCCCAAAAACGAAACCATTCCTGATGGTCGCCTGAAAACTTTTTTAAACTCTAATTTGGGAAGTCTAGTACTATGGGATCTCGCTGACGATGGTTGTTGCTGTACAGTGGCGTCATTTTGATATGGACAAATTCGTGCTTGTACCTTTAACAAACGAACCTGCATTTTAGCTATCATTCCTACCGCAGTGTCCTCATATTCCGCAACCCTCTCTGGCTTAGAGTCCTCTATACCTTTAGTCTGAATATCATTGTTGATCGCGCGTAAATTCTCATTAGCAGTAGTTAAACGCTGAATATATGAGGCGAGTTCCTCCTCGATGGCGTCTAGCTGCGCTAAGTGGTCAGTATCCCTAATATTCACTGATTTAAGATATTCCATCGATTCATTGACTACCTTGGTTATCTGGCTGCGATAGCCTGCGCGTGCTTGTAACTCCATAATTTACACGAATAAAACAAATCCGGTAATCTAAATTTTAAACTTAAACGAGCTATCACGTCAATTAAATTTTCCAACCAAGCAAAACTAACTAAATGTCCCGGGTTTCGGCACCAATGTCAAAAATAACCCTGTGGGAGAACAAATTATACCAAGATGCTTAGCGAAATAAAAACAACCGAACTTTTCGGGTCTACAGACTCGTGATAACTGTCTCTTTATTAGTCGAAATACCATAGGATGGCCTGTTTAGAAAAATTGCGGTCAACCAAGTATATAAGAGTCATGTCATAAAATGACGTGTGAACCGTTTTCAAACATAGGGTGATTCATACTGTGCTTAATTTTCGACAGGCGGCTCAAATAATAGCGAAATATACTCCAAGAAAATAAGACAATCGTTGTCGTAACGTGCTTTTAACCGCTCTAAAACTTTGTGGTAGTTCTCCTCTGAAATTTGTAATGTTTTAACGGTTCCGAGAGCTTGATCGGTCAAGCAGTTCATCAAATGGTTAAATTTCTCAATCTTTGAAAGAGTTGCATCGTTATGTACCCGTTTTTTGAAAGTGTTAATGAAATTCTTGTACTCTGAGTACTTTCCACAGAATCTAGGCAATTTGGCAAAAGGCAGATGGTTTACTTGTGTAGGTATAGATATGGTTGTGTCCAGAGCAGAGCTATTCCTTCTCTCATTGCTCATTTGCGAAAGTATTTTTGATTTTGTTGAAACATAAACTTCTTCTAACTCTCTTTTCTCTCTTTTGTTGGAGGTTGCTACTATCCGATGGAGCACTCAGGCACAACTACTGGTCCATTGTACTACCATGCAGACACCTTACATTAATGTATTTAGTTTACCCGTCTTTCGAAGAAAGATGAGAAGGAGCTTCAGTGATGAAGAGCTTAGGTGTTCGGCACTCACCACGTCAGCCCCAAAGATCCGCCACCTGATGCGAGCAAAGGCAGGACAACTACAGAGAAAGTGTTCCGCTGTATCGTCGTCCTCTCCACAGGCAAGACAGGTGGTGGTTTCGCTTAAGCCTAACACATTCAAGTGTCTAGCAAAAACTTGGTGGCCGGTAAGGACGCCTACAAGAAGTCTGCAATCGATTCTCCTAAGAGATAGAAGAAAACACGCTGACCCCTCGCAGAAGTCTGGGAGTAGTCGTTTAGTCTGTCTGCACCCATCGCAGTCACGCCAACGAGCCCTGTGCTCACGAGAAACCCAAGTATCAATGGCAGACGTGACAACAGATACAGGCAGGCCTAAAGCAGGTTCGGGTCCTGAGAAAACCTCTTCTGAGCCAAGACTGGCAAGCTCATCAGAGATCTCATTTCCCTGGATACCAGTATGACCTGGAACCCAAACAAGATTCACTGCATTTAGCCTTCCGACTAAGTTCAACGAATTCTTGAGTTTGAGCACTATCTTGGACGAGGTAAGAGGGTTGAGCAACGCATTTAGAGCGGCTTGGCTGTCACTGCAAACGCATATGCTTCTTGCCCTCCACCTGTTAGTCACAATATAGCGCATAGCCATTAGGATAGCGAAAATCTCCGCTTGGAAGACAGACGCATATTTACCTAAGGGGTAGTGGAGTCTAATGTTCTCGCTTTCCACAAAGACTCCAGCACCAGACCCCTGTCCGGCTTTGGAGCCATCCGTGAAAATACGATGGCATTCTTTCCCTGGCTCAGAGTCTGGCCGAAGCCATTCCATTACCTGAGGAAAGTTGACTTGGTTTTGTCGCAAAAGGATTTCTGGGGTCATTGCGTCAGAGGGCATGTCCATAAGACAGGGGTCAAAGGACAATTCTCGAACAAGTTCTTCAAAATTCCAATGCGTGTGGTACCAAAAACCACCTCTCTTTAAGCGAAAGATGGTTTTCAGCGTACACCCCATGATAAATATATCAAGGGGGGGAGGTTCATCAAAGCATCTAGAGCAGAGCCCGGCGTGCTAGGGAAGGCCCCTGTGCAGCCAAGACAAGTCGTTCTTTGGAGTTTGGCAAAAGAGGCAGTAACACGTTTCCGCGAAAGCCTGTTCCACCAAACAACCGATGCGTATGAGAGGAGTGGTCTAACCATGGCAGTATAGATCCAGAGGACCCTTTTCGGAGATAAGCCCCATGTCTTGCCAAAAGCGCCTCTGCACTGCCAGAAGGTGGACAATGCTTTTTTGGTTTTGGATTCAACATGCTTAGACCATAGAAGTTTTTTATCAAGGATTACTGACTGACAAGGATTTGACTTCATCGGATATCGGGATAGTGACACCTTTAAGCACTAGTTGAGTCAGACCAGTGACCTTCCTCCTTCTCGTAAAGAGAACAACCGTAGTTTTAAGAGGATTCACTGAAAGCCCATTCCTAGTGCACCGATCATCGATCAAGTCCAGGGATCTCTGCGCCTGAGAGCACACAGTCCCTAGGTTTGAGCCGACAGAAAGAACGGCGACATCATCCGCGTAGGCTTGTGTGTAGGTTCCAGGAAGGTTGAGAGCCGATAGTAGAGAGTCTACAACCATGCACCATAAAAGGGGAGACAGAACACCACCTTGCGGGCAGCCCTTGTTTACCCCAGTTATGACGCACTTGCCACAATCTGCTTGGGCTATCAGCGTCCTGTTCATTAGCGTTGCCCTGAACCATTGAACTAATGTTTCATCTACACCATGTGGTCTGGCTGAGTTGCACATGCTATCAAACGTCGCGTTATCAAAAGCACCCTCAATATCGACGAAAACGCCCAGCACGTACTTCTTCTGGTCAAGAACACATTCAATCCTACCAACAAGGTTTTGAAGCGCAGTTTCGCAGGATTTTCCGCGCTGATAAGCGTGTTCTATACGCGCATCTCAGAAAGAGGGTGCAAACGAAGAGCAACTTTGCGCACGCGCAGCTCAACCAGTCTCTCTAAGCTTTTCAGCAGGAAGGAAGACAGACTTATGGCTCTGAAGCTTTTGGCTAGGCTATAGTCTGACTTACCAGGTTTTGGTATGAAAACGACTTTAACCATACGCCAAATGGTTGGTATGTAAGCCAAGGCAAGGCTCGCAGTGAAAATTCTTTTCAACGTGGGCAACAGCTGACCTAAACCTTGCTTCAGCATAATCGAGTAGATTCCATCTGGACCAGGTGACTTAAAGCTCTCAAAAGATGCAATAGCATATTTGATAGCGTCATCAGTCACCACTCTAGATGCAATGTACCAGTTAAGCCGCGTTGTGTTCGCTGGTTCTGCAGTGGCCACCGTTGCCGGTACCACTGAAGAGCACGTGGTGACCTGATTTCCCGGGAAGTGAGTGTCAAGGAGAAGACTGTAGGTCTTCGCCTTGGTCTCAGTGTAGGTGCCATCAGGTTTGAGTATTGAAGCGAGTCTGCTTGGTCTGTTCCTCTGAAGAACTTTCACAAGCCTACTAGTTTCACTTAGAGATTCGATCTCGTCACAAAATTTTTTATAAGAGTCATTTTTCGACTTGCGAATAAGTCTCTTAAAATCCTTTTGCCTTGATCGATATAGGTTCCAGTCTTCTACTAAATTGATTTTTAAGGACCGATTCAGGAGCTTCCTGGTCTCTTTGCGAATACGCAATACGGAAAGTTCGGCATTCCACCAAGGTACCGATTTTCTACGGAGGTTTTTCGTAACTGGGCACGCGAGTTCAAAAGAACGGGTAAGGATGCTGTTCAGATTTTGAGCAGACATCTCTACCGCTTGTCGTGAACTCAGTTTGAGTGGAACTTGAACAGAGTGGCCAAGCTCCTCTCTAAACTGTGACCAATTCATTTTTCTCGGATTTCTCCTCTCTTGTAAAGGTAGAACTTCGCTTGATTTGAAATTCGATGTATCTGTGATCTGACAGGGTGCTATCTGGCGATACCCTCCATTTTGCGATAGTCCTTGAAAACTTGTTGGACAGGGTAAGGTCAATTACCTGCTGTCTCCTGGCGGTAACAAAAGTGGGTCTGTGACCCAAATTATTGATGGTAATGTCAGATGATAAGATGAATTCCAAAAGACGATCTCCTCTTGCGTTACATTTGCTGCTGCCCCAAACAGTATTCTGAGCATTAGCATCGCAGCACAAGACGAGACCCAATCTTTCGGATTCACAATAATCTACAAGCTCATAGGGGAAGTAGGCCGAGGCAACGACAAAGGTTTCCCATTTGCCGTTAGCATGGCAGGGAATAGATCTTGGGCACAAAACCTTTCGATCGTGACGGCCTCTAAGGATTTGGATGCGATAAGACAAGTCCTAGGTCTTTCGGACTTCTTATCGTAAAGAACATCGTGTGAAGCACTCAACCCACCAAGACCACAGATGTTACCTTTCCACACCCATGGTTCCTGGATGGATGTTATGCATGTTTTTGTATTACATGCCGCAAGCCTGCTACTTAGAAGAGCAGTAGAGGCCTTGTAGTGCTGTAGGTTAATCTGAGTAAACATTATGGATGTAGACTCAGGGTTACGTACACTATTAGCGCTGTTTGGCATTGAAACGGAAGTGAATCCTACCAAAATGCAGATAGGGACCCATGTTGTACCTAGATTCAATGACCTCGGCAGAAGCCATGTCCATGCCCACGACCAAACAACTACCATCTTCATTAAGACGATTTTTTTTTGTCTATGCGAACGGACAATCCAGGCTTTTATGTCGAGGCCAGGATTCTGGGCTCGCAAACGCTTCAGCACATCTGCCGTTTTCCCCAGTTTCCCAGGGATCCAGCAGACGGCTCGCGTTAGCTTGGGTGGCTTGCAGACCTCAAAAGTTGAGGTCCCAAGGGGAGGGATTTTCGGCACCATACTGCATAGCCATTCAGAGGTTTGCTGGTCTTCACCCAAAAGGTTCCGTCCTTCAAATCACAGCTCTCCACCTGAATGCAAGCATTAGTTGCCTCAGCAAGTTCTAACAGTCGAGTTTTGCAGTGTTCGCACTCCGCAGCACTCAAACTGCTTTCCCAATTTGAACTGCTAAGGACGAGACAGCAGCATTCCGATAAGAACGCCTCTGATATCCTTAGCTGTCGTGCGTTCAAAAGGTTTTCCAGGTTCAGTGGTACACTGACCTTCAGGACCGCCCGCGTCGACACAGTTCTGTCCACTAGTGCTGCAGCCTGTTAAGGTCACATCACCAGCATCCATCACCAGTGCACGGGCACTGTGCTTTAAGAAAGCTCGTTTTTCCCCGTCATCATCATCTCAGAGAGGTTCTTTACCTGATCCCACCACCTGTTTCCTGGCCTACCAGGGGGGCGACGCGCTCGCATCTCGGCTAGCATGACCTGTCTAAGAAGTCTGTCAGGGGGCATGCGAACAACGTGTCCAAACCATCGAAGAATCGATCGCTCCACTCGGAGAAATAGCTGCCCAACATTAAGATTCCTACGAATACTGACGTTTCTCACTCTGTCCCTTAGAGTAACACCAGCAACGCACCTCAGGAATCTCATTTCGGCAGCTTGTACCCGCGATCTAATTCTTTCGGTCATTACCCAAATTTCATGACCATAGATGAGGGTCGGAACGAACACTGAATTAAAAACTGAGATCTTTGCTTTCACTCCAAGCTCAGCTTTCCTGATGACCGGCCGGCGCAGTTCCTTTACTATTGCTCCAGCTTGGCCAATTCTACAGGACAACTCAGTATCACTCCTCCCATCTTTCGTGAAAAAGACATCGAGATACTTAAACTTCTCCACCTGTTTTAATGGAACTCAATTTATGTGCAGGGTACACTGCACAGGAGTTCGGGAAACAACCATCACTTCCGATTTGTTCACGTTAACTTTCATCCCAGCATCACCACAGATGGCTGCAAACCTATCCAGTGCTCGTTGAAGTTTCTCTTTGGATGATGCAAGGATGGCGAAATCATCTGCGAAAAGCAGATGGCTCATCCTGATGCCAGCCAATTCGAAACATTGCTCGCCAAGACTGCGCCTCACCATCCAGTCCATATATGCTATGAAAAGGAGCGGCGACAGAACACAGCCCTGGCGAAGTCCAACGCGCACATCAAAAGGACGGGATTTGACGCCATTTAGCCGTACACAGCTTCTGCAGTTTCCATACAAAGACTGAATGGCTCTCAGAAGAGGCCCACTCAGCGCATAGTCCTGCAAAACTCTCCACAGTGTATCCCGAGGGACTCGGTCATACGCCTTTTCCAGATCTACAAAACACGCATAGACCGGTTTCGCATATTCCCAGGCCTTCTCAAGAATAACCTTCAGAGTAAAAAGCTGGTCGGTTGTGCCTCTGCCAGGCCGAAAGCCGCACAGTTCTTCCCGTAACAAAGGCTCGATTACAGCTCTGGAATGCGTTTCCAACACCTTCGCGAATACTTTTCTCAAGAGAGATATGCCCCTATAGTTGGCACAATCTCTCCTGTTCCCTTTTTCGAAAATGGTGATTTTCCCCGTGTGGATTCTAATTACTTATGTGGATTGTATAATCGTAGCGAGCTTTTATGCGAATTGTATTTTATTCATTCGACTTTAATTGATGTTAAACCAAAATATTTTCTTAATTATTGTTTCACAAATTTATAAGACACAATTTCAGAAATGATTTGCATGCATAATTATGTATCTCCTTTATATGGAATGTGCGCTGGAGATAATTGAACTGATATCAATGGCTCGTTTTAACTACATTGATTTTAATCGATCGGAAAATTGGACTTCACTTATCGTGTGCAATGATTGTTAACCTAGGAGTGATTTGACAAGCAAGGGCACGTTCGAGTAATAAAGAAATTAACCACGTACCTGGTAGGGAAATTTTTGATACTTATCTCCCTTTTTTCCGATCCGAAAGTGCTGAATTGATTGAAGTATCGTCCGACTTCTAACTACAAGGAGTTCTTCTGCTTTTCTTCTTGGATAAGTGATGATGATTTGTCCTTTTTATGGGATGAGGTGGTATGAAGGGATGGTATGATGACTTCCTGGATACTAGTGCGTAACTGGATCCTTTTTTTTACCGTTGCACTTGTAAAGTCAATTAATATGGCGAACATTGGTTTTAAAGACGCGAGTTCAAATGCTCATATTGGTATTTTTAGTTCTTAGGTTTTATCGTTACGTTATTTTTAAAACAATAGTATAAGTATAAGAATTCAATTGCAATAAATATAAGTTAGCTAAGAAACAATAATGCAAGATTATACATAAGTAAAAGTACAGTGTTATATAGGCATACGTTTGATTACTTTTCTTGTGGGTTAGTTACTGGGATCCAACAAACATATATATTTCCAAGTTACGCTTAAATGTTCGTATAAAAGCAATTTTTTGGTTCAAATCCAGTATTTTTGTATAATCGACCACTAAAATGGGGCATGGCTGAAAACTTTGTATTGACTGTAGGTGTCCCGAAACAGGCAACAAACAGCCTACTTTTCTCAATTTTCTTTTTCCCATCGTATTTGCATCCTTACCCAGGCAGATCGCAGAGGTATCTACCTACCCATACATACATGCATGTAGGTATACGGCAAGTCAGCAAGGAAAAAAAATCTGTTGAGAAGTGTAATGAGAAGATACACATTTTTTCCTCTTTTTCTTTGGGACATCGGATATGGATAGAATGAGAATTCAGATTATGTATTATGAAAAAAGTTAGGTAGGTATGTAGGTAGTTAGGTAGAATGGAAATGATAGATGATGGGCCTTGCGGCAAGCGACAGCCGATTATAGACAAGAGATTATTCAAGATTATACACATTTGTTGTAGGTATGTTTTCAAATACCTAAACACGTAGGTGCATATCCTTTCGCAATTTTCGCTTAGTGCAGGTGTAAGATAACAATTTCATATGAGCCGGAAGACATTTCTATAAAAAATATCTCTTTCTGATATACCTAGGTATATATACATTTAAATAGTAATCTCTTTTGACGATTCGACACGAGCGCCCCTAGTGATCCTGCCCGCCGCTAACATTTTCGTGTATGGTTTTTGGATTTTCCAACCTCTCTTTTGACTGCAAGGTGAGGATAGTTTCTGGCTAGTGCGGAAATGTATCGGAATGAACAAATCTCAAATCATCGGTGATTGGCTTGCTTACTCACCTTAATTATGTTGAAACAAAAGCGGAGCGAAAATTTATTATATTGCCTCCTTTTTCTGTGCTTACCGAATTCCAGCTTCCTACGACAATTTTGATGTTTCATGTGGGCGTGTCAATGGGCGGATTTCAAAAAATTTACACTTGTAGTGCTTCAGGACCTAGAAATGACAGATATCAAGTTTCAAGCTCCTAGCTCAAAATTGAAGGCCTAAAAACTACCGAACAAAGTGCTGAATTGATTGAAGTATCGTCCGACTTCTAACTACAAGGAGTTCTTCTGCTTTTCTTCTTGGATAAGTGATGATGATTTGTCCCTTTTATGGGATGAGGTGGTATGAAGGGATGGTATGATGACTTCCTGGATACTAGTGCGTAACTGGATCCTTTTTTTTACCGTTGCACTTGTAAAGTCAATTAATATGGCGAACATTGGTTTTAAAGACGCGAGTTCAAATGCTCATATTGGTATTTTTAGTTCTTAGGTTTTATCGTTACGTTATTTTTAAAACAATAGTATAAGTATAAGAATTCAATTCCAATAAATATAAGTTAGCTAAGAAACAATAATGCAAGATTATACATAAGTAAAAGTACAGTGTTATATAGGCATACGTTTGATTACTTTTCTTGTGGGTTAGTTACTGGGATCCAACAAACATATATATTTCCAAGTTACGCTTAAATGTTCGTATAAAAGCAATTTTTTGGTTCAAATCCAGTATTTTTGTATAATCGACCACTAAAATGGGGCATGGCTGAAAACTTTGTATTGACTGTAGGTGTCCCGAAACAGGCAACAAACAGCCTACTTTTCTCAATTTTTTTTTTCCCATCGTATTTGCATCCTTACCCAGGCAGATCGCAGAGGTATCTACCTACCCATACATACATGCATGTAGGTATACGGCAAGTCAGCAAGGAAAAAAAATCTGTTGAGAAGTGTAATGAGAAGATACACATTTTTTCCTCTTTTTCTGTGGGACATCGGATATGGATAGAATGAGAATTCAGATTATGTATTATGAAAAAAGTTAGGTAGGTATGTAGGTAGTTAGGTAGAATGGAAATGATAGATGATGGGCCTTGCGGCAAGCGACAGCCGATTATAGACAAGAGATTATTCAAGATTATACACATTTGTTGTAGGTATGTTTTCAAATACCTAAACACGTAGGTGCATATCCTTTCGCAATTTTCGCTTAGTGCAGGTGTAAGATAACAATTTCATATGAGCCGGAAGACATTTCTATAAAAAATATCTCTTTCTGATATACCTAGGTATATATACATTTAAATAGTAATCTCTTTTGACGATTCGACACGAGCGCCCCTAGTGATCCTGCCCGCCGCTTACATTTTCGTGTATGGTTTTTGGATTTTCCAACCTCTCTTTTGACTGCAAGGTGAGGATAGTTTCTGGCTAGTGCGGAAATGTATCGGATTGAACAAATCTCAAATCATCGGTGATTGGCTTGCTTACTCACCTTAATTATGTTGAAACAAAAGGGGAGCGAAAATTTATTATTTTGCCTCCTTTTTCTGTGCTTACCGAATTCCAGCTTCCTACGACAATTTTGATGTTTCATGTGGGCGTGTCAATGGGCGGATTTCAAAAAAATTTACACTTGTAGTGCTTCAGGACCTAGAAATGACAGATATCAAGTTTCAAGCTCCTAGCTCAAAATTGAAGGCCTAAAAACTACCGACCGACAGACGGACGGACGGACATGGCTCATTCGACTAACAATTAGGTCTCGATCATATGCCCTTAAGGTCTTGGGGCTCTACCATTATTATTTCACCGCGTTACAAACTTAATACACCTCCTATCCTATGGGATGGGGTACAAAAAAATGATTCTTTTTAAGTTTATGTTTACTTTTTTTAGAAAAAGGGGCGTGGCATGTCCAACCCCTTTAACCGAAAATCAATATTAGCATAGAAATAACCAAGTTTGCGGCTAAAATGTACGCAAAACTTAAATTTTTTGGTCCAAATTCAATAATTTTGTGAAATCGACCTCTAAACATGGGCGTGGCCAAGAACTTTGTAGGAACGAAATCTAGTATAGAACCAGGTGAACCTAATGTGCTTAATTTTTTTTTTCTAATTCTAACCTAAGTTAGGCTAAAAAGTAGTCGAAATTAGTGTTTTTCTAGAAAATTTGAGGTTTTTGTTAAATTTTGCCTCCAAATGTGGCCGTGGCCCAAAACTTTGTATGAAAGAAATTTAACAAATAGTCTTTTCTACATAATATGTTAAACTAAAATTCTTCGATGTGGAACAAAAATATTGAATAGATTGCATTTAAATAATTAATCTTTAATTCGATGCCACGACCACTAGGGGCGGCCTGCCGACTTTATTATTAATTTTTAATTCTCACAATCATTAGAATATGCTAAATGTATAATTTCAGCTTTTCACGACGTCTTACAGTTTTGAAAGCACATTTAGACCGATTGTGAGCATGTCTGCGGTCGGATTTAAAAAATTTTAACACTTGTATTGCTTCGGATGACATAGAGCTTACGTACGAAATTTCAGCTCAAAATTTAAGGCCTAGGTTAGGTTGGGTTAAGTAGGGTTGCTGGCAGCAGAAGCCACCAGCTTGCATAGGCCTACGAGGGCCCATAGCGTCATCCCATGGAGACAACCTGTAAGGAATAAAGATTTTAATTTAACTATGATACTTAGTCAGTTGAAGTATCCTGAGCTTTGAGGAGAAACTTGTCCCAGCCGGACATTCTGCTGAAATTTACAATACTCGTAACCGCTGTACTTGCAAGCTCGTTCAGTTCCTCGAAGAAGTATTGGCACAGAAGTCGAAAACGCTGTCTGCTGCCACTTACACACTGGCAGAGGGGGTGTCTCACATCTTCTTCCGCTTCTCGATCATGACATCCCCTGCAAATGTAGTTGGTGTTAGTGATTCCCAGTTTAGCTGAGTGTTTTCAAAACAGGTTTTGGCCTGTTATCACTCTTGTGGCTATGGCCAGTGATGGCCTATTTAATGCTATAAGCTTTTTTGATTTGCTGCCATCTATAGATGGCCATAGCGCCTTTGTGTGGCCGCAGTTCTGCAAATTTTCCCATCTGTTTTGGGCTATTGTGTATGGTCGCAGACATTTCGCCTGCTACAGAGGAGAGCGGATGATGGGTTCTTATGTCCGCTGTAGTACATACATACATGTGAGCCATATTTCGTGAGCTCGTCAGTCTTTTCATTCCCGATAAAGTCACTATGGCCTGGTACCCAAACAATACGGACATTATTCTGTCTGCTTAGAGCCCTAAGTTCTGAGCGACAGAGTCCTACTATACGAAATTTTACTGTTGGTATTGCCAGGGCCTTAATGGCTGCTTGGCTGTCTACGTAAATGAAAATATCCTCCTGTGATAGTTCCAATACTCTGGCCTTTTTGGCGGCTATAAGTATTGCTAGAATTTCGGCTGGGAAGATACTGCATGAGTTCAGTAGTCTTCTGCTTGTTAGGATACCGAGTTTGTCAGAGCATACACCTGCTCCAGTACCCTCACTTGATTTGGAACCATCTGTGTATGTAGATTGCTACCTCGGAATTGGATATAATATTATCAAGCCTCCAGTCCTCTCTGCTGGGAATGTTAATGGAGTAGTTCTGATTGAAGTCAATATAATATGTTATATGGTCTGTCATTCCTACACGGCATCCTAGTGTGTGTAGGATTGAGCTTTGCGCTGTGGATTGCATACTCCAAATGCCTGTGGCTTGAAGTCTTATAGCGCTTTTTGCTGTGCTTTCTTTTATAAAGAGATCTATAGGCGGAATGTTAAGGATTGTCTCTAAACCCACGGTAGGCGTAGATCTCAGAGCACCTGTAGTGACGAGACAAGCCAGCTTTGTACCTTAGTTAAAGCTTTTATATTTTTCTGCTTGGTTATAGTTGGCCCCCAGACACAGCATCCATATTTGGGTATAGTTCTTACAATGGCTGTGTAAAGCCAGTTTGATATTTTCGGGGAAGGCCCCCATATTTTCCCGCATATTCGGCTACACGTATATAGGGCTGTGTACGCTTTTTTAACTCTTTTTTCTGTGTTTGGATTCCAGTTTAGCCTTCTGTCTAGGATGATACCCAGATATTTGGCACTTTTAGATAGCTGGAGAGTTGAGCCTTCGAGTGTTGGCAGTTCTACAACCGGTATCGACCTCCTTTTCGTGAAGAGGACGAGCTCTGTTTTTGACGGGTTGACGCTGAGACCACATGACCCAGTCCATCGGCTTAGTTTATTCAGATCATCTTGCAACAGATCAACAAGTGTTGGCAGGAATTTTCCACGCACTTTGAGCATAAGGTCGTCGGAATAAGCGACGGGTCTTACCGGTGAATTACTGAGTTTCATTAAATATGTATTCATTACTAGAAGCCATTTGAGAGGTGATAGCACTCCACCTTGCGGGGTTCCTCTAGTGGTAGACATTCTTTTTATGCAGTCACCTAGTTTAGATGTTATTATTCGACGCTTCAGCATTACAACTATAGAGTCGCATACCACTTTGTTGGCACCAGTGCTTTTGAGCGCAATCTCAATGGCTTCGGTGGTAACATTATTAAAAGCACCCTCGATGTCAAGGAACGCTGCAAGGGTATACTCTTTAAATTGCAGTGACGCTTCTATGCTAAAGACCACGTCGTGTAGCGCTATCTATACCAACTTGCCTTTCAGGTAAGCGTGTTGAATAGAGAAAACATTGATTGGATTAAGTTTGCTGTGAATGTGGATGCCTAGGAGTCTCTCGAGAGTTTTCAGCAGAAAGGATGGCAGACTAAAAGGTCTATAGTCTTTTGCCTGATGGTGGCTGTATTTGCCTGCTTTAGAGATGAAGATTACTTTTACTTCCCGCCACGCCTTGGGGAAGTAACCATGTATGAAACATCCACGGAAAATATGTGTTAGCCTTGAGGTGATTAATGTTTTTGTCGTTTGCACCATAATGGGAAGAATTCCGTCAGGTCCAGCTGACTTGTGACTCGTAGTGCGTAATTCGTTGGGATTTTAATTCTGGTTGATCCTGCCAGTAGTTATATGCTTGTTAAGCATATAACTACTGGCTGGCTGCATATGTTTATGCTCAAAAATTAAGCCATGCATGTCTAAGTACTCACGAATTATCCCCTACAAGGTCGGGGTTAGAATAGCCTTGAGGTAAGGTATGCCTGTCGTAAGAGCCGATTAAAATCCACTGGAAGAAATATTCCTAAATGTTTCAACGGATGCTGTCGATGCTGCTCCATTTGGGGCAACTTTTGGCAGTAAGGTTTTAACTTATAGATGAATCTGAAGGTTAAATCCAGAAGCCTCTGTCACACATTGTGCGGCTCACTGGTCGGCGACTGTCTCCAAACGGGCGGCTGTATTTAAAAATGAAAATAGAAGTGACTTACCTATTTCTCATAAAAACGACAAGTTAAAAAAAAAAAACAAAAAATGGCAATGAACAAAACGAAAGATTTGATTACCCCAGGTGGCAGCCCAGCTATGCTGGAAAATCCACCCTCTTCGGAGGCAGGCTCTACGGATTCTGGGGAGAGCCTTTTATTGCTTATAAATCCTTTTGAGAAAAGGACAAAACTAAATCGATCACCACCTAGATCGAGCATATCCAGAAAAAGCAGTCCACCGGTAAACCAGGACTCTGTGAAAATTAAGAGCTTAGAAAAGGAGAATAATGAATGGAGCGACTTTTCCAAGATCTAAAAATGGAAGTTGACTCTCTGCGAAAAGAAAACGAGGATATTAAAAATACTCGTTTAACGAAAGACTGTGAGGTAACGAAAGAGTGTGTAACACCGAACCGACCAGCAGTCGAATACTTCACGGACGAGGACGAGCTTTCACTTGAGACCGATTCAGTCTCAAGGAAAAGGTCTAGCAAGAAGCGAAAGGCGAATTCCTCGCCCGAAGTAATACAAAAAGAAGATAAGCCCTCTGGCTCAAACAAGGCTAAGCCAGAGGCGAAAATTCGACCAACAAACACGGTGATAACATGGGGCTCCACCCATCATGCACAAAAGAAGACCTCGTAAAAGACGTAAAAAATAAAGGCCTTAAAATTTTTGATGCCGTCTATATCATTAAAAAGGAAAAGCAACGCACGGAAGGAGAAAGAGTCACTGTGATCAGACGCGGCCTTCCAATTTTTATGCTCTCCTTTGAAAGAACTGAGAGCATAAGCGATGTTTATAAAATAAAAATGATACTTAACATCAGGGTTAAAATCGAACCCATGCGAAAGGGCAATAGACTGATACCACAGTGTAAGCGATGCCAAGAATTCAGGCACACAAAGGCGTACTGCCAAAAAGAACCACGTTGCGTGAAATGTGCGGGAAAACACCTCAACAAACACCAAAACATCTCAACAGAGTGCAAAGATGACATAAAGGCTCCAGCAGTTTGCGCCAATTGCCACGGAAACCACCCCGCAAACTATCAAGGATGCGGAGTAGCCATAGAGCTGCAAAAGAGACGAGAACCTCTTAAGGAAAGTACTAGAGGTCAGAATCAAAGCCTAGGACGTCCAAAAACTGCTAAAACTCCTAAGCCAAAGACTCCAAAGACGCCAAAGCCGATCAAAAGTGCGAGATTGGCAAAGGAGGCGTCGACAAAAGGCGTAAAAGCTCCATAAAAGAGTGGCGCCAGCTCAAGTGCAGCGAAGAAACCACCACTGGTCGGACCGAAATCATACGCACAGGTTGCGGCAAACGAAAACAAGGCAAGATCGCCCACAACAGATGCAGTGTCTCAGATTCTCGCTGTAATCTTGGAGAAACTTGAGGATCAGACTAAAATCAACAAAGTTATATTTGACAAACTGAGCGAGCTCGAGTTTAAGCCTCGAAAAAATTACAAGAGAACATGAATATGAAACAGTTATTTAAAATACTAACATGGAATGCAAACGGTCTTCTGAATAAAATAGACGAACTAGAAGTATTTCTACGGAAAAACAATATTTATATTTGCATAATTACGGAAACTCACCTTAAAAACGGGTCTACACCCAAACTTAAAGGTTACAATGACTATCACGCACATCACCCCTCGCAAAATTCGAGAGGAGGATCCTCCCTCTTCATTAAGAACTGCATGAAGCACTTCAAGAACACCGAAGTTGAGCTAAACTCTATGCAGATCAGTTCAGTTTCTGTAAAAATTGACTGCTTAGATTACAACATTGCATCTTGTTATTTCCCGCCAGGATATAGACTGGTGGAAGACGATCTTGATCGTATGTATGACTTCATTGGGTCCAATTTTAACATAGGGGGTGACCTTAACGCGAAGCATACTTTTTGGGGTTCACGATGCAATTCAACAAGAGGCAGATTACTAGTATTACTAGATTATTAGTACAAAAATAGTATGAAACGTGGGGCGGACTTTTTCTCCACGGGTCCTTCCTTATTCCTTATTCCTTATACGATAGGAATAAAAATCCTGACCTTGTCCACTTTTTCATCGCTAAAGGTTACCCAAATACCTTACGCGAATCGAAGAGTGTTATGATCTTTGCTCAGACCACTCAGAAGTAATCTTGAAGATGAAGACTGAATACCTTGAAAGCTTGTCGGCGGATAGGAGCTCAAACTACTCCCCGTGCAAAGTAGTTAAGTCTATCAAGAAACCTATAATCCACTCGGCACCAATAAAAAAAAAGCTAACGGCAATTGGGCAAAAGAAGACCAAGAGAAAGCGGATTTGTTTGCTGAACATTTAGAAGAAACATTCAAGCCTTTCGACGGTCCGCCGTTGGCTGACGTTCTAAACAACAACGGGGAACCTGGTAGCTTTAGAATGAAAAAGGTTTCGTTAGTTGAACTCCGACAGACAATTAGCAAACTTAAAAATAATAAGGCCCCGGGTTACGACCTGATCACTGGCGAAATATTAAAAGAGCTACCAAAAAAGGCATTAGTCAAACTACTTTATATGATAAACGCTTCTCTTAGACTTCTATACGTTCCAAGACAATGGAAAGTTGCTGAAGTCATTATGGTTCCAAAACCGGGGAAATGTGCAAATGATAAGAAATCTTATCGGCCTTATATCGCCATCTTATATCGCTTCTGCCGATAATATCGAAAGTATTCGAGAAACTTCTGCTGAAGCGATAACAACCAATAATTGCAGATGGACGTTTGATCTCCCAGATCATCCATTCGGCTTCAGACCTTACCATTCCACAATAGATCAAGTCTATAGAATAACGCATGAAATCGAAAAAGCCTTTGAAGGGAAAAAGTATGTTCAATTGCTTTCCTCGACTTATCGCAAGCCTTCGACACGTTATGGCACGAAGGCTTGAAATATAAGCTACGGCAAAACTTACCGGAAGACATGTTTAGAATATTGAAAAACTATCTTGAAAGCAGACTCTTTCGTGTTTGGTGTGGTACTGAATGCTCGAGTTTCAAGCAAATTCGAGCTGGAGAAACGAGCCAGGGAACTGTCCTCGGTCCGACCGCTCTACACAAGAAACATACCTCTAGATGACGAAAGAGTCGTGGCCACGTTTGCAGACGATACGGCCATCCTGGCACCAGGTAAATCAGTCGAGCCATCAACGAGAAACCTCCAACGACCATTGGACAGAATTTGTGTCTGGACGAAGACTTGGCGAATCGCTCTTAACGAGAACAAGTCTACGCATGTGAATTTTACTTACAGAAGGGTTCAAAATTTACCTCTGTTCATAAATTCTGCACAGAAACCTTATGCAAATGAAGCGAAATATGTAGGGATGACACAAGACGCTAAACTAAGGTGCAAACCACACGTAAATAAGAAGCGTGACGAGCTCGAGATTAGGCTCAGGGAAATGTATTGGCTTATCGGAAGATTTTCGAAACTAAGCATATATAACAAACTGCTCTTGTACATGCAGGTGTTAAGCCCGCCCTGGACATACGGTATACAACTTTGGGGCTGTACCAAGCTGAGCAACATGTCCATGTTGCACACTTTCCAAACCAAGACACTTAGAGCAATTAATAATGCTGCATGGTATATAAGGAATAGTGATATTCACAGAGATTTAGGAATAGCTACTGTGAGCGAAAAAGCAACAAACTTTGCTCGAAAGCTAAATGCTCGTCCTCATGTTCATTGCAACAATAAAATGATACGTACTCTCAACGAGACTCTAAACGATGTAAACAACGAGCGACGACTACAAAGAACAAGACCCTTCGACCTAGCGACGTAGGGTGAAGCCGCATGAATGAACGGCTTAGTAGGTGCATTCACTGGAAAGCAACCTATCCAATGCGATTAACACTACGGAAGCGTAAACTACTTGTTAAGTTAACTTAGTTGTAGTCAAGAAGTATTATGAGTGAATTATGAGAGGGAGAAAGTCTCCCTCTACATTAAGAACTGCATAAAGCCCTTCAAGAACTTTGAGCTAGACTCTATGCAGATCAGTTCAGTTTCTGTAAAAATTAACTGCTTAGATTACATTGCATCTCGTTATTTTCCGCCAGGATAAAGATTGGTGCAAGGCGATCTTGATCGTATGTATGACTTCATTGGGTCCAATTTTGTCATTGGGGGTGACTTTAACGCGAAGCATACTTTTTGGGGCTCACAATGCAATTCAACAAGAGGCAGAAACTGTGCTAAAATACCTTACTGTACTAAAATAGTATGAAGCGTGGGGTGGACTTTTTCTCCACGGGTAAGCCAACATATTGGCCAACCAGTAGGAATAAAAAGCCTGACCTTGTCGATTTTTTCATCGCTAAAGCGTACCCCAAATACCTTACGCGAATTGAAGAGTGTTATGATCTTTGCTCAGACCACTCAGGAGTAATCTTGAAGATGGGTGGAAGACTGGCGAAAATAGAAAGAGCTCCTAGATTAGCTAGCCAAATCATGAACTGGGGCGCCTTCAGAAAGGACTGTAAGGAGGATGTTGGCTTGAATGTGCCATTGAAAGCTCCTTTCGAGTTAGAAACCGCAGTTGACAAATTCATTCAAGCAATTCAGAGCGCTGCTTGGTACAACAATTCGTCTCAAAAGAACGCAGTTAGCACCGACGGGCATGTACGTAAAACCTATCCGCTCGAAATCGAAGAATTGATTCGTGAAAAGAGAAGAGCGCGTAGGATATGGCAAGGCACGAGGGCCCCCCCAGACAAAACCCTATTGAACCACCTCTCTATCGTGAGACCACTGAATACCTTGAAGGCTTGTCGGCGGATAGGAGCTCAAACTACTCGCTCTGGAAAGCAGTTAAGTCTATCAAGAAACTTATAATCCACTCGGCACCAATAAAAAAAACTAACGGCGAATGGGCAAGAGAAGACAAAGAGAAAGCGAATTTGTTTGCTGAACATTTAGAAGAAACATTCAAGCCTTTCGACGGTCCGCCGTTGGCTGACGTTCTAAACAACAACGAGGAACCTGATAGCTTTAGAATGAAAAAAGTTTCGTTAGTTGAACTCCGACAGACAATTAGCAAACTTAAAAATAATAAGGCCCCGGGTTACGACCTGATCACTGGCGAAATATTGAAAGAGCTACCAAAAAAGGCATTAGTCAAGCTTCTTTATATGATAAACGCTTCTCTTAGACTTCTATACGTTCCAAGACAATGGAAAGTTGCTGAAGTCATTATGGTTCCTAAACCGGGGAAATGCGCAAATGATAAAAAATCTTATAGGCCCATATCGCTTCTGTCGATAATATCGAAAGCATTCGATAAACTTCTGCTGAAGCGTTCACAACAAATAATTGCAGAAAGACCGTTGATCCCGGATCATCAATTCGGTTTCAGACCTAACCATTCCACAATAGATCAAGTCTACAGAATAACGCATGAAATTGAAAAAGCCTTAGAAGGGAAAAAAATATGGTCAAGTGCTTTCCTCGACGTATCGCAAGCCTTCGACAAGGTATGGCACGAAGGCTTGATATATAAGCTACGGCAAAACTTGCCGGAAGACATGTTTAAAATACTGGAAAATTATCTTGAAAACAGACTCTTTCGTGTTAGGTGTAGTAGTGAATACTCGAGTTTCAAGCAAATTCGGGCTGGCGTACCCCAGGGAAGTATTCTCGGTCCGACCCTGTTCCTGCTCTACACAAGAGACATATCTCTAGATGACGAGACAGTCGTGGCCACGTTTGCGGACGATACGGCCATCCTGGCAACAGGTGAATCAGTCGAGTCATCAACGAGAAACCTCCAACGAGCATTGGACAGAATTTGTGTCTGGACGAAGACTTGGCGAATCGCTTTTAACGAGAACAAGTCTACGCATGTGAATTTCACTTACAGAAGGGTTAAGAATTTACCTCTGTTCATAAGTTCTGCACAAATACCTTATGCAAATGAAGCGAAATATGTAGGGATGACACAAGACGCTAAAGTAAGGTGGAAACCAAACGTAAAGAAGAAGCGTGACGAGCTCGAGATTAGGCTCAGGGAAATGTATTGGCTTACCGGAAGATTTTCGAAATTAAGCATATATAACAAACTGCTCTTGTACAGGCAGATGTTAAAGCCGTCCTGGACATACAATATACAACTTTGGGGTTGTACCAAGCCGAACAACATATCCATGTTGCAGACTTTCCAAAACAAGACACTAAGAGCAATTGTGAATGCTCCATGGTATATTAGGAATAGCGATATTCACAGAGATTTAGGAATAGCTAACGTGGGCGAAGAAGTTGCAAACTTCGCTCGAAAGCTAAATGCTCGCCTTCATGTTCATTGCAACAGTGAAATGATCCGTACACTAAACGAGACTCTTAACGATGTAAACAACGAGCGACGACTACAAAGAACAAGACCCTTCGATCTAGCGACGTAGGGTGAAGCCGCATGAATGAACGGCTTAGTAGGTGCATTCACTGAGAAGCAACCTATCCAATGCGATTAACACTACGGAAGCGTTAACTACTTGTTAAGTTAACTTAGTTGTAGTCAAGAAGTATTATGAGAGAGCGAAAATTTACTGTTATGATGTGAGTTCTGGCAGTTTCATAGTGTCTCTCATAAATGGGTGGTTTTTTAGCACGTGGAAATCGGGCATAGCCAACATCGGCTACTTCGGTATTATATACCTGCTATAGAGGGGGTATTGGTATCTTTGAAAGATTTTGGAGTTTCAGCCTCCGTCCATCCTAGTATTCACAAAAAAAAAAAAAAAATTCGTTGGGATATTTTCTTTTTCATCAACCGCTTCAGAGCAGTCGGCAAAATGTTTGTTGAGTAAAAGTTTCAGTGTATCCGAGGCAGATTCTCTCCAGATTCCATTCGTGTTTTTGATAAAACTCGGTGCGATTGGATCTTTGGACATAATTTTCCTCAGTCTTGCTGCACCGGTCATTTTCGGTGTTAGATTTTTTTGCTTTGCCAAATTTTTTTTTATCCATTTTTGTACCCCATCCCATAGGATAGGAGGTATATTAAGTTTGATTCGTAGTTTGTAACATAGAGAAATAATCACCGTAGACCCCCAAGACCTTAAAGGCATATGATCGAGACCGAATTGTTAGTCGAATGAGCCATGTCCGTCCGTCCGTCCGTGTGTCGGTTGTTTTTAGGCCTTAAATTTTGAGCTAAGAGCTTGAAACTTAATATCTGTTATTTCTAGGTCCCGAAGCAGTACAAGTGTAAAAAATTTTAAAATCCGCCCTGACACTGACACGCCCACTTTATTTATTAACATGAAAATTCAACGTTGTCGTAGGAAGCTGGAATTTGGTACGCGTTATCCTCGCTTAAGTGTTTTAGTTTGACATTTGAAAAAAAGGCAAAAACTTGCCCCTTTTTGGGCGTGGACATATTTCATTTGAATTTTAATAAACGGTTTTTATTCGATATATTTTCTTTGAATCCAAAAAACTTGCGCTTTAAAATGTTCAGAAATGTGTGAAAGCTATAAATTGAAATGTATAAATTTTTGCCACGCCCACTTTTGGGGCGTTTTTAAGTATAAACCAAATTTTTAATGTGAAATGTGTATACCACTTCTGATAATAAATATAAACAAAACCAGTGAGTAAGTGCTACAGTGTGTACGCAGAAGTTACGGACCGTTGAATACCCCATCCTATCCCACATTGTAAAATGCTGATGACATAGTTATTTTTTGACATTTTATAAGTAATGCAAACTTTGAAAAGGGGCGTGGTCCAACCACCCCTAATTACAAACTATTATTTATAAGATATTTCCACAGCTATTTCCAAGTTACACTTAAATGTACGTAAAAATGCATTTTTTTGCTTTAAATTCAATATTTTTGAATAATCGAGGAAACTGCATTTGATAAATTACCCTTAAAAAAGATGCCACGCCCACTAGAGGAGGTTAACCAATTTAATTTGTCTTTTTGTGTCTTACACTCATAAGGAGATGCTAAATGTCAAATTTCAGCCTTTTAAACCGTCTTACAGTTTTGAAAACTCTGGAGGTAGTTTCACATTTAGACCGATTGTGTGTGTCTTTGGGCGGATTTCAAAAATTTTTGAACATATCCGGAAAAAGCAGTCCACCGATAAACCAGGACTCAGTGAAAATTGAGAGCTTAGAAAAGGAGAATAATGAACTCCGAGCTAAGCTTACTGAAATGGAGCGACTCTTCCACGATCTAAAAATGGAAGTTGACTCTCTGCGAAAAGAAAACGAGGACATTAAAAATACTCGTTTTACGAAAGACTGTGAGCTAACGAAAGAGTGTGTAACACCGAACCGACCAGCAGCCGAATACTTCACGGACAACGACGAACTTGCACTTGAGACCGATTCAGCTTTAAGGAAAAGGTCTAGCAAGAAGCGTATGGCGAATTCCTCTCCCGAAGTAATACAAAAAGAAGATAAACCCTCTGGCACAAAAAAGGCTAAACCAGAAGCGAAAATTCGTCCACCTCCCGCAATAAACATCGTCGGGATAGCAGACTTCGGGAGATTGCGCAACCTTCTTGCAAACACGTTCAGAACAGAAAACTATAAGCTTACTTCGCACCCAAATAACGTATGGAAAGTAAATGTTGACAACGCAAATTCCTATCGCGCGCTGTCTCTTAGACTGAATGCAGAAAGAATCGAGTGGTATTCTTATCAAAATAAGTACGAAAAACCACTGCGAGTCATTGTAATGGGGCTCCACCCATCATGCACAAAAGAAGACGTTGTAAAAGACGTAAAAAATAAAGGCCTTAAAATTATTGATGCCGTCAATATCATTAAAAAGGAAAAGCAACGCACGGAAGGAGAAAGAGACACTGTGATCAGACGCGGCCTTCCAATTTTTATGTTCTCCTTTGAAAGAACTGAGAGCATAAACGATATTTATAAAATAAAAATGATACTTAACATCAGGGTTAAAATCGAACCCATGCGAAAGGGCAATAGACTGATACCACAGTGTAAGCGATGCCAAGAATTCAGGCACACAAGTGCCTACTGCCAAAAAGAACCACGTTGCGTGAAATGTGCCGGGAAACACCTGTCAACAGAGTGCAAAGTTGACATAAAGGCTCCAGCAGTTTGCGCCAATTGCCACGGAAACCACCCCGCAAACTATCGAGGATGCGAAGTAGCCATAGAGCTGCAAAAGGGACGAGAACCTCTTAAGGAAAATACTAGAGGTCAGAATCAAAGCCTAGGACGCCCAAAACCTGCTGAAACTCCTAAGGCAAAGACTCCAAAGACGCCAAAGCCGATCAAAAGTGGAAGATTGGCAAAGGAGGCGTCGACAAAAGGCGTAAAAGCTCCACAAAAGAGCGGCGCCAGTTCAAGTGCAGCGGAGAAACCACCACTGGTCGCACCGAAATCATACGCACAGGTTGCGGCAAACGAAAGCAAGGCAAGATCGCCCACAACAGATGCAGTGTCTCAGATCCTCGCTGTAATCTTGGAGAAACTTGAGGATCAGACTAAAATCAACAAAGTTATATTTGACAAACTGAGAAAGCTCGAGTTTAAGCCTCGAAAAAATTACAAGAGAACATGAATATGAAACAGTTATTTAAAATACTAACATGGAATGCAAACGGCCTTCTGAATAAAATAGACGAACTAGAAGTATTTCTACGATAAAAAAAATTTTGATATTTGCATGATTACGGAAACTCACCTTAAAAACGGGTCTACACCCAAACTTAAAGGTTACAATGACTATCACTCACATCACCCTTCGCAAAATTCGAGAGGAGGATCCTCCCTCTACATTAAGAACTGCATAAAGCACTTCAAGAACACAGAAGTTGAGCTAGACTCTATGCAGATCAGTTCAGTTTCTGTAAAAATTGACTGCTTAGATTATAACATTGCATCTTGTTATTTCCCGCCAGGATATAGACTGGTGGAAGACGATCTTGATCGTATGTATGACTTCATTGGGTCCAATTTTATCATTGGGGGTGACTTTAACGCAAAGCATACTTTTTGGGGCTCACGATGCAATTCAACAAGAGGCAGATTACTGTACAAAAATAGTATGAAGCGTGGGGTGGACTTTTTCTCCACGGGTAAGCCAACATATTGGCCAACCGATAGGAAAAAAAGCCTGACCTTGTCGATTTTTTCATCGCTAAAGGGTACCCCATATACCTTACGCGAATTAAAGAGTGTTATGATCTTTGCTCAGACCACTCAGGAGTTATCTTGAAGATGGGTGGAAGACTGGCGAAAATAGAAAGAGCTCCTAGATTAGCTAGCAAAAACATGAACTGAGACGCTTTCAGAAAGGACTGTAAGGAGGGTGTTGGCTTGAATGTGCCATTGAAAACTCCTTTCGAGTTAGAAACCGCAGTTGACAAATTCATTGAAGCAATTCAGAGCGCTGCTTGGAACAACAATTCGTCCCAAAAGAACGCAGTTAGCACCGACGGGCATGTACGTAAAACATATCCGCTCGAAATCGAAGAATTGATTCGTGAAAAGAGAAGAGCGCGTAGGAGATGGCAAGGCACGAGGGCCCCCCCAGACAAAACCCTATTGAACCACCTCTCTAACAAACTGAAAGGAATGTTGCAAGATCTTAAAAATCGTGAGACCACTGAATACCTTGAAGGCTTGTCGGCGGATAGGAGCTCAAACTACTCGCTGTGGAAAGCAGTTAAGTATATCAAGAAACTTATAATCCACTCGGCACCAATAAAAAAAGCTAACGGCGAATGGGCAAGAGAAGACAAAGAGAAAGCGAATTTGTTTGCTGAACATTTAGAAGAAACATTCAAGCCTTTCGACTGTCCGCCGTTGGCTGACGTTCTAAACAACAACGGGGAACCTGGTAGCTTTAGAATGAAAAAAGTTTCGTTAGTTGAACTCCGACAGACAATTAGCAAACTTAAAAATAATAAGGCCCCGGGTTACGACCTGATCACTGGCGAAATATTGAAAGAGCTACCAAAAAAGGCATTAGTCAAACTACTTTATATGATAAACGCTTCTCTTAGACTTCTATACGTTCCAAGACAATGGAAAGTTGCTGAAGTCATTATGGCCTAAATCTTATAGGCCCATATCGCTTCTGCCGATAATATCGAAAGTATTGGAGAAACTTCTGCTGAAGCGATTACAACCAATAATTGCAGAAAGACGCTTGATCCCGGATCATCAATTCGATTTCAGACCTAACCATTCCACAATAGATCAAGTCTACAGAATAACGCATGAAATTGAAAAGGCCTTGGAAGGGAGGAAAATATGTTCAAGTGCTTTCCTCGACGTATCGCAAGCCTTCGACAAGGTATGGCACGAGGGCTTGA
The DNA here is from genome assembly GCA_947623515.1 of Neoascia interrupta. Classification (NCBI taxonomy): domain Eukaryota; kingdom Metazoa; phylum Arthropoda; class Insecta; order Diptera; family Syrphidae; genus Neoascia; species Neoascia interrupta. Next base: position 127,906,792 of record OX392462.1, read on the forward strand.
AATATAAGCTACGGCAAAACTTGCCGGAAGACATGTTTAAAATATTGGAAAATTATCTTGAAAGCAGACTCTTTCGTGTTAGGTGTAGTAGTAAATACTCGAGTTTCAAGCAAATTCGGGCTGGCGTACGCCAGGGAAGCGTCCTCGGTCCGACCCTGTTCCTGCTCTACACAAGAGACATACCTTCAGATGACGAGACAACCGTGGTCACGTTTGCGGACGATACGGCCATCCTGGCAACAGGTGAATCAGTCGAGTCATCAACGAGAAACCTCCAACGAGCATTGGACAGAATTTGTGTCTGGACGAAGACTTGGCGAATCGCTCTTAACGAGAACAAGTCTACGCATGTGAATTTCACTTACAGAAGGGTTAACAATTTGCCTCTGTTCATAAATTCTGTACAAATACCTTATGCAAATGAAGCGAAGTATCTAGGGATGGGACACTGGACGCTAAACTAAGGTGGAAACCACACGTATAGAAGAAGCGTGACGAGCTCGAGATTAGGCTCAGGGAAATGTAGACTTTCCAAAATAGTTGTAGACTTTCCAAAACAAGACATTAAGAGCAATTGTGAACGCTCCATGTTATATAAGGAATAGTGATATTCACAGAGATTTAGGAATAGCTACCGTGAGCGAAGAAGTAACAAACTTTGCTCGAAAGCTTAATGCTCGCCTTCATGTTCATTGCAACAATTAAATGATCCGCACCCTCAACGAGACTCTTAACGATGTAATCAACGAGCGACGGCTACAAAGAACAAGACCCTTCGATCTAGCAACGTAGGGTGAAGCCGCACGAATGAACGGCTTTAGTAGGTGCATTCACTGGATAGCAACCTACCCAATGCGATTAACACTACGGAAGCGTAGACTACTTGTAAAGTTAACTTAGTTGTAGTCAAGAAGTTTAGTTAACTTAGTTGTAGTCAAGAAATAATATGAAAGTTTAGTGGCAGTTTCATAGTGTCTCTCATAATTGGGTGGTTTTTAAGCACGTGGAAATCGGGGATAACCAATACCAGCTACTTCGGTATTATATACCTGCTATATAATACTCAACACTAATAACCAACACTATAATAATCAACACTTCTGTGTCAGTATTTACGTTTTACGTTTTTGTTGGAGGTTGCTACTATCCGATGGAGCACTCAGACACAACTACTGGTCCATTGTACTACCATGCAGACACCTTACATTAATGTATTTAGTTTACCCGTCTTTCGAAGAAAGATGAGAAGGAGCTTCAGTGATGAAGAGCTTAGGTGTTCGGCACTCACCACGTCAGCCCCAAGGATCCGCCACCTAATGGGAGCAAAGGCAGGACAACTACAGAGCAAGTGTTCCGCTGTATCGTCGTCCTCTCCACAGGCAAGACAGGTGGTGGTTTCGCTTAAGCCTAACACATTCAAGTGTCTAGCAAAAGCTTGGTGGCCGGTAAGGACGCCTACAAGAAGTCTGCAATCGATTCTCCTAAGAGATAGAAGAAAAGACGCTGACCCCTCGCAGATGTCTGGGCGTAGTCGTTTAGTCCGTCTGCATCCATCGCAGTCACGCCAACGAGCCCTGTGCTCACGGGAAACCCAAGTATCAATGGCAGACGTGACAACAGATACAGGCAGGCCTAAAGCAGGTTCGGATCCTGAGAAAACCTCTTCTGAGCCAAGTCTGGCAAGCTAATCAGAGATCTCATTTCCCTGGATACCAGTATGACTTGGAACCCAAACAAGATTCACTGCATTTAGCCTTCCGACTAGGTTCAACGAATTCTTGAGTTCGAGCACTATCTTGGACGAGGTAAGAGGGCTGAGCAACGCATTTAGAGCGGCTTGGCTGTCACTGCAAACGCATATGCTTCTTGCCCTCCACCTGTTAGTCACAATATAGCGCATAGCCATTAGGATAGCGAAAATCTCCGCTTGGAAGATAGACGCATATTTACCTAAGGGGTAGTGGAGTCTAATGTTCTCGCTTTCCACAAAGACTCCAGCACCAGACCCCTCTCCGGTTTTGGAGCCATCCGTGAAAATACGATGGCATTCTTTCCCTGGCTCAGAGTCTGGCCGAAGCCATTCCATTACCTGAGGAAAGTTGACTTGGTAATTTTGTCGCCAAAGGATTTCTGGGGTCATTGCGTCAGAGGGCATGTCCATAAGACAGGGGTCAAAGGACATTTCTCGAACAAGTTCTTCAAAATTCCAATGCGTGTGGTACCAAAAACCACCTCTCTTTAAGCGAAAGATGGTTTTCAGCGTACACCCCATGATAAATATATCAAGGGGGGGGGGAGGTTCATCAAAGCATCTAGAGCAGAGCCCGGCGTGCTAGGGAAGGCCCCCTTGCAGCCAAGACAAGCCGTTCTGCAAAAGAGGCAGTAACACGTTTCCGCGAAAGCCTGTTCCACCAAACAACCGATGCGTATGAGAGGAGTGGTCTAACCATGGCAGTATAGATCCAGAGGACCCTTTTCGGAGATAAGCCCCATGTCTTGCCAAAAGCGCCTCTGCACTGCCAGAAGGTGGACAATGCTTTTTCGGTTTTGGATTCAACATGCTTAGACCATAGAAGTCTTCTATCAAGGATTACTCCCAGATATTTGACTTCATCGGATATCGGGATAGTGACACCTTTAAGCACTAGTTGAGTCAGACCAGTGACCTTCCTCCTTCTCGTAAAGAGAACAACCGTAGTTTTAAGAGGATTCACTGAAAGCCCATTCCTAGTGCACCAATCATCGATCAAGTCCGGGGATCTCTGCGCCTGAGGGCACACAGTCCCTAGGTTTGAGCCGACAGAAAGAACGGCGACATCATCCGCGTAGGCTTGTGTGCAGGTTCCAGGAAGGTTGAGAGCCGATAGTAGAGAGTCTACAACCATGCACCATAAAAGGGGAGACAGAACACCACCTTGCGGGCAGCCCTTGTTTACCCCAGTTATGACGCACTTGCCACAATCTGCTTGGGCTATCAGCGTCCTGTTCATAAGCATTGCCCTAATCCATTGAACTAATGTTTCATCTACACCATGTTGTCTGGCTGAGTTGCACATGCTATCAAACGTCGCGTTATCAAAAGCACCCTCAATATCGACGAAAACGCCCAGCACGTACTTCTTCTGGTCAAGAGCACATTCAATCCTACCAACAAGGTTTTGAAGCGCAGTTTCGCAGGATCTTCCACGCTGATAAGCGTGTTGCATCTCAGAAAGAGGGTGCAAACGAAGAGCAACTTTGCGCACGCGCAGCTCAACCAGTCTCTCTAAGGAAGACAGACTTATGGGTCTGAAGCTTTTGGCTAGGCTATAGTCTGACTTACCAGGTTTTGGTATGAAAACGACTTTAACCATACGCCAAAGGGTGGGTATGTAAGCCAAGGCAAGGCTCGCAGTGAAAATTCTTTTCAACGTGTGTCACAGCTGACCTAAACCTTGCTTCAGCATAACCGGGTAGATTCCATCTGGACCAGGTGACTTAAAGCTCTCAAAAGATGCAATAGCATATTTGATAGCGTCATCAGTCACCACTCTAGATGCAATGTACCAGTTAAGCCGCGTTGTGTTCGCTGGTTCTGCAGTGGCCACCGTTGCCGGTACCACTGAAGAGCACGTGGTGACCTGATTTCCCGGGAAGTGAGTCTCAAGGAGAAGACTGTAGGTCTCCGCCTTGGTCTCAGTGTAGGTGCCATCAGGTTTGAGTATTGAAGCTAGTCTGCTTGGCCTGTTCCACTGAAGAACTTTCACAAGCCTACTAGTTTCACTTAGAGATTCGATCTCGTCACAAAATTTTTTATAAGAGTCATTTTTCGACTTGCGAATAAGTCTCTTAAAATCCTTTTGCCTTGATTGATATAGATTCCAGTCTTCTACTTAATTGGTTTTTAAGGACCGATTCAGGAGCTTCCTGGTCTCTTTGCGAATACGCTGCAGTTCGGCATTCCACCAAGGTACCGATTTTCTACGGAGGTTTTTCGTAACTGGGCACGCGAGTTCAAAACAACGGGTAAGGATGCTGTTCAGATTTTGAGCAGACATCTCTTCCCCTTGTCGTGAACTCAGTTTGAGTGGAACTTGAACAGAGTGGCCAAGCTCCTCTCTAAACTGTGACCAGTTAATTTTTCTCGGATTTCTCCTCTTTTGCAAAGGTAGAACTTCGCAATTGATTTGAAATTCGATGTATCTGTGATCTGACAGGGTGCTATCTGGCGATACCCTTCATTTTGCGATAGTCCTTGAAAACTTGTTGGACAGGGTAAGGTCAATTACCTGCTGTCTCCTGGCGGTAACAAAAGTGGGTCTGTGACCCAAATTATTGATGGTAATGTCAGACGATAAGATGAATTCCAAAAAACGATATCCTCTTGCGTTACATTTGCTGCTGCATCAGACAGTATTCTGAGCATTAGCATCGCAGCACAAGACGAGACCCAATCTTTTGGATTCACAATAATCTACAAGCTCAACTAACAATTTGCCGTTAGCATGGCAGGGAATAGATCTTGGGCACAAAACCTTTCGATCGTGACGGCCTCTAAGGATTTGGATGCGATAAGACAAGTCCTAGGTTTTTCGGACTTCTTATCGTAAAGAATATCGTGTGACGCACTCAACCCACCAAGACCACAGATGTTACCTTTCCACACCCATGGTTCCTGGATGGATGTTATGCATGTTTTTGTACTACATGCCGCAAGCCTACTACTTAGAAGAGCAGTAGAGGCCTTGCAGTGCTGTAGGTTAATCTGAGTAAACATTATGGATGTAGACTCAGGGTTACGTACACTATTAGCGCTGTTTGGCATTGAAACGGAAGTGAATCCTACCAAAATGCAGATAGGGACGCATGTTGTACTTAGATTCAATGACCTCGGCAGAAGCCATGTCCATGCCCACGACCAAACAACTACCATCTTCATTAAGACGATTTTTTTTTGGTCTATGCGAACGGACAATCCAGGCTTTTGTGTCGAGGCCAGGATTCTGGGCTCGCAAACGCTTCAGCACATCTGCTGTTTTCCCCAGTTTCCCAGGGATCCAGCAGACGGCTCGCGTTAGCTTGGGTGGCTTGCAGACCTCAAAAGTTGAGGTCCCAAGGGGAGGGATTTTCGGCACCAGAGGTCTTCACCCAAAAGGTTCCGTCCTTCAAATCACAGCTTTCCACCTGAATGCAAGCATTAGTTGCCTCAGCAAGTTCTAACAGTCGAGTTTTGCAGTGTTCGCACTCCGCAGCACTCAAACTGTTGTCATTACCTGCTTTCCCAATTCGAACTGCTAAGGAGAAGACAGCAGCATTCCGATAAGAACGCCTCTGATCTCCCACCTTAGCTGTCGTGCGTTCAAAAGGTTTTCCAGTGGCACACTGACCTTCAGGACCGCCCGCGTCGACACAGTTCTGTCCACTAGTGCTGCAGCCTGTTAAGGTCACATCACCAGCATCCATCACCAGTGCACGGGCAGCACGGGTTTGTGCGCTTCCTGGACTCATGCCCGTTGGAGTGCTCGCGACGTCCGGTTTCGATCCGCCAGCACTGCACCCTTCAATGGGCGAGGCACCGGCTTCTTTCGGAAACTGGGCGCCAGCAGACACAAGGGCCTGAGGGGTTGCATTACTCGTAATGAGCTTGGGTTTTTTCTTGCTTTTCGGTTCAGCAGAAGAGGAGGCGATGTCCGATGTAGAGGTGATAAGAACTGATTTCCTTCAGTTGGTGAGACTTCCAGCGACCTGTCCCGCTTCATGGAAATCGCCAAAGAGCCGACCGGACTAGCAGCGCCTTCAGCCCGTAAAGCTTCTTTGCGCGACTTATCGATCTGCCGCTTCCTTTTCCTCTTCCGCCGACCCTTAGTTTGGCGCACCTCAGAGCCCGCCTCTTCCGGAGCCCGTTCAACCACAAGGGTATTCCGAGTCGTCGCGTCAGTAGCAGTGCACTGGGTAGCAGCCTCACTCATGCTCAGATTTCCGAGCGAGTCGGATACCGAGCTACAAGAGTCGGAGGGTATATCAAAAATGAATGTTGGGGCCTCCAGAATCCGTGCCCCGACTGCAGTCGAAAAGACTGCGGGTGGATTTTGGCTATCGCCGGTACCGCCTGGAGTAGAAACATCCTTAAGGTTGTCCATTCATTATGATTTGTGAGTTTTTACTACTTCTCCTGTAGGTTAGAGTACACTAACAGTTGGATGGAAGGGGAAGGAAGAAAGGGATGAGAGGGATGCGTGGAAAGGGTTGATTCCGGGGTTTGGATTTGTCCCCGAAAAACAAACTAGGGTCCGCGGGGTCGTCAAGCCCGTCACCTCACCTAAGCGAAGTGCCCTTGCGGGACTTCTGTGTCAGTACTCGCACTATTCGGACGTGTTTTTCGTTTCTCCAATTGTTCCTTTGCTCATTAAAATAAGTAAAATCAATCACTAACAAAAAAACAAATAACAAACAAACAATTTATTTTTGCCTGCTCAGCATTCTCCGCCGCGTACATTAAATGTTCCCATTTAACCCGCGCTGACCCTTATTCGTCACAAAAAAAAAAAACACGATATTAATTTTTGCCTGCTCAGCATTCTCCGCCGCGTAACATTAAGTGTTCCCATTTAACCCGCGCTGACCCTCATTCGTCACAAAAAAAAAAAAAACACGATAATAACCCAGTTTTTGTGTGTTCCCATTCAAGCTGCGCAACCATTTAACAAACAAATAATCAATTTTTCCTTCCTCAGCATAGTGTGTAACCAACTGACCTAGTCTCGTGCTTTAAAAAAAAAAATCGAACAAACCTGTGCCCCTGAAAAAGATAAACAATATACAAAAAATGCCTGCCTGTGGATCATCTAACTGCTCCACTGCTAACCAATCTATGGATGTGATTGCTTGCAAGGAGATCTGCGGCAAAACTTTTCATCCAGTCTGTACAGGTCTCAGCAGGAACGCGAGGTCTTACTTAAACGAGTACTGTGGGGGGTTTTCTCATTCTTTTGCGAGGAGTGCACTGGGTAGCAGCCTCACTCATGCTCAGATTTCCGAGCGAGTCGGAGGGTATATCAAAAATGAATGTTGGGGCCTCCAGAATCCGTGCCCCGACTGCAGTCGAAAAGACTGCGGGTGGATTTTGGCTATCGCCGGTACCGCCTGGAGTAGAAACATCCTTAAGGTTGTCCATTCATTATGATTTGTGAGTTTTTACTACTTCTCCTGAAGTTAGAGTACACTAACAGTTGGATGGAAGGGGAAGGAAGAAAGGGATGAGAGGGATGCGTGGAAAGGGTTGATTCCGGGGTTTGGATTTGTCCCCGAAAAACAAACTAGGGTCCGCGGGGTCGTCAAGCCCGTCACCTCACCTAAGCGAAGTGCCCTTGCGGGACTTCTGTGTCAGTACTCGCACTATTCGGACGTGTTTTTTGTTTCTCCAATTGTTCCTTTCCTCATTAAAATAAGTAAAATCAATCACTAACAAAAAAAAGTCATAACAAACAAACAATTTATTTTTGCCTGCTCAGCATTCTCCGCCGCGTACATTAAATGTTCCCATTTAACCCGCGCTGACCCTTATTCGTCACAAAAAAAAACACGATATTTATTTTTGCCTGCTCAGCATTCTCCGCCGCGTAACATTAAGTGTTCCCATTTAACCCGCGCTGACCCTCATTCGTCACAAAAAAAAAAACACGATAATAACCCAGTTTTTGTGTGTTCCCATTCAAGCTGCGCAACCATTTAACAAACATATAATCAATTTTTCCCTCCTCAGCATAGTGTGTAACCAACTGACCTAGTCTCGTGCTTTAAAAAAAAAATCGAACAAACCTGTGCCCCTGAAAAAGATAAACAATATACAAAAAATGCCTGCCTGTGGATCATCTAACTGCTCCACTGCTAACCAATCTATGGATGTGATTGCTTGCAAGGAGATCTGCGGCAAAACTTTTCATCCAGTCTGTACAGGTCTCAGCAGGAACGCGAGGTCTTACTTAAACGAGTACTGTGGGGGGTTTTCTCATTCTTTTGCGAGGAGTGTCAGTTGCTTGGAAACATATTGCTAGCCATCAAACGCTACAATGAACAAGTAACGAGTGACTCGTTGGCCGAGCTGAGGTCTGAGATGCGCCATAGTATCAAAAAACTGGAACGGAATACAAATAATGAAGTTAAAAGTTTTGACGATTTGAACAGTTCCGTCGAATCTCTAAGGAAGGTGTTTAATACAAAATTTCAAAGCATCGAAGGATCAATCTTTTCTAAGGAACTAGTTTCTAAGCCTGACCAAGATGACCTCCTCCAGAACATCGTTACTGTACTAAAAGATGAGCTAAGGAGCTTCGTATCAACACTTAGCACAGTCAACACATCGAAAGCCGTTTTCGATGAGCTTAAATCCCTCCGAGCTTTTCTTGATGTTCAATTTCAGAATAGCCCAAAGCCGACTCCAAACTCTATCGATCCTGATCTCTCTAACGAAATTGGAACCATGCTGGGCAAAACCAATGACATCAGCTATGATCTCCTAGAAATGCGACTCACGATTAGTGACATTGCTGATGAAATAAGAACTACATCTTGCAAGGTTCCTGACTTTATCTCATCCTCGAAACCTCCTTGCAACACCTCGATACTGGAAGAACTTCGTGCATCTGATGCGGATTTTCTTTCGCTCTCCTCTCTTTCAGTTAATTCTGTTCCTTCTCAAGCAGATATCGAAATAGGAGATAAGACGTCTGAACCTCAAATCACCGATGCTGCCGCCGTGCTACCCTCTTCAACACCGCAACCTGTTATACCCGAGCCGATTGTAAAATTAGGAACTTCATGGACATGTTGAATGGATAAATAGGCTCAACAGGCTTTCAATAAGTAACTCCACAAATCTTACTTTCTACGTAGTAAAGGATGTTCCACGGCATGCGAACGTATCCTGGTTAAACAAATTATTTCTCCAGCGTTTCTCTATAGTTATTCAGCAATGCGAAAAACTCAAACGAACCACATCAAGTTTCAAATTTGCAATCCCATCTAAATACGGCTGGCTATTTACCAACCCCTCGAATGATGTGCTCACCCTAGGTAAGATGAAGATGACTAAATGGGAATGTAATAAAAATCAAAACAGTTCTAGCTCTAAATTAATCAAACTAAAAGTGAACAAGGAACCAAACTCAAACTGGAGTTTTAAACAAGGAATTCTTCCCAACTTTAATTTTTCAAGGCAGTTAAATACCTACCCCAACTCCTGCCCCAACACTCAAGCAACTCCTGCAATTACTTCTGTCCCCGCTTACTCTAACACCAAACCTCAGCGTCAGCGAGTATCTTTTAATTTGACACCTTCTTCCTCTTCAGCAACAACCCATACCCCATCTTCTACTCCGTACTGCCCTTACTTTATTCGCTTACATGTTCTCAATCCTCATACGGCACCCTCCATCGCCCCACTTAATTCAATCACCACAACCGTTTCGTCGAACTCAACCAATCCCACTCCATCCCCTGCATTTTTAGATGCACTGTTTCCCCCTTTAGTAAAACTAACTAAACAGCTTGCTGATCACAGCACTGAAAGTCGTTATGTTCTATCACGTTTAAGAGATCGCCGAACATATGAAAATGTGCGTCTCTACCTAGCCTACTTACATGATAGAACAAACAATATCTGTGTCGATGGTAAAACAAATGTCATGGTATCACTACTTTTAGAGGGTCTTCCAACTAACCCTGTTGAATTACGAAAAATGTTCGATAGTTTTCATGAGTGCTTTGATATGTCGGCTTCCGATGTAGCAAATGACCTTTCTACATTTGCCTCTCATGTTAGCTCTAAGCGGATCTCCCACCTTCAAAGATCTCGTTCCGATTACAAAAACTACTATCGCTCCTAACCAACCCCCTATCAGTCCTATAGTATGGTCCCTCTACTATCAAAACGTAAAGGACTTCGTACCAAGCTTTCCGCGGTATATTTAAACTCGCAAAAACTCCCTAACGACATTTGCCTTAACTGAAACCAACCTTATTGGTAAAAACAAAAACTCCGAAATCTTCACCACCGATTTCAACGTTATCTGCAAGGATGGCCCCGTGAGATTGGAAAATCCTAACGGCCGAGGAGTTTTGTTAGCAATCAACAATCGCCTCAATTCGTCTCCTTTTCCAATTTCAAACATTGAGAATCTTGAATTAGTGTGTGGCAAGATCACTTTCCCCAGACATTGCTTATACATACTCTGTTGTTATATTCACCCCTCCCAACCAACTCAGTCTTATACGCCAATAATTGATACTTTGGATTATTTGACCGACGTGATAAACCCCGAAGATAGTGTTATCTTGTTGAGTGACTTTAATCTCCAGGGATTAAAATGGACTTTATCAGAAGATGAATCCTACTACGTCACATTAAACGCGACGTCTCAAACTGAGTTAATGTTCATTGATTGTTTGTCGAGTTCCGGCCTCTACCAAAGGAGTGGTATACCCAACATTATGAATAGATATCTCGACCTTATTTTTACGTCCGATTGTGATAACTTTCTCGTCTCCAAGAGTGCTCACCTCTTATCCACACTTGATTCCTTACATCCCCCTCTGTCCTTAAACTTTTCATTTCAAAACACGAGTCCTCAGATTGCTCCGGTAAATTCACAAGTTTTTAACTTCCTACGAGCAAGTTTCAACAAACTCAATAGTCTTCTCAGCAATGCTAACTTTGATTTTATAAGCGATAACATCCATATTGACCTAGCACTCTCCATTTTCTACTCCATTATTTTCTTATGTTTCCAAAAATCGGTTCACTACTCAATGCACAAAGATTTGTCATCATCCCCGCCATAGTATAACAAGGAGTCACGCTCTCTACGAAATAAAAGAAACAAGCTTTGGCAAACATTCCTAAAAACCCGTTCCGAAATTGATTACCAGAATTATCAACATTTATATAATCGATTCTCCGAGCTCTGTGAATCTTTGTACCATGATTACCTCCACCGCATGCAATTTAAAATAGTTTCTGATCCTAAGCGTTTCTATCAATTCATCAATACCAAAAGAAAATCTGATGGCTACCCGTCAACTTTAAAATTTCTTAACAATTCGCCCACAGACCCACAAACCATTGCCAACTTTTTTGCACAATTTTTCAGGCAATCGTTTTCAGAACCGATCCTAGCCCCTGATTTCAACTACTTTAGTTACATGGTAAGCTGTCCGCAGGCAACCCCTTTCTCCGTGGACATAACACTAGCCCAAGTAACAGATAAAATCAGTAGGCTAAAAGATGAATATTCACCCGGTCCTGACGGTCTTATTAGTACCGGGTATTATTAGCGGGTATTAGTACCCCCCCTAACTGCCTTATTTCGTCTGTAGATCTTTTCCTTCAGCATCAGCGATCTTTTCCTTCTGTTGTTTCCAACATTTGATGACGCCGAACAATTCGCAGTTCCCAGCAATGCATGAGAATTATAGCAAAACGCAAAGTTATTTCTATCATTCCCATGCGTTCAATTACAATTATTGTAATTGAACCTCATGATAACAAAATGTATAGCGAGTGTAAATAAACCTTAGAATAAGAAATTGTACAGTAAGCATTATTTTAGTATATACAGGGTGTTTCCAAATTCGATACAAATATTTTGACACAAGATTCTTGGGTATATTTGAAGAAAAAAATTGTTCTACAGTATGGGCCTAACTCAAATTTTGATACCACTTATTGGGAATTTAAGAAAACACCTACTTTGAGGTACCTTGACCCATACTAACACAAATATCTCCGCTAACACTTACAACAAGTACTTCATTTATGACTTAAATTTTAGAAATAGTACTCCTTTTAACTGCATTAAAATGAAATTGATGACTTTTTTAACTTTCGAGATATTTGCTTTTAAGTCGGATCCTTTTTCCCTGCCCATGACATTTTTTTGACTTTCAAGACACATTTCTGCGAAAAATGCGTAATAAACATATTGGTAATTTTTTTTTTTCAATTGCACCTAACAATGCTTAATAAAAATTGCTAAGCCAAGTTATCCGAAAAACCCACAGATTTTATGATACTTGGGAAATTCCATAGCAGGTAAAATTATAAAAAACTCGATTCATAGTGTTCAATTCCTATTATTCTGAATAAAAATGCTTGTGTTTGGTTTATGTTTTTTTTTTATTTCATTGAGTTAACTTTACAATCAAATAAGGTGTTCAAAGTGTCCTCCTCCATTTTGTATGCATGCTAGAGCCCGTTTTTGGATTGCGCTGTCAACGTTTATTGAGGATAACTCCTGCCTCACTTGTGACGAGGCTTGGAGAATGCGATCTTCTAAATCATTTAGAGTTTATATTTCTGTAGAATAAACAAGTTCTTTCATTCTCCCCCATACAAAAAAATCCATAATTGTAAGGTCTGGAGATCTTGCAGGCCAGTGAACTGGTCCATTTCTTCCTATCCAACGACCAGCGTACTTTTCATCCAGCCAATTCTTAACCTCGCGACCAAAGTGGGCTGAGGCTCCATCCTGTTGAAAATATGACGAAGCTCGTTGAGTTACCGGAACATCCTCCAGTAGTTCTGTTAAATCATTGCGCAAAAATTCCAGATAGTTTGCAGAGTTCAGTGTGGGAGGCAGTTTGAAGGGACCGATTAAGTTGTTTCCAATAACACCTGCCCACAAATTGACGCTAAATCTGTGTTGAAATGATTACTCTCTCCTTGTGTGTGGGTTTTCCGCAGCCCATGTGTGTAGATTGTGAAAATTTGTAATCCCATCTCTAGTAAATTGAGATTCGTCCGTCCATAGGATTCTGCTTATAAAACCGTTGTCATCCAAGTTCCGCTCTAACAACCAGTTGCAAAACTCAAGTCTCGGCTCCAAATCACTCGGAAGCAGTTCCTGCACAGGTGTATGGTGGTATGGATAAAAGTTTTCCGTATGCAGGAGACGAACAATTTTATGTGTTGAAACATTAAATCGCAAGGATAAGCGCCTGATGCTGATTGATGGATCACTTGCAACCGCTTCCAGTATTCCTTCATCAACTGCAATTCGTCCTGGTGAAGCTCCTGCGTTAGGTCGTCTTGTTGAAACAGATCCCGTTTCCCGAAGTCTTCGAAACGAATTTGTAAATACGCGGGGATTAGGTACTCTTCGGTTAGGATAAAGCTGATGGTATCATTGTTGTGCTCTAATACAACTTCCGTTGCACATCCCATAAACGTAGAAAATATCGGCGTATTATTCGTTTGTAAAAGATGTCATTTCAAGTAGGGTTTCTTAACAACTGTTGGGTCACCTCGGCTTCAAAAATCACCTTGATGGATTTAATTTTGTTTTCTAACCTTTTATACAATTTACATTAGGTAAATTTTCCAACTAGGCGACCAACCTCAAACTTAATCCTTTTTGGGATTTAACAGAAAAATGATAGGGAAATTACCTTTTTATCAGGTAGTCTAATAAAAATGCATGCTCTAAAACCTACGTAAATTATTAATACACAGTCAAAAAATCGTTCTTGTTGTCAATCGCGGTTATAAAAGTAGGTAACAAATCATATTTCCACCTTATACCTGTCGCGGCTTCGTGAAAAGAGTTTTTCATAATTTTACCTGCTATGGAATTTCCCAAGTATCATAAAATCTGTGGGTTTTTCGGGTAACTTGTCTTAGCAATTTTTATTAAGTATTGTTAGGTGCACTAAAAAAAAAATTACCGATATGTTTATTACGCATTTTTCGCAGAAATGTGTCTTGAAAGTCAAAAAAATGTCATGGGCAGGGAAAAAGGATCCGACTTAAAAGCAAATATCTCGAAAGTTAAAAAAGTCATCAATTTTATTTTAATGCAGTTAAAAGGAATACTATTTCTTCTAATATTTAAGTCCTAAATGAAGTACCTAAACTACCTAGTACCTACAACTAAGTAAGTTGTAAGTGTTAGCGGAGATATTTGTGTTAGTATGGGTCAGATACCTCAAAGTAGGTGTTTTCTTAAATTCCCAATAAGTGGTATCAAAATTTGAGATAGGCCCATACTTTGGAACAATTTTTTTTTTTTTAAATATACCCAAGAATCTTGTGTCAAAATATTTGCATCGAATTTGGAAACACCCTGTATGAGGCATTAGAATAGAGTAAAGTTTTTATGTTCACATTGGACACCCAGCAATACGGTCATTTTATTTAGTTTCCCCCTCCAGCGGTAAGAACTACAATTAATCTTTATTGCTGCTTAAACACTGAAAACTGGCTGAAAACTGGAACCATGAAAAGATCAGACCACTGGTGAAACTGGACACCAATTATATGCAGAGAAATGCGTCTGGAAAGGTGGAAGAAATGTATGTAGAGATAAAAACTCTGCTGGAAAAACTCAATCCACAGACAGAGGTCACAACGCCTGCACAAACCTCAGGCCCCGATCAGAGTACAGCTCACTTGCAGCGATTAAGAAAACTGCATTTGAAGATTGAGGCAATTCTGCAAAACGTGGAAGAGTTTGAGGGCACATTTGCTGAGTACTCGAAAGAGATATACAAGTATCAGCAAAAAATAATCATGGAGCAGATGAGAAATCTAACGGATGTGCATGAGGACTTCATGGCAAATGCTTCAGAGTCTGACATTCAAACTCCATACGTAAAAGACTCTAAGTATAACGATATAAAAAAAGACATTAACTTCATCAGACATTAATCTCATTCCACAAATGTTGTCAAAGAGTCCAGTTCAAATGCAAAACTACCAATGCTCAAAATTTTAACATTTAAGGGAATTTATCTTGAATAGCGCTCATTCTGTGACATTTTCTCTACAATAATACACGAGAGGTCATCACTTAGTGCACAGAAAAGATGGAGTACTTGAAAACTCATTTGGAAGGCGAGCCGATGCATTTGATTCAACATTTAACAATATCAAGTGTTAATTATCTCTGTGCATGGGAAACATTGAAGGCGCGTTATGACAATGAAAGAAAATTGTCTCGATGTACATTGACAAGATGATAAAGCCTGGACATCAAGGAAATCAGCCAACATCAACATCAATCAAGGCAATTCTAGATGCAGCAAAGGAGGGGTTGTCAGCAATAAGCAAAATGGGTTTCAACACCTCTTCGTGGGACCCTATAATCGTGCATCTTTTAACCCAAAGCTTAGATCCAGAAGTGGAGTGGTCTGAAAAAGCACCTCAAAATAAGAGAGTGGAGGTTCAACAAACTCAGGGGAGTCAACAACCGGCAGTTCAACAACCAGGTGTTCAACAAAAGGTCGAATCTAAACAGATAGCCCATGGCTATCAAAATCAGAACGTCCTTCTGGCAACGGCTATGCTTCACGCAAGCAGCAGTGATGGGATGAAAAGTGTGAGGATACGAGCCCTGATCGATCCAGGATCTCAGGCGTCCCTTATAACTGAGAATCACCCAATCGTTGCGGCTTAAAAAGCAAAAAGTACTCGTTGAAGTATGCGGACTTGGTGCAATTGGCGCAGGAACAGCACGACACAGAGTAGACGTGACAATATCTCCACGCTTCTCGTCTAAATTCAAGCTTCATCTAGAAGCCCTTGTATTACCAAAACTAACAAGGCAGCTGCCATCCTCTTCAACTCACAACCTTACAACGGATAAGTTTGACGACATAGAATTGGCAGATCCTACATTGAATATTCCAGGATCAATCGACATGATTATTGGGGCAGATGCTTATGGTGACATTATACTCAACGGTTTACGGAGAGAAACTAGTAATATGCTGATAGCACAAGAGTCACACTTAGGATGGCTTATTTCTGGTCGCACATCTCCAAAACTGGACAGAGTTGGCACAATAAACGGATTCGTGGTACAAACAGCAGCTGATCAGCAACTTCAAAGGTTTTGGGAGCTGGAAAAGTTACCACAGCCAACATTTAAAACGCAAAGTGACAAGGAATGTGAAGATATCTTCAAGTAAAACACACCGCAGAGACATAGATGGCAGATATGTAGTTAAAATCCCTTTTAACCAGAAAAAAAGGGAATCACTGGAGCTGGGACAATCCAAATACAGAGCTGTGTAAAGATTCCGTCAGCTAGAAGCAAGGTTGAGTAAGGATAAACAACTCAAAGCAGACTATACGAAGGTGATAGAAGAGTTTCTGGAACTGGGACATGTGATTGAAGCACCTCCCAACACGAAATCAATGAACAACAGTTACTACATACCTCATCATGCTGTTTTGAAACCTGAGAGTACTACAACCAAACTACGAGTAGTATTTGACGGATCAGCAAAGACTTCGACAGGAGTCAGTTTAAACGAATTAATGCTAGTTGGTCCAAAACTTCAAGAGGACATAACAACAATTTTTATGTGCTGGCGAAAACATAAGTATGTCTACACTGCGGACATAGAAAAAATGTACCGCCAAATAAAGCTGAACGAAGACGACCAGGACTACCAGCGTATTTTATGGCGAAGTTCGATTAATCATCCAATAAGGGAGTACAAGTTCACAACAGTGACCTACGGTACGGCCGCTGCACCTTATTTGGCAGTTAAAACACTTCAACAACTGGCTCTAGATGAGCAGGAGAGGTATCCGCTTGCAGCAGACATTGTCAAAAACGATTTCTATGTTGATGATGTGATGTCTGGACGAGATACCTTAAAAGAATGCGAAGAAACTCAAATGCAATTGACAACAATGCTTAAAGGGGCAGGTTTCAACCTTCGTAAGTGGGCTACCAATGACATTCGGCTGCTTAAGAACGTGCCACAGGAGTCTCAGTGCCTCAGCAGCATACAAATCGACAAAGAAGAGACCATTAAAACACTGGGTATCCACTGGAGTCCTTCAAGTGATACCTTTCAGTTTAAAGTCCATATAAGCCCACCAAAAGAAGAATTTGAAACTCTTACGAAGAGAACGACATTATCAGAAATAGCAAAGCTGTATGACCCGCTCGGATGGTTGGCCCCGGTTACTGTTAGCGCAAAAATCTTAATGCAACAGATCTGGAAAACTGATCGGGATTGGGATCAACCACTCACAACTGAACTAGAAGATCAATGGAATAAGCTGAAGAATAACCTTGTGGTATTGGAAAACATCAGAATTCCGAGATGGCTGGGAGTTGATAAATCCAAAAAAATAGAATTACATGGATTTTGTGACGCGTCTGAAGCCGCTTATTCAGCTGTTGTATATTCGAGGGTGCTTATGCGCGGAGGTAGCTATGCTACAGCATTACTGACTGCGAAGACTAAAGTGGCTCCTATAAAGAAGAGAATTCCGCTTCCTAGACTAGAACTTTGTGGAGCTCATTTGCTGTCCAAAGTCTTGTTGGAAACAATGCGGATTAACAACTCGCAAGTAGTCAAGGTATTTGCGTGGGAAGACTCCACAATAACATTAGCTTGGATATAGAAGTGCCCATCAACATGGAAGACATTTGTAGCCAACAGAGTTTCGGAGATCCAAGAAGTAACGAGCCCAAGTTCATGGAGGCACGTCCGATCGTTGGATAATCCAGCTGACTGTGCTTCTAGAGGTATTACACCAGAACAGATTCAACATCATCCGTTATGGTGGAATGGACCTAAGTGGCTACTTCACAATGAAGATAGCTGGACGAATCAAGTCGTACCTGAAGTTGAAGTCACAGAGGTAAGAGTAGCGAAAGTAGTCCTAAATACCGTTGTTTCTGATTCGTTCGATATCACCGAAGGATTCTCCAGTTATAACACTTTAATAAAAGCAGTCGCTTATTTCAAAAGATTTAGTGACAACTGCAAATCTCCAAACTCAAAACGACCGGGAAGCTTAGAGTTACAACTAAATGAATTCAACATAGCACGCAAAAACATCATACGAGCAGTTCAAAAAAAGACGTTCCCAGAAGAAATCAAACACCTCCAAGAAGGAAAAAAGCTTAAATTGTAAAAGTAAACTTTTATCGCTTAACCCACACTTGGCTGAAGAAGATCTGTTAGTCGTAGGAGGTCGATTGGAAAACGCAAACTTATCGGAAATCGAGAAACATCCTTACATCATACCACCCAATGACAGATTTTCTAAATTATTGGTTGAAAACGTACATCAGCGCACCCTTCATGGAGGCATTCAATTAACACTATCGACGTTGCGCAAATCATACTGGATCCTTCAAGCAAAACGTGTGGTGCGGCAGATTATACACAGCTGTGTGCGTTGAAATCGGTTTAGAGAACAAGGAAAAACCCAACTTATGGGAATTCTACCAGCCTCAAGTAACTCCATCAAGGCCATTTACACATACTGAAGTCGATTATGCCGGACCTGTTCAAGTCCTTATATCAAAGGGTAGAGGACACCATACAACAAAGGGTTACATTGCAATTTTCATATGCCTGGCAACCAAGGCTATTCACATTGAACTCAGTAAGTTTCTCAGTAAGTTAACATTGCAGTGAGTTCGGAAGATATCCAGAAGCCAGCAAGTCTTCATAGAATGGAACGAAACCTTCACAAAAACAGAAATATAAACCCCTTTCGACGCCAATGAAACAGGAATTCGAAATTACCCAGTTTAGAAGTCAACCTGGCATCTACTTCAAAGATTCGGGCAGTGCAAATTTGATCGCGAGCTCGTGGAAAACGATAGTTCATACGCCAGCTTCAACAGATCAAACTGAATAACGATGTGCTTCTACATGCATACAACGATAAAATACACCGATCGAAACGCTCTCGCTTTGACTTTATTTGAGCTGTCGCAAATGAGTTATTTGAAATACTGGACCAACGATTCGCCCAGGGTTATGAAGAGACTATAGAACGTGTGCGACTGAATGAAAATCATCTTATAGAACTCATGAGAAACCAAACAACTATAATCGAATCTACGGTTAACATTTTCAAACAAGATAAGCTAGAAACTGAAAAACAGCTCAAGTCGCTTAGTCACATCATAAGCCGTCTAAGTAATGAAGTCGACAAGTACAACACGTACAAAATGCTTAGCTCAACAGCTCTTATCGCACTTCTCATGATGATAAACTATCAGAATACTAAGAATGTGCTGTTAGATGTCATCCTGTCAACACACAATGGAAGAATCCCTTCATCCTATCGGTGAAACAGTTGAAGGAAGAGCTTACGATAATTCACGACAACATTCCCCGATCAATGATGATACATGGAGAACGGCATCACGAGTCAATTCTTCAACTCTACAAGAATCTTCGCCCGAGAGGAAGGGTTACAAGCAGCAACATTATAATAGAGATTTCACTTCCACTTCTCTACAATGAAGACTTCAAGATTTACAAGTTGCTTCCAGTTCCCACATGGACCACTGAAAATTTTACATGCATTGTTCCGTCCTCGGATTATTTATTAGTCAATCATCAAGGAGATCACTTTTACCCGATCAACAAAGATGAATTCATGTCATGCCAACAAAGGTCAACTGATAGATATTGGTGCAACTTGCAACATCCATTATTGATGTATGGATCAGAGGTCAGTTCAGAGATCTTGTGAAATGAACATGTTGCGATACAACCAAAAATTGTCAACATCGTGCGTTTTAAGAAATATCCCAGTAAAGGCATACTGGATAGAGATGCACCACATAAATACATGGATATTCAGCATGCCGCAGCAGACAACAATCAACATCATCATTGGGTGATTTGCACCCAACACCAGTAGTCTTGGAAAAAAGCGGGATAATAAAGTTGCCTTCACACTGCATGATTCAAGGTCAAACCATGATCATAATCGGCCGGCAGACAATAACCAGCAGAATTGTGTCTTCGTTTCTGCGTTCACACAACTTGACCCTCCATTTACCGACACGTAAAAAGTCAACAGTATATGAACTGCCAGCAAACGTTCAAGGAAGTGGCAACAAACAAGCCCTTTCCAATATTGAAAAGGCAATTAATTTGCAAAGGAATCAGGAACACATTCTGGACGAAATACGCATACATAGGATTCATCAGTATTCACTTGTTGGTTCAAGTGCAATTATTCTGATGGTCGTTATCGTCATCGCCATTATCATCTTGCGAAAAAGAGGAGGTCAATCCCCGAGAGTTCAACACCTGTATGAAACCAAAAAATCAATCACGCCACCACTACAACCAACGCTTGATGACGCCGACTTCTGCATATCGTCCGTGCGAAGAGGCCCCAGCATGTTGTGTCCAACATTTGATGACGCCGAACAATTCGCAGTTCCCAGCAATGCATGAGAATTATATCAAAACGCAAAGTTATTTCTATCATTCCCATGCGTTCAATTACAATTATTGTAATTGAACCTCATGATAACAAAATGTGTAGCGAGTGTAAATAAACCTTAGAATAAGAAATTGTACAGTTAGCATTATTTTAGTATATATAAGGCATTAGAATAGAATAAAGTTTTTATGTTCACATTGGACACCCAGCAACACGGTCATTTTATTTAGTTTCCCCCTCCAGCGGTAAGAACTACAATAAATCTTTATCGCTGCTTAAACACCTTCCTATGGAAGGACTCTTATATTATCCTTACGCACAAAAAGAGTCACAAAAACGATGTATGTAACTACAGGCCAATTGCTAAGCTATCGTGCACACCCAAACTCTTTGAAAGTATCGTGTATCAAGAAATGCTTCCTCATTGCAAGTCAATAATTTCCATTGATCAACACGGTTTTTTAAAAGACAAATCCACCGTTACCAATCTTACTGAATTTGTTTCAAGGACACTGTGCGCATTGGAAGATGGAAAGAAGATTTAAGTAAGGCCTTTGACAAACTGGCTTTCCCAATCATTATCTTCAAGCTTAAGAAGCTCGGTTTCCCCTCTAGTTTTGTTTACTGGATCAAATCATACCTAGAGGATCGACAGTAGAGAGTGCTCTTTAAATCTTCAATTTCTGACCCAATCAATGCAACTTTCGGAGTCCCCCAAGGAAGTCATCTCGGTCCAATCATTTTCATCCTTGCAATCAACGACATCATCATGGTCCTGACTTCTTCCAACACCTCTGTCTTCGCAGATGATATGCGACTCTCAAAATTCTTTTTTGCGACCTCTGATTTCCATGACTTGCTAAACGATCTAAATAAATTTGCAGTTTGGTGTAAAAAAAATTATTTAGACCTTAACGTCAGCAAATGTCAGGCAATTACCTACTCCCGTAAACGTTCCCCCCAACTTATAAGAACCTACTTCATCAATGATGAGCCTGTTCCAATAACTACCGAGATTTAGGAGTTATTTGTGACAAGGAACTGACCTTCCGTCCCCACATTGATAATATCATAAGCCGCGCTAACCGTAGAACCACAGTGATGTAGCTGTGGCGGTAGTTGTAGCCGTAGTAAGCGCTGTCAAAAGTTAAAACACATGTATTCAGTGTATTGCGCACACAATGTGTGTCTGTGACGGTAGCGCATAGCTGTGGCGGTAGTAAGAGTTGGCCAACTTTTAACTTTCGTAGCGCTACACGGTTGACAGCGCTACACGGTGGACAGTTCAATACAAGTTAAGTAAACAATGGAGGAAAAGCACGTCGAAAAGTTTATTGAGATGGTTAAATCTAACGAAATTTTATGGAATTTGTGTCATCCGTTGTACAAAAATATTAAATCTAGTTCAAATTAACTCAGAGCATCGGCCATTGTTTATAAACGGGGTTTTTGTTCGACATAGCCGCGCCACACCATTGTGTTCAATTTTTTTCTGTACTACGCCACATGGCTCCGCGGCTGTACCACGTACTACTGCTACATACCACCGCTACGGTCATTGTGGTCCCACGGTAACTCTGCTCTAGGTTTTGTAAAGAGATGGTCTAAACAATTCTCTGACCCGTATGCAATCAAAGCCCTCTATATCAGTTTCGTTAGACCTCTTCTTGAATATTCCTATCAAGTTTGGTCTCCATACCAGCAAACTCATATCCAAAGAATTGAGGCAGTCAAGCGACGGTTTCTCCGTTTCGCTCTTCGTGGTCTCGGTTGGACTGACCCTTTCGTGTTGCCGCCGTATGAACATCGACTAAACTTAGTTTGCATGCAATCACTAAAAAAACGTCGAGAGGTGGCTGACATCCTTTCATTCACCAGCTTTTAAACAGAAACATCGATAGCCCGCAACTTCTTCAATTGATTTCCTTTTCACCTAACCCTCGCAATATCAGATCTGTACCCTTGTTCCGCCTATCTACTCACCGCACTACCAATACCAACACAATTACCAGAATGCTACGATTAACTAATAAGTACGCCGAAGTTTTTGATCTTAACTGCCCCAAACCATTGCTTAAAAATTTTCTCCTACACTCTATCAATCCTTAAATTCAGCAACCCCTACTGTCTCATTCTCTGCTTTTCCCCCTAGCTTTAAGTTTAGCGTAAGAATTTGTAACTAGTTTTAAGATTGTTTGTATTAAGCTCAATAAATTGCCCCTTGGGGGGCACTAAATTATATTTTGACGCCCCCCCACGGGGCACTTTATTGGCTTAGTACAAGCTTCAACTTAATTTTAACTTAAACAATCTAAGCTTAAAACTAAAACATAAGTAAAAAGAGAAGGAGGAGGGCGATGGTAGAGGATGTTGCGGAGACTGTATTTGTTAAGGTGTAGATCAAAAGGGGAGGAGTTGGCGTTGCGCAACATTCGTGCGATGGAAGTTAAAGCGGAAGAGGGGCATATACCGTAGCTGCCGAGGATTAGTATTGAGCGTTATCATGTGTAGCAGTGAGGGGCAGCCAATATTTCCGGTAAGTAAGTCATGGATGAAGAGTATATCAGCAACCTTCCTGCGATTTTCAAGGGATTGTAGGTTGATTAATTTTAGACGGTCGTTGTAAGGGGGTAGATCATAGGTATTAGTCTAGGGAAGACCAAAGGAACAAAGGGCGAAGCGAAGAAACCTTCGTTGAACTGCCTCAATACGCGAGACGTGGATGTTGTAGGAGGGGGACCAGACTTGGCTAGTGTACTCAAGAAGGGGCCTTACGAAGGTAGTATAAAGTGATTTGGTAACGTAGGGATTAGAGAATTCCTTCGACCAGCGCTTGACGAAGCCGAGCGCCGAGTTGGCGCGTTTGATGATGCTATCGATATGAAGACGAAAGTCAAGTTCCCTGTCACAAATTAGTCCTAAGTCGACTTAAGAGAAGTTGTCAACTATGGGGACAACTTCGTTCCCAATAGCGTATGATCTGGCAGGTGAGGGTAAACGCCTACGAGAATAGGTTATAGCTTGGCATTTGCTGACATTAAGCTCGAGGAAACTCTTTTGACACCAAATTTAGAAGCTGTTTAGGTCGGATTGGAGAGCGAGGGAATCGGCAAGAGACGATATATGCTTCGCAATTTTCATATCATCTGCGTATATCGAAAGCTCGATGATAGAGTTGACGTCATTTATCGTAAGGATAAATATTAGTGGGCCAAGATGGCTTCCTTGGGGAACTCCTGAGGTGGCATAGATTGGTTTAGACAAAGAAGATCTGGAGGTAACAATATATTGTCGATCTTCAAGGTAGGATTTGAGCCATAAGACAAAACCCGGGGGGTAACCGAGGCCAGTGAATTTGAGGACAATAATGTGGTGAGAGATTTTGTCAACGGCCTTGCTTAAGTCACTGGAAACAGCGTCGACTTCCTTACCATCCTTAAGAGCACACAAGGATTGTGAAACAAACTCGATTAGATTGGTGGAAGTCGATCGACCTTTCAGAAAGCCATGTTGGTTTGGAGAGAAGATTGATTTGCAGTGAAATGATATTGTATCGTAGACGATGCTTTCAAAAAGTTTGGGTATACATGACAGTTTGGCGATTGGGCGATAATTGGAGACTTCATTCTTTTGTCCTTTTTTGTGAATCGGGATGATATAGGCAGTGTTCCAGAGCTGAGGAAAGACACATTGAGAAATTGAACAACGAAATAAGGCAGTGAGAGGTTGGACGAGATGGTATGAACACTTTTTCAGAACTGTGGCGGGCAGACAGTCAGGACCGGAAGTGAAGTCATCCTTTAAACTAAGAATTTTATCTGTGACTAAGGCGGGAGTTATGTTAAGAGAGACAAGAGACGTTTGGCGGCAATCATTCAGGTATCGAAAGTAATCGTAATCTGGTTGAAGGGTCTGAGTTAGTGAACGATTGACTGAAGAAGTCAGCAAAAAAGTTGGGGACTACTTTGGGTTCGTTAGAGGAAGCATTGAGAAAATTCAAAGATAAAAGATAGCTGTCGGATTTTCTTTTTGAATTGATGAAATGGTAAAAACGCTTTGTGTCTGAGATGATAGAGGCTTGCATTCGGTTCAGATATTGGTAGTAGAGAAAATCACATAGCTCTGCATATTCGTTGTAAGACAGCAAGTAATTAGAAAAATCGGATACCGAGCGGGATTTAAGAAAGGCATGCCAACGTTTGTTCCTTTTGTTGCGCATGGAGCAAAGTTCGCGCTTGTACCAGGGTGGGGAAGATGTGAAATTTTGTTTAGGCAAATACGGAACGGATTGGATGAGACAGCTAAGGATACTGTTGTAAAACAGCGATAAAGCGTCGTCTACGTGTAAGCTAGGATTACGGAGCAAATGAAAATCAAATCAGGTTATTTAATTTTGTAAAATTGACTTTGCGGAAACTGAAGAAGTATGAGTGTTCAGATTGGAGGGTTGGGGTGGGATTGTCGAGTGATAAAGTAACCGAGAGGGTTGGGATAAAGAGGGTCCAATGTAGATAAGAGATGGTTACTGGCAGTAGCGACGCAGATTTCAGCATCGGATGAAGAGATAAGGTCTAGCTGCCTGTCCACGATGTTTCTTGTGTTGCTAAGTTGGAAGAGACCAGAGTCTGCCAGGCGATCGGTAAAGAGAATTTCCTTATTTGAAGTGGGGTTTACAGCCATTAAATGAGTCTCATCGTCGGATTTAGCCCATTTCATGTGCGGAAGTTTGAAATCGCCAGGGGTCGGCAATATCAAATAAGGAGTCGATAAAATCGATGGCAAGTTGGTAGCAATGAATGGGTTGTGATGGATGAATGTAACAACAGACAATGTAAAGCTTCCGCTTTGGAAACGTTATAAAAGCGCTGGTGAAATTAAAGTCAGCGGAGTTTGACGATTGATAGGGTAAGGGGTCGAAACGGTTGTGAATTGCGGCCATCAGGGTCGTTGACGTTATCATGGGCATCTGCACGAAAAAGAGTAAAGTCTGAGGTAAACATCTGTCTGTCACCGATTTTGGAGTAAAGATTTGTTTCCGTAAGGGCAAATATTTCGTAAGGCAGTTTTTGTGAGTTGAGAAGAACTGTTGAGGTTTTTGTTCGTAATCCTCTGACGTTCTGATAGTACAGGGAGAGGAATTCAGTGGAACTGTGCTGTGGTTGGAAAGATGGAGCCGTACTTGGGTTAGGAATGAAAATAATTTTTTAAGCTAGAGCGTGTTTTCTAAAGGTGTAAGAGGCGCTTAGAGCTGACATGGGCAGCAAAAGTGGAGAGATCCCTAGAAACGTCAGTGGGTGAGATGTCAAGGGTCTCGTGAAAACGGATGAAAATATTTTCCAGCTCCTGGGGCTCAGTTGGGAGGCCCTCTTGGTGTATAGATACCGTAACGTTTGTTGTTTTTTACCATCGATACATATGGAATCAGGTTTATCATGTAGGTAAGCAAAATACAGCCGCAAATTTTCATAAATTGTTTTATCTCTTAGCCGTAACAAGACGTAGCGGTTTTCCGTATTAAGTTCTATCTATTGTTTAGTGATTTTCGCCGTAGGTGGAAGGAGAAGGAGGTTTGACTGGCGAGAGTGCTTCTAGAAGCTGAGGAGGTGGAAAGGGTTGGGTTGAGAATCTAAGGGTATATAAAGGAAGAATACTTGCGACTCGATTGAGCCTCTAGATTGGGTTGGTAGTGGAATTAATGTGAATGTCGCTCGATGAGGGCTGTGAGATGGGCGAAAGGTCAAAGGATACGCGATTAGGCTGCATTGGAATTGTTTGGGTCAGTTCGCAATTTGGTGGCACAGTTGGCTTTATGGTTGGTGCTTTTGAGCAGGGAGGAAGTGTTGAAGAGGTAGGGAAGAGGGTAAACGAAAGAAGTTAGGAAATAATTCTGTTTTTTACTCCCAGTTTGGGTTTAAATTACGAGGGCGTTGGGGTTTAGCCTTAGAGGCGAGGGGTTTGTGAACACATTTATTTGACTTAATAGAGGCTGGGCGTTTTGGAATATTTTTACTAGACTTACTTGATCATGATGCCAACTCGTTATCCACATTTGGTTATCTAACTTAATTGGCTTATCAGGACAGCAACGGAAAAGCCATTGGTATTGCAAAGGGATCCAGACTTTAAAGCAGTTGCGGGTATCCGGTTTGGCTGGTGTTAACATCGTGTATTTTTCCAGGGTGACAGAAAACCTTCTCAGAAAGAGGTTGCGTACCCAGCGAACGTCAGCGTCACGGGGGGGCATTCCATAGTGTAAGGGAAGGGCTTGCGGCATTGTCCACCAAATTTAGTTTTTTTATTCTACGCTCCCTTATAGTTCCAAAGCGTTTGATGGCTACTTCCGGGATAGTTTCTGATAGTTGAGCGGGGGCAGCAGATGTTTTTCCAGAACAGGTGGGGACAACAGCGCCAGGAGATGATGGTAGTGGAGTATCTTCAAAATCGCCATGATCATTTTGTTTTTCTGCGCTTTATACCGCTGGAGTTGCTACGCTTGGGTTGTTGAAGGTGGGGTTAAGCATTTTGTATATTCGCCGACAGGATTTCATCAAAGAGTGAAGTGTCAGCGGGAACATTAGCAGGATCATTCTGTAGGAGGTCCACTTTGCCAAAAGCAATTTCGTCGACGATTACAGTTATGGTTTTTTTTGTTAAAGCTGATTCACAACCTAGGGCATTTATGTCCAATTGCAGTTCATCAAACTGCTTGGAATTTTCACCTAATTTCGTTGCGACAGACTCAAGGGAGGTGCGTTGACCCAGCATAATGTCATTGTTTTTAATTAGGTCATTCACGATTGGATTGAAAAGCACGGCACACTTTTTTCTACGGTTGCAATAGTATCATGGAGAGCGGTATTAATTTTTATTAGTTCGTCGTTTATTGGAGGAACAATTACATGGGTATGCTAAAATTTCGAGCTCATATGCGTCATCAAATCGCGCAGTTTTTTCACTTCAGTGTTGCAAACAACCAAGAGATTCCGGAGGTCATCAAAAAATTTGTTCACTGACTCATTGATGAGGGCAAAATTGTGATTCATGAAATCCGAAGCTCTACTCTGGGAAGTGCGTAGCTCAGATTTCAGTTCAACAACCGAGTCGTTCAATGATTTAATTTGGCTATTGTTGCATTTGATGGCAAGCAAAACATGATGGTTCGAGATAGGCTTGCACTCATCACAGAGGTAGAGAAAAATTTTGGAAAACTCTTGAATGTGCGCTTTAGCACTACGGCTAAGACCCACACAAATAGGGTGGAAGGAGTTCTTACAGATTCCATAGCATGGAATCAAGTCCCCGCGAAGGGAGCACTTAGGGAACGACTGGGCTTAGCACAAACGGACATAGTAATTATTTTTATTTTTTTTTATTTATTTGTAAGAATTACGAAAGAAAGCTGAAGTCGCGGAGGAAAACGAAAACACGTCCGAACTGTACGAGCACTTGATTGAGAATAGTGCTCGTACAGTTCGTATAGTCGGCGTTTTGGTATCTTTGAAAGATTTTGGAGTTTTAGCCTCCGCCCACCCTAGTATCAAAAAAAAAAAAAAAAAGCTTGACGCATAAGCGTCCGTAGGGATTCCGGTGGTGGGGGTGTGGTGGAATTGCCTTCCATGTATGATGAGCATAAAATGAGGGGCGGTGAGCCTTCTCTTTCTAAGGTGCCTGTTTTCTGATCAGCCTCGCTAATTGGGATAGAAAGAATAAGTTAATATTTTTCCTAGCCATTATGCAGTTACGCATCTTACTCGCTTTACTATCATAGAGAATATCATATGAGTCGGACTTAAGTGCACAAATTACTCCTTTACAGATGGTTCTTCAAGAAGAACGACGTCTATTGCTTGCTGGTGGAGGTGAGGCAACAAGTTTTAAGGGCTAAAAATTGGTGACATACGGACGGACAGACGGACATGGCTCATTCGACTCAGTAATCGGTCTCGATCATATGCCCTTAAGGTCTTGGGGGTCTATCGTTATTAGTTCTCTTTAATACATATTCTCCGGTATCAAACTAAATATGCTCCATTCCTGTGGAAAAGGGTATGAAAATAAAATTTTGCGTATTAAGTACACCGGACACTATTTAAGATTTTGTTCAAGCAAAGTTGTTGGCCACGCCCATCTTTAGAGGTCAATCTCACAGAATGTATGAATTTGAAAAAAATACTGTTTTGCGTACACTTAAGCCGCAAGCTTGGATATTAAAGTAAAAAGAGTTAGATATGCCACGCCCCTTTATAAAATAAAATTAAACAAAAACTTATAAGGAATATATTTTTTTTCTATTTAAATTGATTCATGTATAGTAACGGGACGGGGATCGAAAACAAGCAAAAATACGAATGGAAGGGAGATAGCAATGGGAAAAAGAATAGGAAAGAAAGGGCGAATATGAATAGGAATGGGATATACCGCGTAGATGTTACATACGCATTTGTAGGGAAGCTATAAAATTTTATTCATATAAATACAATGGAATACCGTAAGGTTACCAAAAACGTCAGGTTATATATGTTATAGTTGCGGAGCCCAATTTCAAACACGATAGCGTAAGCAAACCGCTACAAAATGGATCAAGTCCAACCAAATTATAAAGAAAGACTCAGATCAAGATCAAGTCAAAACAATACTTGATCCTGATCTTGTATTGTTTTGGTCTTATCGACCAAGTCAAGTCAGTGGGATCAATTTGCTTTGCCCTGTCAGCCTATGACAGCCTTCACTCAACTAAGTTACCTCGGCGTATCACACTCTGACAGTTTATACCTCTTAATTTACCTCAGCGTGTCAAAGTATGAGCGCCTACAAATATCCAACCGTCATCGTAGCTCTGTGCACTGTGACCGCCCAGAAAACATCCCTCGACCTGCCATTGGTCTGGAATACGGAACACTTCTCATAAAGACTCCACTCTTCAGGGTCCAATCTAATCATGGTAGGCGGGACTATCATCGGCCATACCACTTTACAGAGTGCGAGAACATTCTTTACACCCATCTCCCATCAGGCCAACGGGTAAAACCATCGCCGAACCTGGATCATAAGTAGAGTGGGTGAGCCAAAATCCACATACTCCATGCTCAACTCCACTCCATAACAAAAAATATGGCCAAAGTAATTTACATACACCACTACTGCACTACCGCCTACAATAAATCATTGCACTACTGACTGAGATATGAGGGTCATGCAAATCCTCGTATCTCTTACTCCTCTCTTAGAATAGAAACTGTAATTTACATGGATAAGTGGTGGTGGATATCGAAAAACTATGGAGAAGATGAGAAGTAGATGTAAAATAGTCAACTGCCATTCAATTTTAAATAAATAGCTTTCAACAGTGTGCACTTGCTCACGGGTTATGTCAAAAACTAGAGTTTTATTCAACTACGGCCCAAGTGGGCGTGGTGAAAATTTTCCCTATATGTTAGTATATAGAAATATGTTAACATATAATGCAAGATGTTCAAGCAAACGCATTGCATATAAATATCGTTTTTTTACTCCATCCCATAGGAAAGGAGATATGTTAAATTTGATTCATAGTTTGTAACATAGAGAAATGATCACGGTAGACCCTCAAGGCCTTAAGGGCATATGATCGAGACCGAATTCAATTACAATTATTGTAATTGAACCTCATGATAACAAAATGTGTAGCGAGTGTAAATAAACCTTAGAATAAGAAATTGTACAGTTAGCATTATTTTAGTATATATAAGGCATTAGAATAGAATAAAGTTTTTATGTTCACATTGGACACCCAGCAATACGGTCGTTTTATTTAGTTTCCCCCTCCAGCGGTAAGAACTACAATAAATCTTTATCGCTGCTTAAACACCTTCCTATGGAAGGACTCTTATATTATCCTTACGCACAAAAAGAGTCACAAACACGATGTATGTAACTACAGGCCAATTGCTAAGCTATCGTGCACACCCAAACTCTTTGAAAGTATCGTGTATCAAGAAATGCTTCCTCATTGCAAGTCAATAATTTCCATTGATCAACACGGTATTTTAAAAGACAAATCCACCGTTACCAATCTTACTGAATTTGTTTCAAGGACACTGTGCGCATTGGAAGATGGAAAGATGATTTAAGTAAGGCCTTTGACAAACTGGCTTTCCCAATCATTATCTTCAAGCTTAAGAAGCTCGGTTTCCCCTCTAGTTTTGTTTACTGGATCAAATCATACCTAGAGGATCGACAGTAGAGAGTGCTCTTTAGATCTTCAATTTCTGACCCAATCAATGCAACTTTCGGAGTCCCCCAAGGAAGTCATCTCGGTCCAATCATTTTCATCCTTGCAATCAACGACATCATCATGGTCCTGACTTCTTCCAACACCTCTGTCTTCGCAGATGATATGCGACTCTCAAAATTCTTTTTTGCGACCTCTGATTTCCATGACTTGCAAAACGATCTAAATAAATTTGCAGTTTGGTGTAAAAAAAATTATTTAGACCTTAACGTCAGCAAATGTCAGGCAATTACCTACTCCCGTAAACGTTCCCCCAACTTATAAGAACCTACTTCATCAATGATGAGCCTGTTCCAATAACTACCGAGATTTAGGAGTTATTTGTGACAAGGAACTGACCTTCCGTCCCCACATTGATAATATCATAAGCCGCGCTTAACTCTGCTCTAGGTTTTGTAAAGAGATGGTCTAAAGAATTCTCTGACCCGTATGCAATCAAAGCCCTCTATATCAGTTTCGTTAGACCTCTTCTTGAATATTCCTATCAAGTTTGGTCTCCATACCAGCAAACTCATATCCAAAGAATTGAGGCAGTCAAGCGACGGTTTCTCCGTTTCGCTCTTCGTGGTCTCGGTTGGACTGACCCTTTCGTGTTGCCGCCGTATGAACATCGACTAAACTTAGTTTGCATGCAATCACTAAAAAAACGTCGAGAGGTGGCTGACATCCTTTTCATTCACCAGCTTTTAAACAGAAACATCGATAGCCCGCAACTTCTTCAATTGATTTCCTTTTCACCTAACCCTCGCAATCTCAGATCTGTACCCTTGTTCCGCCTATCTACTCACCGCACTAATTATGGTCATTTCGAGCCAATTACCAGAATGCTACGATTAACTAATAAGTACGCCGAAGTTTTTGATCTTAACTGCCCCAAACCATTGCTTAAAAATTTTCTCCTACACTCTATCAATCCTTAAATTCAGCAACCCCTACTGTCTCATTCTCTGCTTTTCCCCCTAGCTTTAAGTTTAGCGTAAGAATTTGTAACTAGTTTTAAGATTGTTTGTATTAAGCTCAATAAATTGCCCCTTGGGGGGGCACTAAATTATATTTTGACGCCCCCCCACGGGGCACTTTATTGGCTTAGTACAAGCTTCAACTTAATTTTAACTTAAACAATCTAAGCTTAAAACTAAAACTTAAGTAAAAAGAGAAGGAGGAGGGCGATGGTAGAGGATGTTGCGGAGACTGTATTTGTTAAGATGTAGATCAAAAGGGGAGGAGTTGGCGTTGCGCAACATTCGTGCGATGGAAGTTAAAGCGGAAGAGGGGCATAAACCGTAGCTGCCGAGGATTAGTATTGAGCGTTATCATGTGTAGCAATGAGGGGCAGCCAATATTTCCGGTAAGTAAGTCATGGATGAAGAGTATATCAGCAACCTTTCTGCGATTTTCAAGGGATTGTAGGTTGATTAATTTTAGACGGTCGTTGTAAGGGGGTAGATCATAGGTATTAGTCTAGGGAAGACCAAAGGAACAAAGGGCGAAGCGAAGAAACCTTCGTTGAACTGCCTCAATACGCGAGACGTGGATGTTGTAGGAGGGGGACCAGACTTGGCTAGTGTACTCAAGAAGGGGCCTTACGAAGGTAGTATAAAGTGATTTGGTAACGTAGGGATTAGAGAATTCCTTCGACCAGCGCTTGACGAAGCCGAGCGCCGAGTTGGCGCGTTTGATGATGCTATCGATATGAAGACGAAAGTCAAGTTCCCTGTCACAAATTAGTCCTAAGTCGACTTAAGAGAAGTTGTCAACTATGGGGACAACTTCGTTCCCAATAGCGTATGATCTGGCAGGTGAGGGTAAACGCCTACGAGAATAGGTTATAGCTTGGCATTTGCTGACATTAAGCTCGAGGAAACTCTTTTGACACCAAATTTAGAAGCTGTTTAGGTCGGATTGGAGAGCGAGGGAATCGGCAAGAGACGATATATGCTTCGCAATTTTCATATCATCTGCGTATATCGAAAGCTCGATGATAGAGTTGACGTCATTTATCGTAAGGATAAATATTAGTGGGCCAAGATGGCTTCCTTGGGGAACTCCTGAGGTGGCATAGATTGGTTTAGACAAAGAAGATCTGGAGGTAACAATATATTGTCGATCTTCAAGGTAGGATTTGAGCCATAAGACAAAACCCGGGGGGTAACCGAGGCCAGTGAATTTGAGGACAATAATGTGGTGAGAGATTTTGTCAACGGCCTTGCTTAAGTCACTGGAAACAGCGTCGACTTCCTTACCATCCTTAAGAGCACACAAGGATTGTGAAACAAACTCGATTAGATTGGTGGAAGTCGATCGACCTTTCAGAAAGCCATGTTGGTTTGGAGAGAAGATTGATTTGCAGTGAAATGATATTGTATCGTAGACGATGCTTTCAAAAAGTTTGGGTATACATGACAGTTTGGCGATTGGGCGATAATTGGAGACTTCATTCTTTTGTCCTTTTTTGTGAATCGGGATGATATAGGCAGTGTTCCAGAGCTGAGGAAAGACACATTGAGAAATTGAACAACGAAATAAGGCAGTGAGAGGTTGGACGAGATGGTATGAACACTTTTTCAGAACTGTGGCGGGCAGACAGTCAGGACCGGAAGTGAAGTCATCCTTTAAACTAAGAATTTTATCTGTGACTAAGGCGGGAGTTATGTTAAGAGAGACAAGAGACGTTTGGCGGCAATCATTCAGGTATCGAAAGTAATCGTAATCTGGTTGAAGGGTCTGAGTTAGTGAACGATTGACTGAAGAAGTCAGCAAAAAAGTTGGGGACTACTTTGGGTTCGTTAGAGGAAGCATTGAGAAAATTCAAAGATAAAAGATAGCTGTCGGATTTTCTTTTTGAATTGATGAAATGGTAAAAACGCTTTGTGTCTGAGATGATAGAGGCTTGCATTCGGTTCAGATATTGGTAGTAGAGAAAATCACATAGCTCTGCATATTCGTTGTAAGACAGCAAGTAATTAGAAAAATCGGATGCCGAGCGGGATTTAAGAAAGGCATGCCAACGTTTGTTCCTTTTGTTGCGCATGGAGCAAAGTTCGCGCTTGTACCAGGGTGGGGAAGATGTGAAATTTTGTTTAGGCAAATACGGAACGGATTGGATGAGACAGCTAAGGATACTGTTGTAAAACAGCGATAAAGCGTTGTCTACGTGTAAGCTAGGATTACGGAGCAAATGAAAATCAAATCAGGTTATTTAATTTTGTAAAATTGACTTTGCGGAAACTGAAGAAGTATGAGTGTTCAGATTGGAGGGTTGGGGTGGGATTGTCGAGTGATAAAGTAACCGAGAGGGTTGGGATAAAGAGGGTCCAATGTAGATAAGAGATGGTTACTGGCAGTAGCGACGCAGATTTCAGCATCGGATGAAGAGATAAGGTCTAGCTGCCTGTCCACGATGTTTCTTGTGTTGCTAAGTTGGAAGAGACCAGAGTCTGCCAGGCGATCGGTAAAGAGAATTTCCTTATTTGAAGTGGGGTTTACAGCCATTAAATAAGTCTCATCGTCGGATTTAGCCCATTTCATGTGCGGAAGTTTGAAATCGCCAGGGGTCGGCAATATCAAATAAGGAGTCGATAAAATCGATGGCAAGTTGGTAGCAATGAATGGGTTGTGATGGATGAATGTAACAACAGACAATGTAAAGCTTCCGCTTTGGAAACGTTATAAAAGCGCTGGTGAAATTAAAGTCAGCGGAGTTTGACGATTGATAGGGTAAGGGGTCGAAACGGTTGTGAATTGCGGCCATCAGGGTCGTTGACGTTATCATGGGCATCTGCACGAAAAAGAGTAAAGTCTGAGGTAAACATCTGTCTGTCACCGATTTTGGAGTAAAGATTTGTTTCCGTAAGGGCAAATATTTCGTAAGGCAGTTTTTGTGAGTTCAGAAGAACTGTTGAGGTTTTTGTTCGTAATCCTCTGACGTTCTGATAGTACAGGGAGAGGAATTCAGTGGAACTGTGCTGTGGTTGGAAAGATGGAGCCGTACTTGGGTTAGGAATGAAAATAATTTTTTAAGCTAGAGCGTGTTTTCTGAAGGTGTAAGAGGCGCTTAGAGCTGACATGGGCAGCAAAAGTGGAGAGATCCCTAGAAACGTCAGTGGGTGAGATGTCAAGGGTCTCGTGAAAATGGATGAAAATATTTTCCAGCTCCTGGGGCTCAGTTGGGAGGCCCTCTTGGTGTATAGATACCGTAACGTTTGTTGTTTTTTACCATCGATACATATGGAATCAGGTTTATCATGTAGGTAAGCAAAATACAGCCGCAAATTTTCATAAATTGTTTTATCTCTTAGCCGTAACAAGACATAGCGGTTTTCCGTATTAAGTTATGTCTATTGTTTAGTGATTTTCGCCGTAGGTGGAAGGAGAAGGAGGTTTGACTGGCGAGAGTGCTCCTAGAAGCTGAGGAGGTGGAAAGGGTTGGGTTGAGAATCTCAGAGTATATAAAGTAAGGATACTTGCGACTCGATTGAGCCTCTAGATTGGGTTGGTAGTGGAATTAATGTGAATGTCGCTCGATGAGGGCTGTGAGATGGGCGAAAGGTCAAAGGATACGCGATTAGGCTGCATTGGAATTGTTTGGGTCAGTTCGCAATTTGGTGGCACAGTTGGCTTTATGGTTGGTGCTTTTGAGCAGGGAGGAAGTGTTGAAGAGGTAGGGAAGAGGGTAAACGAAAGAAGTTAGGAAATAATTCTGTTTTTTACTCCCAGTTTGGGTTTAAATTACGAGGGCGTTGGGGTTTAGCCTTAGAGGCGAGGGGTTTGTGAACACATTTATTTGACTTAATAGAGGCTGGGCGTTTTGGAATATTTTTACTAGACTTACTTGATCATGATGCCAACTCGTTATCCACATTTGGTTATCTAACTTAATTGGCTTATCAGGACAGCAACGGAAAAGCCATTGGTATTGCAAAGGGATCCAGACTTTAAAGCAGTTGCGGGTATCCGGTTTGGCTGGTGTTAACATCGTGCATTTTTCCAGGGTGACAGAAAACCTTCTCAGAAAGAGGTTGCGTACCCAGCGAACGTCAGCGTCACGGGGGGCATTCCATAGTGTAAGGGAAGGGCTTGCGGCATTGTCCACCAAATTTAGTTTTTTTATTCTACGCTCCCTTATAGTTCCAAAGCGTTTGATGGTTACTTCCGGGATAGTTTCTGATAGTTGAGCGGGGGCAGCAGATGTTTTTCCAGAACCGGTGGGGACAACAGCGCCAGGAGATGATGGTAGTGGAGTATCTTCAAAATCGCCATGATCATTTTGTTTTTCTGCGCTTTATACCGCTGGAGTTACTACGCTTGGGTTGCTGAAGGTGGGGTTAAGCATTTTGTAAATTCGCCGACAGGATTTCATCAAAGAGTGAAGTGTCAGCGGGAACATTAGCAGGATCATTCTGTAGGAGGTCCACTTTGCCAAAAGCAATTTCGTCGACGATTACAGTTATGGTTTTTTTTGTTAAAGCTGATTCACAACCTAGGGCATTTATGTCCAATTGCAGTTCATCAAACTGCTTGGAATTTTCACCTAATTTCGTTGCGACAGACTCAAGGGAGGTGCGTTGACCCAGCATAATGTCATTGTTTTTAATTAGGTCATTCACGATTGGATTGAAAAGCACGGCACACTTTTTTCTACGGTTGCAATAGTATCATGGAGAGCGGTATTAATTTTTATTAGTTCGTCGTTTATTGGAGGAACAATTACATGGGTATGCTAAAATTTCGAGCTCATATGCGTCATCAAATCGCGCAGTTTTTTCACTTCAGTGTTGCAAACAACCAAGAGATTCCGCAGGTCATCAAAAAATTTGTTCACTGACTCATTGATGAGGGCAAAATTGTGATTCATGAAATCCGAAGCTCTACTCTGGGAAGTGCGTAGCTCAGATTTCAGTTCAACAACCGAGTCGTTCAATGATTTAATTTGGCTATTGTTGCATTTGATGGCAAGCAAAACATGATGGTTCGAGATAGGCTTGCACTCATCACAGAGGTAGAGACAAATTTTGGAAAACTCTTGAATGTGCGCTTTAGCACTACGGCTAAGACCCACACAAATAGGGTGGAAGGAGTTCTTACAGATTCCATAGCATGGAATCAAGTGCCCGCGAAGGGAGCACTTAGGGAACGACTGGGCTTAGCACAAACGGACATAGTAATTTTTTTTATTTTTTTTTATTTATTTGTAAGAATTACGAAAGAAAGCTGAAGTCGCGGAGGAAAACGAAAACACGTCCGAACTGTACGAGCACTTGATTGAGAATAGTGTTCGTACAGTTCGTATAGTCGGCGTTTTGGTATCTTTGAAAGATTTTGGAGTTTTAGCCTCCGCCCACCCTAGTATCAAAAAAAAAAAAAAAAAAAGCTTGACGCATAAGCGTCCGTAGGGATTCCGGTGGTGGGGGTGTGGTGGAATTGCCTTCCATGTATGATGAGCATAAAATGAGGGGCGGTGAGCCTTCTCTTTCTAAGGTGCCTGTTTTCTGATCAGCCTCGCTAATTGGGATAGAAAGAATAAGTTAATATTTTTCCTAGCCATTATGCAGTTACGCATCTTACTCGCTTTACTATCATAGAGAATATCATATGAGTCGGACTTAAGTGCACAAATTACTCCTTTACAGATCCATGGTTCTTCAAGAAGAACGACGTCTATTGCTTGCTGGTGGAGGTGAGGCAACAAGTTTTAAGGGCTAAAAATTGGTGACATACGGACGGACAGACGGACATGGCTCATTCGACTCAGTAATCGGTCTCGATCATATGCCCTTAAGGTTTTGGGGGTCTATCGTTATTAGTTCTCTTTAATACATATTCTCCGGTATCAAACTAAATATGCTCCATTCCTGTGGAATAGGGTATGAAAATAAAATTTTGCGTATTAAGTACACCGGACACTATTTAAGATTTTGTTCAAGCAAAGTTGTTGGCCACGCCCATCTTTAGAGGTCAATCTCACAGAATGTATGAATTTGAAAAAAATACAGTTTTGCGTACACTTAAGCCGCAAGCTTGGATATTAAAGTAAAAAGAGTTAGATATGCCACGCCCCTTTATAAAATAAAATTAAACAAAAACTTATAAGGAATATATTTTTTTTCTATTTAAATTGATTCATGTATAGTAACGGGACGGGGATCGAAAACAAGCAAAAATACGAATGGAAGGGAGATAGCAATGGGAAAAAGAATAGGAAAGAAAGGGCGAATATGAATAGGAATGGGATATACCGCGTAGATGTTACATACGCATTTGTAGGGAAGCTATAAAATTTTATTCATATAAATACAATGGAATACCGTAAGGTTACCAAAAACGTCAGGTTATATATGTTATAGTTGCGGAGCCCAATTTCAAACACGATAGCGTAAGCAAACCTCTACAAAATGGATCAAGTCCAACCAAATTATAAAGAAAGACTCAGATCAAGATCAAGTCAAAACAATACTTGATTCTGATCTTGTATTGTTTTGGTCTTATCGACCAAGTCAAGTCAGTGGGATCAATTTGCTTTGCCCTGTCAGCCTATGACAGCCTTCACTCAACTAAGTTACCTCGGAGTATCACACTCTGACAGTTTATACCTCTTAATTTACCTCAGCGTGTCAAAGTATGAGCGCCTACAAATATCCAACCGTCATCGTAGCTCTGTGCACTGTGACCGCCCAGAAAACATCCCTCGACCTGCCATTGGTCTGGAATACGGAACACTTCTCATAAAGACTCCACTCTTCAGGGTCCAATCTAATCATGGTAGGCGGGACTATCATCGGCCATACCACTTTACAGAGTGCGAGAACATTCTTTACACCCATCTCCCATCAGGCCAACGGGTAAAACCATCGCCGAACCTGGATCATAAGTAGAGTGAGTGAGCCAAAATCCACATACTCCATGCTCAACTCCACTCCAACCAGCACACGCGGGATGTACATCGCAATGCCCGGGCTTATGATGAATCCACTCTACCAAGCGGGACTACCATCGCAAGGCCTGAGTTCACCAGTATTGAGCAAGATCCAAGCTCTATGCCCAATACAATAAGGGAGCCAACACGGAAAAATCTCGTCCTATACATTCCCGAGATATTGGAGATAATTTTTCATACCTCAAGGGAATCGCACAAGACAACATAAGCCATGGGACTCAAATGCGAAGCAACAATGTGCTAAACACACGTTGAACAAAAGTTCCAATCTTTCCCGACACTATGGGTGAGAGACATATCCGTCTCCACCACGCCACACTCATGAACTCACGCCCATAGGAACGTATTCCCAACGACCGTGTAGCCGATGCCGGTTAGCCGGGTGTGTGTGAAATGGGCCTAAAGGCACCACGTATCCAATTGTTATATAGACCAGAACAAAAAATATGGCCAAAGTAATTTACATACACCACTACTGCACTACCGCCTACAATAAATCATTGCACTACACTGACTGAGATATGAGGGTCATGCAAATCCTCGTATCTCTTACTCCTCTCTTAGAATAGAAACTGTAATTTACATGGATAAGTGGTGGTGGATATCGAAAAACTATGGAGAAGATGAGAAGTAGATGTAAAATAGTCAACTGCCATTCAATTTTAAATAAATAGCTTTCAACAGTGTGCACTTGCTCACGGGTTATGTCAAAAACTAGAGTTTTATTCAACTACGGCCCAAGTGGGCGTGGTGAAAATTTTCCCTATATGTTAGTATATAGAAATATGTTAACATATAATGCAAGATGTTCAAGCAAACGCATTGCATATAAATATCGTTTTTTTACTCCATCCCATAGGAAAGGAGATATGTTAAATTTGATTCATAGTTTGTAACATAGAGAAATGATCACGGTAGACCCTCAAGGCCTTAAGGGCATATGATCGAGACCGAATTCCCTTGTAACGAAGTGATTTCGCTACAAGGGAATAATACTTTTCGCTTATAGTAGCCAACGGCATAAACACCGATTCCCATGCAACTGCTAATTTTGTGTTTTTCCCATTGCAGTATTACACAAACAACAATTATATCGAACGCTCATATCGCCCATGATAAACTAGTTGTTCACGCACTGTAGGCATGCAGTGGCTGTGTAACGACATTAGTATTAGTACCCATGATCTGCCTGTGCACATCGTACGGTGTACCGCGGCTCTACACAGCATGTCGTGGCTGGTCGAACAACAACAATAGTGTATATGCATCAGAAAAGAGTGTCATCAAATATAATTTGTGCGCCATAAGAGCACAATGCCATAGTCGATTTTACCAACTCTTTACCATTATGCCACGACCACAACAAATATTTCTATTGGAATATTTCCATTCATTTATAGAATTCACATTTTGTGATTGTACGAAAGTTATTGAGTAGGAGTGCGGAAGTCCGAGCAACTCAGGCTACACCAGTTGTAATATATGTAATATACCGATTCTGTGTATCTGTGTCGCCTTGGACCTAAGTCCAGAAAAAAAATTTTTGCCACGGGAGCGCCTCGGCGAACCTACCGGCTACATATTTTTTGGGAGGTCTCCTGACCCCCTAATATAGGACGGTGACGAACAGTGGAAATCTTCTCTACCAACCAACTGACCGACAATTGTCACTGCGGTGACTCTATTGTGGTGAGAAGACAGACTCGTGACACGAGGCTCTCACCTGACCTACTCTACCAGGTATAACCGAGTCTGGTCTTATTCGTTGTAACAGCCCCTGCCAATAGCGATAGTGTGTTGTTGATCGACTCTGCCGGGTATAACTGAGGCTGGTTAAATTCGTTGTAACAGCCACTGCCAGTAGCGATACTGTGTTGCTGATCCACTCTGCGGGTTATAACTGAGTCTGGTTACATT
Source organism: Neoascia interrupta (assembly GCA_947623515.1). Classification (NCBI taxonomy): domain Eukaryota; kingdom Metazoa; phylum Arthropoda; class Insecta; order Diptera; family Syrphidae; genus Neoascia; species Neoascia interrupta. The sequence goes on from OX392462.1 coordinate 127,947,112, forward strand.
CGTTGTAACAGGTGATTCTGGAACCGTAGTATTGTATAGAGTTAAGTAAGATGAATAAAAATACTAAAAACGAAAAACAAAATAAAGTCTTCTTTGTTCTCAACTCTGGATCCGGCGAGCAAAACCCCAGATCTGAATCATTAAAAGACCGTTACATTTTGGCGCCCGAGAAGGGACTTCAGCAGCAGTTTACCAGATCGTACCCGACCGACCGAAAACCAGCAGACTACAGCGAAAGGCCAATCTAATCGACCAGTCATCACATTCTTACTACCGTACCGCGATCGACTGATAAGACTCCAGCGAGAGTTCAGCCCCTGAAACCAGCCAAGCCTTAAACCCACCAGAAGTCCATTATCAAATTTCAAGACCGGCAACCAGGCACTGTTTCCAGTTAGCCAGACCCACCGAGATTCGGCCTTAGCTATGAGGCCGAAACAATGAATATCGTCCGCAAGTGGGGTCTGCGTTTCGAACCAAACAACAACGTTTTAGAATTAATCGAACGAATAGAAGAGTTAGCCCAATGCTACCATGTTCCATTTGACACACTTGTTAGAACCCTCCCAGAAATATTTCGCGGAAAAGCTTTGGAGTGGCTTCGTATAAAGCGGGACAGCGTCCAAACGTGGGCTCAGTTCAAGACTGAATTCTTCCTCGCCGCCCGATATCTGTCCAAACTCCAGGACGAGATTTGAAGATGAAAACAGGGTCCAAAAGAGAAAGCTCAAGAGTTCAAAATGGCCCTACAATACTTAATTCATCAGCATATCCGCATAACCATTACCGAAAGTTTCGACCATATATAAGACAGCCTCAGACTGGAATACCGGCTGTACATCCGACGGAGAGATTTCCGGTCGAAGAGCTAATGGAATTAACAGAAGAGTACAAACACAAGTTCCGTACAACCAAGACACTCACTGTTGGAACTGCAAGCAAAACGGGCACTCCAAGCCAGAATGCAGACGATCATTCCGACTGTTCTGTTCTTTCTGCGGGGAGGGCGGATGCACAACGCGGGATCGCCAATGTCGCCAGGGTGCCTCGGCGGTAGTGTCCGAATATACTCCGACCGATCCGCGCCACTTCATCACTCTCACGGTTGCCGGCGAAGAGTTCCGAGCCCTTGTCGATACTGGGGCAACAACCTTATTTATCAACACAGAGAGAGAGAAAGACTCCATGAGTCTGGTCTGACATGCCACCAGCAAGAAACGATGATACGACTAGCCACCATGTACATCCATAGCCACCAGCGAACACTACCCTGTTACCCTCGACATCGGAGGAACCGAAGTGACAGGCGAAGTCACTTAAATGCAAGAGTTAGCCGAAGACGCTATACTAGGCATGAACTTCCTCGATACCGCTGAAATAGAGATAACACTCGGGGGACAGCTCATTTTTCCCAGGGTGAACTCGCCGTCAAGACTCATAACCCAGACATGGAAGCAGCATTGTATGCCATCGTTAGCGAAGAACATCTGACCTTCCCGGAGAAAAAGTGTCTGGCCGAGTTCCTAGAGCTTGAGCTACCGCAGTTCGAGGCTGTTGAGGTTCCGACGATCATTGCTGAACACCGTATTTGCGTAAAGACCGATCAACCATTCAAACAACACTACTACCCGAGAAACCCGGCAATGCAAGAGATAATCAACCAAGAGGTCGACCAGCTGCTCCAATAAAAAGAGATAAAGCCCTCTTGCAGCGAGTATAGCTCTCTTATTGTACTAGTAAAGAAGAAAGACGGCACATGGCGTATGTGCGTATACTATCGTGTACTTAATAGTGTCTCTGATCCGGATGCTTACCCCCGCCGTTCATAAACGCCAACCTCGACAAATTGCGCAGAGCCAATTACATATCTACCATCGATCTTAAACAGGGCTATTGGCAAATACCACTAGAGGAAAAGTCAAGACCGTATACCGCCTTCGTTGTACCAGGGCGAGGTCTGGTCTAATGGACAGTAATGCCATTCGGTCTACATACCGCTCTCGCCACTTTTCAGCGCGCTTTAGACCAAGTCATCACACCTGACATAGAGGAATACGCGTCCGCCTATCTCGACGACATAATTGTCACGTCCAAGACCTTCAGAGAATATATCCAGCACCTAAGAGAAGTTTTCAAACGATTGCGTGACGCCAGTCTTAAGATCAATGTAGACAAGTGCAAGTTTTGCCGAAAGGAGCTAAAATATCTAGGCCATGTCGTTAGCAGCCGAGCCCTACACACCGACCCCGATAAAATTGCCGCCATGCAGCAAATGAAACCTCCAAAGAATTTTTTTTTTTTCCGTGGGTAGGAAAAACCTTCATAGGCACTACGAGGACCGGCCGCGCGTGCTCATAGTAGTGTGAGATTCTTACTCACTACAAAACCTTATTTCGTCCTTGGTACATGATGGGTGTAGTCCCCTCGCGATAACCCGCAGCGGCCTTTCGAGGTGATTTTCATATGTAAACCATTGGATTTTCTCTAAATTTAACTTTTGTGACAGTGACCGATAGGCATCAGAGTCATCGACGTTAACTTTCCATACGTTGTTTCAAAGTGATGTTAAGTTATATTTCGTCGCAAGAGTATTTTTAAGGACGTTTCGCAACTTTCCGCGATCCCAACGACATTTATTGCAGGTGGTCGGCGGTTTTTTTCTTGGGGTATTCCTGTCGCTCTGTTTGATACGACTGGTGTTTCTTCTTTTTGCTGCACGGTTTCTACTTCGGGTGAAGAACCGGCCTTTCGTTTTTTGGTAAGCCTTTTCCTAAAGACCGGATTCGTTTCGCGTGCAAGTTCTTCCTCGTCCGTCTGGTATTCACATTGACGTTTCGGCGTTTCCTCGCATACTATAGTACCACGGGGGTTCCTTAAGGCTTCATTTTCTTTACGTAACGAATCTACTTCGCTTTTAAGCTCATGGTAGAGACGTTCCATTTCATTAAGCTTAGCACGGAGTTTATTGCTTTCCGCTTCAAAGCATTTAATTTTCGCTGAGTCCTGATTAACCGGCGGACTTCCTTTCCCGGAGACCTTCGATCCAGCTGGTGGAGATCGAGGCACCCTTGATTTTTTCAAAAAGGGATTTATAAGCAATAAATGGTTCTCCCCAGAATCCGTAGAGCCTACCTCCGAAGAGGGTGGATTTGCCAGTGAAACTGGATTGCCACCTGGGGTAATAAAATCTTTTGTTTTATCCATTGCATAGTTTGTATGCGCTACGCGCACGGCATACGGAGGGTGGATTTTAGTCGCCTCTTACGCAGGTATGCCTTACCTCGGGTATATTCTAACCCCTACCCGAAGGGGAGCCTCCAAAGAATGTGCGAGAATTACGTCGCGTGCTGGGGCTAACGTCATGGTACCGGCGTTTCATTAAGAATTGCTCCACTAACATAGCGCCGCTGACGTTCCTCTTAACGAAGGACCGGCTGTGGCAATGGGGTAATGGGAACAACAGACGGCTTTCGAAGAACTTAAAAATCATTTGATCAAGCTCCAGTGTTAACATGCCCTGATTTGAGTACCCCATTCACACTACAAACGGACGCCAGCAACTATGGGCTGGGAGAAGTACTAACCCAGACAATCGATGGACAGGAAAGAGTCATTGCTTACGCAAGCCGTACGCTCAGCAAGCAAGAAAAGTGTGGTCCGTAACGGAGAAGGAATTTCTAGCAATCCTTTGAGGAATCCAAAAAATGAGGATATATTTGGAGGGGTACCATTTCACAGTCATCACAGACCATCACTCGCTTAAGTGGTTACATATGCTGGAGAACCCCTCAAGAAGGCTCGCTCGATGGGAACTAGAGCTGTAGCAATATGACTTCCAAATTCAGTACGGCAAGAGATCCATGAATGTGGTAGCTGATGCTCTATCACGCGACCCTTTACCAGAAACGGACAAAATCGTCCAAGTCGTGGCCACCCCAGATGAAATCGGGACCATCCAAGATGAGGTAACGCCAACCGAAACAGTCCAAGTTATGACCACTCAGCCTGAAGTACACCTAGTCAAAGCCACCGTCGCCAACGACTGGGTAGACCGAAAGAAAAAAGAAATAGAAGCCGACCATGAGAAACACCCAGACTACAAGATTGCAGAGGGGAAAGTCTTCCGAAGGTTTTTGAGTAGGAACCCAGCGGAGCCAAACAACTATGAATGGAAGTGGTGTGTACCAACGGCCGGCCGGTCCAAAGTTTTATACGAAAATCATGATGATATCACCGCCGGATCTGGGCATAATGAAGACCACTGCCCGAATCATGACATTGCAAAGTACGTAAGACAATGTAAGACCTGCAACGAATACAAACCCGCGAATACACCCGAATCGCTGAGGCCTTTATGGATTTTATGGGTTCCTTTCCCCGCCTTATGGAGGAAAATACAATGTTGCTCGCTATGATTGACCGGTTCACCAAATGGGTTGATGTTGTTCCCCTCAGAGCCGCCACCGCTACCGCGATTATAAAATTGATCCGAGAAAGAATAATAACTCGGTACGAATGCTTAACAATGATCTTAGGCAACAACGGGACACATTATATCAGCAAGGAGTTAGAAAAGTTCCTAGGAGAGGCCGGCATCCAACATCTATACACCGCCCCATATACCCCTTTGGAAAATCCCACGGAACGGGCAAATCGAACCTCCAAGACCATGATTGCACAATACGTGAACGACAACCACCGACACTGGGACGTATACCTCCCCGAACTATGTTTCGCTGTAAATACCAACAAACACGAGTCGACCGGCCTTACCCCTGCATATCTCAACTCACCACCCGAACGTACCGAACCATCTGCCTGGACTCATAAGAATGGAACTCGTAAGAACTCGTAAGAATGAATCTGCAGAAAGCTGCACAGACGCAGGCCAAGTACTACAATATGAGAAAACGGGCGTGGCGGCCAGGCATAGGAGAGCAGGTATAGAGGAAAGTCAATTTCTTCCATTTATAATTTTTTATTTCAGTAGTAGGGCCTTAACAATTTCATTTTATAACATAAGTAATAATTAACAATAGCTTATGTGAAGTAAAGTAAGCCTACTAGAAATAAATAGAGATACATCCTATAGTTCCAAAAACTAGTGGCGGATGTAGTGAGTTATAAAAAAAGCTTAAAAATCTAATAATTAAGTAGTTGTGGGATGTGCAAAAACAAGATACATGAAAAAGGATTTAAACAAAAGAAAATCAAATCAAAATATTAACAACAATCGAAAGAGGCAAACTGATTAATGCATGAGTCTAATGAGACTGTTAATACATTGATGATCAAAGTTGAACAGCCGTTTTTTTTTTTTTTTTTTTTTTTTTCCGTGGGTAGGAAAAACCTTCATAGGCACTCCGACCAGACTCCGCGGACCGGCCGCGCGTGCTCATAGTAGTGTGTGATTCTTACTCACTAAAAAACCTCCCATTTTCCGTCAGACTGCGACTAAGTTTCCTTAACAAGTAGTTCAAGCTTCTGTAATAATCGCGTGTGGCAGGCTGCCTTCCAACGAAGGCACCTACAATACCGCATCAATTTATGCGGTTTCATCTTATGCTGCTAGATCTAACGGTCTCATTCGTTGTAGTCGGCCCGTAAGATTTGTCTGATCCAAAGTTCGGATAATTTCATTGTTGCAGTGTCGCGTTTCTTTTTAACGTGCGGCTTCCATTTAAGTTTTGCGTCTAGAGTCATTTATAGATATTTCGCTTCATTTGAGTACGGGATTTGTACCGAGTTAATGAATAAAGATTTGTTGTTTATCTTTTTTTAAGTAAAGTTAACATGCGTTGACTTAGTCTCGTTAAGGACAACTCGCCAGCTCTTCGCCCAGTCGCATATTTTGTCTAAAGCGCGCTGGAGTTTCCCTGTTTATAATTCAACTGTCGTACCAATAGCGAGAATAGCAGTGTCGTCTGCGAACGTAGCTAAAATTGTTCCCTCATCGTGGGGTATGTCTTTTGTATAGAGCAAAAATAATATTGGGCCGAGAACGCTTCCTTGCGGGACACCGGCATTTATCTCTTTGAATTCCGAGTACTCATTTTCGTACCTTACGCCCATTCGCCGTTGGCTTTTCTTATTGCGCAGAGTGTGCTATAGGTTTTTTAACGGACTTGACTGCTTTCCAAAGAGAGTAGTTCGAACCTTTATCGGCAGTCAAACTTTCGAGGTAAGCAGTAGTCTCGCGACTTTTAATCTCTTGAAGTTCGTGCTTCAGTTTGTTAGAAAGGTGGTTCAAGATTGTCTTATCCGGGGGTGCTCGCGAACGTTGCCATCTCTTGCGCGCTCTCCTCTTTTCGCATATTAGCTCTTCTATTTCTCGCGGATATATTGTTCCGCTGTTCGATAATTCGGACCTCCGAAAAGAAGTGTTATTCCACGCAGCGCTCTGAACAACTCTCACGAGTTTATCTAATTCTTCTTCTATTTCAAGTGGCGTTTTGAGCGGTACATTTAAAGCTATGTTTTCTTTGCAGTATTTTCTAAAGCCGTCCCAGTCGGTGTTGTTGTTAGTTAATCTAGGCGCTCTATTCTTTTTCGCTAGGCTTCCGCCGATTTTCAAAAGAACTGCCGAGTGATCTGAACAGAGATCAAAGCGTTCTTCTACGTTCGTAAGGTAACGAGGTACCCCCTTGGCCATAAAGAAGTCGACGAGATCAGGTATTTTATTTCTGTCGGTTGGCCAATATGTTGGCTTTCCCGTCGATAAGAAGATCACGCCGCGTTTTGTACTTGCCTTAAAGAAGGCTCTGCCTCTTGTTGAATTGCACCGTGAGCCCCAAAAAGTATTTTCCGCGTTAAAGTCCCCGCCGATGATAAAATTTGACCCAAGTGAATCAAAGAGCAGAGCAAGATCTTCATCTGCCAGCCGATACTGCGGAGGAAAATAGCTCGTCGCGATGTTTATTTTATGTGACTTAATTTTACTGAGACTGAGGTTATTTGCATAGAGTCAAGTTCTATTTCTTCGTTTTTGGAGTGCTTTATGCAGTATTTAATGTAGAGAGAGGATCCACCTCTCGAATTTTCTGAATAGTCAATGTAACCTTTTATTTTGCGTGCTGAACCCTTTTTAAAGTGGGTTTCCGAAATCAGGCATATGTCTAAATTATTCTTCCGTAGGAATACTTCTAGTTCGTCAATTTTTTGCAAAAGGCCGTTAGCATTCCATGTAATTATTTTGATTGACTTTCCCATATTCATGATTTTTTATTAAATGTTTTTCGAGGTTTAAACTCGAGCTCGCTCAAATTGTTGAATATAACTGGATTAATTAAGCCTGTTGCTCAAACTTTTCTAAGATCATGCATAGAATTTGAGAGACCGAATCTGATGCGGCCGATTGTGGCTTACTTTCACGTGACGCGACTTGAGCGTACGATCTTGGACCAACAAGTGTGGATTCTCCCTTTTGACTCCGGTGGGAACTAGGTACAGCGACGTTTTCTTGCGCATTTTGAATTTTGCATTTAATCAAACCCTTATCCCTTGTCGACTTGGAGGTTTTTGGCTTATCTACTTTAGGAGGTCTTAGGCTTGGGCCCTTATTTTCAGTATTTTTCTTCGGTGCTTCATGTCGTTTTTGCAACTCAATGGCAATTTCGCAACCTCGGTAGCTCGCTGGGTGACTTCCCCTGCAATTGGCACAAACCGCGGGGGCCTGACTGCTGACATTGCAATCCGTCGAGAGATGTTCGCCAGCGCATTCTAAGCATCGCGGCTTTTTCTGGCAGTACGCTTGCGTATGTCGGAAACCCTGGCATCGCTTACATTGGGGAACTAGCCTGTTGCCCTTCCGCTTGGGCTCGATTTTTACCTTGATGTTAAGGATTGATTTAATTTTGTAGATTTCGTTAATATTTTCAGTTCTATCAAAAGAAAGCATAAAAATTTGCAGGCCGCGTCGGACAACAGCGGAATCTTTGCCTTCGTCCGTACGTTGCTTCTCTTTCTTTATTATGTTCACGGCGTCAAAAATTTTAAAGCCTTGGGCTTGAACGTCTTGTATTATTTCGTCCTTGGTACAGGATGGGTGTAGTCCTCTCGCTATAACCCGCAGCGGCTTTTCGAGGTGATTTTCATAAGTAAACCATTGGATTTTCTCTAAATTCAACTCTAAATTTCTCTAAATTCAACAGCCATTTCTTAACTTTCCTATTAAACGAAAAGGAGCTACGGATACACCGGAGTGCAAATGGAAGCTGATTAAAAACTCTAGGTGCCACGGAGGTAAAGAAATTCAGAAATTGGTGAGACCTGTGAGGAGGGATATAAGCCAGAAATTGAGCGTTGCTGCGAAGTCCATAGACTGTAATATTCTGATTTAATAAGTTACCACTCCTTACAGAAAATATTTTAAGAACCTTATAGACAAAAAGAGAAACCTTATAATGTGCTTCTGAGCCACTTATAGGGGTTGCAGTCTGTTATTGAAGGTGCCTCCCCAACATGCAATTCCATATTGTAGCTTAGACTGTATGAAGTACGAGAACAATCATCAGCTGCAAAATATTTGACCGAGAAACTGGCACCCCGCTACGACACGGGCCCTACGAAGTAATTAAATACATCTCTCCCGTCATAGCCATCGTAAGGAAAAAGAAAGAAAATAAAAAAGGCATTTTGCAAAGAACCCATATACAATATCTAAAAGGGTATAAAAACACAGAGTCAGAGTCAGAAATAATCAGTTTTCTGGTCATCGTAAGGAAAAAGAAAGAAAATAAAAAAGGCATTCTGCAAAGAGCCCATATACAATATCTAAAAGGGTATAAAAACACAGAGTCAGAGTCAGAAATAATCAGTTTTCTGGGAACCACCATCGTGACAACATCGAGCCAAGATATGAAGATCACACCACCATAAGAGAGCAGTCACCCATGTGTGCAGCAACGCACTGTACCACAGCGACCCCAGGCGGGAAATCCACGGGGTGGACAAGCGGCAGTCAGGCTGATGCCGCGAACAAGCCAGCAGATAAGAATGACGGCGATCCGGAATTCGAGGGATCTGGCGATATGGAAGCGTCGTGTAACACAGCCGGGTGGCATCCTGGTAACATGCATGGCAGCACCGCCGAGTGATACACCGTCCACGACCAAAGGGGCCCGCTTACACCAACAGCCAAAGAAGGAAGACCCAACGGGCCTTATGATGACGTCGTTAACCACCGTCACATAGACGTCGGACCGCAGTCGCAACAACAGGCCCAACAGCATGCACAAGAGGACCGTCAACTTCAGGATCGGCAACAATCACATCAGGTCCGACACCAGAAACGGGCCCAACAACATGCAGCGGCGCAAAGGAAGAGGAGGCTTTAGACCCTTTTGCTGGAATCAAGGTCGACAACAAATCCGGAACGAAAGATAAGACGCCAATTCTACGTCAGGAAACCGTGGGGGCGAGTGAAGATCATAGTCACCAAAAACCAGAAGGTGATTATGCAATTCAACGACAGAGCGAAGGTGCTAAAACTTGGCGAATGAGTCTAATACTCCCATAGACGAATGCTACACACACGAAATATTTTTTTTTTATAGCCCAACCCATAGGATAGGAGGTATATTCAGTTTGTCACATAGTTTGTAACACGGTGAAATAATAATGGTAGACCCCCAAGACCTAAAGGGCATATGATCGAGACCGAATTCTGAATCGAATGAGCCATGTCCGTCCGTCCGTCTGTATGTCACATGTTTTTAAGCCTTAAATTTTGAGCTAGGGTGCTGAAACTTCGTACGTAAGGTCCATGTCATGCGAAGCAGTACAAGTGTAAAAATCTTTTAAATCCGCCCAAAAACACGCCCACAATCGGTCTAAATGTGCAACTACCTCCAGAGTTTTCAAAACTGTAAGACGTTCTAAAAGGCTAAAATCCCCTAGTGAATGTAAGACACAAAAGAGACAAATTTATTTGGTAAACCTTCTCTAGTTTGAAAAATATTTAAAGAGTAAATTTTCAAAGGCAGTTTAATCAATATTTTTGCTCAAAACTGAAAAATTTGCTTAATATTTTATGTTGAAAACGCTAAGTTCCACATTTTGTTGATACAAGACTTTTGGCCTTGCCTTCATTTGGAGGCAGAATCGAAGAAAAGCCTAAAATTTTGCAGAAAAACTTAATTTCGACTGGCCTTGAGCCTAATTTAGGAAAGCATGAAACAAAAAAAAAAAATAGCAGGTTAGGTAAACGAGACTTCAGTCGAGATTTCGTTCATATAAAGTTTTTAGCCACGGCCGTTGGGTACCCCGTGGGATCGTGGGATAGGATGTGGTATCCAACGGTCCGTTCTACGGATTGTAACTTCTGCGTACACACTGTAGCACTTACTCACTGGTTTTAAGTTTACCAACAGAATGTTCCTTAGTTTGTTTTGAAAATATAAAGAACAAGTGGGAAAGTGCAACAGTGGGTAAGCAAAAGCTTCAATCCATCTACGACGGATTGCAAAATACCCGACCATACCAAAAAGAAAACTGCCACGCCTCTAAGAAGTGGGCGGGATATAAAAATATAACTGTTGAATGCTTTATACTAGGTGGTTGTATACATTTCGGCCAAAAACTCCGCCTTTTTAACTAAAAAAATCCTTTTTTTAACGCCACGCCCACAAAAGTGGGCGGAGACACATACAATATATACATCAAAGTTAGAAAATGCTAATATCTACAGCTTTTGTCACATAATTTTTTGTCAAATTTTATATATATTTATTGAAAAACAGTAATTTTAAGCTAAAATCCCTTAAAAAGTGGGCGTGTTCAATGAAAAAGCTTAACATTTTTGGTTTTCTTAAAGACAATTATAAGGCAATGTTACGTACCAAAAATGAATGCGCTAGCGTCATTGTAACATAGCTAAAATTTGCAAAATGTATTTTTTTAAATTAGAAATGGTCACACATACAGGCCTGTAGTGGGCGTGTCTGTGGGTGGATTCAGTTTATTTTCAAACTTGATCTGAGTGACTAGACTTCCAACCAAACCACAAAATTTCAGCTCTCTGCCTTAAAATTTAAGGCCTAAAAGTTGTTTACTTACGGACGGACGTAAATCGTTAATCGATTCTCCTGTCGGTCCCATTTGTATCTCTTAAAGGTCTTAGGGGTCTACGGTGATTACTTCACTGCGTTACAAACTTTACATCAAACTTAATATACCCTGGTTCGGGTATAAAAATGTACAAAATATATAATGTAAGACTTAAAATGAAGATGAAGTAAAACAACAAAAAAAAAAATTATTTATTGAAATAAAATGAATTTTGGCAGGAAAAAAAAGGTAAAACAAGTGGGAAAGTGCAACAGTGGGCATGCAAAAGCTTCAATCCATCTACGACGGATTGCAAAATACCCGACCATACCAAAAAGAAAACTGCCACGCCTTCAAGAAGTGGGCGGGATATAAAAATATAACTGTTGAATTCTTTACAAAAGTGGACGGAGGCACATACAATATAAACATAAAGGTTAGAAAATGCTAATATCTACAGTTTTGTCATAGATTTTTTGTCATATTTCATATATATTTATTGAAAACCAGTCATTTTTGGCTAAAATCCCTTAAAAAGTGGGCGTTGTCAATGAAAAAGCTAAAATTTTTTGGCTATCTTAAAGACAATTATAAGGCAATGTTACAAACCAAAAATGAATGCGCTAGCGCCATTGTAACATAGCTAAAATTTGCAAAATGTATTTTTTTAAATTAGAGATGGTCGCTGTGGGCGGATTCAACTTATTTTGAAACTTGATCTGAGTGACTGAACTTCCAACCAAACCACAAAATTTCAGCTCTCTGCCTTAAAATTTAAGGCCTAAAAGTTGTTTACTTACGGACGGACGTAAATCGTTAATCGATTCTCCTGTCGGTCCCATTTGTATCTCTTAAAGGTCTTAGGGGTCTACGGTGATTACTTCACTGCGTTACAAACTATACATCAAACTTAATATACCCTGGTAAAATTAAAAATAAATGTGTACAAAATATATAATGTAAGACTTAAAATGAAGATGAAGTAAAACAACAAAAAAAATTATTTATTGAAATAAAATGAATTTTGGCAGGAAAAAAAAAGGTAAAACAAGTGGGAAAGTGCAACAGTGGGCATGCAAAAGCTTCAATCCATCTACGACGGATTGCAAAATACCCGACCATACCAAAAAGAAAACTGCCACGCCTTCAAGAAGTGGGCGGGATATAAAAATATAATTGTTGAATTCTTTACAAAAGTGGGCGGAGGCACATACAATATAAACATAAAGGTTAGAAAATGCTAATATCTACAGCTTTTGTCATAGATTTTTTGTCATATTTCATATATATTTGTTGAAAACCAGTCATTTTAGGCTAAAATCCCTTAAAAAGTGGGCGTTGTCAATGAAAAAGCTAAAATTTTTTGGCTATCTTAAAGACAATTATAAGGCAATGTTACGTATCAAAAATGAATGCGCTAGCGCCATTGTATCATAGCTAAAATTTGCAAAATGTATTTTTTTAAATTAGAGATGGTCGCACATACAGGCCTGTAGTCGGTGTGTCTGTGGGCGGATTCAGCTTATTTTCAAACTTGATCTGAAAGACTGGACTCCTAACCAACCCACAAAATTTCAGCTCTCTGCCTTAAAATTTAAGGCCTAAAAGTTGTTTACATACGGACGGACGGACGGACATGGCTCAATCGACTCAGAAGTCGTTCTCGATCATATGCCCTTAAGGTCTTGGGGGTCTATCGTCATTATTTCTCTATTTGACATTTTCGCCTGTATCAAACTTAATATACTCCATTCCTGTGGAATAAGGTAGAACCAGTGAGTAAGTGAGCACTATATCTATTATTACCATATTTTAAAGTTTCAAATAATGAACAATAGAAAAAACTAGTGGGAGGGTTACAATCCGCTTAGGCGAATCGTTGGATATCCCATCCCAATTGACTACTGTCAAGCTCAAACAAAGTTCAACAAAGTTACACTTTTTCCCGAGTTAAATATAAATACACGGAGGTTGGGCCGACGATGCGCCCGCATCGTCCAAACCAAAGCTCAACAAAGTTACACTTTTTCCACAACAACACAGCAAGTTTTTGCTGTGCGTCCCGACTGCTCAGCAAGGGGGTGGGTCCCGATTGGGTATTGATACGCGAGATAAGATGCGTAATGATTTTCGTACGTATATTTAAATGGGCGCCAGCTGTTTTATAAGTAAAACAACAAAACTGTAGTTAGCTGAAAAATGATTCTATAAAAGAATAACACAATGGTTAAGGTCGTTATAAACGTTCTAAGACGAACGAAGGCGATTTATTAAAAGGAGTTAAGTTTAAAGAATTGGCCAATGAATCACAGCAAGAATTACTGAAACAGATTGGTATCACAAACAAAGAGAAGCAACGCAAACAAGGAAATGCCCGAATGAAATTAAATGAAAGGGTAAACAATTTTATCAATATCGCCGTACGAAGAGAATGGCTCACTATATTAACCCGTCCCGAGTGCAAAAAGGTGAAAATTAAAGGGTCGCGCGTCCCGTCTTTTCTAAGGGATTTTCCCAAACAAACCATGACTCATTCACACACACATTCAACCAATCCTCTCATTCCGGTACAGTGGTTATCGGGCACGGCGTTTCAAGCCACGCTCAGCTCTTTGCTGGGCATGCTTGCCGTTATTGAACCCCAGCTGCATTCCTCTCACACAAGAATTCGTACCAATTCGCCCCACTGCGAATTATAGGGTAGAATTCGAAGCCGAACCGAAAAGAGAGCATTCAGTGATCCATCATTTAACCCTATTCTCAGAAGGAGAATAGTGTTATACATTTTCATAAGGAAAACGAAGGAGGAACTACCATACTTAACACGCGTTATACATACTACATTACCCTAGTGGACTTTCGCGCAGATTTGGGGGAGAGGACTCTACCTATAGTAAGCCATTCTTTACATAATCAGAATTTATCAAGATGGGCCCTCGGCCATTGATGATCTTCGCTCTGGGTGGATATAGGTCTCGGGTTAAGAAGCGACCGTGTGATTTTACTTCACAGCATTTTCTCGGTGGTGTCTCTCAGCACTTGTTAGAGTTGGGCTCTTTGACATTTGAGCTGTGTGCATGGTTTGATGGTGGTTTACTGGGTCATCGGGTCCATTATTGGGAATCGTGAATCGCAAGTTGGGAGCGTCCTGACCTTCCGTCTTGCTCCAGGGAACCTGTATGGAAAAAAAGAGGGAACACAAGTGGGAAAGAAAGACGGGGAAGCCCAAAAAGTGAAGTGGAGGGATGGGACCAAAAGGACAGACAAAAAGCTTCTTTGTTGCGCGATTTTTGACCGCAACAACTCCACCCTTACCTCCCGTGAAATGTGGTACAGATTTCAATAGGGCACCTAGGAATCGAAAGGTAAAACAAAACGTAACAGAAGGAGACATGGCCGGACTGACAAAAGATTGGCCATCAACATAGAAGGGGAGCCATGGCCGGGTTAGCAAGAGATTGGCCGATGGTATGGAAACGCTGGTGGGTCCTATGGGTCGTCGATATATGGCTTAAGGTCCTTCACATGCCATGTTCCTCGTTCCTTTCCAGTGTCATCTTCAAGCACAGGGGAGACTCGCCTACGAATTTTGAAGGAGCCGATGTATTTTGGGGCTAATTTCGCTGAGTAGTAGTTCGCTGCATCTGAAAGGATGTAATTCCTACGCCATACAATCTCATTCGGCAGATATTGAACATCTCGCCGCCTAAGATTGTATGCTTTCGATGACTTCTTGGCTGCCTCCGCTAACTTCCTACCAATATCTTTCCTTAGCTCCTCAAAACGTTTTCCTAGCTCAGTCATGTTGATTTCCCTAACTCCTAAATCTGACTCACTATCTGGCCTATTCTCTGTATCCCTATCTAAACTACTAGCTGAAGTACTGGGTGGATCCTGTTTCCCTACTGAGTCCTATCTAACCTGTCTGAAGTGGTACCTAGGGTCGAAGACATACGACCACAAGTAACCATCTCCTTCCCAAAATTCGCGTAGTACGGGGAAACTCCTAAAACGTCATGTTGCGCAGTGCGGATGCAACAAGCTACCTTCTCCAGATGTGTGTCCCACGTCCTATGGTTCTCCAAAACATAGACACGCAGAATGGTTTTAAGGGTGTTATTAATCCTCTCCGCGGGATTAGCCTGGGGGTGATAATTCGCTGTAAATCGTAGCTGTGACCCGTACGCGTCGCATAGCGCTTTCAGTTCCTTTTCTCGAAACTGGGGACTATTGTCACAAACGGTCCACTTGGGTACGCCGAAAAGTAAAAACACGTTGTCTTCCAGAACCTTGCAAATAGAAGCAGCCTTCCCAGTCCTAAGAGGAAACAATAAGGGGAACTTTGTGAAGTAATCAACCACTGTCATGATGTAAACAAAACCTCTATTCGACCTTGGAAGAGGGCCTACCAAATCTACACATATCATGTCCCACGGATAAGAAATACCTTTCCTCTCAACCATCAAACCAGCCGGCTTATCATTCACAGGTTTCACACTCTGACATATCTTACAGTTCCTAACATACTTGGTAATATCTGACCTCATTTAAGGCCAATAGTACCTAGTTCCTATTCTAGCAAAAGTTTTCCTTACTCCCATATGACCTGCTAATGGATTGTCATGACATTCTGCTAAAACTTTAACTCTATCCTGTTTTCCTACTACTTCCTTCCATTCTAAATTACTGTCATGCACAATCACGTGACCTGCCTTAACAAATTTATATAAAATTCCCTTATCGGCCCTCCAGGCCGGAAAAGCTAAAGGGTTCGACTCTACTTTCGCCATCATCTTCGTGATCCCAGGATCAGAAACCTGCTGTTGTATTTCCCCTATCACCGGAACCGTCCGTGAAAGCAAATCGGGTACAACGTGATCTTTCCCCTTCCGGTGCACGATTTCGAAGTCGAACTGCTGCAACCTAACCGCCCACCTAGCTAGCCTACCGCACGGATCCTTGAGATTGCTCAACCAGATCAGTGAGTAATGATCCGTCACAACTTTAAATCGAACGCCGTCGATATACTGTCGTAACTTCTCAATAGCCCACAGAACCGCTAAGCACTCTTTCTCCGTGGTTGAAAAGTTTCTCTCGTTCCTATCCAAAGACCTACTCAAGTAACAAACTACTTTCTCACCCTCCTCGAATGTCTGAGAGAGCACTGCTCCGATCCCAAAGTCCGAAGCGTCGGTTTGCACGACAAACTCCCGCTGAAAATCCGGACACGTTAATATCGGGGCAGTTACTAAGCACTCCTTTGCTTTCTGAAAACTCCCCTTGCACTCTTCAGACCAGACGAACCTACTCCCTTTCTTTAAAAGATCGGATAACGGCTTTACCAAAACTGCAAAGTTTGGTATAAATTTCCTATACCAGGATACCGTTCCTATAAAACTCCTAACCTGTTTGATATTTTTCGGTGCGGGTATCTTTACCATGCTCTCAACCTTTTCTGGATCCACATGCAACCCATTGCGATCCACAACATAACCTAAAAACTTAAGCGATGGCCTACAAAAATTGCATTTTTCCCTACTAACTATAAGTCCTGCAGCGCGCAACCGCTTAAGAACTTCCTGCAAAATCTCTACCTGTTTGTCGAAGGACTCGGTGACGATGACAATGTCTTCGAGGTTCACGAAGACAAAGGGTTCTAGATCGGCTCCCAGCACGTTGTCTATAAACCTTTGCCAAGTCGCAGGAGCATTATGCAGACCAAATGGCATGCGCTTGAACTGAAACAGTCCCCGGTTAGGGACTGTGAAAGCCGTGTATTTCCTCGACTGTTCCTCCATAGGTATCTGCCAATAAGCAAATTTAATGTCCAAGGACTTGGTACTTGGCATTCCTCAGTCTATCCAGGATGGCGGAAATGTACGGTAAAGGGTAAGCATCCCTTTCTGTAACCTGGTTTAACTTCCTATAATCTACACAGAACCTATAAGAACCATCTTTCTTCTTAATCATTACTATGGGTGAAGCCCAAGAACTATCTGACTTTTCTATCACGCCATCCTTTAACATCTGTTCTAATTCTCTATCTATATGTTGTTGAATTGCAGGCGAAACTGGGTAGTATCGCTGCTTAATTGGTTGAGAAGACGTCCTAATCCTATGCTCAGCCAACTTAGTACAACCTACGCCCTCTGGCATTTCACCAAAAACTTTCTCGATTAGACCCCGAAGTTGCTTTTCCTGCACCTCATCCAAATCCGTCCTCTCCCTAATGGACGAAATCGAAGCTACCGCAGCTTGATTTGAAAAACTCCACTGTCCCGATCGTATATCCGGGACGATTCCCGTGCGGGCCCAAAATTGGCACCCAAGATCAAAACAAGAGGGAGTTTTGGAATCACGAGGCATTCCAGCAACACTGACTTATCCTGCACTACAAATGGTAACGATATGCTACCTTCTACTCCTACTCCCGCACCGTCAGCTAAAGTTACCCTGCCTACTGTTGTCTTTTCTAATTTTAAACCTATATCCTCTAAAACTTTCCATCCATCTCTACCGATGATCGTGCGCGAAGCTCCTGAATCTAATAAACCTACTAAATTAACTCCATAAACGCTAACTCCTAAATATGGGCGCACGTCATATTCCTTTTCCTCAAGTGTGAAACCTAACTGAACGTCCGACTGGTTTCCAGCAGGCAACCTATTTTAAACCGACGGAGCTCTTGTCCTGCTGACACAAGAGACCGAATCCCGTTTCCCGAACATGTCCTACAATCCCTACGAATAACCCCTAGCTGACCACAACCTAAACATCTCCTAGGAGCGGAACATTCCCGAGAAAAGTGGACTTCCCTGTTACAATTGAAGCACCTCAACCTCCTTACAGGTTGAGGGTCCCTACTTACGACGGCGACTGTTGGTGAGATTGGTTCCTCAACTGACACGTAAGCCAAGTCGGGTTCCAAAAGATTACGCGAACGTGAATTTGGAGGCGGCGCAAATGATTCCACGTTTGCTCGGAACATCTCCAACTTCCTTCCCAAAACTTCCAGATCGCGAATCGAAGATGGTTCCACCAAGCCCAATTGCGTTTGGTAAAACGGAGAAATGTTACGCTGCAAAATCCCTTATTTACAACGTTCCGAGAGCGGCTCAGACAATCGACCGAACGTATTTTCCATGGTGGCCACATATACACCGATGGATTCATCCTTCCCTTGGGTACGACGTTTGATCTCTTCTAGAAGAAGATCATCATAATTTGGAGGCAAAAACTCCAATTTTAGCTCCCTTACTAATTCCTGCCAAGAAGTGACAGTTCTCCTAACCGCCCTAAGCCAAACAAGTGCCTTCCCTGAAAATTAATCAACTGCCGACCTAAGCAACTGGGATTCAGAAATCCCCCTAGCTTCCCTAAGTTCCTCAACTGTTTCTAGAAAAGAATTTACCGATGCCCCGCAACGTTCTCCCGTAAATCTTAAATCCCACTTCGAGAGATTTTCCGCTCTCTCGGTAGGGATGTATGCGCGATCGTCTCGCTCACCATCGACTGCATTACTCCGTAGCAATGCACTAGCCGAAGTCGATGGCGGTGAGTTGTTCGGTGGTACCACTACGGTATGGGTTTCCTTTTCCCGCTGGTGTTCTGCATTCTCCTCTTCTTTGTCGTCATCGTCCTCTTTGTCGGCTTCTAGATCCGCTAAAAGCATCATAAGTGTTGTTTTTAAACGGATTTTAATTTCTTCATATTCTAGTCCCTTAGGACACGACCTTCCTATACGCGAAATTGCCCATTCAATTTTAGTCAGCATCTTCCTGAACTCCGGTGAGTTCCGTTGGGGCCGATTTTCAAAACACTTCTGAATTTCTAAAATTTTCTCCTCAACTGCTTCCCTATCTTCTGTAAATTCGAACGGGTATTTACACGATTCAAATGAACCCCGTTTCTCCATAGCCCTAACAGCGCGCAGCGACTTGCGCATATCCTCAACTTTTCCTACTGCTAATCCCCTACACTGAATTTCATACGCGATCTCGTCCTGAGCTAATCGATTAATCTCCATTATTTCTAATTGTATCTTATTTAATTTTTCCAAAAACTTGAATGGACATACTACAACTCGACCAATAACGTAAAAAAACCAATGAAATCGCCTAAAATACCAAAGCCGGACCAAGGTATCAAAAAAAGAAAATAGCTACGAAAGTACTAAAAAAGTATTCAACGAAAACGAAATCGGCAACCCTGTTTCCCTTGTTGCTCACGACCAAAAGGTAAACAAACTAATTCGGGCAAGCAAAAACAACAACAACTCGTTTGTACTTGCACTTCTAGACGTGCGAAAGATAAACGATAAAAAGAGATCACCGAACAACTTATAAAAAGAATTACCACGAATATAAAATGAATAATGACAAACGAATTAAATAAAAAAAATACCTATTATACCTTATAAGAAAAAAAAATAAAAACTTACGGAAAACAAACAAACTCGAAACTCCAGACAGTGTTATAAACAATATGCCGCGTATGGACACTGGGCAGTTATTGAATTCGTTGCCCCGTTGGGTTGACAATGATTTCCCGATGGTGAATGAATAATTCCTTTAGATTTTGATTGTGTGGCCGTCGCAAATGGGGCTCGCAATATTTTCCTGCAGAACAAAACAAAATAAAAGTAAATCGCACTTGGTAAAGACAATGTAGGAACGTAAACACAAACTTCCCTAATAATAACCTCAAACGCTTTGCACAGATTCAATCAGATAGCACAGAATCGGATAAAACAACGATAAATGTCTTAAGAAAGATTAAAAATAATTAAGGAATAAGGAAATCCACGTTGGGCTGCCACTTTTTCCGAAATGAACCATGACTCATTCACACACACATTCAACCAATCCTCTCATTCCGGTGCAGTGGTTATCGGGCACGGCATTTCAAGCCACGCTCAGCTCTTTGCTGGGCATGCTTGCCGTTATTGAACCCCAGCTGCATTCCTCTCACACAAGAATTCGTACCAATTCGCCCCACTGCGAATTATAGGGTAGAATTCGAAGCCGAACCGAAAAGAGAGCATTCAGTGATCCATCATTTAACCCTATTCTCAGAAGGAGAATAGTGGGCTGCAAGTTGGGAGCGTCCTGACCTTCCGTCTTGCTCCAGGGAACCTGTATGGAAGAAAAGAGGGAACACAAGTGGGAAAGAAAGACGGGGAAGCCCAAAAAGTGAAGTGGAGGGATGGGACCAAAAGGACAGACAAAGAGCTTCTTTGTTGCGCGATTTTTGACCGCAACAACACATACAGGCCTGTAGTGGGCGTGTCTGTGGGCGGATTCAGCTTATTTTCAAACTTGATCTGAGTGACTGGACTTCCAACCAACCCACAAAATTTCAGTTCTCTGCCTTAAAATTTAAGGCCTAAAAGTTGTTTACTTACGGACGGACGTAAATCGTTAATCGATTCTCCTGTCGGTCCCATTTGTATCTCTTAAAGGTCTTAGGGGTCTACGGTGATTACTTCACTGCGTTACAAACTATACATCAAACTTAATATACCCTGGTTCGGGTATAAAAATGTACAAAATATATAATGTAAGACTTAAAATGAAGATGAAGTAAAACAACAAAAAAAAAATTATTTATTGAAATAAAATGAATTTTGGCAGGAAAAAAAGGTAAAACAAGTGGAAAAGTGCAACATTGGGCATGCAAAAGCTTCAATCCATCTACGACGGATTGCAAAATACCCTACCATACCAAAAAGAAAACTGCCACGCCTTCAAGAAGTGGGCGGGATATAAAAATATAACTGTTGAATTCTTTACAAAAGTGGGCGGAGGCACATACAATATAAACATAAAGGTTAGAAGATGCTAATATCTACAGATTTTGTCATAGATTTTTTGTCATATTTCATATATATTTATTGAAAACCAGTCATTTTAGGCTAAAATCCCTTAAAAAGTGGGCGTTGTCAATGAAAAAGCTAAAATTTTTTGGCTATCTTAAAGACAATTATAAGGCAATGTTACGTACCAAAAATGAACGCGCTAGCGCCATTGTATCATAGCTAAAATTTGCAAAATGTATTTTTTTAAATTAGAGATGGTTGCACATACAGGCCTGTAGTCGGCGTGTCTGTGGGCGGATTCAGCTTATTTTCAAATTTGATCTGAAAGACTGGACTCCTAACCAACCCACATAATTTCAGCTCTCTGCCTTAAAATTTAAGGCCTAAAAGTTGTTTACATACGGACGGACATGGCTCATTCGACTCAGAAGTCGTTCTCGATCATATGCCCTTAAGGTCTTGTGGGTCTATCGTCATTATTTCTCTATTTGACATTTTCGCCTGAATCAAACTTAATATACTCCATTCCTGTGGAATAAGGTAGAACTAGTGAGTAAGTGAGCTCTATATCTATTATTACCATATTTTAAAGTTTCAAATAATGAACAATAGAAAAAACTAGTGGGAGGGTTACAATCCGCTTAGGCGAATCGTTGGATATCCCATCCCAATTGACTACCGTCAAGCTCAAACAAAGTTCAACAAAGTTACACTTTTTCCCGAGTTAAATAATAAATACACGGAGGTTGCGCCGACGATGCGCCCGCATCGTCCAAACCAAAGCTCAACAAAGTTACACTTTTTCCCGAGTTAAATAATAAATACACGGAGGTTGCGCCGACGATGCGCCTGCGGATGTAAACAATTTGACTAACAGGCTAGCGGCGAAAAAGTGCAACAACACAGCAAGTTGTTGCTGTGCGTCCCGACTGCTCAGCAAGGGGGTGGGTCCCGATTGGGTATTGATACGCGAGATAAGATGCGTAATGATTTTTGTACGTATATTTAAATGGGCGCCAGCTGTTTTATAAGTAAAACAACAAAACTGTAGGTAGCTGAAAAATGATTCTATAAAAGAATAACACAATGGTTAAGGTCGTTATAAACGTTCTAAGACGAACGAAGGCGATTTATTAAAAGGAGTTAAGTTTAAAGAATTGGCCAATGAATCACAGCAAGAATTACTGAAACAGATTGGTATCACAAACAAAGAGAAGCAACGCAAACAAGGAAATGGCCGAATGAAATAAAATGAAAGGGTAAACAATTTTATCAATATCGCCGTACGAAGAGAATGGCTCACTATATTAACCCGTCCCGAGTGCTAAAAGGTGAAAACTAAAAGGGTCGCGCGTCCCGTCTTTTCTAAGGGATTTTCCCGAAACGAAAGTCTACCAGCCAACAATTTTTCCTTACAAAACACAAACGCAATCATAAAACCATACTTAGCTTTTCCTCTTTCTCTTTCTCATTCCTTTCAATTACTGCGTCCTTTCTCCTGGATCTTTTCTGCTTCCTTAGAAGATATATCCTCTCGATCCTTTTCCCAAAATTTCTTCAATGATTTTATCAAAACCTCCAGCTCTCTTTTCTTACAGAACCTCCACCAAACTTGCTAAGTAAGCCAGAAGTCATTCACCCACGCTTGGCTTGGCTTTTTCCCACACAAACCATGACTCATTCACACACACATTCAACCAATCCTCTCATTCCGGTACAGTGGTTATCGGGCACGGCGTTTCAAGCCACGCTCAGCTCTTTGCTGGGCATGCTTGCCGTTATTGAACCCCAGCTGCATTCCTCTCACACAAGAATTCGTACCAATTCGCCCCACTGCGAATTATAGGGTAGAATTCGAAGCCGAACCGAAAAGAGAGCATTCAGTGATCCATCATTTAACCCTATTCTCAGAAGGAGAATAGTGTTATACATTTTCATAAGGAAAACGAAGAAGGAACTACCATACTTAACACGCGTTATACATACTACATTACCCTAGTGGACTTTCGCGCAGATTTGGGGGAGAGGACTCTACCTATAGTAAGCCATTCTTTACATAATCAGAATTTATCAAGATGGGCCCTCGGCCATTGATGATCTTCGCTCTGGGTGGATATAGGTCTCGGGTTAAGAAGCGACCGTGTGATTTTACTTCACAGCATTTTCTCGGTGGCGTCTCTCAGCACTTGTTAGAGTTGGGCTCTTTGACATTTGAGCTGTGTGCATGGTTTGATGGTGGTTTACCGGGTCATCGGGTCCATTATTGGGAATCGTGAATCGCAAGTTGGGAGCGTCCTGACCTTCCATCTTGCTCCAGGGAACCTATATGGAAAAAAAGAGGGAACACAAGTGGGAAAGAAAGACGGGGAAGCCCAAAAAGTGAAGTGGAGGGATGGGACCAAGGGGACAGACAAAGAGTTTCTTTGTTGCGCGATTTTTGACCGCAACAACTCCACCCTTGCCTCCCGTGAAATGTGGTACACATTTCAATAGGGCACCTTGGAATCGAAAGGTAAAACAAAACGTAACAGAAGGAGACATGGCCGGACTGACAAAAGATTGGCCATCAACCATGGCCGGGCTAGCAAGAGATTGGCCGATGGTATGGAAACGCTGGTGGGTCCTATGGGTCGTCGATATATGGCTTAAGGTCCTTCACATGCCATGTTCCTCGTTCCTTTCCGGTGTCATCTTCAAGCACGTACGTCCAAGGGGAGACTCGCCTACGAATTTTGAAGGGGCCGATGTATTTTGGGGCTAATTTCGCTGAGTAGTAGTTCGCTGCATCTGAAAGGATGTAATTCCTACGCCATACAATCTCATTCGGCAGATATTGAACATCTCGCCGCCTAAGATTGTATGCTTTCGATGACTTCTTGGCTGCTTCCGCTAACTTCCTACCAATATCTTTCCTTAGCTCCTCAAAACGTTTTCCTAGCTCAGTCATGTTGATTTCCCTAACTCCTAAATCTGACTCACTATCTGGCCTATTCTCTGTATCCCTATCTAAACTACTAGCTGAAGTACTGGGTGGATCCTGTTTCCCTACTGAGTCCCTATCTAACCTGTCTGAGGTGGTACCTAGGGTCGAAGACATACGACCACAAGTAACCATCTCCTTCCCGAAATTCGCGTAGTACGGGGAAACTCCTAAGACGTCATGTTGCGCAGTGCGGATGCAACAAGCTACCTTCTCCAGATGTGTGTCCCACGTCCTATGGTTCTCCGACACATAGGCACGCAGAACGGTTTTAAGGGTGTTATTAATCCTCTCCACGGGATTAGCCTGGGGGTGATAATTCGCTGCAAAACGATGCTGTGACCCTCACGCGTTGCATAGCGCTTTCAGTTCCTTTCCTCGAAACTGGGGACCATTGTCACAAACGGTCCACTTGGGTACGCCGAAAAGTAGAAACACGTTGTCTTCCAGAACCTTGCAGATAGAAGCAGCCTTCCCAGTCCTAAGAGGAAACAATAAGGGGAACTTTGTGAAGTAATCAACCACTGTCATGATGTAAACAAAACCTCTATTCGACCTTGGAAGAGGGCCTACCAAATCTACACATATCATGTCCCACGGATAAGAAATACCTTTCCTCTCAACCATCAAACCAGCCGGCTTATCATTCACAGGTTTCACACTCTGACATATCTTACAGTTCCTAACATACTTGGTAATATCTGACCTCATTTTAGGCCATAAGTACCTAGTTCCTATTCTAGCAAAAGTTTTCCTTACTCCCATATGACCTGCTAATGGATTGTCATGACATTCTGCTAAAACTTCAACTCTATCCTGTTTTCCTACTACGGAAGTAGTAGGTTCCATTCTAAATTACTGTCATGCACAATCACGTGACCTGCCTTAACAAATTTATATAAAATTCCCTTATCGGCCCTCCAGGCCGGAAAAGCTAAAGGGTTCGACTCTACTTTCGCCATCATCTTCGTGATCCAAGGATCAGAAACCTGCTGTTGTATTTCCCCTATCACCGGAACCGTCCGTGAAAGCAAATCGGGTACAACGTGATCTTTCCCCTTCCGGTGCACGATTTCGAAGTCGAACTGCTGCAACCTAACCGCCCACCTAGCTAGCCTACCGCACGGATCCTTGAGATTGCTCAACCAGATCAGTGAGTAATGATCCGTCACAACTTTAAATCGAACGCCGTCGATATACTGTCGTAACTTCTCAATAGCCCACAGAACCGCTAAGCACTCTTTCTCCGTAGTTGAAAAGTTTCTCTCGTTCCTATCCAAAGACCTACTCAAGTAACAAACTACTTTCTCACCCTCCTCGAATGTCTGAGAGAGCACTGCTCCGATCCCAAAGTCCGAAGCGTCGGTTTGCACGACAAACTCCCGCTGAAAGTCCGGACACGTTAATATCGGGGCTAATGAAAATCCGGACACGTTAATATCGGTTACTAAGCACTCCTTTGCTTTCTGAAAACTCCGCTCGCACTCTTCAGACCAGACGAACCTACTCCCTTTCTTTAAAAGATCGGATAACGGCTTCACCAAAACTGCAAAGTTTGGTATAAATTTCCTATACCAGGATACCGTTCCTATAAAACTCCTAACTTGTTTGATATTTTTCGGTGCGGGTATCTTTACCATGCTCTCAACCTTTTCTGGATCCACATGCAACCCATTGCGATCCACAACATAACCTAAAAACTTAAGCGATGGCCTACAAAAATTGCATTATTCCCTACTAACTATAAGTCCTGCAGCGCGCAACCGCCTAAGAACTTCCTGCAAAATCTCTACCTGTTTGTCGAAGGACTCGGTGACGATGACAATGTCGTCGAGGTACACGAAGACAAAGGGTTCTAGATCGGCTCCCAGCACGTTATCTATAAACCTTTGCCAAGTCGCAGGAGCATTATGCAGACCAAATGACATGCGCTTGAACTGGAACAGTCCCCGGTTAGGGACTGTGAAAGCCGTGTATTTCCTCGACTGTTCCTCCATAGGTATCTGCCAATAAGCTGATTTAATGTCCAAGGACGAAAGGTACTTGGCATTCCTCAGTCTATCCAGGATGGCGGAAATGTACGGTAAAGGGTAAGCATCCCTTTCTGTAACCTGGTTTAACTTCCTATAATCTACACAGAACCTATAAGAACCATCTTTCTTCTTAATCATTACTATGGGTGAAGCCCAAGAACTGTCTGACTTTTCTATCACGCCATCCTTTAACATCTGTTCTAATTCTCTATCTATATGTTGTTGAATTGCAGGCGAAACCGGGTAGTATCGTTGCTTAATTGGTTGAGAAGACGTCCTAATCCTATGCTCAACCAACTTAGTACAACCTATGCCCTCTGGCATTTCACCAAAAACTTTCTCGATTAGACCCCGAAGTTGCTTTTCCTGCACCTCATCCAAATCCGTCCTCTCCCTAATGGACCAAATCGAAGCTACCGCAGCTTGATTTGAAAAACTCCACTGTCCCGATCGTATATCCGGGACGATTCCCGTGCGGGCCCAAAAATCGGCACCCAAGATCAAAACAAGAGGGAGTTTTGGAATCACGAGGCATTCCAGCAACACTGACTTATCCTGCACTACAAATGGTAACGATATGCTACCTTCTACTCCTACTCCCGCACCGTCAGCTAAAGTTACCCTGCCTACTGTTGTCTTTTCTAATTTTAAACCTATATCCTCTAAAACTTTCCATCCATCTCTACCGATGATCGTGCGCGAAGCTCCTGAATCTAATAAACCTACTAAATTAACTCCATAAACGCTAACTCCTAAATATGGGCGCACGTCATTCTCCTTTTCCTCAAGAAACCTAACTGAACGTCCGACTGGTTGCCAGCAGGCAACCTATTTAAAACCGACGGAGCTCTTGTCCTGCTGACACAAGAGACCGAATCCCGTTTCCCGAACATGTCCTACAATCCCTACGAATAACCCCTAGCTGACCACAACCTAAACATCTCCTAGGAGCGGAACATTCCCGAGAAAATTGGCCTTCCCTGTTACAATTGAAGCACCTCAACCTCCTTACAGGTCGAGGGTCCCTACTTACGACGGCGACTGTTGGTGAGATTGGTTCCTCAACTGACACGTAAGCCAAGTCGGGTTCCAAAAGATTACGCGAACGTGAATTTGGAGGCGGCGCAAATGATTCCACGTTTGCTCGGACCATCTCCAACTTCCTTCCCAAAACTACCAGATCGCGAATCGAAGATGGTTCCACCAAGCCCAATTGCGTTTGGTAAAACGGAGAAATGTTACGCTGCAAAATCCCTAATTTACAACGTTCCGAGAGCGGCTCTGACAATCGACCGAACATATTTTCATTTAGAACTTATATACATTTAGGCGAATCGTTGGATATCCCATCCCAATTGACTACTGTCAAGCTCCGAGTTTAATTTCCGTTTCATTAAACTTAAATTGCATTGAGAATTTCTCAGTTAAGAATCTTATCCCTAAGAAAGTGGCGTGGCATCCACCCCTTCTCAATAACATCGTATTTTTGTTTATATTTTTTATTAGAAGTGGAATGCACGTGTTTATTGCATTTTCATATTAAACATTTGGTTTATACTTAAAAACGCCCCCAAAAGTGGGCGTGGCAAAAATTTATTCACTTGAATTGATAGCTTACGCACATATCTGAACATATGATAGTGGAAAATTTTTGGATTTCAAGCAAATATATCAAATAAAAACCGTTTATAAGAATGCATATTAAGTATGACCACACCTACGAGGGGGTGGTGCTCTTTTTTTTTTGCTTTTTTTTTTTTTTTTTTTATAATGCACTCGCGAATATAAGGGATTGGATACCCTTTTTAATGTTACACATCTCACGAGCGGAAAGGATTAGAAGAAGAGGAAAAGGAGGAGAGGTACCGATGCACTCTTGTTTTGAACAGTTGCAAGTTGTATTGCGCAGGAAAGATTGACCGTGGGAGAGCATTCCACATTCGCGTTGTACGGCTTATGAAAGAACCTCTAAACCTTACTGTACGTCCGAAGGTGGGCTCGAGGGTAAACTGATGTGCATTCGATCTTTGGCGAGTATTACGGTGGAACGTCTTTAGGGGCGGAATGCAATTGGCTATTTCGATGGAACATTGTTTGTGAAAAAAGCGATAAGACCGTGAAAGACAAGATACATTACGTCGATGTTCTAATGAGTCAAAAGACTTCGCAATGTTTTTGTCTCCAACAAGTTTTAAAGCGCGTTTTTGTATCCTATCTAGCAAGAGCGGTGCTGTTTTTGGAGCACCAGCCCAGACATGGGAATTATATTCCAACTTGGGGCGAATATATGCCTTATATAAAATAGCCAAATCAGAGGGGGTGAAATACTTCTTGCATCTTTTAAGGAAGCCTAGGCATTTCGCAGCGTTCTTGGCGACGTCGAATATGTGGTCATTCCAACTAAGGTTGTTATTGACACACATACCGAGAATGGAAAGCGTTTCGGCTTCGTCGATGCAAGTGCCATTCATGGATAATGGCTGGGTGATTCGGTTTTGCTTCAATGACGGAAGACAGCATTGAGTTTAAGAAGCATTAAACTCCACTCTGTTTCGAGATCCCCATGATAAGCTGGGATAAAGCTGAGACCTCAGCTGTTAAGGTCTGAGTTTAATGAGTTTGACATACGCTGCCGTTCCAATTCAACGTCCGAAGAGCAGGGGCGCGGAACCGAGAACGAATATGAGAAACTGAGGTTACTGTCATCAGCAAAGGAGTGGATTGGATTAGTTGTAGCAGACAGGAGATCATTAATGAAAATGAGAAAGAGTGTCGGAGATAAAACAGAGCCCTGGGGAACCCCAGCGTTAATTTTATGAACTGCGGACTTGAAGCCATCCAAAACAACTTGAATTGAACGGTTCGAAAGGTAATTACTAATCCACTGAATAAGAGATTCGTCGATTCCAAATGCACGGATTTTCGACAAGAGAGCTTGGTGCCAAACTCTGTCAAATGCTTTTGAAATATCAAGCGCAACAATCTTGCTTTCAACTAGAAGATGCAAGGAATGATTCCACTTTTCAGTGAGATATGCCATCAAATTACCAGTGGACCGTTTGCTACGAAAACCGTATTGCCGGTCATTAAGAAGTTTTCGTGTTTCAAGATATTTCATAAGCTGATAATTAATCAGCGTTTCCATGACCTTAGAAAGAAGGGAGGTAAGTGCAATTGGACAATAGCTAGAGGGAGAAGAAGAATCGCCTTTTTTAGGGACGGGCTGGACAAATGCTGTTTTCCATCTACTCGGAAAGAGACCTGAGGAGTAGGACCGATGAAAAAGCTTACACAATGGTTTTGCCAGCGCGGAAGAACACCTCTTCAGAACAATGGGGGATATTCCATCTGGACCAGCGGATTTGTGAATGTTTAGATCTCAACTAAAATTTTCGATAAAAAATTAACTTTTCCACCTACTGCAGAAGCACGTGCCTCGGATATATGCAAAACTTAATCTCATTTGTACAAAGTGAATTTAAACCAGTGAGAAAGTGCTACAGTGTGTACGCGGAAGTTACCGTCCGTAAAACGGACCGTTGAATACCCCATCCCATCCCACATCCCAAATGCTGATGGCATAGCTATTTTTTGACATTTTATAAGTAATGCAAACTTCAAAAAGGGGCGTGGTCCAACAAAGGGCGTGGTCCCTAATTACAAACTATTAATTATAAGATATTTCCAGAGATATTTCCAAGTTACACCTAATTGTACGTAAAAATGCAATTTTTTGGTTCATTCGGCTTCATTCGGACGGACATGGCTCATTCGATTCAGAATTCGGTCTCGATCATATGCCCTTATGGTCTTGGAGGTCTGTCGTCATTATTTCTCTAGGTTACATTTTCAGCTGAATCAAACTTAACAAATACTCAATTCCTGTGGAATAGGGTATAAGCCAGTGAGTATGTGCTACAGTGTGCACGCAGAAGTAGCAGTCCGTAAAACAGACCATTAAATACCCGATCCTATCCCACATTGTAAAATGCTGATGGCATAGTTATTTTTCGAAATTTTATAAGTAAAGCAAACTTCGAAAAGGGGCGTGGTTTAACCGACCCTGATTAAAAACTATTAATTATAAGATATTTCCACAGATATTTTCAAGTTACACTTAAATGTACGTAAAAATGCAATGTTTTGGTTCAAATTCAATGTTTTTGAAAAATCGACCCCTAAAAGGCTTAAAAGGGGTAAAAGCTTTATATGGACGAAATCTGGACTGAAGTCATCTTTACCTAACCTGCTACTTTTTTTATTTCATTATTTCCTAAATTAGGCTCCAGGCCAGTCGAAATTAAGTTTTTCTGGAAAATTTCAGGGTTTTCTTCAATTCTGCCTCCAAGTGTGGGTGTGGTCCAAAGTCTTGTATGAAGAAAATTTAGAACTAAGCGTTTTCAACAGAAAATATTAGGAGAATTTTTTTCAATTTGGAACAAAAATATTTAGAAAACTGCATTTGAAAAGTTGCCCTTAAAATAGTTGCCACGCCCACTGGAGGAGGTTAACCATACAAATTTTTCTGTTATGTGTTTAACATTTATTAGGAGATGCTGAATATCAAATTTCAGCCTTTTAGAAGTCTCACAGTTTAAAAATCTATGGAGGTAGTTGCACATTTAGACCGATTGTGGGCGTGTCTGTGGGCGTATTTAAAAAAATTTGTTGCAGGGTAAGTTTTCAAATGCAGTTTACTCAATATTTTTGCTCGAAATTGAAAAAATTTCGCAAGACATTCATTTTTGCGTACACTTAAGCGTAACGTGGAAATATCTGTGGAAATTTTTTTTTATTTTTTTTCCGTGGCTAGGTAAGACCCTTCATAGGCACTATATGAATCGCATGCGCGACTCATATTTTATGGCATTAACAGGGCCAGTTCAATGACTCGCAAACAAATAATAGGCGCCCATTAAAAACGAAGATATGAGCGCAGCAAAAATATTTAAAAAAAATACTTAATTTTTTTTTTCATTTGTTTTAAAAATTTTGAGTATGACAATTATTTGTTTTTCGATTCAGAATTCGGTCTCGATAAAATGCCCCTAAGGTCTTGGGGGTTTAGCATTATTATTTCACCATGCTACAAACTATGTGAAAATATTTAATATACCTCCTATCCTATGTGATGGATAGATGTATGTGATGGATAGATGTATGAAGAAAATTTAGAACTAAGCGTTTTCAACAGAAAATATTAGGAGAATTTTTTTCAATTTGGAACAAAAATATTTAGAAAACTGCATTTGAAAAGTTGCCCTTAAAATAGTTGCCACGCCCACTGGAGGAGGTTAACCATACAAATTTTTCTGTTATGTGTTTAACATTTATTAGGAGATGCTGAATATCAAATTTCAGCCTTTTAGAAGTCTCACAGTTTAAAAATCTATGGAGGTAGTTGCACATTTAGACCGATTGTGGGCGTGTCTGTGGGCGTATTTAAAAAAATTTGTTGCAGGGTAAGTTTTCAAATGCAGTTTACTCAATATTTTTGCTCGAAATTGAAAAAATTTCGCAAGACATTCATTTTTGCGTACACTTAAGCGTAACGTGGAAATATCTGTGGAAATTTTTTTTTATTTTTTTTCCGTGGCTAGGTAAGACCCTTCATAGGCACTATATGAATCGCATGCGCGACTCATATTTTATGGCATTAACAGGGCCGGTTCAATGACTCGCAAACAAATAATAGGCGCCCATTAAAAACGAAGATATGAGCGCAGCAAAAATATTTAAAAAAAATACTTAATTTTTTTTTTCATTTGTTTTAAAAATTTTGAGTATGACAATTATTTGTTTTTCGATTCAGAATTCGGTCTCGATAAAATGCCCCTAAGGTCTTGGGGGCTTAGCATTATTATTTCACCATGCTACAAACTATGTGAAAATATTTAATATACCTCCTATCCTATGTGATGGATAGATGTATGTGATGGATAGATGTATGAAGAAAATTTAGAACTAAGCGTTTTCAACAGAAAATATTAGGAGAATTTTTTTCAATTTGGAACAAAAATATTTAGAAAACTGCATTTGAAAAGTTGCCCTTAAAATAGTTGCCACGCCCACTGGAGGAGGTTAACCATACAAATTTTTCTGTTATGTGTTTAACATTTATTAGGAGATGCTGAATATCAAATTTCAGCCTTTTAGAAGTCTCACAGTTTAAAAATCTATGGAGGTAGTTGCACATTTAGACCGATTGTGGGCGTGTCTTTTGGGCGGATTTCAATAATTTTTACACTTGCACTGCTTCGCATGACGTGGACCTTACGCACGAAATTTCAGCACCCTAGCCCAAAATTAAAGGCCTTAAAACATGTGGCATACAGACGGACGGACGGACATGGCTTATTCGATTCAGAATTCGGTCTCGATAAAATGCCCTTAAGGTCTTGGGGGTCTACCATTATTATTACACCGTATTACAAACTATGTGACAAACTTAATATACCTCCTATCCTATGGGATGGGGTATAACAATAAGATATTTCCACAGATATTTCCAAGTTACACCTAATTGTACGTAAAAATGCAATTTTTTGGTTCAAATTCCCCTAAAAGGGGGCGTGGCTAAAAACTTTATATGAACGAAATCTGGACGGAAGTACTGTTTACCTAACCTGCTACTTTTTTTGATTCATGCTTTCCTAAATTAGGCTCAAAGGCAGTCGAAATTAAGTTTTTCTGAAAAATTTTAGGTTTTTCTTCAATTCTGCCTCCAAATGTGAGCGGGGCCCAAAATCTTGTATGAACAAAATGTGGAACTGAGCGTTTTCTACATAAAATATTAAGCAAATTTTTTTCAATTTCGAGCAAAAATACCAAATAGATGCCACGATTAAAATAGATGCCACGCCCACTAGAGGAGGTTTAACAATTAAATTTATCTTTTTTGTGTCTAATGTTCACTAAGAGATGCTAAATGTCAAATTTCAGCCTTTTAGAACGTCTTACAGTTTTGAAAAAACTGGAGGTAGTTGCATATTTAGACCGATTGTGGGCGTGTCTTTGGGCGGATTTCAAAAATTTTTACACTTGTACTGCTTTGCATGACGTGCACCTGACGTACGAAGTTTCAGCACCCTAGCTCAAAACATAAGGCCCAAAATCATGTGACATACAGACGGACGGACGGACGGACGGACATGGCTCATTCGATTCAGAATTAGGTCTCGATCATATGCCCTTAAGGTCTTGGGGGTCTATCATTATTATTTCATCGTGTTACAAACTATGTGACAAACTTAATATACCTCCTATCCTATGGGATGGGGTATAAAAAGTGAATTTAACGGGATCACTATATACCTAAATCATATGTTTTCCTGGAAATCACGGTTGGGACAGGAATACGTTAGAGTTACTAGGGAAAATGGCTGTTTAGTATCCCCATTACACCTAGTGGGACTTATATGTCCCGTTAGTATTGAAAGGGTTAAGGCCTAAAAACTACCGACAGACGGACGGCCGGACATGGCTCATTTGACTTACAATTCGGTATCGATCATATGTCCTTAAGGTGTTGGGGGTCTACGGTAATTATTTCTCTATGTTACAAACTATGAATCAAACTTAAAATACCTCCTATCCTCCTATGGGATGGGGTATAAAAAATTTATAAATAAATAAATAAAACAAAATTTTGGAAAAACTTCTGGGAGGGTCACAATCCGCTTAGGCGAATCGTTGGATATCCCATCCCAATTGACCACTGTCAAGCTCCGAAATGTGTCATAAATCTTGGTTGTTACATTTCAGTTTCATTAAACTTCAATTCTTTTTAGAATTTCTCAGCTAAGAATCTTCTCCCAAAAAAAAAGGGGCGTGGCATTCACTCCTTCTCAATAACATCGTAGTTTTCTTTATATTTTTTATCAGAAGTGGTATACACGAGTTGATTACTTACTTACTTACTTAAGGTGGCGCTACAGTCCGGGGTGGACCTGGGCCTCAGCCAACAAGCTTCGCCAGCCAGCTCTGTCCCTAGCTAGCCGTCTCCAGTTTCGCACGCGAAGTTGGCTGAGGTCCCCTTCCACTTGCGTGCGCCACCTGAGTCTCGGTGCTCCTCTACCGCGTCGTCCATGCGGTGTGGATTTGAAGATTTTCCGGGCCGGGGCGTTGGTGTCCATCCGCTCTAGATGACCCAGCCATCGTAGACGTTGTGTTTTGACTCTTTTGGCTAGGTCGGTATCGCTGTACAGCCCGTACAGTATGATGT
This sequence comes from Neoascia interrupta, assembly GCA_947623515.1. Taxonomy (NCBI): domain Eukaryota; kingdom Metazoa; phylum Arthropoda; class Insecta; order Diptera; family Syrphidae; genus Neoascia; species Neoascia interrupta. The sequence continues at coordinate 127,981,212 of OX392462.1, forward strand.
TATATCTCCTCCTCCACTCTCCGTCTATGCAGACGGGACCGTAAATCGTCCGAAGAATTTTCCTCTCGAAGCAGCCTAAAGTGTTTTCATCCGCCTTTGACAGGGTCCATGCTTCTGCACCGTACAGCAGGACTGGGATGATAAGGGTCTTATACAAGGACACTTTAGTTGCTCGAGAGAGGGCTTTGCTACTCAATTGCCTTCTTAGCCCAAAGAAACAGCGATTGGCAAGAGTTATCCTTCGTTTGATTTCAGCGCTGGTGTCATTGTCTGAATTGATAGCGGAACCCAGGTAGACAAAGTCCCTAACTACCTCAAAGTTATAGCTGTCGATGGTGATGTTTTGTCGAGTTGATTGCATTTTCAAATTAAAAATTTTGGTTTGTACCTTAAAACGCCCCCAAAAGTGGGCGTGGCGAAAATTTATTCACTTGAGTTGATAGCTTACGTACATATCTTAACATTTGAAAGTGCAAGGTTTTTTGGATTTAAAGCAAATATATCAAATAAAAGTGGGGTGCCGTGGCGTAGTGGTTAGTGTGTGTGCTTACTACGCCGGAGGTATGTGTTCGAATCCTGCCATCGTCACATGAAAAAAAAAGACTTGTTCTTTTGCACGGTCCCCACCTCCGCGAGGGTTTGACAAGCCCTCTGAGAGTATCATTTGTCTTGAAAAACTTCTCAAAGTGCCGTTCGGATTCGGCAAAAAATTGTGGGTCCCCTTGTATGTGAAAAAATTAACACACCAGCATACATTGTTGAGAAGTTGGCCCTGGTTCACATCGAGCTGTTGCACCACTCTATTTTTTATTCTATAATTTTAATCTATAATTTTGGCCACATTATTGAACGTAATCGTGAAAACAGAAGGCGATGCAGATTTAGTGACAGAGCAACTGTATTTTTGTGCAGCAAATGTCTAATTCCTCTGCATTCTCATTGTTTTAAGGCTAACCATATTTAATGGTTTAACCATATTTAATTTGAATTTCCATCGTGGTCAGACTACCGAATTTTGTAACCGGTCCTTAAGTTTAAATAGAACACATCTTCATAAACGAGCCTTTTTTTTCTTCTGACGGAATTTAATCATCGGGTTCTTTCAACATTTGGTGCCGAAACCCGGGAAGGCTCGTCGTTTCTATAGAATTTTAAACCTAAAGTCATTTTTTTTTGTATACAATTTAAACGGAATGGAACTCGCGTCACGTGCAGCATATAGAGGTCAACTTACTAAAATAGTTAAGGCGGCCCTCGATTACTGGAATTCCGCTGATTCGAAATTAGGTAACGAGGAAAATTTTGACGGGATCGAAGAAGAGCTGCGTACGTATTCGCAACGTTTGCAAGCAGTCAACGATAGTCTTAATACTATTAATGCTAAAATCATGGAAAAGGACCTCATTAAGGCAGATTTCGAGCAGGAAATGATAAAAATAGCCGAGTATGAAGATTCTGCAAATAACGCGCTATCCCGATTGGATACCCGATTGAAAAAACTAGTAGAAAAATCTTGTCCTGCTCCGACTGCAAATGAGGCGGAAAGAACTTTAAATCCAAGGCCAAATCAAAGCCTTAACATAAGTCTCCCGAAACTTGCACTCAAAAAGTTTGATGGCAACGTAAAGGACTGGCTTCCCTTCTGGGAGCAATTCCGCTTATCGATTCATGATAACGCGTCCCTTTCCTGCACGGAAAAATTTAATTATTTAGAATCGTGTCTGTTAGGTGCAGCCAAAAGGGTTGTAGCGGGATTCACCGCATCAGAAAACTGCTACGATGCTGCTATATCATTGCTACAAGAACAATACGGAGACGACGAACGGTTAATCGATAGTCATATTCAACAGCTTGTTTCGCTTCGACCAGTACATTCGTCTAGCGATGTTCATAGCCTTCGGAATCTGTATAATTCCATCACTACATGCAGACGATCGTTAACGGCTTTAAATGTACCCTCAAATCAATATGACGTCATGCTGAAGTCAATCCTCTTGCGTTGTCAGAATTCGGTCTCGATAAAATGCCCCTAAGGTCTTGGGGGTTTAGCATTATTATTTCACCATGCTACAAACTATGTGAAAATATTTAATATACCTCCTATCCTATGTGATGGATAGATGTATGTGATGGATAGATGTATGAAGAAAATTTAGAACTAAGCGTTTTCAACAGAAAATATTAGGAGAATTTTTTTCAATTTGGAACAAAAATATTTAGAAAACTGCATTTGAAAAGTTGCCCTTAAAATAGTTGCCACGCCCACTGGAGGAGGTTAACCATACAAATTTTTCTGTTATGTGTTTAACATTTATTAGGAGATGCTGAATATCAAATTTCAGCCTTTTAGAAGTCTCACAGTTTAAAAATCTATGGAGGTAGTTGCACATTTAGACCGATTGTGGGCGTGTCTGTGGGCGTATTTAAAAAAATTTGTTGCAGGGTAAGTTTTCAAATGCAGTTTACTCAATATTTTTGCTCGAAATTGAAAAAATTTCGCAAGACATTCATTTTTGCGTACTCTTAAGCGTAACGTGGAAATATCTGTGGAAATTTTTTTTTATTTTTTTTCCGTGGCTAGGTAAGACCCTTCATAGGCACTATATGAATCGCATGCGCGACTCATATTTTATGGCATTAACAGGGCCGGTTCAATGACTCGCAAACAAATAATAGGCGCCCATTAAAAACGAAGATATGAGCGCAGCAAAAATATTTAAAAAAAATACTTAATTTTTTTTTTCATTTGTTTTAAAAATTTTGAGTATGACAATTATTTGTTTTTCGATTCCGAATTCGGTCTCGATAAAATGCCCCTAAGGTCTTGGGGGTTTAGCATTATTATTTCACCATGCTACAAACTATGTGAAAATATTTAATATACCTCCTATCCTATGTGATGGATAGATGTATGTGATGGATAGATGTATGAAGAAAATTTAGAACTAAGCGTTTTCAACAGAAAATATTAGGAGAATTTTTTTCAATTTGGAACAAAAATATTTAGAAAACTGCATTTGAAAAGTTGCCCTTAAAATAGTTGCCACGCCCACTGGAGGAGGTTAACCATACAAATTTTTCTGTTATGTGTTTAACATTTATTAGGAGATGCTGAATATCAAATTTCAGCCTTTTAGAAGTCTCACAGTTTAAAAATCTATGGAGGCAGTTGCACATTTAGACCGATTGTGGGCGTGTCTTTTGGGCGGATTTCAATAATTTTTACACTTGCACTGCTTCGCATGACGTGGACCTTACGCACGAAATTTCAGCACCCTAGCCCAAAATTAAAGGCCTTAAAACATGTGGCATACAGACGGACGGACGGACATGGCTTATTCGATTCAGAATTCGGTCTCGATAAAATGCCCTTAAGGTCTTGGGGGTCTACCATTATTATTACACCGTATTACAAACTATGTGACAAACTTAATATACCTCCTATCCTATGGGATGGGGTATAACAATAAGATATTTCCACAGATATTTCCAAGTTACACCTAATTGTACGTAAAAATGCAATTTTTTGGTTCAAATTCCCCTAAAAGGGGGCGTGGCTAAAAACTTTATATGAACGAAATCTGGACGGAAGTATTGTTTACCTAACCTGCTACTTTTTTTGATTCATGCTTTCCTAAATTAGGCTCAAAGGCAGTCGAAATTAAGTTTTTCTGAAAAATTTTAAGTTTTTCTTCAATTCTGCCTCCAAATGTGAGCGGGGCCCAAAATCTTGTATGAACAAAATGTGGAACTGAGCGTTTTCTACATAAAATATTAAGCAAATTTTTTTCAATTTCGAGCAAAAATACCAAATAGATGCCACGATTAAAATAGATGCCACGCCCACTAGAGGAGGTTTAATAATTAAATTTATCTTTTTTGTGTCTAATGTTCACTAAGAGATGCTAAATGTCAAATTTCAGCCTTTTAGAACGTCTTACAGTTTTGAAAAAACTGGAGGTAGTTGCATATTTAGACCGATTGTGGGCGTGTCTTTGGGCGGATTTCAAAAATTTTTACACTTGTACTGCTTTGCATGACGTGCACCTGACGTACGAAGTTTCAGCACCCTAGCTCAAAACATAAGGCCCAAAATCATGTGACATACAGACGGACGGACGGACGGACGGACATGGCTCATTCGATTCAGAATTAGGTCTCGATCATATGCCCTTAAGGTCTTGGGGGTCTACCATTATTATTTCATCGTGTTACAAACTATGTGACAAACTTAATATACCTCCTATCCTATGGGATGGGGTATAAAAAGTGAATTTAACGGGATCACTATATACCTAAATCATATGTTTTCCTGGAAATCACGGTTGGGACAGGAATACGTTAGAGTTACTAGGGAAAATGGCTGTTTAGTATCCCCATTACACCTAGTGGGACTTATATGTCCCGTTAGTATTGAAAGGGTTAAGGCCTAAAAACTACCGACAGACGGACGGCCGGACATGGCTCATTTGACTTACAATTCGGTATCGATCATATGTCCTTAAGGTCTTGGGGGTCTACGGTAATTATTTCTCTATGTTACAAACTATGAATCAAACTTAAAATACCTCCTATCCTATGGGATGGGGTATAAAAAATTTATAAATAAATAAATAAAACAAAATTTTGGAAAAACTTCTGGGAGGGTCACAATCCGCTTAGGCGAATCGTTGGATATCCCATCCCAATTGACCACTGTCAAGCTCCGAAATGTGTCATAAATCTTGGTTGTTACATTTCAGTTTCATTAAACTTCAATTCTTTTTAGAATTTCTCAGCTAAGAATCTTCTCCCAAAAAAAAGGGGCGTGGCATTCACTCCTTCTCAATAACATCGTAGTTTTCTTTATATTTTTTATCAGAAGTGGTATACACGAGTTGATTACTTACTTACTTACTTAAGGTGGCGCTACAGTCCGGGGTGGACCTGGGCCTCAGCCAACAAGCTTCGCCAGCCAGCTCTGTCCCTAGCTAGCCGTCTCCAGTTTCGCACGCGAAGTTGGCTGAGGTCCCCTTCCACTTGCGTGCGCCACCTGAGTCTCGGTGCTCCTCTACCGCGTCGTCCCTGCGGTGTGGATTTGAAGATTTTCCGGGCCGGGGCGTTGGTGTCCATCCGCTCTAGATGACCCAGCCATCGTAGACGTTGTGTTTTGACTCTTTTGGCTAGGTCGGTATCGCTGTACAGCCCGTACAGTATGATGTTATATCTCCTCCTCCACTCTCCGTCTATGCAGACGGGACCGTAAATCGTCCGAAGAATTTTCCTCTCGAAGCAGCCTAAAGTGTTTTCATCCGCCTTTGACAGGGTCCATGCTTCTGCACCGTAAAGCAGGACTGGGATGATAAGGGTCTTATACAAGGACACTTTAGTTGCTCGAGAGACGGCTTTGCTACTCAATTGCCTTCTTAGCCCAAAGAAACAGCGATTGGCAAGAGTTATCCTTCGTTTGATTTCAGCGCTGGTGTCATTGTCTGAATTGATAGCGGAACCCAGGTAGACAAAGTCCCTAACTACCTCAAAGTTATAGCTGTCGATGGTGATGTTTTGTCGAGTTGATTGCATTTTCAAATTAAAAATTTTGGTTTGTACCTTAAAACGCCCCCAAAAGTGGGCGTGGCGAAAATTTATTCACTTGAGTTGATAGCTTACGTACATATCTTAACATTTGAAAGTGCAAGGTTTTTTGGATTTAAAGCAAATATATCAAATAAAAGTGGGGTGCCGTGGCGTAGTGGTTAGTGTGTGTGCTTACTACGCCGGAGGTATGTGTTCGAATCCTGCCATCGTCACATGAAAAAAAAAGACTTGTTCTTTTGCACGGTCCCCACCTCCGCGAGGGTTTGACAAGCCCTCTGAGAGTATCATTTGTCTTGAAAAACTTCTCAAAGTGCCGTTCGGATTCGGCAAAAAATTGTGGGTCCCCTTGTATGTGAAAAAATTAACACACCAGCATACATTGTTGAGAAGTTGGCCCTGGTTCACATCGAGCTGTTGCACCACTCTATTTATTTTTTATCAAAATAACCGTTTAATCAAATAAAAACCTTTTTTTAGAATGTATATTAAGTATGACCACGCCTACAAGGGAGCCGTATTTGCTTTTTTTTTTAAATGCTTATCACAATACACTTAAGCGAGGATATCGCATACCAAATTTCAGCTTCCTGCGACAACTTTGATTTTTCATGCTAATAAGTAAAGTGGGCCCACTGACACGGGCGGATTTCAAGAAAAAAATTTCAAGTTCCTAGCTCAAAATTTAAGGCTTAAAAACTACCGACAGACGGACGGACGGACGGACATGGCTCATTCGACTCACAATTCCGTCTCGATCATATACCCTTAAGGTCTTGGGGGCCTACGGTGATTATTTCTCTATATTACAAACTATGAATCAAATTTAATATACCTCCTATCCTATGGGATGGGATATAAAAAGCAGAAAATATATAAATATATAAGAAAATATAACTTATGATCTTTCTATTTCATTTTAACCCATTTAGGACCACTATTATAAATATTCAAAAAATAAACAAAATTAAAACTGAAAGCAGTATTTTAAAGTGTTTTTAATTATTAAAATTTTTTTTAATTTTTTTTCAGCCGCGAGGCCTTTTTTTAACATGTTGTGTTAACTCAACATTGGTGCAATACAACACAAATAAAATTTAAATATGGTTAGCCTTAAAACAATGAGAATGCAGAGGAATTAGGCATTTGCTGCACAAAAATACAGTTGTGCTGTCACTAAATCTGCATCGCCTTCTGTTTTCACGATTACGTTCAATAATGTGGCCAAAATTATAGATTAAAATTATAGAATAAAAAATAGAGTGGCGCAACAGCTCGAGGTGAACCAGGGCCAACTTCTCAACAATGTATGCTGTGTGTGTTTAATTCCTTCACATACAAGGGGACCTAGAATTTTTTTGCCGAATCCGAACGGCACTTTGAGAAGTTTTTCAAGACAATTGCTACTCTCGGAGGGCTTGTCAGCCCCTTGCAGAGGTGGGGACCGTGAAGAAGAACAAGTCTTTTTTCAGGTGACGATGGCAGGATTCGAACCCAGACCTCCGGCGTAGTAAGCACACACACTAACCATACTACGCCACGGCACCCCACTTCCAAGCATTTACTATTGCAGAATCAATCGCATTGATAATAATGGTCACCACCATTTTTTGCCGCCAGTTTTTATACGGCAGTTTGCCACTGCGTCGTCGTGTAGGTCAACACCCCCCATATATTTATTCTACATGGCAATCATATGTGGGTGTGGTATCGAGTTCTCTCTTTTTTTCTTTACGATTGAATCATATTACGATGACATTTGGCTGTACAGATTCGCAATTGCTTGCCACTGTAACAACGGAATTGTCATTCCAGCGTATAATTTTCACTCAGTGTTCAAGAAAATATTCACAACAAATTTCACATAGAAAACGCACTAGATAATGTATCGCAAACAATTTGCAAATAATAAATAAAAATATCCGTTGGTAAGAGGCTCAATATTAAGAAATATCTCATGGCCTACCAAGAATGCTAAACATTTAAAAATCTCTTATTATCTGCTTAGATTTCATATTTGGTACCAATGTTGCGTTTTCGCAACGTTATGTTTCACAGCGGATTAAACAAATTTACGAACATATATTGATATTTTTTTTTGTTTATTTCTGTTTAAAGATATATTCTTTACACGAGGGCACATTCAAACTTTAAAAAATTGTTGAAACAATATTTTTAGGGAATATTTAAACCATGATGGTATATTTTTCAAATTAAAGGTAACTTCGTTTAAGATTTAACAAAAGTCCAATACATGGAATGAATAAAACTCAATTTTATATGAAAGCTTAAATACTTATAAACACAATAGAGCTGAGAATGTATTCAAAATGTTAGCCCTTTTGCCAGAAAATTATGATTTTCCTGTTGGTTGCGCTAACGCAACCATGGGAATAAATGGGTTAAGTGGAGTGACTGATAACCGATGCTAATTGTTAAAAATTAACGCACATAAACAGTAAATGCCTTCCGTTTTCATATTTCCATTTATTACAACTTTACTACATGCATAGAATTATCTCTCTTTTCAATAACAGATTCATACATTACTTTATTACATATAACAATAGTTTCTTCTCTTTCTAACTTTTTCCTGATGTAACTAAAATCTGAATTGACTAGTTGTCTTTGAATTTCCATCATGGTCAGACTACCGAATTTTGTAACCGGTCCTTAAGTTTAAATAGAACACATCTTCATAAACGAGCCTTTTTTTTCTTCTGACGGAATTTAATCATCGGGTTCTTTCAACATTTGGTGCCGAAACCCGGGAAGGCTCGTCGTTTCTATAGAATTTTAAACCTAAAGTCATTTTTTTTGTATACAATTTAAACGGAATGGAACTCGCGTCACGTGCAGCATATAGAGGTCAACTTACTAAAATAGTTAAGGCGGCCCTCGATTACTTGAATTCCGCTGATTCGAAATTAGATAACGAGGAAAATTTTGACGGGATCGAAGAAGAGCTGCGTACGTATTCGCAACGTTTGCAAGCAGTCAACGATAGTCTTAATACTATTAATGCTAAAATCATGGAAAAGGACCTCATTAAGGCGGATTTCGAGCAGGAAATGATAAAAATAGCCGAGTATGAAGATTCTGCAAATAACGCGCTATCCCGATTGGATACCCGATTGAAAAAACTAGTAGAAAAATCTTGTCCTGCTCCGACTGCAAATGAGGCGGAAAGAACTTTAAATCCAAGGCCAAATCAAAGCCTTAACATAAGTCTCCCGAAACTTGCACTCAAAAAGTTTGATGGCAACGTAAAGGACTGGCTTCCCTTTGGGAGCAATTCCGCTTATCGATTCATGATAACGCGTCCCTTTCCTGCACGGAAAAATTTAATTATTTAGAATCGTGTCTGTTAGGTGCAGCCAAAAGGGTTGTAGCGGGATTCACCGCATCAGAAAACTGCTACGATGCTGCTATATCATTGCTACAAGAACAATACGGAGACGACGAACGGTTAATCGATAGTCATATTCAACAGCTTGTTTCGCTTCGACCAGTACATTCGTCTAGCGATGTTCATAGCCTTCGGAATCTGTATAATTCCATCACTACATGCAGACGATCGTTAACGGCTTTAAATGTACCCTCAAATCAATATGACGTCATGCTGAAGTCAATCCTCTTGCGTTGTCTGCCCGTGGAGCTACGAATTGACTACCATCGAATAAAGGAACGGGACGAACATCACAACCACAGCGACAGAAAAGAAGACGTAGGTGACGTAGATGCAAAGATGCGACGTACCTCGCTCTCCGAGTCCAGTACCAGCACCACGTCCGCAATGGGACATGTACAAAAGCTTATGGAATTTCTAAGGACAGAGATCGAAGCAATGGAAAGAAGCAAAGTATCCAACTCACTCGCACATAGTCACATAAAGGCTAACCATGACGTCACTTCCACAGCTGCAAGTTTAGTTGCATTAAACGAAAACAGTAAGTGTGTATTTTGCCCTTCCGTCTCACACATCACTATGGACTGTGATTCCAATTTGACGCTTCTGCAAAAACGAGACACCTTAGCTAGAGACGGTAGATGTTTTCGTTGTGCGAAAAGGGGACATCTTTCCAACAAATGCAGAAGTGTCAAATGGATTTAATGCAAAAGGTGCAAGGGAAATCACATGACAACAATGTGTGATCCGAAATTTCGAAAGAGTTCGTCTCTTGCTGTCATGCAAAGTGTAGATGATATGGATATGAAACAGGAACAAGGGAGTGAGCATGAGATAGACGAAAGTGTGTCATCGAATCTCATGTGCAATTCACATGGTGCAAACACTAACGTATTCCTAAAAACCGCTCGTTGTATTGGCGAAGGACAGAGACAAGGAGACGATCTTTTGCTACGAATTGTCATCGACGGCGGCAGTCAAACAACTTATATTTGCGAAAGTATTGCAAGGAAATTAAATCTAATAGAAATCGGACAAGTTAGGATGGCGGTCGTTCCTTTTGGTGCAACATCTAGTTCCCCTCAGCAACTGTTGAAAAAGGTGAAAATTCGCTTGAGAAGCCAGTACGATAACCAAACTGTTGAAGTGGAAGCGTTGGTTGTGCCCCAAATCTGCGTCGATTTCTTGGATGCTCCGGATGAACAATGTTTTTCTTTTGCCAAAATAAGATTAGCCGACAAGGTTTGCGTTAAAAATATTGCTGTAGAACACGGGCTGAGTATGCTGATTGGAGCCGACTGCTACTGGGATGTTGTTAGTGGGAAACAACGACGAATTGCTGACCGATTAAAAGCCGTGGAGACACTATTTGGTTGGACGATACAAGGACGACACGAACATTTGTATTCAGGCGCTAAATCAGCTGATAATCGGGCGGCATTATTTGTTTCCATGAAGTTTTCGGTGGATGAGCAATTCACGGATAATTTGGCAGCGATGTGGGCACTAGAAGCAATCGGCATACAGGGAGAAGAGGAGAAAAAGATTTCTTTAACAGAAGTATTAACGCAGAAATACTGTGTGGGACAGAAAAAAGTGGGACTGCGTTACCAAGCAGCACTGCCTTGGAAGGATGACGATTCGCGATTTTGTGGTGACAAGAAACTGGCTATTGAACGAGTTAATTCTTTGGTGCGGCGACTTTCGACAGATCCTAATAAGCTTTTAGAATATGATGCAGCCATTCAAAAACTACTCAAGGAAGGAATAGCAGAGCCAGTTAGGAATTATCAGTCATCAAGTCGAACGTTTTACCTCCCACATCATCCTGTTTATAAAGAGGAGAGTAAGACTACACGATTACGAATTGTATTGAACGCATCGTTTCAAACCGAGGATCATCCATCTCTCAACAGTTTTTTGGAAACAGGAACAAATTTGCTTGCTGATGTGCAGGAGATTTTACTGAATTTCAGAATGGGACCCTACGCAGTTGTGGCAGATATAGAAAAGGCTTTTCTGCAAATTTTATTGGCTGCAAAGGATCGAAATTCCCATCGTTTCGTTTGGTTTTCGTCAACTAAAGATCGTCTCTATCAAGTCTTCAGGATGACACGCGTTACGTTTGGCGTGAATTGTAGCCCCTTTTTGCTTACAGCTGCTATACAAAAACATCTAGAGGAGATGAAGGAAAAGTTTCCAGGTACGTGCAACACATTAAAGAAAGCGTTTTACATGGATGATTTAGTTCTAAGCTGTGACACAGAGGAAGAAGTGAAAATAATTTATAGAGAGTCCATGCAAATTATGAAGGCAGCTTCCATGACATTACAGAAATGGCATTCTTACAGTGTGGAAGTGCGCGGGCTTTTTGGGAAGGAGGAACTTGTTGAAAGTCAAAAGGTTTTAGTTCTCCTATGGCATGTTTCCACGGACGAGTTGCAAGTACCTCTACGGTCATTTCAAAGTCTTCAGCTTAAGGTGGACAGTGGAACCAAAAGGAGCGTACTACAGGCAATTGCACGAATTTATGATCCCTTGGGGATTATTGCACCCACCGTCATAAGACTAAAGATTTTCTTTCAATCTATATGGAAGAGGAAGTTGGGCTGGAAGGATGCAATTCCCCTTGATCTTTTGTCTGAGTGGAACGAAGCAATTTCAGGAATTCTTGAACTCGAAGACATGACCATACCGAGATCCGCTTTGCCAATGCTAGGCACGCATATCACCGTACACATTTTCGCTGACGCTAGCTTAAAGGCATTTGGAGCTGTAGCCTACGTGAAGCGTGTTAACCCAGAGGGAGTATGTAGGGTGTCTTTCCTTTGTGCTAAGAGTAGAGTTGCACCATTGAAAGTAAACAATGATGGAGAATTAACGTTGCCAAAACTCGAACTTACAGCAAACTTGATAGCACCAAGACTTTGCGATTATCTTAAACGATTTAAAAACGATAAAAAAAAAAAACGAGTAAAAAGATTTTTTCTGTGGTCAGACTCCAAAATTGCGCTCAATTGGATTTATGGGGAGAACAAGCGCTGGAAACCCTATGTGCAAAGCCGTGCGACAGAAATAAGGTCCTTAACTCGCTTGATAGATTGGGGGCACTGCAGCGGCAAGGAAAATCCAGCGCACCTGATAACCCGAGGTATTTCAGGATCAAAGCTTCAAAGATTATCTGTTTGGCGAAATGGACCTGAGTGGCTAAGAGAAATTCAAGATGATAAGGGCCATCATTGTGCAGAAGTTCCTGATCTAACATCGCAGACCATCTTGCTGGCTGAAGCCAATGTAAGCGCTCCTAGACTACGCGATCCAGTTTTGAATTTTGAAAACTTTGGCACATGGAAAGAACTGTTGAGGAAGACGGTACTCATTCAGCGATTTTGCAGAGCCTGGTACACGAGGATAAAGACCAGCTTAGTTCAGCTGAAGACTACTGGTTATTACCTGGCAAGTCACCAATAGCCCAGCTGTGCCCTTTCTTGGATGAAGGAGGATTTCTTAGATTGGGTGGCCGCCAACAACTTTTAGATGACACGTTTGATGTGAAACATCCCAAGATTCTTTCACCCAACTCTCATATAACAAGGCTACTGGTAGAAGACTATCACCTGAGGACATTGCATGGAGGTGTTGGTACGGTCCTAACGAAGCTACGGGAACATTTTTGGATTCTTAGATCTCGTCAGCTCGTCAAGAAGGTTGGAAAGGGATGTGTCACTTGTAAGAAGTTATTTGGACCTGCAGCAAACCAACCCTTTGCCCCGTTACCCAAGAAGAGGATCATGCTGACAAAACCCTTTGATAATGTGGGTATTGACTTCGCCGGTCCACTATTCTATGCGACAAATACCGACGAACACATGCAGAAATCGTATATGATGATTATAACATGCGCAGCGGTGCGTGCAGTACATTTAGAGCTTGTAACGAATATGACGACAGAAGGATGTGTGATGGCGCTGCGACGTTTTATTGCTAGAAGAGGTGTTCCGTCGTCCATATTTTCTGACAATGCCAAAACTTTTCGTCGAGCTGCAATAGAGTTGAACGAGGTTGGAGATGCAGTAGATGATGGTGCCATACAAGGATTTCTTGCTCAAAAACGAATAAAATGGCAATTCTTTGTGGAAAGAGCGCCATGGCGGGGCGGTTTTGGGAGAGATTAATTCGATCGATAAAGAATACACTAAAAGCAGTAATTGGACGAGCGAATTTAAGTTTTGATCAGCTAAGAACATTTCTCGCTGAGGCTGAAGCGATCGTTAATGACCGACCGATCACGTACGTCTCAAGTGATCCCCTGGATTTGGCCCCGCTTTCACCAAGTAAGTTTTTGTCGATTGCCTTCGGTACGAGTCAGGAAAAGGACAAAGCATCTGAAGCAAGCACGGATATTCAAGAGCTCTGGAAGCATCGTTTTAAATATACAAACAAGCTGTTTCGACGACGGCGGTTGGAGTATTTGCAGACATTGCGGCTGTTTCACACGAATACAACTAAGCGCTCCGTTGCTTTGAAGGAAGGTGATGTGGTCTTGCTGTTTGACCAAGCGAGACCTCGAGTACACTGGAAACTGGCCATTATTGAGAAGGTTTTCCCAGGTAGAGATGGACGAGTGCGATCCTGCGAGATAAGATGTGGCGATGGTAAAATCTTTAGAAGACCAATCCAACTTCTCTACCCATTGGAACTCGGCCCGGCGGAGGATGTTAAAAATTAACGCACATAAACAGTAAATGCCTTCCGTTTTCATATTTCCATTTATTACAACTTTACTACATGCATAGAATTATCTCTCTTTTCAATAACACATTCATACATTACTTTATTACATATAGCAATAGTTTCTTCTCTTTCTAACTTTTTCCTGATGTAACTAAAATCTGAATTGACTAGTTGTCTTTGAATTTCCATCGTGGTCAGACAACCGAATTTTGTAACCGGTCTTTAAGTTTAAATAAAATACATCTTCATAAACGAGCCTTTTTTTTCTTCTGACGGAATTTAATCATCTGGTTCTTTCAACACTAATCGAGCATCCTAACCGTACCGACCGACCGACCGCCAGAGCTTGGAGAAACATAGCCATCAGTTATCGATCTGCACTCATCGTGACTGCACGCGCTCGCGCTACGCAAAAGATAAGTGAAAAGTGGAAGTGTAAAATACATCTTAAGTGTTTAGTGCCGCTGCCCCTACATATCTAATAAAATTAAATAAAACCAAATAATTAGCTATACCCTGTGCGCCAATAACATAATCACGGGAATATAAAAAAATAAAAAATCAGTGCGCGTATACATCTGTGTAGTGATCAACCATAATTCTACATAAAACAAAATATATATACATACATTCACTCGCCCGACACCTCGAGTGCATCATACGCGCCTATTCCCATCGTCATCCATCTCACGTGACCCTCCCTCTCCCCCTCCCATCTACCGTATTAAACCATAGCCCACACCATTTCTATTTTCTTTTTTTTCCCTTTCTTTTGCCCTTTGCCTGTCACTGCAGGTATCGGCGCTCCACTATCGTGTGTCTCCATACACACGTAGTGTGGCAGTTGCATTGAGTGTATTAGCGGGTTGTTGGCGAATTTTTTTTCGCTTGATTCACCACGCAATGCTTTGTAAAGGCATAGTACTTACAAATTGTTGCTGTGGTGTTTCTTTGTGAGAATTTTCACGCAACAACTCTGCTTAGTGCTTATCGCTTAAAAATTGTTTTGAATAGTTGTTGTTTGTGTTCGTGATGAAGGTCTTTCGTGTGGACATTTGTAATGTTCGTGGGCTGAGAACGAACTTTACTGCGGTGTATGTCCACCTCTGTACTTACAGCCCAGCTGTTTTGGCCCTCAGCGAGACCCAGGTATTAGGCATAGATCCTGCCACTGGTCACCCTGACCCGAGTTTTGAACTCCCTGGCTATCGCTTAGAGCCATTATTCTTCCCACATCGTGGCCTCGCCATTTATATACGTAATGATATAGTCTGCCGCATTCCTCCACAAATAAACACCTGTACCAATCCGGAATTTAATTTTAAGTGGATCGATTTCACCGTCCGTAGACAAACAATTCATTACTGTTTTCTTTACAGAAGTCCAAAGTTGGGCAGTGCATTAACTTGTAATGAGTTCGATGCACTGTCTGATTCCATCCAAAGAATTGTCACCCTGAATCCCAATAATGAAATCGTGATTACGGGCGATTTCAATATTCACAATTCTAGTTGGCTTCGACATTCTGGTCAGACAACACCCGAAGGAAGGTATGTTGAAATCTTTAGTGCTCTAAACAATCTGACCCAACTTGTAGACGAGCCCACACGGATACCTGACATTGCCGATCATACCGCCAACACACTGGACTTGTTTTTGACCTCCCATCCCGACAAATACACCGTCGATGTTCTATCTCCTCTAGGCTCGTCAGACCACTGCGTCATTTCGGCAAATTTTTTCGTTGGCAACCAACCTACCAAAGTTCCAATTCCCAAGAGAACTGTTTGGCGATACGAGGATGCAAATTGGGACGGCCTTAACAACTTTTTCGAAAGTTTTAACTGGTCGCTTTGCTTTCTCGACAACAATGTAAACGCCGCTGCCGATATGATCACAAATATAATTCTTCTAGGAATGAGATCTTTTATCCCCCACAGGGTTAAGAGTATCAAACCGAAGGAGAACTCGTGGTTTGACCTGAGCTGTAAAGAGGCAATAAATTTGAAGGAATCTTGCTTTCGGTCTTACAAGGACAATCCCTCTCTAGTAAACCGAAATAAGTTCAAACAAGCCAGAAATGCCTGCAATGCTCATATCGTGTGAAATTCATGTACGACCAAAAGTTGAGGCAGAAAATACTACATTGTCCCAAAGGTAGTAAAAACTTTTGGTCTTTCGTCAAAAATGTGAAAAATTGTGCCTCATCCTCCATCCCAACGCTCGTCTGCAATGGCATTCCAGTTGTTCCCTAGACAAAGCCAATCTCCTCGCAGCACTTTTTGCTGCCAGCTCCACGCTACCAGATTGCGTATTGCCTCCGCCTGTACCTGAGCGCGTTGAATGCACTATGGGACACATTCACTTTCGCACTCGTACAGTCAAAAAAGTACTTAAGGATCTTAACATTCACAAATCCGCTGGTCCAGATGGCATACCCCCGATTGTTCTGAAGAGGTGTTCTTCCTTTTCATCGCTTTTTCATCGGTCCTACTCCTCTGGCCTCTTTCCGAGTAGATGGAAAACAGCATTTGTCCAGCCCGTCCCTAAAAAAGGCGATTCTTCGTCTCCCTCTAGCTATCGTCCAATTGCACTAACTTCCCTTCTTTCTAAGGTCATGGAAACGCTGATTAACTTCCAGCTCATGAAATATCTCGAATCACGAAAACTACTTAATGACCGGCAATATGGTTTTCGTAGCAAAAGGTCCACTGGTGATCTGATGGCATATCTCGCCGAAAAGTGGAACCATTCCTTGCATCTTCTTGGTGAAAGCAAGATTGTTGCGCTTGATATTTCAAAAGCATTTGACAGAGTTTGGCACCAAGCTCTTTTGTCGAAAATGCGTGCATTTGGAATCGACGAATCTCTAATTCAGTGGATTAGTAATTACCTTTCGAACCGTTCAATTCAAGTTGTTTTGGACGGCTTCAAGTCTGCAGTTCAAAAAATAAATGCTGGGGTTTCCCAGGGCTCTGTTTTGTCTCCGACTCTCTTCCTCGTTTTCATAAACGATCTCTTGTCTGCTACTACTAATCCAATTCACTGCTTTGCCGATGACAGTAACCTCAGTTTCTCATATTCGTTCTCAATTCCTCGCCCCTGCTTTTCGGACGTAGAACTGGAACGGCAGCGTATGTCAAACTCATTAAACTCTGATCTTAACAGCATTGTATCATGGGGATCTCTTAACAGAGCAGAGTTTAATGCTTCTAAACTCAATGCTGTCTTCTGTCATTGAAGCAAAACCGAAACACTCAGCCATTATCCATAAATGGCACTTGCATCCACGAAACCGAAACGCTTTCCATTCTAGGTATGTGTGTTAACAAAAACCTTAGTTGGAATGACCACATATTCGACGTCGCCAAGAACGCTGCGAAATGCCTAGGTTTTCTCAAAAGATGTAAGAAATATTTCACCCCTTCTGATTTGGCTATTTTATATAAGGCCTACATCCGCCCCAAGCTGGAATATAATTCCCACGTCTGGGCTGGTGCTCCAAAAACAGCATTGCACCTGCTAGACAGGATACAAAAACGGTCGATAAAACTATTTGGAGACAGAAATATTGCGCAGTCAATTGACTCATTAGAACATCGACGCAATGTCTCTTGCCTTTCACTGTTCTATCGCTTTTTCCACAAACAGTGTTCCATCGAAATAGCCAATTGCATTCCGCCCCTTAAGACTTTCAACCGTGATACTCGCCAAAGATCGAATGCACATCAGTTTACCCCACTTTCGGATGTACAGTCAAGTTTAGAAGTTCCTTCATAAGCCGCTCAACGCGAATGTGGAATGTTCTCCCACGTTCAGTCTTTCCGTCACATTACAACCCGCAACTGTTCAAAACAAGAGTGCATCGGTACCTCTCCTCCTTTTCCTCTTTTTCTAATCCTTTCCGCTCGTGAGATGTGTAACATTAAAAGGGTAGCCAATCCCTTTATTCGCGAGTAAATTATAAAAATAAAAAAAAAAAACATAGCCATTCGTCACCAACCGTAAACAAGGAGCTTTAAACCGAGACAGCAGACCGTAGTATAAGTTGGAACGTAAAATATATGTAAGGGAAACAAATGCAATAGTAGTAAGTTAGGACATAAGATAGACGTAGGTACAAGAAATGTAATAAAATAGAACATTGGATAGTTAAAGTAAGAAATGTATAAGAAGTTTAAAATAAAGTTTTCGAGGAGAAGGTTCTCGTCTGGGGAAGAAAGGGGGAATGTAACGAAGGGATTTCGTTACAAGGGATAATACTTTTCGCTGTATACCAAAATCAGTTTTGCCACCAACATGCCCCACTGTTATTTATAGTAGCAGCATAAACACCGATTCCCATGCAAATGCTAATTTTGTGTTTTTTCCATTGCAGTATTACACTAACAACAATTATAACGTACGCTCATATCGCCCATGATAAACTAGTTGCTCACGCACTGTAGGCATGCAGTGGCTGTGTAACAACAACAAACGTGTTAGTACCCATGGTCTGCCTGTGCACATCGTACAGTGCATCATGGCTGTATACAGCATATCGTGGCTGGTCGAACAACAGCAACAGTGTGTGTGCATCACAACAGAGTGTCATCAAAGGGAATTTGTGCGCCATAAGAACACAGTGTAAAACGACAATGCACGAAGCCATAGTCGAATTTACCAACCCTGTACCATTGTGCCACGACCAAAACAATATATTTCTGTTGAAATATTTCCATTCATTTATAGGATTCACATTTTGTGATTGTACGAAAGTTATTGAGTAGGAGTGCGGAAGTCCAAGCAACTCAGGCTACACCAATTGTAAAATACCAATTCTGTGTATCTGTGTCGCCTTAAGTATCTGGACTCAAATCAAGTCCAGAAAACCATTTTCTGCCACGGGATCGCCTCGGCGAACCAACCGGCTAAATACTATCTGGGAGGCCTGCTGAACCCTAACATAGGACGGTGACGAACAGGGGAAATCTACTCTACCGACCGACCGATGTCACTGCCATGGCCCTAGAGAGAAGAAAGACTCCTCAATACACAAGGCTCTCACCTGACCTACTCTGCCGGGTATAACCGAGTCTGTTTATATTCGTTGTAACAGCCTCTGCCAGTAGCGATACTGTATTTCTGATCCCCTCTGCCGAGTATAACTGAGTCTGTTTATATTCGTTGCAACAGCCTCTGCCAGTAGCCATACTGTGTTTCTGATCCCCTCTGCCGAGTATAACTGAGTCTGGTTGTATTCGTTGTAACAGCCTCTGCCAGTAGCGATACTGTGTTGCTGATCCACTCTGCCGGGTATAACTGAGTCTGGTTATATTCGTTGTAAAAGCCTCTGTAAAAGCCTGTGTTGCTTACCTTTTCGGCCGGATATAATTGAGTCTGGATATATCCGTCGTACCAAGCCTCTGCCAGTAGCAATACTGTGTTGCTGATCCACTCTGCCGGATACAGCTGAGTGTTATATTCGTTGTAACAGTATAACTGGTATAACTGAGTCTAGTTATATTCGTTGTAACAGCCTCTGCCAGTAGTGATACTGTGTTGCTGACCCCCTCTGCCGGTTATAACTGAGTCTGGCTGCTTTCGTCGTAACAGCCTCTGCCAGTAGTGATACTGTGTTGCTGACCTATTCTGCCGGATATAACTGGGTCTAGTAATATCCGTCGTACCAAGCCTCTGCCAGTATCAATACTGGCAGAGGCTTGGTACTTGGTACTTGGTAATAACGTTAATAATATAATAATTATTATATTATTAACGTTATTATAAACGTTGTTAAGGACGTAGTCTCTAAGTAGAACCGTAGTATTGTATAGAGTTAAGTAAGATTAATAAAAATACTGGGAGACGACCTCGAAAAACAAGGTTAAATCTTCTTTGTTCTCAACTCTGGATCCGGCGAGCAAAACCCCAGCTCTGAATCATAAAAAGACCCTTACAAGTCGAATGAGTCATGTCTGTCCGTCTGTTCGTCATTACGTCTGTCGGTAGTTTTAAGCCTTAAATTTTGAGCTAGGAACTTGAAACTTGATATCTGTTCTTTCTAGGTCCCGAAGCAGTAGAAGTGTAAAATTTTTAGAGATCCGCCCACTGACATGCCCACTTTACTTAATAGCATGAAAAAGCAAAGTTGTCGCAGGAAGCTGAAATTTGGTATGCGATATCCTCGCTTAAATGTATTGTGATTGGCATTTAAAGAAAAAAGCGAATACCGCCCCCTTGTAGGCGTGGTCATACTTAATATGCATTCCAATAAACGGTTTTAAAATGATATATTTGCATTTAGCATCTCTTAGTGAATATAAGACACAAAAAAGACAAATTTATCGTGCGTGGCATCTATTTTAAAGGTAAATTTTCAAATGCAGTTTACTCAGTATTTTTGCTCGAAATTGAAAAAACTTGCTTAATATTTTATGTAGAAAACGCTTAGATCCACATTTTGTTTATACAAAACTTTGGGCCCCGCCCACATTTTGAGGCAGAATTGAAGAAAAACCTAAAATTTTCCAGAAAAACCTAATTTCGACTGCCCTTGAGCCTAACTTAGGAAGGCATGAAACATATAATGTAGCAGGTTAGGTAAACAATACTTCCGTCCACATTTCTTTCATATAAAGTTTTTAGCCACGCCCCCTTTTAGGGGTCGAATTTTCAAAAATATTGAATTTGAACCAAAAAATTGCATTTTTACGTACAATTAGGTGTAACTTGGAAATATCTGTGGAAATATCTTATAATTAATAGTTTGTAATTAGGGGCGGTTGGACCACGTCCCTTTTCGAAGTTTGCATTACTTATAAAATGTCAAAAAATAACTATGCCATCAGCATTTTACAATGTGGGATAGGATGGGGTATTCAACGGTCCGTTTTACGGACTGTAACTTCGGCATACACACTGTAGCACTGACTCACTGGTTTTTAATGCCAATCACAATACACTTAAGCAAGGATATCGCATACAAAATTCCAGCTTCCTGCGGCAACCTTGATTTTTCATGCTAATTTGTAAAGTGGGCGTGTCAGTGGGCGGAATTCAAAAACATTTACACTTGTACTGCTTCGGGACCTAGAAAGAACAGATATCAAGTTTTAAGTTCCTAGCTCAAAATTAAAGGCCTAAAAACTTCCGACAGGCGGACGGACGGACGGACGGAGATGGCTCATTCGACTTACAATTAGGTCTCGATCATAAGCCCTTAAGGTCTGGGGGGTCTACGGTGATTATTTCTCAATGTTACAATCTATGAATCAATCTGAATATACCTCCTATCCTATGGGATGGGTTATAATTATGTTATCGAAAAGAGGTGGATGCCACGCCGCGTTTTTAAGAAAGAAGATTCTTAGCTGACAAATTCTTAACGCAATTAAAGTTAAAAGGTACTGAAATTTAATAACCAAGATTTTTTATGCATTTTCGAGACAATGGTCAATTGGGATTACGTATCCAACCATTCGCCTAGGCGGATTGTAGCCCTCCCACTAGTTAAATCTGTATATGAAATCCGACCACGCTTACATGAGGGCGTTTTTCGATTTTTTTGCAATATCAATTTCAATACACTTAAGGGTAGGTATCCTTCAGAACCGATGTCAGAGTTGAAGTGAATGCACTTGGATGTATTGGTTTTTTTATACAAATTTATTTCAATTCGAATTTTAATCTGGTCTGACTCTGGCTCAACAGGAAATCAATGCGCTCTCTTCATTATGAGCTATTTTCGTCACTTTCAGGGTGGCATGTGCACGAGTCTATGAAGTGCATACTTTTACCATATGCAAAAAAACTACTATTGTCATAGTCTATTAATCTATTCCTCAACCTCTGCAGAAAAAAAGCCGGTTGTTGGTTGTGTGCTTGCTGAGGATCTTGTTTTTTTTTTATTCTCTGCAGATTTATTTTTTATTTCTCGATTCTCGACAATAAAATTCCATTAAGTTGGATATTTGAATTGTTGTTCAGTATCCATTCAGGTAAAAATATATGGGTATTGGGTATGGCGATTTTGAATTCAGCAGTCTGCTTTTGATTGCGAAAATGTTTGCTTTTGATTTCGTAGGTGCAAACACTAAGTAAATTAAAGAGTATATTAAACAATAAGTAAGTGCTACTGGGTGTACGTAGAAGTTACAGTCCGTAAAACGGACCGTTACATACCCCATCCTATCCCACATTGTAAGATGCTGATGGCATTGTTATTTTTTGACATTTTATATGGAATGCAAACTTCGATAAGGCGCGTGGTCCAACCGTCCCTAATTACTAACTATTATTATAGTTATAAGATACTATAATTATAAGGGATTTCCACAGATATTTCCAAGTTACACTTAAATGTACGTAAGAATGCAATATTTTGGTTCAAATTCAATATTTTTAAAAAATCGACCCCTAAAAGAGGGCGCGGCTAAAAACTTTATATGAACAAAATTTGGACTGAAGTCTCCCTTACCTAACCTGCCACATTTTTTGTTTCATGCTATTCTAAATTAGGCTCAAGGCCAGCCGAAATAACGTTTTTCTGGAAAATCTCACGTTTTCCTTCGATTCTGCCTCCAAATATGGGCGTCGCCCAAAGTTTTGTATGAACGATATGTAGAACTAAGCGTTTTATACATAAACCATCAAGCAAAATTTGTTCAATTTCGAGCAAAACTATTGAGTAAAAATAAAATAAAAATTTCTAAAATTTACCCTTAAAATAGATGTCACGCCCACTGGACGAAGTTTACCAATTAAATTCTTCTTTTTTATGTCTTACATTCACTCGGAGATGCTAAATGTCAAATTTCAGCCTTTTAGAACGTCTTACTGCTTCGCATGACGTGGACATTACGTACGAAATTTCAGCACCCTAGCACAGAATTTAAGGCCTTAAAACATAAACTTTGCTGACAAGGGTTGTCCCAAATGGAGCAGCATCAACATCATCGGTTGCAACATTACAGACTAAATTTTCTGGCGAATTTAAGTCGTCATTTTCTATAGACATACCATTATAGGCTTTATAATTTTTATAGGCATAATAATTTTGACCTTAAGAACCTTGCTACTTTCTTACGGCTTTTATAACGGGTCCGCCAAATAACTTTATTTTTTAAATGCTATAAAAAAAACTACTGAATATTTTCTCAAATTTCTTTTTTTATTTGAAAGAACATTCCTTCCGGTTAATAATGGAAAATAATTTTATTCAAATGGCTGCCTCGGCTGGCCATGCGGTAGCCTACACCATCGGTCCAATTTTTAGGCACATTATATTTAAGCACAGAACAACGGTGAATTGATGTTGATGGCGTTTCACGCACACTTTCTGCCACAGCAGCAATTTTCTTGGGTGTACGCACTTTTTTGGCTTTTTCGCTTTGGTTTATCGATGACGATGCCAGTTTCTTTCACTTTTTTCGCAAGATAACGAACATACGTATCTGACGGTGCTTCTCTTCTTTCAAAACCCGTACGTAATTTTTGCACACATTCTGCAACATTACCCTGATTTTCAAAGTAATGTCGCACTATTTCCCAGCCTTGTTAAAGCGTAAACACAACCATATTCGTTCAGCGGAAGGATAAAACTAATTGTCTGTCAAATCAGGCATGAGCTTAGTGTTACCATTCACGAAATAAGCACTAGTTGAAAAAAAAGTTAGATGGCGGGCCCTTTAATAGATTTTATCTTCGTGCGACTGACCGTTCGAAACGTAGAAAAATGATGAGTGATACCGAAAATACGAGTTCATAATATTATAAGATCCAATAATCCATTCCAAAGTTTTAAAATATTATATTGAAGACTGCTGTATAATATAATATTAATTTCATATATTTTAGAATCTCTAATTTTTCTTTTCTTTAAATCCGCAGCTACCGCCCTTTTTAGATTTTGTTGTCACGTGGACTGCACTAAGCAATAGTTTCTGGAATCCATTTTTATATTGGCTACTAAATTCGCATTTTCGCCATCTAAGCCATCAATTGCTGCCTAATTGGGTGAGTAGATTATCATATTGTAAAATTCTGGTCTGGGGTTCGTGGAACAAAACTCAATTTTGTAGCAGAGCTAACATTAAAAATAAATAAAATTATAAAATAACAACAACAAAAAACATGTAGACAATTACACTCGTTTTTATGCGTCACACTTCATGTGGGCAAAAATGATTTCAAAACCCTCAAAGGGTATCATATATATCATCCCTAGAAGTATTAACGAAAATAACAAAGTGAAGTATCCGTTTTTTTCTACGAAAATAGCCCTTTCCCCATTTTCTTTCATTTTCGGACCAGGTTGTAGTGTCCGAATCCAGACCTAATGCTAGCATCAGGAATAGGTACCCTTACATTGCGTCCGAATCCGGATCAAGCCACACCAATCAACACCAAGCGTTGTCATTGTCAGCCCTCCTGTTCTTGTGTCCGAATGCGGACCAAGTAACACCAAGCGAGACCGAGCGAGATCAAGCGACACCAAACGACACCAAGCGTTGTCATTGTCAGCCCTCCTGTTCTTGTGTCCGAATCCGGACCAAGTGACACCAAGCAACATCAAGCGACACCAAGCGTTGTGTCAGTCATCCTGTTCTTGTGTCCGAATCCGGACCAAGCGATACTAGGCGACTCCAAGCGTCATCTACGTACCCCTGTATGTCCGGTGCCCAGACTACAGAGTGCAGCGGCGAGAGTACCGTACTGAAGGGACCATAGAGGTTTCCCCTGAAGCGTCCAGTCCTACCAGTGTCCAGAGACTTGGTCCAAGGTACCTGGTTGCGCGTCAAGGAGTTTCAGCGGAATTTCACGCTCTCAAAGTAGGTAAAGGATGTTACGCTCCAAAAAAAAATACCTCCCTCTAACTCCACTACACTTTGGTGCCCAACGGTGCCCTTTGAGTCTTAATTAATCCAGACAACGCCCAATGCTAGGAAAGCAAGGTAAAAAGAAAAAGAAATTTTCATTACAGTAATACTTGAGCTCATTGGAGTTCCTGGCCTGGTAGAACCAAAAAGTGATATGTTTCCCTTTTATAAAGGATCTTTCTAGCTCCTGTCCACTTCCTCCAGAATGCATTGTCATTGCAGTATTACTTGGGGTCATTGTATTTCCTGGCCTGGTAGTACCGAAAAACGATATGCTTTCCTTTTATAAAGAATCTCTCCCACTCTTGCCCACTTCCTCAAGAATTCTTTTGGCTCATTACGGAATCGCTTGGGTTCTTGGAGTTTCTGGCGTGGTAGTACCGAAAAATGATTTACTTCCCCCTTATAAAGAATCCATGAAGATCCTCCCCACTTCCTATTATAGCTATTATAGCTTCGTATATATAAGCTTCGGTCCGTTACAGATGGTATACAGCGGCATAGCCTATTCTTATTCCTTTTCTCCTTTTCATTCCTATTCGCCTTTTCATTAATATTCTTCTTTTTATTCCTATTCTCCTCATATTCTTTTCTCCTTTCCATTCCTATTCTCGTTTCCATTCGTTTATTTTCTTGTTTTCAATATCCGTCCAGTTACCATCACTTTAAATAGAAAAAAAATCCTTCCTTTTAAGTTTCTGTTCACCACTTTAACCGAAAAACAATATTAGCATAGAAATATCCAAGCTAGCGGCTAAAATGTACGCAAAACTGTAATTTTTTGGTTGAAATTCAATAATTTTGTGAAATTAAACTCATCAGGTGGGCGTGGCCGAAAACTTTGTATGAACGACATCTGAAATAGTATCCGGTGTTCTTTATGTGGTAAATTTTATTTCTTATTCTATACTTAGTAAAGCTAAAAAGCAGTCAAAATCAATGTTTTTCTGGATTGTGCCTCTAAATATGGGTGTGGCCCAAAACTTTGTAGAACCTTATTGTAGAACCTAATATTTTCTACATAGCATAATATGAAAAAAAATTTCGATTTGGAACAAAAATATTGAATAAATTGCATTCGAAATATTACTCATTAATTCGATGGCAAAAATGCAATTTTTTGGGTAAAATTATTCAACAATTTCGTAATATCAACCTCTAAACATGGGCGTAGCCAAAAACTTTGAAGGAACGAAATCTAGTATAGTACCCGGTAAGGCTAATGTGCTAGATTTTATTTCTTATTATACCCCATCCCATAGGATAGGAGGTATCCTATGAAATAATAATGGATACTTAAATTTCAAGTTAGGGAGCTGAAATTCGGTACATAGGTACTAGTATCCGAAGCAGTACAAGTGTGAACATGTTTCAAATCCGCCCAAATACACGACCACAATCGGTCTAAATGTGCAACTACCTCCAGAGATTTCAAGACAGTAAGACGTTCTAAAAGGCTGAAATTTTAGATTTAGCATCTTCTAATGAATGTAAGATGCAAAACAGAAAAATTTAATTGGTAAACCTCCTCCAGTGGGAGTGGCATCTACTTTAATGGTAAATTTTCAAATGCAGTTTACTCAATATTTTTTCTCTAAATTGAACAATTTTGCTTAATATTTTATGTAGAAAACGCTTAGTTCTGAATTTTGTTTATACAAGACTTAAGCGTGGCGCCCACATTTGTAGGCAGATTGAAGAAAAAAATTAGGCCTCAAATTTTGAGCTAGGAAGCTTTGTTAATTTTGTACGTAAGCTCTCTGTCATCCAAAGCAATCAAGTGTTAAATTTTTTCAAATCCGCCACCACACACACCCACAATCGGTCTAAATGTGCAACAACCTCCGGTGCTTTCAAGACGGTCGTGAAAAGCTGAAATTTATTATTTAGCATTTTCTAATGATTACAAGTCATAAAAATACCAAATAAAGTTCACGGACCGCTCTTGTGGGCGTGGCGTTGATTAAAAATGTAATCCTTCAAATGCAATTTATTCAATATTTTTGCTCTAAAACGAACATTTTTTCTTAATATATTATGTAGAAAGCACTTTTTTTTTACTTTCTTTCATACAAAGTTTTGGGCTAATCCTACATTTGGAGGCAGAAATGTAGAAAACCCTTTAGTTTTCCAGAAAACATGTATTTCGGCTACTTTTTAGCCTAACTTAAGTAATAATAAGAAATAAAATTTAGCACATTAGCTTAAGCGTGTTCTATACAAGATTTCGTTTCTACAAAGTTTTTGGAGACGCCCATGTTTGGAGGTAGATATTACGAAATTGTTGAATTCTAACCAAAAAAATTGCATTTTTGGCATCGAATTAAGGAGTAATTGTTCAAATGCAACTAATTCACACAAAAATATTGTTCCAGATCGAAAAAAATTTACTTAACATGTATATGTTGATGCACAGTTTTGGGCCACGCCCACATTTAGAGGCAGCTTTCCATGAAAACCTATAAATTTCCAGAAAAACATGGATTTCGACTGCTTTTAGCTTTACTAAGGATAGAATAAGAAATAAAATTTAGCACATAAAGTACACCTTATGCTCTTTCAGATTTCGTTTCGGCCACGTCCATCCTTAGAGGTCGATCTCACAAAATTATTGAATTTGAACCAAAAAATTTACAGTTTTGCGTACATTTAAGCCGCAAAATTAAATATTTCTATGCTAATATTGATTTTTAGTTAAAGGGGTTGGACATGCCACGCCTTTTTTAAAAAAAAAAAGTAAACAAGAACTTATAAGGAATCACTTTTTTCTCTATTTAAAGTGATGCAAATGGTAACGGGACGGGGATGGAATACAAGAAAATAAACGAATCGAAAGGAGAATAGGAATGGAAAGGAGAATAGGAATGGAGAAAAGAATAGGAATGGAGAGGAGAATAGAAATGGGAATAGGGTATACCGCGGTCCGTTACAGACCGACCGAAGCTATTACATGCGCACTGTTGCACTTACTCACTTGTTTTTTTATTTAGGTTGAACTTTCTGTGAAATCGGGTTCTTAATGATCTAAAAGGTTAAAAGTGGGCATGGTCGACATTATGGGCCGTCCAATTTTGGCCTTGTTAAAGGTGTTCGGCCAATATTGTTTAGTACCAAAATTTGATCTACTACGCCATGTCTAACTTGGCCAAAAAGCATTTTGAGAGAAAATGTGATATACAGGTTATCTCACATTGACGCCAGTAGTGGGCGTGCCCGTAAACAGATTGAGCCAATTTTAACAATTTGTCTGAGCAACAGTAGAACCAAGCCGTGTAGCAAGTTATAGATTTCTAGCTAGATTTTGAAGACCTAAAACCTTTACACGTGGGGTGCCGTGGCGTAGCGGTAAGTCTGTGTGCCTACTACGCCTGAGGTCTGGGTTCGAATCTTACCATCGTCACCTTAAAAAAAAGACTTGTTCAACGGCCTGGTTCACCTCGAGCTGTTGCGCCACTCAATTTAGTTTATTTATTTATTTAAAACCTTCACACATACAAATGAACGGACGGACGGACATGGCTCAATCGATTCACCTGTCGGTCTCGATCATACCTCTAAGAGGTCTTAGATGATTATTTCACTGTGTTACATGCATTAAAGTGAATATACCCTCTGTAAAATAAAAGTTTCTTAGTAGTTTTATAATTCGTTGTTATGGCAAAACTTATTACACTAAATTCATAAATTTGTATTTCCAGTTGTTTCCAGTTTACGTGGGCACCAACCGCAAAGACACCTGCTACCAAACTAACACAGAATTTGACACCAGCGCGTTGCCGATTCCCCCTGAGCCACCCATCACTCGCCTACCATATTTTCTTTCAGATGATGAAGGCTTTTTGAATACCAATATTCATACACTCCCACCCAAGAGTCATCAGCAAGGTTCTTTACACCACGGATTTCAAAGACCCGATATCGAAGGCCTCTCGGAAAAGTATTGGGGTGAAATATTAGAGCGAACAGTTAGTTCCAGTAGCTTACATGCCTTGCAAAAGTCTCTCGTGCTACCACATCAAGAACATCATATTACGACATCTTTCAGCAATAATAGTGATTCAAACCTTAGAATTTGTGAAAAAGCCGAAGACGGGAGCAATAACATAAGCGCTTTAGACAAATTCTCCATCTCTGAAACCGAACTTTGCGAACATTTTAATCATGAAGCAGGATGTGCTGAAAGCATATTTCCGGTCACAATTTTGCAAGAGCCTACAAAAGCTGATGAAAGTAATTTATACAACGGACACCAGTCATCAGAGGAAGTGTGCGGATGATGTCATTTTGGCTCTACTAAGTTGTACCCAAAGAATCCGCCACTCTAAAATATATCGTTTTTGAATGCAATAGCAAGCTCAAGAAAGTATGAGTAACCGCACGTTTTATTAAAAAAATCGTTTTAAAGTTTTTTTTTTACTTTGTGATTATAAGCTTCATGAAATTCGGAGTTTTTAAAATGCAATATTTATCTATAGCTGTAATTCACATAAAGAAAATAAACTTTGAAGTTAATATTATTAACTGGGTTTTTTAAGAAGTGCTTTCTATTTTTAATGTTATAAATATTATTATAATAAAACAAACCAGGTATTATACAGATCTAGCTTTTAAAGCTAGGTGTCCCTTGAAAAAAGGGCTTGTTGTTTTGTGAAAAGCCTCGTAGCGTCCACAACGATAGGAATATATTAACAAAATGAACGGTTTTTGATTAAGCCAAGTGGGGAAGTGGAAGAGTTTGTCTGTAACGAACTTCTAAATACCCGACCCTATTTACCATGAGACACCAAGTTTCCAAGTTTTTTGGCCTTAATTCATAATGCTGTATGTCAATTATTTGTATTGGCCACGCCCCGAAAAATGGGTTTGGGACAAAAATTAAAATCATAATTCTAATCTCGTTAAAACCATGAGAGAATCGTGAAAAGAAAAAAATATTGCTTAATATAAAAGTTTTTATGTTCCATCCCATAGGATAATAATCCCTAAATAATAATGATAGACCCTCAAGACCTTAATGGTCCGTTTGTCACTCTATCCGTCCGTAGTTTTTAGGCCTTAATTTTGAAGTTAGGAAGTTGAAACATAATATTCTTTCTTTCTATGTCCCGAAGCAGTGCAAGTGTAAAAATTTTTGAAATCCGCCCACAATCAGTCTAAAGGTACAACTACCTAACTATAGCTTCGGTCCGTCTGTAACTGACCGCGATGTACCCTATTCATATTCTCCTTTTCATTCCTATTCTCCTTTTCATTCCTATTCTCCTTTTCATTCCTATTCTCCTTTTCATTCCTATTCTCCTTTTCATTCCTATTCTCCTTTTCATTCCTTTTCTCCTTTTCATTCCTTTTCTCCTTTTCATTCCTTTTCTCCTTTTCATTCCTATTCTCCTTTTCATTTCTATTCTCCTTTCCGTTCGTTTATTTTCTTGTTTTCCATCCCCGTCCAGTACCCATTGTATAATTTTGAACAGAAAAAAAAATCCTTCCTTTTAAGATTTTGCTATTTTTTTTGTTTAAAGGGGCGTGGCATGTCCAACCCCTTTAACCGAAAATCAATCTGTATTAGCATAAAAATATTCAAACTTGCGGCTAAAATGAATGCAAAATTGTCATTTTTTGTTTCAAATTCAATAATTTTGTGAAATTGACCTCTATAGGTGGGCGTGGCCGAAAACTTTGTATGAACGAAATCTGTAATAGTATCCGGTGTTCTTTATGTGGTAAATTTTATTTCTTATTCTATACTTAGTAAAGCTAAAAAGCTCTCGAAATCCATGTTTTTCTGAAAATTTATAGGTTTTTATGGGACCCTCTAAATATGGGTGTGGCCCAAAACTCCATGTGAACTTAATGTAGAACTTAACATTTTCTACAATGCATATTATGAAAAAAATGTTCGATTTGGAACAAAAATATTGAATAAATTGCATTTGAAGAGTTACTCCTTAACTCGATGCCAAAAATGTAAGTTTTTGGGTAAAATTCAACAATTTCGTAATATCAACCTTCACCCTCTAAACATGGTCGTGGTCAAAAATTTTTAAGACACGAAATCTTGTTTAGAACCCGGTGAAGCTAATGTGCTAAATTTTATTTCTTATCCTTACTAAAGTTAGGCTTAAGAGTAGTCGAAATCCATGTTTTCTGGAAAATTTAAGGTTTTTCTTAAATTCTGCCTCCAAATGTGGGTGCGGCCCCAAAACTTTGTATGAAAGAGATTTTAAAAAAAGTGTTTTCTACATAATATATTAAGTAAATTTTTTTCGATTTGGAGCGAAAATATTGAAATGTGAAAGATAATACTTCCATTCGATGCCACGCCTACAAGGGGCGGTCTGCGGACTTTATTTTTATTTTTTATGACTTGTTATCATTAGAAGATGGTAAATAATACATTTCAGCTTTTCACGACGTCTTACTGTCTTGTAAGCACCAGAGGTTGTTGCACATTTTGACCGATTATGGACGTGTCTGTAGGCGGATCTAAAAAATTTTAACACTTGTATTGCTACGGATGACAGAGAGCTAACGTACAAAATTTCAGCTTCCTAGCTCAAAATTTAGGGCCTAAGAATGGGTGACATACGGACGGATGGACGGACATGGCTCATTCGACTGAGAATTCGTTCTCGATCATATGCCCTTAAGGTCTTGGGGGTCTACCATTATTATTTCACCGTGTTACAAACTATGTGACAAACTTAATATACCCCCTATCCTATAGGATGGGGTATAACCAGTGAGTAAGTGCTACAGTGTGTACTCTGAAGTTACAGTCCGTAAAACGGACCTTTGAATACCCCATCTTATCCCACATTGTAAAATGCTGATGGCATTGCTATTTTTTGACATTTTGTAAGTAACTTAAACATCGAAAAGAGCTTGGTCCAATCGCCCCTAACTACAAACTATCAATTATAAGTTATTTCCACAGTTATTTCCAAGTTACGCTTTAATGTACGTAAAAATACTATTTTTTGGTTCAAATTCAGTACTTTTGAAAAATGCACCCCTAAAAGGGGGCGTGGCTAAAAACTTTATATGAATGAAATCTGGACTGAAGTCTCGTTTCCTAACGTGCTTCTTTTTAGGCTCAAGGCAAGTCGAAATTACGTTTTTCTAGAAAATTTTAATTTTTTCTCAATTTTGCCTCCAAATGTGGGCGGGGCCGAAAGTTTTAAACAAACAAAATGTAGAACTATGCGTTTTCTACATAAAATATTAAGCAAAATTTTTTCAATTTCGAGCAAAAATAATGAGTAAAATGCATTCGCAAATTTACCCTTAACCCATTTATACCCATGGTTGCGTTAACGCAACCAACAGGAAAATCATTATTTTCAGGCATAAGAGCTTACATTTTGAATACTTTCTCAACTCTATTGTGTTTATCAGTATGTATTTAAGCTTTCATATAAAATTGAGTTTTATTCATAACATGTATTGGACTTTTGTTAAATCTTAAACGAAGTTACCTTTAAATTAAAAAATATACCATCATGGTTTAAATATTCCCTAAAAAATATTGTTTCAACAATATTTCAAAGTTTGAATGTGCCTTCGTGTAAAGAATATATCTCCTAACAGATATGAACAAAAAAAAATATCAATATATGTTCGTAAATTTGTTTAATCCGCTGTGAAACATAACGTTGCGAAAACGCAACATTGGTAAAAAATATGAAATCTTAGCAGATAATGAGAGATTTTTAAATTTTTAGCATTCTTGGTAGACCATGAGATATTTTTCAATATTGAGCCTTTTACCAACGGATATTTTTATTTATTTTCTGCAAATTGTTTGATATACATTATCTAGTGCATTTTTTATGTAAAATTAGATGTGAATATTTTCCTGAACACTGAGTGAAAATTATACGCTGGAATGACAATTCCGTTGTTACAGTGGCAAGCAATTGCGAATCTGTACAGCCAAATGTTATCGTAAAACGATTCAATCGTAAAGAAAAAAGAGAGAACTCGATACCACAACCACATATGATTGCCATGTAGAATAAATGTATGGGGGTGTTGACCTACACGACAACGCAGTGGCAAACTGCAGTATAAAAATTGGCGGCAAAAAATTGTGGTGGCCATTATTTATCAATGCGATTGTTTCTGCAATAGTAAATGCTTGAAAGTGGGGTGCCGTGGAGTAGTGGTTAGTGTGTGTGCTTACTACGCCGGAGGTCTGGGTTCGAATCCTGCCATCGTCACCTGAAAAAAAAGACTTGGTCTTTTTCACGGTCCGCACCCCCGCGAGGGTCTGACAAGCCCTCCGAGAGTAGCAGTTGTCTTGAAAAACTCCTCAAAGTGCCGTTCGGATTCGGCAAAAAAATTGTAGGTTCCCTTGTATGTGAAGGAATTAAACACACACAGCATACATTGTGGAGGAGTTGGCCCTGGTCCACCTCGAGCTGTTGCGCCACTCTATTTTTTATTCTATAAATTCTGCACAGAATTGTGTACACGGAAAAGCCTATATCGCAGCTGGATTACAGGTCTGAGCTTGTTCGCTGTTTCATAAGCACCAGCAAGTGCAAAACACAATCTGTTCGAGGACGTGGTTCAACTTCATCTCTACCAACTTCTTCGCGATTGGATAATGTTGGCCACAATATTGAACATAATCGTGAAAACTGGAGAAGGCGATGCAGATGTTGTGACAGCACAACTGTATTTTTGTGCAACAAATGCCTTATTCCTCTGCATTCTCATTGTTTTAAGCTTACCATATTTAAATTTAATTTGTGTTGTATTATACCAATGTTGCGTTAACGCAACAAGTTAAAAAAGGGCCTTGCGGCTGAAAGAAAAATTAAAAATTTTAAATGATTAGATTCCCCCGCAAGGTCGGGGTTAGAATAGCCTTGAGGTAAGGTATGCTGTCAACGGATGCTGTCGATGCTGCTCCATTTGGGGCAACTTTTGGCAGTAAGGTTTTAACTTATAGATGAATCTGAAGGTTAAATTAAAATCCAGAAGCGTTTGCAACACATTGTGCGTCTCACTGTTCGGCGTCTGTCTCCAAAGGGGCGGCTGTATTTAAAAATGAAAATAGAAGTGACTTACCTATTTCTCATAAAAACTACAAGTTAAAAAAAAAAATGGCAATGAACAAAACGAAAGATTTGATTACCCCAGGTGGCAGCCCAGCTATGCTGGAAAATCCACCCTCTTCGGAGGCAGGCTCTACGGATTCTGGGGAGAGCCTTTTATTGCTTATAAATCCTTTTGAGAAAAGGACAAAACTAAATCGATCACCACCACCTAGATCGAACATATTTGGAAAAAGCAGTCCACCGGTAAACCAGGACTCTGTGAAAATTAAGAGCTTAAAAAAGGAGAATAATGAACTCCGAGCTAAGCTTACTGAAATGGAGCGACTCTTCCAAGATCTAAAAATGGAAGTTGACCTCCTGCGAAAAGAAAACAAAAGACTGTGAGGTAAGGAAAGAGTGTGTAACACCGAACCGACCAGCAGTCGAATACGGACGAGGACGAACTTGCACTTGAGACCGATTCAGTCTTAAGGATAAGGTCTAGCAAGAAGCGAAAGGCGAATTCCTCTCCCGAAGTAATACAAAAAGAAGAAAAGCCCTCTGGCTCAAACAAAACTAAACAAGAAGCGAAAATTCGTCCACCTCCCGCAATAAACATCGTCGGGATAGCAGACTTTGGGAGATTGCGCAACCTTCTTGCAAACACGGTGAGAACAGAAAACTATAAGCTTACCTCGCACCGAAATAACGTGTGGAAAGTAAATGTTGACAACGCCGACTCCTATCGCGCACTGTCTCTTAGACTGAATGCAGGAAGAATCGAGTGGTATACTTATCAAAATAAGTACGAAAAACCACTGCGAGTCAATGTAAGGGGCTCCACCCATCATGCACAAAAGAAGACGTTGTAAAAGACGTAAAAAATAAAGGCCTTAAAATTATTGATGCCGTCAATAACATTAAAAAGGAAAAGCAACGCACGGAAGGAGAAAGAGACACTGTGATCAGACGCGGCCTTCCAATTTTTATGCTTTCCTTTGAAAGAACTGAGAGCATAAACGATATTTATAAAATAAAAATGATACTTAACATCAGGGTTAAAATCGAACCCAAGCGAAAGGACAATAGACTGATACCACAGTGTAAGCGATGCCAAGAATTCAAGCACACAAGTACTGCCAAAAAGAACCACGTTGCGTGAAATGTGACGGAAAACACCTGTCAGCAGAGTGCAGAGTTGACATAAAGGCTCCAGCAGTTTGCGCCAATTGCCACGGAAACCACCCCGCGAACTATCGAGGATGCGAAGTAGCCATAGAGCTGCAAAAGGGACGAGAACCTCTTAAGGAAACTACTAGAGGTCAGAATCAAAGCCTAGGACGCCCAAAACCTGCTGAAACTCCTAAGCCAAAGACTCCAAAGACGCCAAAGCCGATCAAAAGTGGAAGATTGGCAAAGAAGGCGTCAACAAAAGGCGTAAAACCTCCACAAAAGAGCGGTCCAGTTCAAGTGCAGCGGAGAAACCACCACTGGTCGGACCGAAATCATACGCACAGGTTGCGGCAAACGAAAACAAGGCAAGATCGCCCACAACAGATGCAGTGTCTCAGATCCTTGCTGTAATCTTGGAGAAACTTGGGAATCAGATTAAAATCAACAAAGTTATATTTGACAAACTGAGCAAGCTCGAGTTTAAGCCTTGAAAAAATTACAAGAGATCATGAATATGAAACAGTTATTTAAAATACTAACATGGAATGCAAACGGCCTTCTGAATAAAATAGACGAACTAGAAGTTTTTTACGGAAAAACGGGTCTACACGGGTCTTCACCTTAAAAACGGGTCTACACCCAAACTTAAAGGTTACAATGACTATCACGCACATCACCCTTCGCAAAATTCGAGAAGAGGATCCTCCCTCTACATTAAAAACTGCTTAAAGCACTTCAAGAACACAGAAGTTGAGCTAGACTCTATGCAGATGAGTTCAGTTTCTTTAAAAATTGACTGCTTAGATTATAACATTGCATCTTGTTATTTCCCGCCAGGATATAGACTGCTGGAACACGATCTTGATCGTATGTATGACTTCATTGGGTCCAATTTTATCATTGGGGGTGACTTTAACGCGAAGCATACTTTTTGGGTTCACGATGCAATTCAACAAGAGGCAGATTACTGTACAAAAATAGTATGAAGCGTGGGGTGGACTTTTTCTCCACGGGTAAGCCAACATATTGGCCAACCGATAGGAATAAAAAACCTGACCTTGTCGATTTTTTCATCGCTAAAGGGTACCCCAAATACCTTACGCGAATTGAAGAGTGTTATGATCTTTGCTCAGACCACTCAGGAGTTATCTTGAAGATGGGTGGATGACTGGCGAAAATAGAAAGAGCTAGCAAAAACATGAACTGGGACGCTTTCAGAAAGGACTGTAAGGAGGGTGTTGGCTTGAATGTGCCATTGAAAACTCCTTTCGAGTTAGAAACCTCAGTTGACAAATTCATTGAAGCAATTCAGAGTGCGGCTTGGAACAACAATTCGTCCCAAAAGAACGCAGTTAGCACCGACGGGCATGTACGTAAAACCTATCCGCTCGAAATCGAAGAATTGATTCGTGAAAAGAGAAGAGCGCGTAGGAGATGGCAAGGCACGAGGGCCCCCCCAGACAAAACCCTATTGAACCACCTCTCTAACAAACTGAAAGGAATGTTGCAAGATCTTAAAAATCGTGAGACCACTGAATACCTTGAAGGCTTGTCGGCGGATAGGAGCTCAAACTACTCGCTGTGGAAGGCAGTTAAGTCTATCAAGAAACCTATAATCCACTCGACACCAATAAAAAAAGCTAACGGCGAATGGGCAAGAGAAGACAAAGAGAAAGCGAATTTGTTTGCTGAACATTTAGAAGAAACATTCAAGCCTTTCGACGGTCCGCCGTTGGCTGACGTTCTAAACAACAACGCGGAACCTGATAGCTTTAGAATGAAAAAAGTTTCGTTAGTTGAACTCCGATAGACAATTAGCAAACTTAAAAATAATAAGGTCCCGGGTTACGACCTGATCACTGGCAAAATATTGAAAGAGCTACCAAAAAATTCATTAGTCAAGCTACTTTATATGATAAACGCTTCTCTTCGACTTCTATACGTTCCAAGACAATGGAAAGTTGCTGAAGTCATTATGGTTCCAAAACCGGGGAAATGCGCAAATGATAAAAAATCTTATAGGCCCATATCGCACTGCCGATAATATCGAAAGTATTCGAGAAACTTCTGCTGAAACGATTACAACCAATAATTGCAGAAAGACGCTTGATCCCGGATCATCAATTCGGTTTCAGACCTAACCATTCCACAATAGATCAAGTCGACAGAATAACGCATGAAATTGAAAAAGCCGTAGAAGGGAAAAAAAATGTTCAAGTGCTTTCCTCGACGTATCGCAAGCCTTCGACAAGGTATGGCACGAAGGCTTGAAATATAAGCTACGGCAAAACTTGCCGGAAGACATGTTTAAAATATTGGAAAATTATCTTGAAAGCAGACTCTTTCGTGTAAGGTGTAGTAGTAAATACTCGAGTTTCAAGCAAATTCGGGCTGGCGTACCCCAGGGAAGCGTACTCGGTCCGACCCTGTTCCTGCTCTACACAAGAGACATACCTCTAGATGACGAGACAGTCGTGGCCACGTTTGCGGACGATACGGCCATCCTGGCAACAGGTGAATCAGTCGAGTCATCAACTAGAAACCTCCAACGAGCATTGGACAGAATTTGTGTCTGGACGAAGACTTGGCGAATCGCTCTTAACGAGAACAAGTCTACGCATGTGAATTTCACTTACAGAAGGGTTAAGAATTTACCTCTGTTCATAAATTCTGCACAAATACCTTATGCAAGTGAAGCGAAGTATCTAGGGATGACACTGGACGCTTAACTAAGGTGGAAACCACACGTAAAGAAGAAGCGTGACGAGCTCGAGATTAGGCTCAGGGAAATGTATTGGCTTACCGAAATTAAGCACATATAACAAACTGCTCTTGTACAGGCAGATGTTAAAGCCGTCCTGGACATACTGTATACAACTTTGGGGTTGTACCAAGCCGAGCAACATGTCCATGTTGCAGACTTTCCAAAACAAGACACTAAGAGCAATTGTGAATGCTCCATGGTATATTAGAAATAGCGTTATGCACAGAGATTTAGGAATAGCTACCGTGGGCGAAGAAGTAACAAACTTCGCTCGAAAGCTAAATGCTCGCCTTCATGTTCATTGCAACAATAAAATGATCCGTACTCTAAACGAGACTCCTTACGTTGTTAACAACGAGCGAGGACTACAAAGAACAAGACCCTTCGATCTAGCGACGTAGGGTGAAGCCGCATGAATGAACGGCCTAGTAGGTGCATTCACTGGAAAGCAACCTATCCAATGCGATTAACACTATGGAAGCGTAAACTACTTGTTAAATTAATTTAGTTGTAGTCAAGAAGTATTATGAGAGAGCGAAAATTTACTACTATGAAGTGCGTTCTGGCAGTTTCATAGTGTCTCTCATATATGGGTGGTTTTTTAGCACGTGAAAATCGGGCATAAGAAATATCGGCTGCTTCGGTATTATGTACCTGCTATAGAGGGCGTATTGGTATCTTTGAAAGATTTTGGAGTTTTAGCCTCCGTTCATCCTAGTATTCAAAAAAAAAAAAAAAATGATTAAAAACACTTAAAAATACTGCTTTTAGTTTTAATTTTGTTTATTTTTGGAATATTTATAATAGTGGTCCTAAATGGGTTAAAAAAGATGCCACGCGCACTGGAGGAAGTTTACCAATTAAATTTTTCTTTTTTGTGTCTTACATTCATTAGGAGATGTGTCAAATTTCAGCCTTTTAGGACGTCTTACAGTTATTAAATCTCTGGAGGTAGTTGCACATTTAGACCGATTGTGGGCGTGTCTTTTGGGCGGATTTCAATGATTTTTACACTTGCACTGCTTCGCATGACGTGGACCTTACGCACGAAATTTCAGCACCCTAGCCCAAAATTAGAGGCCTTAAAACATGTGGCATACAGACGGACGGACGGACATGGCTTATTCGATTCAGAATTCGGTCTCGATAAAATGCCCCTAAGGTCTTGGGGGTTTAGCATTATTATTTCACCATGCTACAAACTATGTGAAAATATTTAATATACCTCCTATCCTATGTGATGGGGTATAAAAAACAGTGAGTTAGTGCAACAGTGCATATGAAATAGCTTCGGTCCGTCTGTAGTAGACCGCGGTACACCCTATTCTTATTAATATTCTCCTTTCCATTACCATTATCCTTTCCATTGCTATTATCCTGTCCATTCCTATTATCCTTTCCATTCCTATAATCCTTTCCATTTCTATTATCCTTTCCATTGCTTTTCTCCTTTCCATTCTATTATTTACTTGTTTTCCATCCCCGTCGCGTTACCGTTTCCATCAAATTAAATAGAAAAAAAAATTATTCCTAGTAAGTTTTTGTTTACTTTTTTTTAAAAAAGGGCGTGGCATGTCCAACCCCTTTAACTGAAAATCAATATAAGCATATAAATATCCAATTTTGCGGCACAAATGTACGCAAAACTGTAATTTTTTGGTTCAAACTCAAAATTTTGTGAAATCGACCTCTAAGGATGGGTGTGGCCAAAAACGTTGTATGAACGAAATCTAAAATAGTAACAGGTGTACCTTATGTGCTAAATTTTATTTCTTGTTCTATACTTAGTAAAGCTAAAAGCAGTCGAAATCCATGTTTTTCTGGAAATTTATAGATTTTTATGAAACTCTGCCTCTGAATGTGGGCGTGCCCCAAAACTTTGCATGAACAAAACGTGGAATATTTTCTACATAACATATTAAGTAAAATTTTTTCGATCTGGAACAAAAATATTGAATAAGTTGCATTTGAACAATTACTCTTTAATTCGGTGCCAAAAATGCAATTTTTTTGTTAGAATTCAACAATTTCGTAATATATACCTTTAAACATGGGCGTGGCCAAAAACTTTGAAGAAACGAAATCTAGTATAGAACACGTTTAAGCTAATGTTCTAAATTTTATTTCTTATTCTTACTTAAGTTAGGCTAAAAAGTAGTCGAAATCCATGTCTTCTGGAAAATTAGAAGTTTTTCTTAAATTCTGCCTCCAAATGTCGCCGTGGTCCAAAATTTTGTATAAAAGAAACTTAAAAAAAATTACTTTCTTCATAGTATATTAACTAAAAAATTTTCTATTTGGAACAAAAATATTGAATAAAATGCATTTGAAAGATGCCACACCCGCAAGGGGCGGTCTGCTGACTTTATTTTTACTTTCTATGGCTTGTTATCATTAGAAGATGCTTAATAATAAATTTCAGCTTTTTACGACGTCTTACAGTATTGAAGGTACCGGGGGTTGTTGCACACTTAGACCGATTGTGGGCGGATTTCAAAAATTTTAACACTTGTATTGCTTCGGATGACAGAATACCTACGCACAAAATTTTAGCTTCTTAGCTCAAAATTTAGGGCCCAAAAATTGGTGACATAATAACAGACAGACGGACGGATTGACGGATGGACGGACCGACGGACATGGCTCATTCGACTCAGAATTCGGTCTCGATCATATGCCCTTATGGTCTTGGAGGTCTGTCGTCATTATTTCTCTAGGTTACATTTTCAGCTGAATCAAACTTAACAAATACTCCATTCCTGTGGAATAGGGTATAAGCCAGTGAGTATGTGCTACAGTGTGCACGCAGAAGTAGCAGTCCGTAAAACAGACCATTAAATACCCGATCCTATCCCACATTGTAAAATGCTGATGGCATAGTTATTTTTCGAAATTTTATAAGTAAAGCAAACTTCGAAAAGGGGCGTGGTTTAACCGCCCCTGATTAAAAACTATTAATTATAAGATATTTCCACAGATATTTTCAAGTTACACTTAAATGTACGTAAAAATGCAATGTTTTGGTTCAAATTCAATGTTTTTGAAAAATCGACCCCTAAAAGGCTTAAAAGGGGTAAAAGCTTTATATGGACGAAATCTGGACTGAAGTCATCTTTACCTAACCTGCTACTTTTTTTATTTCATTATTTCCTAAATTAGGCTCCAGGCCAGTCGAAATTAAGTTTTTCTGGAAAATTTCAGGGTTTTCTTCAATTCTGCCTCCAAGTGTGGGTGTGGTCCAAAGTCTTGTATGAAGAAAATTTAGAACTAAGCGTTTTCAACAGAAAATATTAGGAGAATTTTTTTCAATTTGGAACAAAAATATTTAGAAAACTGCATTTGAAAAGTTGCCACACCCACTGGAGGAGGTTAACCATACAAATTTTTCTGTTATGTGTTTAACATTTATTAGGAGATGCTGAATATCAAATTTCAGCCTTTTAGAAGTCTCACAGTTTAAAAATCTATGGAGGAAGTTGCACATTTAGACCGATTGTGGGCGTGTCTGTGGGCGTATTTAAAAAAATTTGTTGCAGGGTAAGTTTTCAAATGCAGTTTACTCAATATTTTTGCTCGAAATTGAAAAAATTTCGCAAGACATTCATTTTTGCGTACACTTAAGCGTAACGTGGAAATATCTGTGGAATTTTTTTTTTATTTTTTTTCCGTGGCTAGGCAAAACCCTTCATAGGCACTATATGAATCGCATGCGCGACTCATATTTTATGGCACTAACAGGGCCTATTCAACGACTCGCAAACAAATAATAGGCGCCCATTAAAAACGAAGATATGAGCGCAGCAAAAATATTTAAAAAAAATACTTAATTTTTTTTTTCATTTGTTTTAAAAATTTTGAGTATGACAATTATTTGTTTTTCGATTCAGAATTCGGTCTCGATAATTCGGCGTGTCTTTTGGGCGGATTTCAATAATTTTTACACTTGCACTGCTTCGCATGACGTGGACCTTACGCACGAAATTTCAGCACCCTAGCCCAAAATTAAAGGCCTTAAAACATGTGGCATACAGACGGACGGACGGACATGGCTTATTCGATTCAGAATTCGGTCTCGATAAAATGCAGTTAAGGTCTTGGGGGTTTAGCATTATTATTTCAACATGCTACAAACTATGTGAAAATATTTAATATACCTCCTATCCTATGTGATGGGGTATAAAAAACAGTGAGTTAGTGCAACAGTGCATATGAAATAGCTTCGGTCCGTCTGTAGTAGACCGCGGTATACCCTATTCTTATTAATATTCTCCTTTCCATTACCATTATCCTTTCCATTGCTATTATCCTGTCCATTCCTATTATCCTTTCCATTCCTATAATCCTTTCCATTTCTATTATCCTTTCCATTGCTTTTCTCCTTTCCATTCTATTATTTACTTGTTTTCCATCCCCGTCGCGTTACCGTTTCCATCAAATTAAATAGAAAAAAAAATTATTCCTAGTAAGTTTTTGTTTACTTTTTTTTAAAAAAGGGCGTGGCATGTCCAACCCCTTTAACTGAAAATCAATATAAGCATATAAATATCCAATTTTGCGGCACAAATGTACGCAAAACTGTAATTTTTTGGTTCAAACTCAAAATTTTGTGAAATCGACCTCTAAGGATGGGTGTGGCCAAAAACGTTGTATGAACGAAATCTAAAATAGTAACAGGTGTACCTTATGTGCTAAATTTTATTTCTTGTTCTATACTTAGTAAAGCTAAAAGCAGTCGAAATCCATGTTTTTCTGGAAATTTATAGATTTTTATGGAACTCTGCCTCTGAATGTGGGCGTGCCCCAAAACTTTGTATGAACAAAACGTGGAATATTTTCTACATAACATATTAAGTAAAATTTTTTCGATCTGGAACAAAAATATTGAATAAGTTGCATTTGAACAATTACTCTTTAATTCGGTGCCAAAAATGCAATTTTTTTGTTAGAATTCAACAATTTCGTAATATATACCTTTAAACATGGGCGTGGCCAAAAACTTTGAAGAAACGAAATCTAGTATAGAACACGTTTAAGCTAATGTTCTAAATTTTAAGTTAGGTTAAATCTTTTAAGTTAGGCTAAAAAGTAGTCGAAATCCATGTCTTCTGGAAAATTAGAAGTTTTTCTTTAATTGTGCCTCCAAATGTCGCCGTGGTCCAAAATTTTGTATAAAAGAAACTTAAAAAAAATTACTTTCT
Source organism: Neoascia interrupta (assembly GCA_947623515.1). Taxonomy (NCBI): domain Eukaryota; kingdom Metazoa; phylum Arthropoda; class Insecta; order Diptera; family Syrphidae; genus Neoascia; species Neoascia interrupta. Next base: position 128,023,967 of record OX392462.1, read on the forward strand.
TCATAGTATATTAACTAAAAAATTTTCTATTTGGAACAAAAATATTGAATAAAATGCATTTGAAAGATGCCACACCCGCAAGGGGCGGTCTGCTGACTTTATTTTTACTTTCTATGGCTTGTTATCATTAGAAGATGCTTAATAATAAATTTCAGCTTTTTACGACGTCTTACAGTATTGAAGGTACCGGGGGTTGTTGCACATTTAGACCGATTGTGGGCGGATTTCAAAAATTTTAACACTTGTATTGCTTCGGATGACAGAATACTTACGCACAAAATTTTAGCTTCTTAGCTCAAAATTTAGGGCCCAAAAATTGGTGACATAATAACAGACAGACGGACGGATTGACGGATGGACGGACCGACGGACATGGCTCATTCGACTCAGAATTCGGTCTCGATCATATGCTTAAAAGGGGTAAAAGCTTTATATGGACGAAATCTGGACTGAAGTCATCTTTACCTAACCTGCTACTTTTTTTATTTCATTATTTCCTAAATTAGGCTCCAGGCCAGTCGAAATTAAGTTTTTCTGGAAAATTTCAGGGTTTTCTTCAATTCTGCCTCCAAGTGTGGGTGTGGTCCAAAGTCTTGTATGAAGAAAATTTAGAACTAAGCGTTTTCAACAGAAAATATTAGGAGAATTTTTTTCGATTTGGAACAAAAATATTTAGAAAATTGCATCTGAAAAGTTGCCCTTAAAATAGTTGCCACGCCCACTGGAGGAGGTTAACCATACAAATTTTTCTGTTATGTGTTTAACATTTATTAGGAGATGCTGAATATCAAATTTCAGCCTTTTAGAAGTCTCACAGTTTAAAAATCTATGGAGGTAGTTGCACATTTAGACCGATTGTGGGCGTGTCTGTGGGCGTATTTAAAAAAATTTGTTGCAGGGTAAGTTTTCAAATGCAGTTTACTCAATATTTTTGAGTAAACTGCAACCGCAAGACATTCATTTTTGCGTACACTTAAGCGTAACGTGGAAATATCTGTGGAAATTTTTTTTTTATTTTTTTTCCGTGGCTAGGTAAAACCCTTCATAGGCACTATATGAATCGCATGCGCGACTCATATTTTATGGCATTAACAGGGCCGGTTTAATGACTCGCAAACAAATAATAGGCGCCCATTAAAAACGAAGATATGAGCGCAGCAAAAATATTTAAAAAAAATACTTAATTTTTTTTTTCATTTGTTTTAAAAATTTTGAGTATGACAATTATTTGTTTTAAGACATTTTTTTTAAATTCCGCCTTGCGGCTAAACGGGTGTAATAAACCCCCCTGCTATGTAATTTTTTTTTTTGTCTCGACCCAACCTACACGTTTAAGATTTTTGTCACAACTAACAGGGTTCATATTCAGATTACAGCGTGACTGAATCACCCTATATATGAAAATATTTAATAAAGTTTTAATAATATACCTATTAAATAAATACCGTTTATAAGAATGCATATGGAATATGACCACGCCCACATAGGGACCCCAATCACAAAACACTTAAACAGGAATACAGCACACAAAATTTCAGCGTCCTGTGACAATTTTCATTTTTTATTCCTATAAGTAAAGTAGGAGTCCGTGTGGGCGGATTTTTTTAAAACGTTAAACATGTTTACTACTTCAGAATCTTAAAAGTGCAGATTTAAAGTTTGAAGTCCTTAACTCATTTAGTTTTAGCTCATGAGTTCTTAACTCATAAGTTTAATGCCTTAGAAAAATTGGTCAGAAGTAGCAATATCAGAAAATCATAATGTTAGAAAATAATCTGTCAAAGTGTAAAATAAAAGAACCCGACATAAAATTATTATGAAGTTTATTAAATAAATTAATCTTGAAAGACCAATTCGGGACAAAATGAAACGTTTATATATGCACGGAATAATGATCTCATCTCTTTGAATACTCAACGAACAATGCCAAAATGGATATATGTTTGCAGCTTGTCATCTTGGGTGCTCGAGTTGCCGTTGCCTTGGAATTATTCGGGTGCCGTCAGGGTTGCCGTTGACAGCTCGGCCTCTCCTGATTCTCCATCATCGATGGAACTCTCTGCGTCGGATTCATCGTCTTCGTCGCCGACCAGCTCGATGAGTCTGCACCACGGTTTCATGTTATCACTGGACGTAACGTTGCTATACCGTCTCTGGCTCAACGGCTTGTCTGGGAGATCTTCCACTATATATCGATCAAAATCCAGAACCTTCGTAACGATATAGGGCCCTTTATAGCTTGGGTGCAATTTATGCGACGTACCAGTCACCTTCGGTACATAATCGAACACTACTAGATCGTCTTCAACGTATTTATGGGGTGGCTGATGCTTTTTGTCGTACCTCACCTTCCACTTCCGTCTTGCCTCTGCGATATTCTCTTCCGCTTGTTGCCTCTTCAAATCGATTTCGTCCAACTCACATGGCTCATCGTGGATGGCCTGGATCATCCGGTTTTGACTGACATCCCTTAAATTAAAATTGAAAATTAGTTCGACAGGACAAAACTTCGTCGTCGCGTTACGTTGCGTATTTAGACTCTACTGCAAGTTTGGCAAAGACAGATCCCAGTCCTTGTCGCTGGGAATCGAACACTTCAACGACCCAAGGAACGTCTTATTCTGCCTCTCTGCTTGTCCATTGGCCCTCGGAGTACGCACAGCGACCTTCACGTGCTGGATTCCGTAACGAAACTGCTGAAATCCTTTGAGGTGAACGCCTTTCCTCTTTCGGAAGTTATACGAATCGGCTGCCCAAAGATAGACATCGTCTCTCGCAGCATGGTCAACACTGGTGCAGTCTTGGTGTTTCTTACCGCCCTCAGGATGGTATATTTGCTAAAGGAACAAACCAACACGATAACATACAGAAACCCTCTCTTACTCCTAGGAAATGATCCCAGAGGATCGATGTTAAGACACCTGAACGGGATTGACAACACCTCTGCCACGTGAAGCTGACTCTCAGACTTGCCGCCTTTTACCTTATTAGGACAGCACCCGGGACACGCCGCAATATATGACTTAACATACCGCCTTATTCGTGGAAACCAAAAATCCCTTTTCAACCTGTCGACTTTTTCTCCACACCAAAATGACCGCAGTTGTCATGGCACGCCTGCATAACCCTCCATCTGAATAGCTGCGGCACGACCAACACGTTTTGACCTTGGACCTTCCGGTGTAACCTCCCTCGTTCCATGATGTAGTCTGTCCTTACCTGCTTCGCTTGACCTCCAGTACCTCCCTCCTCCAGAAGCGTCACGATATCTTTCAATTTCTCGTCTTGCATTTGCATTGTGAAAATCCAATCGTCGTTCAACGAAGAAACTTTAAGCACATTTTCAGCGACTGTAGAAACTTCCTTGGATGGCAACGTAGGAGCACGACTCATCCCATCCACATGCGACATCCTCTCACCAGGTCGATGAACGTACTCAAAATCAAATTCCTGCAAACGCAATCACCACTTAGCGATACGTGGAAGTAAAGTAGTAGTTACCTTGGTAGTCACAATGGCATTACAATATGTGACTACACGGAATCGCGTCCCCAAAAGATACTTCCTGTATCTCTCCAACGCATCAACAATAGCTAGAACTTCTAGCTCGTGGCTCTATATACCAACTTCCCACGTCGCTACACTTCCGGCTATAGTAGAATACTGGTTTCATAGCCTTGTCTTCTTGTTGAAAAAGAATTCCGGACAGCCCGACTGAACTTGCATCTGTATGCACTTCATGAAATTTACTTAAATCATACAGAGCAAGAACCGGCTCCTTCGTCATAATTTCCTTCAACCTTTGAAATGATTCCTCGTGTTCATTCCGCCACTCAAAAATCGAATCCTTTTTCAACAGTTGTGTCATCGGTTGAGCAACTTGACTATAGCTCTCTAAGAATGTTCGGAAAAATCCTGTAATTCCCAAAAATCGTCTTACCTCAGTAGCATTTGTTGGCGTTGGAAATTCGTTGATGCACCTCGTCTTACTCTCACCTGGCCGTATACCCTCTGAGCTCACCACATGTTCAAGGTAACTTACGCTCGATGCCATAAAAATGCATAAATGAAAAGTTGCCCTTAAAATAGTTGCCACGCCCACTGGAGGAGGTTAACCATACAAATTTTTCTGTTATGTGTTTAACATTTATTAGGAGATGCTGAATATCAAATTTCAGCCTTTTAGAAGTCTCACAGTTTAAAAATCTATGGAGGTAGTTGCACATTTAGACCGATTGTGGGCGTGTCTTTTGGGCGGATTTCAATAATTTTTACACTTGCACTGCTTCGCATGACGTGGACCTTACGCACGAAATTTCAGCACCCTAGCCCAAAATTAAAGGCCTTAAAACATGTGGCATACAGACGGACGGACGGACATGGCTTATTCGATTCAGAATTCGGTCTCGATAAAATGCCCCTAAGGTCTTGGGGGCTTAGCATTATTATTTCACCATGCTACAAACTATGTGATAATATTTAATATACCTCCTATCCTATGTGATGGGGTATAAAAAACAGTGAGTTAGTGCAACAGTGCATATGAAATAGCTTCGGTCCGTCTGTAGTAGACCGCGGTATACCCTATTCTTATTAATATTCTCCTTTCCATTACCATTATCCTTTCCATTGCTATTATCCTGTCCATTCCTATTATCCTTTCCATTCCTATAATCCTTTCCATTTCTATTATCCTTTCCATTGCTTTTCTCCTTTCCATTCTATTATTTACTTGTTTTCCATCCCCGTCGCGTTACCGTTTCCATCAAATTAAATAGAAAAAAAAATTATTCCTAGTAAGTTTTTGTTTACTTTTTTTTAAAAAAGGGCGTGGCATGTCCAACCCCTTTAACTGAAAATCAATATAAGCATATAAATATCCAATTTTGCGGCACAAATGTACGCAAAACTGTAATTTTTTGGTTCAAACTCAAAATTTTGTGAAATCGACCTCTAAGGATGGGTGTGGCCAAAAACGTTGTATGAACGAAATCTAAAATAGTAACAGGTGTACCTTATGTGCTTAATTTTATTTCTTGTTCTATACTTAGTAAAGCTAAAAGCAGTCGAAATCCATGTTTTTCTGGAAATTTATAGATTTTTATGGAACTCTGCCTCTGAATGTGGGCGTGCCCCAAAACTTTGTATGAACAAAACGTGGAATATTTTCTACATAACATATTAAGTAAAATTTTTTCGATCTGGAACAAAAATATTGAATAAGTTGCATTTGAACAATTACTCTTTAATTCGGTGCCAAAAATGCAATTTTTTTGTTAGAATTCAACAATTTCGTAATATATACCTTTAAACATGGGCGTGGCCAAAAACTTTGAAGAAACGAAATCTAGTATAGAACACGTTTAAGCTAATGTTCTAAATTTTATTTCTTATTCTTACTTAAGTTAGGCTAAAAAGTAGTCGAAATCCATGTCTTCTGGAAAATTAGAAGTTTTTCTTAAATTCTGCCTCCAAATGTCGCCGTGGTCCAAAATTTTGTATAAAAGAAACTTAAAAAAAATTACTTTCTTCATAGTATATTAACTAAAAAATTTTCTATTTGGAACAAAAATATTGAGTAAAATGCATTTGAAAGATAACACTTTAAATCGATGCCATACCCGCAAGGGGCGGTCTGCTGACTTTATTTTTACTTTCTATGGCTTGTTATCATTAGAAGATGCTTAATAATAAATTTCAGCTTTTTACGACGTCTTACAGTATTGAAGGTACCGGGGGTTGTTGCACATTTAGACCGATTGTGGGCGGATTTCAAAAATTTTAACACTTGTATTGCTTCGGATGACAGAATACTTACGCACAAAATTTTAGCTTCTTAGCTCAAAATTTAGGGCCCAAAAATTGGTGACATAATAACAGACAGACGGACGGATTGACGGATGGACGGACCGACGGACATGGCTCATTCGACTCAGAATTCGGTCTCGATCATATGCCCTTATGGTCTTGGAGGTCTGTCGTCATTATTTCTCTAGGTTACATTTTCAGCTGAATCAAACTTAACAAATACTCCATTCCTGTGGAATAGGGTATAAGCCAGTGAGTATGTGCTACAGTGTGCACGCAGAAGTAGCAGTCCGTAAAACAGACCATTAAATACCCGATCCTATCCCACATTGTAAAATGCTGATGGCATAGTTATTTTTCGAAATTTTATAAGTAAAGCAAACTTCGAAAAGGGGCGTGGTTTAACCGCCCCTGATTAAAAACTATTAATTATAAGATATTTCCACAGATATTTTCAAGTTACACTTAAATGTACGTAAAAATGCAATGTTTTGGTTCAAATTCAATGTTTTTGAAAAATCGACCCCTAAAAGGCTTAAAAGGGGTAAAAGCTTTATATGAACGAAATCTGGACTGAAGTCATCTTTACCTAACCTGCTACTTTTTTTATTTCATTATTTCCTAAATAAGGCTCCAGGCCAGTCGAAATTAAGTTTTTCTGGAAAATTTCAGGGTTTTCTTCAATTCTGCCTCCAAGTGTGGGTGTGGTCCAAAGTCTTGTATGAAGAAAATTTAGAACTAAGCGTTTTCAACAGAAAATATTAGGAGAATTTTTTTCGATTTGGAACAAAAATATTTAGAAAATTGCATTTGAAAAGTTGCCCTTAAAATAGTTGCCACGCCCACTGGAGGAGGTTAACCATACAAATTTTTCTGTTATGTGTTTAACATTTATTAGGAGATGCTGAATATCAAATTTCAGCCTTTTAGAAGTCTCACAGTTTAAAAATCTATGGAGGTAGTTGCACATTTAGACCGATTGTGGGCGTGTCTGACTCGCAAACAAATAATAGGCGCCCATTAAAAACGAAGATATGAGCGCAGCAAAAATATTTAAAAAAAATACTTAATTTTTTTTTTTCATTTGTTTTAAAAATTTTGAGTATGACAATTATTTGTTTTTCGATTCAGAATTCGGTCTCGATAAAATGCCCCTAATGTTTTGGGGTTATAGCATTATTATTTCACCATGCTGAAAATATTTAATATACCCTCCTATCCTATGTGATGGGGTATAAAAAATAGTGAGTTAGTGCAACAGTGCATATGAAATAGCTTCGGTCCGTCTGTAGTAGACCGCGGTATACCCTATTCTTATTAATATTCTCCTTTCCATTACCATTATCCTTTCCATTGCTATTATTCTGTCCATTCCTATTATCCTTCCCATTCCTATAATCCTTTCCATTTCTATTATCCTTTCCATTGCTTTTCTCCTTTCCATTCTATTATTTACTTGTTTTCCATCCCCGTCGCGTTACCGTTTCCATCAAATTAAATAGAAAAAAAAATTATTCCTAGTAAGTTTTTGTTTACTTTTTTTTAAAAAAGGGCGTGGCATGTCCAACCCCTTTAACTGAAAATCAATATAAGCATATAAATATCCAATTTTGCGGCACAAATGTACGCAAAACTGTAATTTTTTGGTTCAAACTCAAAATTTTGTGAAATCGACCTCTAAGGATGGGTGTGGCCAAAAACGTTGTATGAACGAAATCTAAAATAGTAACAGGTGTACCTTATGTGCTAAATTTTATTTCTTGTTCTATACTTAGTAAAGCTAAAAGCAGTCGAAATCCATGTTTTTCTGGAAATTTATAGATTTTTATGGAACTCTGCCTCTGAATGTGGGCGTGCCCCAAAACTTTGTATGAACAAAACGTGGAATATTTTCTACATAACATATTAAGTAAAATTTTTTCGATCTGGAACAAAAATATTGAATAAGTTGCATTTGAACAATTACTCTTTAATTCGGTGCCAAAAATGCAATTTTTTTTGTTAGAATTCAACAATTTCGTAATATATACCTTTAAACATGGGCGTGGCCAAAAACTTTGAAGAAACGAAATCTAGTATAGAACACGTTTAAGCTAATGTTCTAAATTTTATTTCTTATTCTTACTTAAGTTAGGCTAAAAAGTAGTCGAAATCCATGTCTTCTGGAAAATTAGAAGTTTTTCTTAAATTCTGCCTCCAAATGTCGCCGTGGTCCAAAATTTTGTATAAAAGAAATTTAAAAAAAATTACTTTCTTCATAGTATATTAACTAAAAAATTTTCTATTTGGAACAAAAATATTGAATAAAATGCATTTGAAAGATAACACTTTAAATCGATGCCACACCCGCAAGGGGCGGTCTGCTGACTTTATTTTTACTTTCTATGGCTTGTTATCATTAGAAGATGCTTAATAATAAATTTCAGCTTTTTACGACGTCTTACAGTATTGAAGGTACCGGGGGTTGTTGCACATTTAGACCGATTGTGGGCGGATTTCAAAAATTTTAACACTTGTATTGCTTCGGATGACAGAATACTTACGCACAAAATTTTAGCTTCTTAGCTCAAAATTTAGGGCCCAAAAATTGGTGACATAATAACAGACAGACGGACGGATTGACGGATGGACGGACCGACGGACATGGCTCATTCGACTCAGAATTCGGTCTCGATTATATGCCCTTATGGTCTTGGAGGTCTGTCGTCATTATTTCTCTAGGTTACATTTTCAGCTGAATCAAACTTAACAAATACTCCATTCCTGTGGAAAAGGGTATAAGCCAGTGAGTATGTGCTACAGTGTGCACGCAGAAGTAGCAGTCCGCCCCTGATTAAAAACTATTAATTATAAGATATTTCCACAGATATTTTCAAGTTACACTTAAATGTACGTAAAAATGCAATGTTTTGGTTCAAATTCAATGTTTTTGAAAAATCGACCCCTAAAAGGCTTAAAAGGGGTAAAAGCTTTATATGAACGAAATCTGGACTGAAGTCATCTTTACCTAACCTGCTACTTTTTTTTTTTTATTTCATTATTTCCTAAATTAGGCTCCAGGCCAGTCGAAATTAAGTTTTTCTGGAAAATTTCAGGGTTTTCTTCAATTCTGCCTCCAAGTGTGGGTGTGGTCCAAAGTCTTGTATGAAGAAAATTTAGAACTAAGCGTTTTCAACAGAAAATATTAGGAGAATTTTTTTCGATTTGGAACAAAAATATTTAGAAAATTGCATTTGAAAAGTTGCCCTTAAAATAGTTGCCACGCCCACTGGAGGAGGTTAACCATACAAAATTTTTCTGTTATGTGTTTAACATTTATTAGGAGATGCTGAATATCAAATTTCAGCCTTTTAGAAGTCTCACAGTTTAAAAATCTATGGAGGTAGTTGCACATTTAGACCGATTGTGGGCGTGTCTGTGGGCGTATTTACAAAAATTTGTTGCAGGGTAAGTTTTCAAATGCAGTTTACTCAATATTTTTGCTCGAAATTGAAAAAATTTCGCAAGACATTCATTTTTGCGTACACTTAAGCGTAACGTGGAAATATCTGTGGAAATTTTTTTTTTATTTTTTTTCCGTGGCTAGGTAAAACCCTTCATAGGCACTATATGAATCGCATGCGCGACTCATATTTTATGGCATTATCAGGGCCGGTTCAATGACTCGCAAACAAATAATAGGCGCCCATTAAAAACGAAGATATGAGCGCAGCAAAAATATTTAAAAAAAATACTTAATTTTTTTTTTCATTTGTTTTAAAAATTTTGAGTATGACAATTATTTGTTTTAAGAATTTTTTTTTAAATTCCGCCTTGCGGCTAAACGGGTGTAATAAGCCCCCCTGCAATGTAATTTTTTTTTTGTCTCGACCCAACCTACACGTTTAAGATTTTTGTCACAACTAACAGGGTTCATATTCAGATTACAGCGTGACTGAATCACCCTATATATGAAAATATTTAATAAAGTTTTAATAATATACCTATTAAATAAATACCGTTTATAAGAATGCATATGGAATATGACCACGCCCACATAGGGACCCCAAACACAAAACACTTAAACAGGAATACAGCACACAAAATTTCAGCGTCCTGCGACAATTTTAATTTTTTATTCCTATAAGTAAAGTAGGAGTCCGTGTGGGCGGATTTTTTTAAAACGTTAAACATGTTTACTACTTCAGAATCTTAAAAGTGCAGATTTAAAGTTTGAAGTTCTTAGCTCATTTAGTTTTAGCTCATGAGTTCTTAACTCATAAGTTTAATGCCTTAGAAAAATTGGTCAGAAGTAGCAATATCAGAAAATCATAATGTTAGAAAATAATCTGTCAAAGTGTAAAATAAAAGAACCCGACATAAAATTATTATGAAGTTTATTAAATAAATTAATCTTGAAAGACCAATTCGGGACAAAATGAAACGTTTATATATGCACGGAATAATGATCTCATCTCTTTGAATACTCAACGAACAATGCCAAAATGGATATATGTTTGCAGCTTGTCATCTTGGGTGCTCGAGTTGCCGTTGCCTTGGAATTATTCGGGTGCCGTCAGGGTTGCCGTTGACAGCTCGGCCTCTCCTGATTCTCCATCATCGATGGAACTCTCTGCGTCGGATTCATCGTCTTCGTCGCCGACCAGCTCGATGAGTCTGCACCACGGTTTCATGTTATCACTGGACGTAACGTTGCTATACCGTCTCTGGCTCAACGGCTTGTCTGGGAGATCTTCCACTATATATCGATCAAAATCCAGAACCTTCGTAACGATATAGGGCCCTTTATAGCTTGGGTGCAATTTATGCGACGTACCAGTCACCTTCGGTACATAATCGAACACTACTAGATCGTCTTCAACGTATTTATGGGGTGGCTGATGCTTTTTGTCGTACCTCACCTTCCACTTCCGTCTTGCCTCTGCGATATTCTCTTCCGCTTGTTGCCTCTTCAAATCGATTTCGTCCAACTCACATGGCTCATCGTGGATGGCCTGGATCATCCGGTTTTGACTGACATCCCTTAAATTAAAATTGAAAATTAGTTCGACAGGACAAAACTTCGTCGTCGCGTTACGTTGCGTATTTAGACTCTACTGCAAGTTTGGCAAAGACAGATCCCAGTCCTTGTCGCTGGGAATCGAACACTTCAACGACCCAAGGAACGTCTTATTCTGCCTCTCTGCTTGTCCATTGGCCCTCGGAGTACGCACAGCGACCTTCACGTGCTGGATTCCGTAACGAAACTGCTGAAATCCTTTGAGGTGAACGCCTTTCCTCTTTCGGAAGTTATACGAATCGGCTGCCCAAAGATAGACATCGTCTCTCGCAGCATGGTCAACACTGGTGCAGTCTTGGTGTTTCTTACCGCCCTCAGGATGGTATATTTGCTAAAGGAACAAACCAACACGATAACATACAGAAACCCTCTCTTACTCCTAGGAAATGATCCCAGAGGATCGATGTTAAGACACCTGAACGGGATTGACAACACCTCTGCCACGTGAAGCTGACTCTCAGACTTGCCGCCTTTTACCTTATTAGGACAGCACCCGGGACACGCCGCAATATATGACTTAACATACCGCCTTATTCGTGGAAACCAAAAATCCCTTTTCAACCTGTCGACTTTTTCTCCACACCAAAATGACCGCAGTTGTCATGGCACGCCTGCATAACCCTCCATCTGAATAGCTGCGGCACGACCAACACGTTTTGACCTTGGACCTTCCGGTGTAACCTCCCTCGTTCCATGATGTAGTCTGTCCTTACCTGCTTCGCTTGACCTTCAGTACCTCCCTCCTCCAGAAGCGTCACGATATCTTTCAATTTCTCTTCTTGCATTTGCATTGTGAAAATCCAATCGTCGTTCAACGAAGAAACTTTAAGCACATTTTCAGCGACTGTAGAAACTTCCTTGGATGGCAACGTAGGAGCACGACTCATCCCATCCACATGCGACATCCTCTCACCAGGTCGATGAACGTACTCAAAATCAAACTCCTGCAAACGCAATCACCACCTAGCGATACGTGGAAGTAAAGTAGTAGTTACCTTGGTAGTCACAATGGCATTACAATATGTGACTACACGGAATCGCGTCCCCAAAAGATACTTCCTGTATCTCTCCAACGCATCAACAATAGCTAGAACTTCTAGCTCGTGGCTCTATATACCAACTTCCCGCGTCGCTACACTTCCGGCTATAGTAGAATACTGGTTTCATAGCCTTGTCTTCTTGTTGAAAAAGAATTCCGGACAGCCCGACTGAACTTGCATCTGTATGCACTTCATGAAATTTACTTAAATCATACAGAGCAAGAACCGGCTCCTTCGTCATAATTTCCTTCAACCTTTGAAATGATTCCTCTTGTTCATTCCGCCACTCAAAAATCGAATCCTTTTTCAACAGTTGTGTCATCGGTTGAGCAACTTGACTATAGCTCTCTAAGAATGTTCGGAAAAATCCTGTAATTCCCAAAAATCGTCTTACCTCAGTAGCATTTGTTGGCGTTGGAAATTCGTTGATGCACCTCGTCTTACTCTCACCTGGCCGTATACCCCCTGAGCTCACCACATGTTCAAGGTAACTTACGCTCGATGCCATAAAAATGCACTTTGTTGGTCTCAGCGTCAGTCTAGCTTCTCGCTCGAATGTCTTGGTGCCGATGACAACTTCGTCGACATAGTTCACTATGCGTTTGCGATGTGTCAGCCGCTTTATTAGATTGGACATCATCTCTTGAAAGTACATCGATGCATTTATGAGCCCGAAAGGCAAGACATTGTGCTCGTACAATCCATCAGGCATAATAAAAGCCATATATGGTTTGCCCTCCTCCTCTAAAGGAATTTGGTAATATCCCATCGTCATATCCAGCGTGGTAAAAACTTCGTTGCCCGCCATCTTCGCTAATTGCTCCTCCACGACAGGGGCTGGAGCCTGCTTCTTTACCGTCACTGCACTTAATGCGCGATAATCTACACACATGGGGGGTGCCGTGGCGTAGTGGTTAGTGTGTGTGCTTACTACGCCGGAGGTCTCATCGTCACCTGAAAAAAAAAGACTTGTGCTTTTTCACGGTCCCCACCTCCGCGAGGGTCTGACAAGCCCTCCGAGAGTATCATTTGTCTTGAAAAACTTCTCAGAGTGCCGTTCGGATTCGGCAAAAAATTGTAGGTCCCCTTGTATGTGAAGATATTAACACACACAGCATACATTGTTGAGAAATTGGCCCTGGTTCACATCGAGCTGTTGCGCCACTCTATTTTTTTTTTTTTAATCTACACACATACGGACTTCGCCATTGGCCTTGGCTACCAACACAACGGATGCTGCATGAGGCGAAGTACTCGGGCGAATTACCCCACGGTTCAGCAAATTTTCAACGATCTCCGACAATTTCTCTCTTCGTGCAATAGGTACTTGATATCTTTTGCCTACAACCGGTTTATCTGTCGTCACCCTTATCTGCATACGAGTATCTTTGCAACGCCCTATGCGAGATACATCCTCGGCAAAACAGTCTGCATACTCGGCAAGAAGATCTTCTACTGCACTGTGTTGGGTCGTGGTAAGCTGCTCTCCGAGTTTAAATTCACCCGCTTCCAGGACTACTCTTTGATTTTTCCTACATAGAACGTCTCGCCCCAGAAGTATGGCTTGCGAAAGAAGCTCGTCTGGAACTACCTGAAATTTTGCTGCCATTTCGTTCGCGTCCATCGCAACGTTGACTTCAATGACCTCTGACGACACAACAATCGACCCTCCAAATCCCTTTAAGCGCTTGAAGGATTGTTTTCGGGGGATTCCCTCTGGTACTGCGGATTCTTTTATGAGAGAATAGTCACTCCCGGTGTCGGCGAATGCAGCGTATACCTGCCCTCCTATGATGATCTCTTTCATTAGTGGGGCGACTACTTCGTAGACCTGCGGACTTTCTTCGACCTTTGCTATGGTGGATTTTCCCATGCGACAATCTTTTACTACGTGCACTACTTTGTTGCAGTCAGCGCACCGTGGTTTCCGGGGTGGTTGTGTACATTTGGCTGCGATGTGACCCTTACCGTTGCAGTTATAGCATTTAACATCCTTTCTCCCGTTCTTCGCTTGGTTGGGATCCGGTTCTTGTAAGGTCTCTGCTCGTGCCGTCGTTGCAGCTCGGAATGATGTTGTCGGCGTTGTTGCTACATTCTCGAGGGAAATGAGCAGCTCGTTGCACGTTCGGATGTTCATTGCCAGTAATGTCCGGGAAAGAATGGAGTCATTTATGCCGTTGATAATATACGAATTTAAAGACAAGTCGTCTAACTTACCTCGCCTGCCGATCGCAAGCATTGCGTAGTAATATTCGATGAAAGGTTCGGCTTGTTTTCGTTTCCTCGCCATTAATTCTCGGCGAACATCTGCTGCGTTAAATGCGCTAGGAAAATCCTTCGTGAACTGCAATACGAACTCAATCCACGAATGGAACACGGATTGCGCATCCAACCAGTCCTTTGCGATTCCCTTGAGTTTTTGTTGTGCTGCAAACAAAATTATGTCGTTGCTCCAACCGTAAATGTTCTGGAGCTGTTCCACTTTGTTGACGAATTGTTTGGACGACAACGTTCTTTTTAATGGATCGAAATCTGGCAGGGCTCCGATTATGTCCTGTGGATTGTTGGGATGTCGTGTTTGTGCAGCGATCGGGGATCGTCGTGGTGTGGTGTCAACGAGAAGCCGTTGAACTAGGTTGGTTGTGTCTTCTCCTCCGGGAGTTGGTGATGCAGTTGCTTCGTTTGACAGCGTTTGTGGAGGTGCCGTTGATGACGTCATTCGACCTATGTTCCTACCTTCCGACCACCAAACGAATTTTTTGATGTTCCACACTTACGACCTACCCTACATAATAATTATATGTAAAGAAAATAGAGTTAAGGAGCTAGGTATAAGATAAGTTTATTTCAGTATTCGAATTACTTTTCTAGTGCAAAAAAAACAGTTTTAGTAAGTATCAGACCATTGGTAATTAACATATTTTTGAGTGATATGAATGCTCAAGATTAAATATGACTGCTACAATAAAAACCGTAACTGGATTATTATAATTTTATTTTTCATTCAAAATAAAATTATTATAATTTTATTATTTATGAATTGGCAACACCGTGCAATTTAAAAAAAATACGCTACCATTTAGAATACACCTACGAACTACCTTCTTCAAAACACAAAAGAACATACACACAATCTTTTAAGCAGTTTGCCTCTTCGCGTGTTTTTTTTGCGCGTGTTATCATACAAGATACACAGCAGGCTGCACCAACATGTCCTTACATGACATGTCCTTACAACACTGTCCTTACATGAGCAACGGAACAGTGTTTGGGTTAATTGAGTCTTATCTGCGGCGTTATGCTAGCAAAAGCTGTCGCTCCCATAAAAAACAATTTTTTTGGGTTCGACTTTAATACTTGTTGTGATGAGGACTTTATGCAACACGTTTGGCCTGGCTTGGTCAAACCAAAGTTTTTTTGTTGTAATTAATTTAGCTTTGGCGCAGAATAGAGTTCTTGCTCCAGAGGAAGTTAATTTTGTTAGTGTTTTCTGTGTCGTTGGCTTACAAAACTGTGACGACATGGCGCAAAATCGGTAACGAATGGAGCGGCATGATTCAAATGCTCCACAACTTCATGCAACAGAATGGTCTTTTATATTCGGTATAGGTTGGATAAAAGGGTTTTATTTTTGAATGATGTTGATATTTAAGCTGCGCTGTTGTACAAAACACGCAATGCTAGAACATCGATGTTATGTACATGTATGAGTGTAGCTTTGATGGTAGCTTTTGTTTGGAATTAAAGTAATGACACTTGCGCAGTGTTGCCAAGTTGCGAATTCATAAACGGCTTAATATTCATTCATTAAATCTGAAATATGAATAATAAATAGATTTAAGTTAAAAATGACAAGCCAAGCATTCTAATTTGCGCCCGGTGCGGCTGCTCCACCTGCTCCAATGCAAGGTCCGGCCCTGGCATTAACCGAACTAAAAAACACGTTTTCAGTTACTGGTAGCCACAGGCCAGTAGTACTTTCTTATACACTTTAATTAATTAAAAAATGTTAATCTAGAGTAACCCGCCGTCTTCAGCGTCGCTGCAGTTCCTATATAGGCTCTTTCTGCTGATGTTGCCAATTTGGGTTCGATTACCTGACCTACTTGTGTCAGTTGTTTGTCGTACGTTGTTATTGTTGATGTTGCTGTTGTTGGTTCAACTACCTGACCTATTGGTGTTGTCAACTGATGACATTGTTGTATGTTGTTATTGCTGATGTTGCAATTGTTGGTTGGTTGGTCGATGCACTTGCATATGTTACTCCTCCTCGGTTTGAAAAAAAATTTCTCCTGACATTTGCCATTCATTTCTTTTACATTATATGCTTTGTTACACATTTTATTACAAACATATGCAATGCTAATCGTTGTTACAATAATTATTACAATCATTGTTAAGTTTATTACGTATGATATATTTTTATGGATTTTGAGTTCTTTGATTTCTTTAATATTTTCAAAGTTGCTTACAACAATGTCATCAAAAGTCATAGATTTTTGAAAAGAAACGTTAGGATTATTTTCTTGATAAACAAATTTTTCTTGAACAATTTTTTTTTATTATTTTAAAAAGTTTCGTTAAACAAATACAATTGACAATTAAAAAAGTTAATTAGATAATTACCATTGAGTACAATTTTTCGGTTATCGCAATTTTGTTTCAATTCATCTTTATAAGCATTTTTAATACAAATTATTTCATCATCTATTATTTTAATTTGTGTTTTTTTATTATATCTTAGTTTACAGCTTTTTGTTACAACACAATGTTTACTTAATTTCAGTTCTTGTAATGTTACATCATTCTGATATTCATAAGTCTTATTATTTATTTCTACTATACAGGGTGTTTCCAAATTCGATGCAAATATTTTGACACAAGATTTTTGGATATATTTGAAGAAAAAAATGTATCTACAGTATGGGCCTATCTCAAATTTTGATACCACTTATTGGGAATTTAAGAAAACACCTACTTTGAGGTACCTTGACCCATACTAACACAAATATCTCCGCTAACACTTACAACAGGTACTTCATTTAGAACTTAAATTTTAGAAGAAATAGTACTCCTTTTAACTGCATTAAAATAAAATTGATGACTTTTTTAACTTTCGAGATATTTGCTTTTAAGTCGGATCCTTTTTCCCTGCCCATGACATTTTTTTGACTTTCAAGACACATTTCTGCGAAAAATGCGTAATAAACATATCGGTAATTTTTTTTTTCTAGTGCACCTAACAATACTTAATATAAATTGCTAAGACAAGCTACCCAAAAAACCCACAGATTTTGTGATACTTGGGAAATTCCATAGCAGGTAAAATTATGAAAAACTCGATTCATAGTGTTCAATTCCTATTATTCTGAATAAAAATGCTTGTGTTTGGTTTATGTTTTTTTTTTATTTCATTAAGTTAACTTTACAATCAAATAAGGCGTTCAAAGTGTCCTCCTCCATTTTGTATGCATGCTAGAGCCCGTTTTTGGATTGCGCTGTCAACGTTTATTGAGGATAACTCCTGCCTCAATTGTGACGAGGCTTGGAGAATGCGATCTTCTAAATCATTTAGAGTTGATATTTCTGTAGAATAAACAAGTTCTTTCATTCTCCCCCATACAAAAAAATTCATAATTGTAAGGTCTGGAGATCTTGCAGGCCAGTGAACTGGTCCATTTCTTCCTATCCAACGACCAGCGTACTTTTCATCCAGCCAATTCTTAACCTCGCGACCAAAGTAAGCTGTGGCTCCATCCTGTTGAAAATATGACGAAGCTCGTTGAGTTACCGGAACATCCTCCAGTAGATCTGTTAAATCATTGCGCAAAAATTACAGATAGTTTGCAGAATTCAGTGTGGGAGGCAGTTTGAAGGGACCGATTAAGTTGTTTCCAATAACACCTGCCCACAAATTGAAATCTGTGTTGAAATGATGACTCTCTCCTTGTGTATGGGTTTTCCGCAGCCCATGTGTGTAGATTGTGAAAATTTGTAATCCCATCTCTAGTAAATTGAGATTCGTCAGTCCATAGGATTCTGCTTATAAAACCGTTGTCATCCAAGTTCCGCTCTAACAACCAGTTGCAAAACTCAAGTCTCGGCTCCAAATCACTCGGAAGCAGTTCCTGCACAGGTGTATGGTGGTATGGATACAAGTTTTCCGTATGCAGGAGACGAACAATTTTATGTGTTGAAACATTAAATCGCAAGGATAAGCGCCTGATGCTGATTGATGGATCATTTGCAACCGCTTTCAGTATTCTTTCATCAACTGCAATTCTTCCTGGTGAAGCTCCTGCGTTAGGTCGTCTTGTTGAAACAGATCCCGTTTCCTGAAGTCTTCGAAACGAATTTGTAAATACGCGGGGTTAGGTACTCTTCGGTTAGGATAAAGCTGATGGTATCTTTGTTGTGCTCTAATAGAACTTCCGTTGCACATCCTATAAACGTAGATAATATCGGCGTATTCTTCGTTTGTAAAAGATGCCATTTCAAGTAGGGTTTCTTAACAACTGTTGTGTCACCTCGGCTTCAAAAATGCTTCAAATTTTCTAACCTTTTATACAATTTACATTAGGTAAATTTTCCAACTAGGCGACCAACCTCAAACTTAATCCTTTTTGGGATTTAACAGAAAAATGATAGGATAAATTACCTTTTTATAAGGTAGTCTAATAAAAATACATGCTCTAAAACCTACGTAAATTATTAATACATAGTCAAAAAATCGTTCTTGTTGTCAATCGCGGTTATAAAAGTAGGTAACAAATCATATTTCCACCTTATACCTGTCGCGGCTTCGTGAAAAGAGTTTTTCATAATTTTACCTGCTATGGAATTTCCCAAGTATCACAAAATCTGTGGGTTTTTTGGGTAACTTGTCTTAGCAATTTATATTAAGTATTGTTAGGTGCACTAGAAAAAAAAAATTACCTACAAGTTTATTACGCATTTTTCGCAGAAATGTGTCTTGAAAGTCAAAAAAATGTCATGGGCAGGGAAAAAGGATCCGACTTAAAAGCAAATATCTCAAAAGTTAAAAAAGTCATCAATTTTATTTTAATGCAGTTAAAAGGAGTACTATTTCTTCTAAAATTTATGTCCTAAATAAAGTACGTGTTGTAAGTGCTAGCGGAGATATTTGTGTTAGTATGGGTCAAGGTACCTCAAAGTAGGTGTTTTTTTAAATTCCCAATAAGTGGTATCAAAATTTGAGATAAGCCCATACTGTGGAACAATTTTTTTCTTCAAATATACCCAAGAATCTTGTGTCAAAATATTTGCATCGAATTTGGAAACACCCTGTATACTGACTATCAGAATCTATTTCAAACTTATTTTCATTTGGTATTGGAGTTATTAATTTTGTTTCAATTGATATATAAATTTTGGGATTTTAATAGCAATTATTACAAATTTATTTTTATATTGTAGAACACCCATTTTCATTAATTTCAGTTTATATAGATCAATTTTATATTCGTTAAGTTCTTCTAATGTTAAAATACTTGGGTGAATTATATTATATTTTGTTGATACAAAATTGTCTTGAATTTGGTTAATTTTGTTTTCTATAAATCTTAACTTTGTGATTTGGTCTAGAAATAGCTGTTGTTGTACAAGATTTGTAATCGAATTTTCTATTTTATTGTATGTATTCAATATTGTTTTCCTATCATTTTTAATTATTATATTTAGTGTTTCTATGGATTCATTAAAATGTTTATTGATTTTAATTTGCTGATCTATTCCTTCTATTGCATTATGACTACTTTTTACTGCTATATTTAAATAATTCAAAATTTCTTCTCTATCTCTATTGTCCATGGTTCCGAAGAGCCATCTTTCTAGATTTCCTACTATATTTATTAATCCTCTTTTTGATCTTGTTTGGTCTCTAGGCATGATTGATTTAATTTTTGCTACAAGTGTTTCTATTTCTTTCATTATCATGACTTTATCATCAATGTTTAAATGTTTTATGTTAGTTTGTATAAATGAAACTGTGTAAAGTATCTCTTGTGGATTTATTATGTGTAAAATAGTGTTAGTTTGATTAGTGATTTGAACATTTTTAATTTTCATGTAACCTGTGTTTTCGTTAACTTGTGTTGTTTCAAGCGTTGCGTGTATCGTTGGTGTTATCAGGAGTATGAGAATTATGTGAATAAATGTTGCCTGAAAATTTGTAAGGTCTTTTAATGTTATTTAAGTGTACATTATCAAGGTTTTTAATTTTATATCTAGTTTCTTCTTTGTGTCTAACATTTTTATAATTCTTAATTGGTCCTATTTGTCTATTTTCTGTGTATTCCTCTCGTTTTTCATTAAGTTTGTTAATTTTCTTTTGCTTAGTCTGTTGTGCTATTTCGTGAAGTACTTTTTCGTCAACTTCTTCTTTAGCTTTTGTAGGGGTAGTTTGTATGGTTGAATGATATCTTTTATTGTAGCTATTCTAACCCCGACCTACCCCTGCAAGGTCGGGGTTAGAATAGCCTTGAGGTAAGGTATGCCTGTCGTAAGAGCCGACTAAAATCCACCGGAAGAAATATTCTTTAATGTTTCAACGGATGCTGTCGATGCTGCTCCATTTGGGGCAACTTTTGGCAGTAAGGTTTTAACTTATAGATGAATCTGAAGGTTAAATTAAAATCCAGAAGCGTCTGTCACACATTGTGCGGCTCACTGGTCGGCGTCTGTCTCCAAAGGGGCGGCTGTATTTAAAAATGAAAATAGAAGTGACTTACCTATTTCTCATAAAAACGACAAGTTAAAAAAAAATGGCAATGAACGAAACGAAAGATTTGATTACCCCAGGTGGCAGCCCAGCTATGCTGGAAAATCCACCCTCTTCGGAGGCAGGCTCTACGGATTCTGGGGAGAGCCTTTTATTGCTTATAAATCCTTTTGAGAAAAGGACAAAACTAAATCGATCACCACCACCTAGATCGAACATATCCGGAAAAAGCAGTCCACCGGTAAACCAGGACTCTGTGAAAATTAAGAGCTTAAAAAAGGAGAATAATGAACTCCGAGCTAAGCTTATTGAAATGGAGCGACTCTTCTAAGATCTAAAAATGGAAGTTGACTCTCTGCGAAAAGAAAACGAGGATATTAAAAATACTCGTTTAACGAAAGACTGTGAGGTAACGAAAGAGTGTGTAACACCGAACCGACCAGCAGTCGAATACTTCACGGACGAGGACGAACTTGCACTTGAGACCGATTCAGTCTTAAGGATAAGGTCTAGCAAGAAGCGAAAGGCGAATTCCTCTCCCGAAGTAATACAAAAAGAAGATAAGCCCTCTGGCTCAAACAAGGCTAAACCAGAAGCGAAAATTCGTCCACCTCCCGCAATAAACATCGTCGGGATAGCAGACTTTGGGAGATTGCGCAACCTTCTTGCAAACACGGTGAGAACAGAAAACTATAAGCTTACCTCGCACCGAAATAACGTGTGGAAAGTAAATGTTGACAACGCCGATTCCTATCGCGCACTGTCTCTTAGACTGAATGCAGAAAGAATCGAGTGGTATACTTATCAAAATAAGTACGAGAAACCACTGCGAGTCATTGTAAGGGGGCTCCACCCATCATGCACAAAAGAAGACGTTGTAAAAGACTTAAAAAATAAAGGCCTTAAAATTATTGATGCCGTCAATATCATTAAAAAGGAAAAGCAACGCACGGAAGGAGAAAGAGACACTGTGATCAGACGCGGCCTTCCAATTTTTATGCTCTCCTTTGAAAGAACTGAGAGCATAAACGATATTTAGAAAATAAAAATGATACTTAACATCAGGGTTAAAATCGAACCCATGCGAAAGGGCAATAGACTGATACCACAGTGTAAGCGATGCCAAGAATTCAGGCACACAAGTGCCTACTGCCAAAAAGAACCACGTTGCGTGAAATGTGCCGGAAAACACCTGTCAACAGAGTGCAAGGTTGACATAAAGGCTCCAGCAGTGTGCGCCAATTGCCACGGAAACCACCCCGCGAACTATCGAGGATGCGAAGTAGCCATAGAGCTGCAAAAGGGACGAGAACCTCTTAAGGAAAATACTAGAGGTCAGAATCAAAGCCTAGGACGCCCAAAACCTGCTGAAACTCCTAAGCCAAAGACTCCAAAGACGCCAAAGCCGATCAAAAGTGGAAGATTGGCAAAGGAGGCGTCGACAAAAGGCGTAAAAGCTCCACAAAAGAGCGGCGCCAGTTCAAGTGCAGCGGAGAAACCACCACTGGTCGCACCGAAATCATACGCACAGGTTGCGGCAAACGAAAGCAAGGCAAGATCGCCCACAACAGATGCAGTGTCTCAGATCCTCGCTGTAATCTTGGAGAAACTTGAGGATCAGACTAAAATCAACAAAGTTATATTTGACAAACTGAGCAAGCTCGAGTTTAAGCCTCGAAAAAATTACAAAAGAACATGAATATGAAACAGTTATTTAAAATACTAACATGGAATGCAAACGGCCTTCTGAATAAAATAGACGAACTAGAAGTATTTCTACGGAAAAACAATATTGATATTTGCATGATTACGGAAACTCACCTTAAAAGCGGGTCTACACCCAAACTTAAAGGTTACAATGACTATCACGCACATCACCCTTCGCAAAATTCGAGAGGGGGATCCTCCCTCTACATTAAGAACTGCATAAAGCACTTCTTCAAACACAGAAGTTGAGCTAGACTCTATGCAGATCAGTTCAGTTTCTGTAAAAATTGACTGCTTAGATTATAACATTGCATCTTGTTATTTCCCGCCAGGATATAGACTGGTGGAAGACGATCTTGATCGTATGTATGACTTCATTGGGTCCAATTTTATCATTGGGGGTGACTTTAACGCGAAGCATACTTTTTGGGGCAGATTACTGTACAAAAATAGTATGAAGCGTGGGGTGGACTTTTTCTCCACGGGTAAGCCAACATATTGGCCAACCGATAGGAATAAAAAGCCTGACCTTGTCGATTTTTTCATCGCTAAAGGGTACCCCAAATACCTTACGCGAATTGAAGAGTGTTATGATCTTTGCTCAGACCACTCAGGAGTTATCTTGAAGATGGGTGGAAGACTGGCGAAAATAGAAAGAGCTCCTAGATTAGCTAGCAAAAACATGAACTGGGACGCTTTCAGAAAGGACTGTAAGGAGGGTGTTGGCTTGAATGTGCCATTGAAAACTCCTTTCGAGTTAGAAACCGCAGTTGACAAATTCATTGAAGCAATTCAGAGCGCTGCTTGGAACAACAATTCGTCCCAAAAGAACGCAGTTAGCACCGGCGGGCATGTACGTAAAACATATCCGCTCGAAATCGAAGAATTGATTCGTGAAAAGAGAAGAGCGCGTAGGAGACGGCAAGGCACGAGGGCCCCCCCAGACAAAACCCTATTGAACCACCTCTCTAACAAACTGAAAGGAATGTTGCTAGATCTTAAAAATCGTGAGACCACTGAATACCTTGAAGGCTTGTCGGCGGATAGGACCTCAAACTACTCGCTGTGGAAAGCAGTTAAGTATATCAAGAAACCTATAATCCACTCGGCACCAATAAAAAAAGCTAACGGCGAATGGGCAAGAGAAGACAAAGAGAAAGCGAATTTGTTTGCTGAACATTTAGAAGAAACATTCAAGCCTTTCGACGGTCCGCCGTTGGCTGACGTTCTAAACAACAACGGGGAACCTGGTAGCTTTAGAATGAAAAAAGTTTCGTTAGTTGAACTCCGACAGACAAGCAAACTTAAAAATAATAAGGCCCCGGGTTACGACCTGATCACTGGCGAAATATTAAAAGAGCTACCAAAAAAGGCATTAGTCAAGCTACTTTATATGATAAACGCTTCTCTTAGACTTCTATACGTTCCAAGACAATGGAAAGTTGCTGAAGTCATTATGGTTCCTAAACCGGGGAAATGCGCAAATGATAAAAAATCTTATAGGCCCATATCGCTTCTGCCGATAATATCGAAAGTATTTGAGAAACTTCTGCTGAAGCGATTACAACCAATAATTGCAGAAAGACGCTTGATCCCGGATCATCAATTCGGTTTCAGACCTAACCATTCCACAATAGATCAAGTCTACAGAATAACGCATGAAATTGAAAAAGCCTTAGAAGGGAAAAAAATATGTTCAAGTGCTTTCCTCGACGTATCGCAAGCCTTCGACAAGGTATGGCACGAGGGCTTGAAATATAAGCTACGGCAAAACTTGCCGGAAGACATGTTTAAAATATTGGAAAATTATCTTGAAAGCAGACTCTTTCGTGTTAGGTGTAGTAGTGAATACTCGAGTTTCAAGCAAATTCGGGCTGGCGTACCCCAGGGAAGCGTCCTCGGTCCGACCCTGTTCCTGCTCTACACAAGAGACATACCTCTAGATGACGAGACAGTCGTGGCCACGTTTGCGGACGATACGGCCATCCTGGCAACAGGTGAATCAGTCGAGTCATCAACGAGAAACCTCCAACGAGCATTGGACAGAATTTGTGTCTGGACGAAGACTTGGCGAATCGCTCTTAACGAGAACAAGTCTACGCATGTGAATTTCACTTACAGAAGGGTTAACAATTTGCCTCTGTTCATAAATTCTGTACAAATACCTTATGCAAATGAAGCGAAGTATCTAGGGATGACACTGGACGCTAAACTAAGGTGGAAACCACACGTAAAGAAGAAGCGTGACGAGCTCGAGATTAGGCTCAGGGAAATGTATTGGCTTATCGGAAGATTTTCGAAATTAAGCACATATAACAAACTGCTCTTGTACAGGCAGGTGTTAAAGCCGTCCTGGACATACGGTATACAACTTTGGGGTTGTACCAAGCCGAGCAACATGTCCATGTTGCAGACTTTCCAAAACAAAACACTAAGAGCAATTGTGAATGCTCCATGGTATATTAGGAATAGCGATATTCACAGAGATTTAGGAATAGCTACCGTGGGCGAAGAAGTAACAAACTTAGCTCGAAAGCTAAATGCTCGCCTTCATGTTCATTGCAACAATGAAATGATCCGTACTCTAAACGAGACTCTTAACGATGTTAACAACGAGCGACGACTACAAAGAACAAGACCCTTCGATCTAGCGACGTAGGGTGAAGCCGCATGAATGAACGGCTAAGTAGGTGCATTCACTGGAAAGCAACCTATCCAATGCGATCAACACTATGGAAGCGTAAACTACTTGTTAAGTTAACTTAGTTGTAGTCAAGAAGTATTATGAGAGAGCGAAAATTTACTACTATGAAGTGCGTTCTGGCAGTTTCATAGTGTCTCTCATAAATGGGTGGTTTTTTAGCACGTGGAAATCGGGCATAACCAATATCGGCTACTTCGGTATTATGTACCTGCTATAGTGGGCGTATTGGTATCTTTGAAAGATTTTGGAGTTTTAGTCTCCGTCCATCCTAGTATTCAAAAAAAAAAAAAAAAAAATTGTAGTTATTTAAAACTATCTGTAATTTCATTTCTACTGATGAATCTTTTTCCTCGATACCTGTTATTTTTTCTAAAATTGTTGAATGCAATCTTTCAAAGTCGGAATTTCCCGTGTGACTATTTGGCTTCGTAAAGTGTACTTCAATATCGTTTACATTCAGAAAATGTATAATATGTTCTGATTTGAATTCGTTATCTCTCTGATTTGAGATCGTTAGTAATGATCTTCTTTGGTTTTCCAAACTTTGAGAAATGGTCTATTAAGATCGTTTTCTTACTTCTCCAATTTATGTCAGTTATTGTGTATCCTACTGCAAACTTAGTTAATTTGTCTATTAAAGTAACGAATGCTTTCTTTTGTATGTGAAATATATCTAGGTGTATAATTTCGTTCTTGTGTTTTGGGGTTTCTGTAATATACAGGGTGTTTCCAAATTCGATGCAAATATTTTGACACAAGATTCTTGGGTATATTTGAAGAAAAAAATTGTTCTACAGTATGGGCCTATCTCAAATTTTGATACCACTTATTGGGAATTTAAGAAAACACCTACTTTGAGGTACCTTGACCCATACTAACACAAATATCTCCGCTAACACTTACAACAGGTACTTCATTTAGGACTTAAATTTTAGAAAAAATAGTACTCCTTTTAACTGCATTAAAATAAAATTGATGACTTTCTTAACTTTTGAGATATTTGCTTTTAGGTCGGATCCTTTTTCCATGCCCATGACATTTTTTTGACTTTCAAGACACATTTCTGCGAAAAATGCGTAATAAACATATCGGTAATTTTTTTTTTCTAGTGCACCTAACAATACTTAATAAAAATCGCTAAGACAAGTTACCCGAAAAACCCACAGATTTTATGATACTTGGGAAATTCCATAGCAGGTAAAATTATGAAAAACTCGATTCATAGTTTTCAATTCCTATTATTCTGAATAAAAATGCTTGTGTGGTTTATGTTTTTTTTTTATTTCATTAAGTTAACTTTACAATCAAATAAGGTGTTCAAAGTGTCCTCCTCCATTTTGTATGCATGCTAGAGCCCGTTTTTGGATTGCGCTGTCAACGTTTATTGAGGATAACTCCTGCCTCACTTGTGACGAGGCTTGGAGAATTTGATCTTCTAAATCATTTAGAGTTGATATTTCTGTAGAATAAACAAGTTCTTTCATTCTCCCCCATACAAAAAAATCCATAATTGTAAGGGCTGGAGATCTTGCAGGCCAGTGAACTGGTCCATTTCTTCCTATCCAACGACCAGCGTACTTTTCATCCAGCCAATTCTTAACCTCGCGACCAAAGTAAGCTGTGGCTCCATCCTGTTGAAAATATGACGAAGCTCGTTGAGTTACCGGAACATCCTCCAGTAGATCTGTTAAATCATTGCGCAAAAATTACAGATAGTTTGCAGAATTCAGTGTGGGAGGCAGTTTGAAGGGACCGATTAAGTTGTTTCCAATAACACCTGCCCACAAATTGACGCTAAATCTGTGTTGAAATGATGACTCTCTCCTTGTGTATGGGTTTTCCGCAGCCCATGTGTGTAGATTGTGAAAATTTGTAATCCCATCTCTAGTAAATTGAGATTCGTCAGTCCATAGGATTCTGCTTATAAAACCGTTGTCATCCAAGTTCCGCTCTAACAACCAGTTGCAAAACTCAAGTCTCGGCTCCAAATCACTCGGAAGCAGTTCCTGCACAGGTGTATGGTGGTATGGATACAAGTTTTCCGTATGCAGGAGACGAACAATTTTATGTGTTGAAACATTAAATCGCAAGGATAAGCGCCTGATGCTGATTGATGGATCATTTGCAACCGCTTTCAGTATTCTTTCATCAACTGCAATTCTTCCTGGTGAAGCTCCTGCGTTAGGTCGTCTTGTTGAAACAGATCCCGTTTCCTGAAGTCTTCGAAACGAATTTGTAAATACGCGGAGTTAGGTACTCTTCGGTTAGGATAAAGCTGATGGTATCTTTGTTGTGCTCTAATAGAACTTCCGTTGCACATCCTATAAACGTAGATAATATCGGCGTATTCTTCGTTTGTAAAAGATGCCATTTCAAGTAGGGTTTCTTAACAACTGTTGTGTCACCTCGACTTCAAAAATGACCTTGATGGATTTAATTTTGTTTTCTAACCTTTTATACAATTTACATTAGGTAAATTTTCCAACTAGGCGACCAACCTCAAACTTAATCCTTTTTGGGGTTTAACAGAAAAATGATAGGATAAATTACCTTTTTATAAGGTAGTCTAATAAAAATACATGCTCTAAAACCTACGTAAATTATTAATACATAGTCAAAAAATCGTTCTTGTTGTCAATCGCGGTTATAAAAGTAGGTAACAAATCATATTTCCACCTTATACCTGTCGCGGCTTCGTGAAAAGAGTTTTTCATAATTTTACCTGCTATGGAATTTCCCAAGTATCACAAAATCTGTGGGTTTTTTGGGTAACTTGTCTTAGCAATTTATATTAAGTATTGTTAGGTGCACTAGAAAAAATAAATTACCTACAAGTTTATTACGCATTTTTCGCAGAAATGTGTCTTGAAAGTCAAAAAAATGTCATGGGCAGGGAAAAAGGATCCGACTTAAAAGCAAATATCTCAAAAGTTAAAAAAGTCATCAATTTTATTTTAATGCAGTTAAAAGGAGTACTATTTCTTCTAAAATTTATGTCCTAAATAAAGTACGTGTTGTAAGTGCTAGCGGAGATATTTGTGTTAGTATGGGTCAAGGTACCTCAAAGTAGGTGTTTTCTTAAATTCCCAATAAGTGGTGTCAAAATTTGAGATAGGCCCATACTGTAGAACAATTTTTTTCTTCAAATATACCCAAGAATCTTGTGTCAAAATATTTGCATCGAATTTGGAAACACCCTGTAGAATTTTGATTTGATGGGTTTCCTATCATACATTTCTGCAATTATTTATTACTAACTGAATTTGTTCTAAGAGTTTGGGGAAATACATTCTTTTTTTTAAGGTATAATATGTTTCAATAATTCCGCTATGCATGGATTCTTTCGTATGGTATAATGAGATTTGCTTATGAATTTCCTCCTCGGTTTTGATTTCGACTGCCCTATGAGTACATTTAATAAACTTCATACTTTCATTCATGGAAGATAATTGAATTATAATTTGTTGAACTTTATTATAGTCATGGTCTTCTACCTCAGAATATATACCTGTTGTTCCTTTTTTCATGAATCTAATTAATATATTTTTTATACTTTCTATTTTATTAAGAGGATTTAATAGTTAGTTAATTAGGTACTTTATTTTCTAAAAAAGAACATCGACATCATTCAAAAATAAAACCCTTTTATCCAACCTAAACCGAATATAAAAGACCATTCTGTTGCATGAAGTTGTGGAGCATTTGAATCATGCCGCTCCATTCGTCATCGATTTTGCGCCATGTCGTCACAGTTTTGTCAGCCAACAACACAGAAAACACTAACAAAATTAACTTCCTCTGGAGCAAGAACTCTAT
Source organism: Neoascia interrupta (assembly GCA_947623515.1). Classification (NCBI taxonomy): domain Eukaryota; kingdom Metazoa; phylum Arthropoda; class Insecta; order Diptera; family Syrphidae; genus Neoascia; species Neoascia interrupta. Next base: position 128,052,841 of record OX392462.1, read on the forward strand.
TCGGAGCCAAAGCTAAGTTAATTACAACAAAGAAAATTTTGGTTTGACCAAGCCAGGCCAAACGTGTTGCAAAAAGTCCTCATCACAACAAGTATTAAAGTCGTCATTATCGCGTTCGGGGCGACAGCACTTGGAGGTTGGAGCGTATGATTGGAATTTATATGCTAATTATTATGTGTACATTTCAAGTTGCAAAGGGGTTGCTTGTTGTTCCTTCCCATTAGGTTTCTTTTAAGCCAGTGTTTTTCAAACTTTTTGAGTACGCAACCCCTCGTTGGCAAAAAAATTTTGGCGACCCCCTTCTTATATTGCGTCAGTTATTTAAAAAGCTACATACACCACACACCTTCAAGACCTGGTCTAATTGAAAAATGAAAAAGTCAAATTGCGGTAGCTGGTGTTAAATAGCTGAATATGAAGAGACCTGAATTTTGGCTGTCTGTAATCGTTGAAGTTTTCAAAACTGACTTAAGCTTCATTGGTCAGACTTCGTTAATCTCTTTCGCTAGTTTTCGTTGACCAGGCTTCAATCTCAAATTCGACAAGATTTTTTTTATGCGCAATAAATTTTTTGCGCGTAGCCAAAAATAAAATAAAAATTCTAGCAGGACTTGCGGTAATAGGTATTTCTGCTTTTAATTCTTAAGTGAGCATCAAAAAGTCATTTGATTTAATTAAGAGAGTAATTATTGATCAAAAAATTAAGTGCTTGGTTGTGTTGTTAACTAGTCATTATGGACAAGTTTCTCAAAAGACCGTTGCAGCCTTGCACATCTGGCGGAAGTGGAAGCGTAGAAAGCAACGAAAAAATGAAAAAAAAGAGACTATGCCGAAAATTATCTTAAATATGGTTTCACAGTTTTAAATAATAAGCCCCAATGTGTTATTTGTTGTGAAGTTTTATCTGCTGAAAGTATGAAACCATCAAAGCTTATGCGACACCTTTCAACTAAACATTCTAAAGAATTAAGTAAGCCGTTAGAATTTTTCGAACGAAAATTGAAAGCCCTTAATCAGCAACAAAGTACTGTGGTCCAGGTAAGAAAATTAAGTCTTTTTGTAACTATTTTGGTACAAATGTATTGTGTTTTGCATTTCTGACAAATAATTTTTGTTTCGATATCTGTTTTAGTTGTCGAGTGCCAATGAGAAAGCGTTATTAGCTAGCTATCAAGTAGCATACCGAGTCGCCAAAGCAGGAAAATCTCATACAATTGCTGAGAGTCTTATTCTGCCCGCGGCCCTTGATATGGTTGAAATTAGAATGGGCCAGCAGGAGGCAGACAAGCTTAAAAATATACCACTTTCTGACAATACGATTGAGCGGAGAATAAGTGAGATGGCCGTTGACATTCAAGAACAGTTAATCGAAAAATTAAAGAAGAGCCCATACTTTGCCTTGCAATTGGATGAATCTACTGATGTTTCAGACTCTGCACAGTTTGTGGTGTTTGTTCGTTTTGAGGCTGAGGAAATCATTGAAGAAGAAATTTTATTTTGCAAAGCTCTTCCTGCTAACACTACTGGCCAGTGTTTGTACGACATGTTTTTAGAAAGCAGTCGCGACTACGAGTTAGATCGGACATTATGTGTTGCTATTTGTAGCGATGGCGCTAAAGCTTTGACAGGTAAAAAAAGTGGCCTTAATGCAAAACTAAAATTAATAATGCCAAACGTTTCATGGACACATTGCTTTCTTCATCGACAAGTTCTGGCATCCAAGGTGTTACCTTCTGAATTAAATGATGTGCTTAAGGATGTGATCAGAGTTGTAAACTCTATTAAAGGCAAGGCTTTGCAAAGTCGGTTGTTTAGGGTCCTATGCGGTGACATGGGTTCACTCCTTAAAAATCTCCTCTATCACACAGAAGTCAGATGGCTATCAAAGGGAAAAGTACTGGTACGAGTTTTGGAATTAAAAGCAGAATTATTGATGTTTTTACAAGACTCAAAATCTGAAAGCCCGAATCATTTTTCTGATGCAACCTGGCTTTTGAGGAAGAGAAGAAAACATCATAACAGCGAAAGACAGAATCAGAGGATTCCGCGCAAAACTTGGCTTCTGGTCAGAGTCCTTACAAAATAAAATCTTTGATTCCTTTCCCTGCGTTCAAAAGATACTGGAATAAATTTCATCAAATGAGTCAGTAAGCTCTCATATTCATCTCATGGTACAAAGTTTGCATAATTTAGAGAAGAAACTGTTAAGTTACTTTCCAGAACTCGATTCTGAAAGTGGTAATGGACAAAGGTGGACATTAAATCCTTACCTGAATATGTCTGTCGAACTCGCCGATCTACCGTCGGTAAGAATGAAAGAAAGTCTTTTGGAATAAGCTGCAGATGGTATGCTTAAAATGGAGTTCAACTTAAAAACAATTGACATTTTCTGGATTAAGAGAAGAGGAGAGTATCCTGAGCTGGCCAACGAGGCTTTGAGGCTGTTACTGCCCTTCGCCACTTCATATCTGTGTGAAGTTACATTTTCTTCAATGTTTGACATTAAAACTAAAAAGAGAAACAGGCTTAATTTGGAAAATGATTTAATCATAAAAGTTTCAAAGATTTATCCAAGATTTGAACGCTTATTAAAAAATAAACAGGTACATATGTCGCACTAGAAAATGTTATGTCTTATTTTTTTTTTTTTTTAGCAGAGGACTTTAGTTTTCCCGGCTTGCGGCGCGGCGGCGACCCCCTAAGGAACACTTCGCGACCCACACTTTGAAAAACACTGTTTTAGACGAACGATAGAACATTCACCGTCGACACACGAGATGAGCCCAAAAAATTAGTTTTTATGGGAGCGTTAGTTTTTGCTAGCATGGGGCCGCAGATAAGACTAAATTAACCCAAACCCTCTTCCGTTTCTCATGTAAGGACAGCCTAATGGCTACACATTGTTGGTGCAGCCTGCTGTGTATCTTGTATGATGTGATAAGCGCAAAAAAAAAAAACACGCGCAAAGGCAGACTGCTTAAAAGATTGTGTGTATGTGCTATATATTTTTTTATATTTGACACATAGTTCTTTTGTGTTTTGAAGTAGGTAGGTCGTAGGTGTATTTGAATTTATTTTGAATGAAAAATAAGATTATAATAATTCAGTTACGGCTTTTATTGTAGCATTCATATTTAATCTTGAGCATATCACTCAAAAATATGTTAATTACCAATGGTCTAATACCTACTAAAACTGTTTTTTTTTGCACTTGAAAAGTAATTCGAATACTGAAATAAACTTTATTTTATACCTAGCTCCTTAACTCTTTTTTTCTTTACTTATAATTATTATGTAGGGTAGGTCGTAAGTGTACACCTATGGAACATCAAAAAATTCGTTAGGTGGACGCAAGGTAGGAACACTTTTCTTTTATTATGATATTTTCTTACATTATGATGTTCTGATATTGCTACTTCTGACCAACTTTTCTAAGGCATTAAACTTAGAATGGAAACCGAATTGTGAGTCAAATAAGCCATGTCCATCCGTCCTACCGTATGTTGGAAGTCTCAAGGCCCTTACTAAATGAGTTAACAACTTCAAACTTTAAATCTGCACTTTTAAGATTCTGAAGTAGTAAACATGTTTAACATTTTTAAAAAATCCATTATTACACCCGTTTAGCCGCAAAGCGGAATTTTAAAAAAATGTCTTTAAACAAATAATTGTCATACTCAAAATTTTTAAAACAAATGAAAAAAAATTAAGTATTTTTTTTAATATTTTTTTTGCACTCATATCTTCGTTTTTAATAGGCGCCTATGATTTGTTTGCGCCGGGCGCCAAAAGTCATTGAACCGGCCCTGGGAAGATACTTATCAATCGTTAAATCGTATGGTTTATTTAAAGCTACTTTTGTCCATTTGATTCTGGCATTGCAAGGTTGATCAAATTGTGTTGGACATTTTGTTTCTACCTGTGCCGTTTTGGTGACAGTACCTGGAATAGTATTTATTTGAATTGGGATATCATTTATATTTTCACAAAGGCTTGATGGAACTCTAGTTGAGTTTAAATGGCTTATGGTTGAACCTGTGTCAATTAATGCAATATAATCTGTATTTTCAAAGGTTAACTGAATGCAAATTTTCCTTCTGTCCGAGGCTAGTTTGGTTAGTTTCGTCTCCATTGCTTATAACGTTTACCTCCATGGGTTCTAATATATGTTGTCTTGATCTGAATTGACCTGAGTTTTCATTATTTTGGGGTCTATTTTTGAATTGTCGATTATTCCATGAATATCTAGCTTGTCCTGATAAGTTGTTGTTTCTAACTTGCCCTGAATAATTGTTTCTATTAGGTTGATTCTGGTTAGAATAGTTGTTTCTATTAAATTGGTAGGGTTGTACCTGATTGTTTTTATCAAATTGTTTTTGTTTCGGGTGGTTTTGTCTATTAAGTTGATTAGGTTGGTTCTAAATATTGTTTCTATTATTTTGACTTCTTTGTTGATGGGTAAATGATTTTTCTGATTTTAAACTAAATTCATCCTGACCTAAGTATTTAAACAAGGTTGTTCTAATGTTTGATATACTGTACATATTATAGATTTCTGCTCCTAATGCCCCTGCTGTTAGTTCTTTTATTTTTAAAATTAACGCACTATTAAGGCAATTTGCTATTTCTAAGCCATTTTCACTATAAGTTGCACATTCTGTTATGTAGTTTATTATGGTTTGAATTTTATCTAGTAAATGATTAATACTATTCACCCTTATATTATTGATGATTCCTAGGATTGACCCTATGTCCTTCGTTGGGCGGACATGTAACTTTAGCTTTTGCTTGCATTGTTCCCACGACGCTGGTGCTTCCACAGCCAGGTAGTTCTTCGCAGCTCCTTCGATTTTTTCGTTATAAATAACACTATATACCGCTTCTTGATTTATGATTCCATACTCGTCAAATATTTGTTCCACGGTCGCGATGAACGATGGTAACGTGCCTTGTTCTCCCGAAAATGATTTCAAATGTTTTACTCTTCTTTCTATCAATGTTTTTATGTTTTGAGCACCACTCTGACGGCTTTAAATTTCCGTTAAAGTCACTAGACACTGTTCCACTAATGGTTGTGCCATTTTTAACAAAATTTGTTAAATTGTTTTTTATTATTTTTTTTTTTGGATTGACTTGAGATTATTAGTGTCTAAAAAAACGGACACTTAATTATAATCAAATTACAATTTCCAAATTTTTATTTTGATTTTGATTTATATTTAAAATGCACTTTATTACAATCACAATTGGTTGAGGGATTGTTAGGCTTTTTTTCTTATCAAATTATTTTAAACTATCGTTTCGTTTCACTATCCTCCAGAATTTACTTAGAGGACAACCGACTGCGCCACTTATATTTTATGGCATTAGCCGAACTAAAAAAACACGTTTTCAGTTACTGGTAGCCACAGGCCAGTAGTACTTTATGATACACTTTAATTAATTACAAATGTTAATCTAGAGTAACCCGCCGTCTTCAGCGTCGCTGCAGTTACTTTTCGACTAATATCGTATAACTGGGCGCCGATCGTTTAGCGGTGCCCTTCCTATATAGGCTCTTTCTGCTAATGTTGCCAATTTGGGTTCGATTACCTGACCTACTTGTGTCAGTTGTTTGTCGTACGTCGTTATTGCTGATGTTGCTGTTGTTGGTTCAATTACCTGACCTATTGGTGTTGTCATCAGTTGATTGTTGTATGTTGTTATTGCTGATGTTGCAATTGTTGGTTGGTTGGTCGATGCACTTGCATATGTTACTCGCGTGCTCATAGTATTGTGAGATTCTTACTCACTAAAAAAACTTCCCAATCTTTGTAAGACTACGACTTAGTTTCCTTAACAAGTAGTTCATGCTTCTGTATAGTAATCGCGTTTGGCAGGCTACCTTCCAACGAAAGCACCTGCAATACCGTGCGGGCTACCTTCCAACGAAAGCACCTGCAATATGTGCGGTTTACTCTTACGACGCTAGATCCAACGGTCTTATTCGTTGAAGTCGGCGTGCAAGATTTGTCTGATCCAGAGTTCGGATTATTTCGTGGTTGAAATGGCCGTGAAGGCGAGTGTGAAGTTTGCGAGCAAAGTTTCTTACCTCGTCGGTCACAGTTGCGATGCCTAGATCTCGATGTAAATCGCTATTTCTTATATACCATGAAGCATTTACGATTCCTCTTAGTGTCTTATTCTGCAAGGTTTCTAAAATAGATATGTTGCTTGGTTTGGTACAACCCCAAAGTTGTATTCCGTATGTTCAAGATGGTTTTAGCACTTGCTTATACAATAGCAGTTTGTTATATACGCTTAGTTTCGAATAACGTCCGATAAGCCAGTTCAGTTCTCGTAGCTGATTTCAAGTTCGTCGCGTTTCTTTTTAACGTGTGGTTTCCACCTAAGTTTTGCGTCTAGGGTCATGCCTAAATATTTTGCCTCGTTTGCGTACGGAATTTGTACCGAGTTTATAAATAGAGGTAAGTTGATTACGTTGATATTTGCTGTCTTATCCGTAGCGAGGATAGCCGTGTCGTCAGCGAACGTGGCTACAGTCGTTGTTTCTACTTGAGGCACATCTCTTGTAAAAAGTCAAAACAGGGTTGGACCGAGGACGCTACCTCGTTGAACGCCGGCTTGTATTTCTTTGAATTCTGAGTATTCGCTCCAGTATCTCACTCGAAATAGTCGGTTGTCAAGATAAGACTCTAAGAGTTCATACATTTTTTTCCGATAAAACTTTCCGAAGCTTATATTTCAGGCCTTCGTGCCAAACTTTATCAAAGGTTTGGGATACATCAAGAAAAGCGGTAAAACATATAATTTTCGCTTCTAAGGCTTTCTCAATTTCATTAGTTATTCGATAGACCTGGTCAACTGTTGAATGTTTGACCCTAAAGCCGAATTGGTGATCCGGAATCAATCGTCTTTCTTCAATTATTGGTTGCAGTTGTTTAAGCACAAGTTTCTCGAAGACTTTAGACATAATCGGCAGAAGCAAAATTGGTCTATAAATTTTTTTTTTTCGTTCAAGCATTTCCCTTGTTTCGGAACCATTATTACCTTCGCGACTTTCCATTGCCGTGGAACGCATGAAATTCTCACTGATGCGTTTATGATGTAGAGAAGCTTGACTTACGCTCTTTTCGGTAGCTCCTTCAAAATTTCCCCAGTAATAAGTGGGGAAATGTTGTCCTCCCTTTGTTGTTCTTCAAATTTCGTTGGCTTTCCCGTCGAAAGAAAAACCTCGCCACGTTTCAATCTAGCTTTGAAGAGTACTCTACCTCTTGTTGAATTGCACCGTGATTCCCAAAAGGTGTTTTTCGCATTTAAGTCCCCGCCGATGATAAAATTTGACTCAAGTAAGTCAAAGAGGAGAGTAAAATCGCCGTCCGCTAGCCTATACTGTGGAAGAAAATAACTCGAGGCGATATTATAATCTAGGTGACTTATTTTTACCGAGACTGAAGTTATTTGCGTAGAGTCAAGTTCAATTTCTTCGTTTTTGTAATGCTTAACGCAGTCTTTGATGTAGAGAGAGGATCCGCCTTTCGAATTTTCTGATGGATGATGCGCGTGATAGTCGATGTAACCTCTAATTTTGGATCCGGATCCCTTCTTAAAGTGTGTTTCCGAAATCAGGCATATGTCAATAGTTTTCTTCCGTAGGAATACTGCTTGTTCGTCGATTTTCTTTAAAAGACCATTTGAAGTTCATGTAAGTATGTTAATGAGCTTCATATTCATGATTTGCTATTCGTTTTGCGAGGTTTTAACTCTAGCTCGCTCAGTTTGTCAAATATTACTTGATTAACTTTAGTTTTTTGCTCAAGCTTTTCCAATACCATAAGTAATATTTGAGATACCGAATCTGTTGTGGAAGGTTCTGGAGGTTTGCTTTTGTGTGACGCGACTTCAGCGTACGATCCTGGGCCGATGAGTGATGATTTTCTCTTTGTACTTCGACCGGCGACGTTTTCTTGCGGAGTTTGTATTTTTTTCCTTGTCAATCTCGTATTTCTGGCCGATTTTGGAGTTTTCGACTTGTCAGCTCTAGAACGTTTTTGGGTTGTGGCCCTATCTACAATATGTTGCTTAACAGTTTCGTGACGTTTTTGTAGCTCTATTGCGATTTCGCAACCTCGGTAGCTCACCGGGTGACTTCCATTACAATTGGCGCAATTCGCTGGGGCCTGACTGCTTTCGTTGCAATCTTTTGAAAGATGTCCACCGGCGCATTTGACACATCGCGGTTCTTTTCGGCAGTACGCTTGAGTATTTCGGAGGCCTTGACATCGATTACATTGAGGTACTAGTCTGTTGCCCGTTCGCTTGGGCTCAATTTATACCCTGATATTTAGGATTTTTCTTTTTTATATTTTTTTATAGTTTTTGTTTTATATATTTCGTTTATGTTTTCAATCCTATCGAACGTCAGCATGAAAATAGGAAGACCGCACTTGACCACGGTGTCTTTTTCTCCTTCCGTACGTTGTTTTTCTTTCTTAAGTATGTTCAGGGCATCAAGAATTTTAATGCCTTGCGCTTGAACAACTTCAACAATTTCTTCCTTCGTGCAGGTTGGGTGAAGCCCCCTAGCGAAAACCCGAAGCGGCTTCTCGAATTTGTTTTCGCAAGTATACCATTGTACATTCTCTGTATTTAATTTTTGCGAAAGCGCGCGTTAAACATCAGAGTCATCGACATTGACTTTCCATACATTATTTCGAAGAGAAGTTAAATTATACTTCGTCTTTTTAAGATATTTCGCAGCTTTCCGTTGTCTGAGACCCCAACGACATTCATTGCAGGCGGAGATACTGCCGAAGACACAATTTTTCGTTTTTTGGTACATCTTTTCTTAATAACCGGATCAGTTTCACGTACAAGCCCTTCTTCGTCTGTCACGTATTCGCTTTGACGCTTCAGCGTGTCCTCATGTTTTGTAGTATCACGCGGATTTCTAAGAGCCTCGTTTTCTTTTCGTAGCGAATCTACTTCATTTTTGAGCTCATGGTAGGGACGTTCCATATCTTTAAGCTTGGCGCGGAGTTTGTTGTTTTCCGCTTCAAAGAATTTAGTTTTCGCTGAGTCCCGATTAACCGGCGGGCTTCCTTTCCCAGAGATGATCGACCTAGGTGGCGGTGATCGAGGTACCCTTGGTTTCTTCATAAAGGGATTTGAAAACAATAAATTAAATGGCTCTCCCCAGAATCCGTACCCAGAGGCCCAGTACCCCATGCCCCATACCCCAGAAGCCTACCTCCGAAGAGGGTGGATTTGCCAGTGATGCTGGATTACCACCTGGGGTATTACTTCGGTGGATTTTAGTCGCCACTTACGACATATCTGTGGAGATATGTTATAATTGATAGTTTGTAGTTAGAGGCGATTGAACCATGCCCCTTTTCGAAGATTGCATTACTTATAAAATGTTAAAAAAAAAACAATGCCATCAGCATTTTACAATGTGGGATAGGATCGGGTCTTCAACGATCCGTTTTACGGATCAGCGATTGAATTTAAAGGACAGCACATCTATGGCTTACCAACCAATATTTTTGAGTAGAGTACTAGACATAGCGTTAAAACCATGACCTGGACTTCTTTAGAGAACCGATTGCCTTGAGAATTTCTAGTGGAGCTACAGGCTCAAATCTAAGGCTCATAAAGGAAGACGACTCCAAAAGACATATGCTTGAAAAACAACTTGGTTGCACGGAACAAGACTGCAAGCTGGTGGCTGTGCTGGTAAAATAGCCGTTAAAATAATCTGTAATAGCTTGCTTGTCAGATACAGGATGGTCGTTAACCAAAATAACTGACACTTTTTTGTACCCGGTGGTTTTTTTAAAATGCTGTTAACTACTCTCCATTCACTTTTTAAGTAACCCTTGACTGAACTAAATTTTGAGCAGTAGTGATTATAGCGGCAAACTGAAATTTCCTTTTTAAGTTCCCCACAAAGCTTCTTATAAAAATAAATAAATAGAGTGGCGCAACAGCTCGAGGTGAACCAGGGCCAACTTCTTAAAAATGTATGCTGTGTGTGTTAATTTCTGCACATACAAGGGGACCTACAATTTTTTGTCGAATCCGAACGGCAACTTGAGAAGTTTTTCACGACATGTGATACTCTCGGAGGGCTTGTCAGACCCTCGTGGAGGTGGGGACCGTGAAAAAGAATAAGTCTTTTTTTTAGGGTGACAATGGCAGGATTTGAACCCAAACCTCTGGCGTAGTAAGCACACACACTAACCACTACGCCACGGCACCCCACAAAGCTTCTTATAACTGCTTTTTAATTTCAAATTACCAGGTTCTCTATACAGTTTAAGTCTTAGTTTATTTTTTTTACCCTATTCCACAGGAATGGAGTCTAATATTAAGTTTGATATAGGCGAAAATGTAACATAGAAAAATAATGACATAGACCCCCAAGACCAAAAGGGCATATGATCGAGACCGACCTCTGAATCGAATGAGCCATGTCTGACCGCCCGTCTGTCTGTCGGTATGTCACCAATTTTTGGGCCCAAAATTTTGAGCTAGGAAGCTGAAATTTTGTACGTAAGCTTTCTGTCACCCCAAGCAATACAAGTGTTAAAACTTTTCAAATCCGCCCACAGACACGCCCACAATCGGTCTAAATCGGTCCGGTGCCTTCAAGACTGTAAGACGCCAAGTCTAACAAGTCATAAATATTAAAAATAAAGTCCGCAGACAACCCCTTGTGGACGTGGCATCGATTGAAAGTGAAATCTTTCAAATGCAATTTATTCAATATTTTTGTTCCAAATCGAAAAATGTTTACTTAGTATATTATGTAGAAAGCACTTTTTTTAAATTTCTTTCTTACAAAGTTTTGGGCTACGCCCACATTTGGAGGCAGAATTTAAGAAACACCTCTAATTTTGCAGGAAACATGGGTTTCGACTACATTTTAGCCTGATTTAAGTAAGAATAAGAAATAAAATTCAGCACATTAGCTTTAACGTGTTCTATACTAGATTTCGTTCCTTCAAAGTTTTTGCCCACGCCCATGTTTGGAGGTAGATATTACGAAATTGTTGAATTCTAACCGAAAAATTGCATTTTTGCCATCGAATTAAGGAATAATTGTTCAAATGCAACTAATTCAATATTTTTGTTCCAAATCGAAAAAATTTTACTTAATATGTTATGTAGAAAATACTCTACATTTTGTTCATACAAAAATTTTGGGCCGCGTCCACATTTAGAGGCAGAATTCCATAAAAACCTATAAACTTCCAGAAAACATGGATTTCGACTGCTTTTAGCTTTACTAAGGACTTAGCACATAAAGTACACCTTATACTCTTTCAGATTTCTTTTAAACAAAGTTTTTTTGACCTCGCTCATCGTTAGAGGTCGATTTCACAAAATTATTGAATTTGAACCAAAAAATTACAGTTTTGCGTACATTTTACCCGCAATCTTGGCTATTTCTATTCTAATATTGATTTTCAGTTAAAGGTGTTGGACATACCACGCCCCTTTTTTTTAAAAAAAAGTAGACAAAAACTTATATTAAAGAATTCTTTTTCTTTTTAAAATGATGCAAATGGTAGCGGGACGGGGATGGAATACAAGAAAATAAACGAATGGAAAGGGGAATAGGAATGGAAAGGAGAAAAGGAATGGGAAGGAGAAAAGGAATGGAGAGGAGGAAATGAATGGAAAGGAGAAAAGGAATGGAGAGGAGAATAGGAATGGAAAAGAAAATTGGAATGGAAAGGAGAATAGGAATGAAAAAGATAATGGGAATGAAAAGGAATAGGAATAGGGTATACCGCCGTCCGTTACTCCTAACTTTGTTTAATAAGAAACTGGAGATTCAAGGTTAAAGCCTCTTCGGTGGACCAATCCAAAATATGAATCTTAGGCACTCAATAAAAACCGAATAAGAAGAACAAACATCGGTACACGAATAGACTTACTTACTTAAGGTGGCGCTACAGTCCGGGGTGGACCTGGGCCTCAGCCAACAAGCTTCGCCAGCCAGCTCTGTCTCTAGCTAGCCGTCTCCAGTTTCGCACGCGAAGTTGGCTAAGGTCCCCTTCCACTTGCGTGCGCCACCTGGGTCTCGGTGCTCCTCTACCGCGCCGTCATTGCGGTGTGGATTCGAAGATTTTCCGGGCCGGGGCGTTGGTGTCCATCCGCTCTAGATGACCCAGCCATCGTAGACGTTGTGTTTTGACTCTTTTGGATAGGTCGGTATCGCTGTACAGCCCGTACAGTTCGATGTTATATCTCCTCCTCCACGCTCCGTCTATGCAGACGGGACCGTAAATCGTCCGAAGAATTTTCCTCTCGAAGCAGCCTAAAGTGTTTTCATCCACCTTTGACAGGGTCCATGCTTCTGCACCGTAAAGCAGTACTGGGATGATGAGGGTCTTATACATGGACACTTTAGTTGCTCGAGAGAGGGCTTTGCTACTCGATTGCCTTCTTAGCCCAAAGAAACAGCGATTGGCAAGAGTTATCCTTCGTTTGATTTCAGCGCTGGTGTCATTGTCTGAATTGATAGCGGAACCCAGGTAGACAAAGTCCCTAGCTACCTCAAAGTTATAGCTGTCGATGGTGATGTTTTGTCCAAGACGTCGGTGTTGGGTGTCTTTTCTTGATGACAGCATATACTTGGTTTTGCCCTCATTGACTGCTAAATCCATATTCGCCGCTTCCGTCCCAATACTCACGAAAACTTCACTGACATCACGCTTTGTTCTACCGATTATGTCAATGTCGTCTGCGTATGCGAGTAGTTGAACGGACTTTTGAAAGATTGTACCTCTGGTGTTGGCGCGAGAGTTCTGCACAATTCTCTCAAGTATGATGTTAAAGAAGTCGCATGACAGCGCGTCGCCTTGTCTAAATCCTTTTTTGACATCAAGGGGGTCGGTGAGGTCTTTGCCGACCTTGACGGAACAGCGTGAGTTTTCCATCGTCATCCTGCACAGACTGACGAGTTTGGCAGGGATACCAAAATTAGACATTGCGCTATATAGCTCGTCTCTATAGATGCTGTCATACGCGGCCTTGAAATCGATGAAGAGGTGGTGTGTATCGATTTGGAATTCCTGGGTTTTCTCCAAGATCTGCCGCAGTGTGAATATTTGATCGATGGTGGACTTTCCTGGCCCAAAGCCACACTGATATGTGCCTATCAGATTGTTGACAAACGGCTTCAGGCGTTCACACAGTACAGCAGAAAAGATCTTGTATGCGATGTTAAGAAGACATATGCCCCTGTAGTTGGCACAACACAGAGGGTCTCCTTTTTTCAGGATCGGGCAAAAACAATGCTGAGGTTCTATTCGTCGGGCATGCTTTCTTCCGACCATATCTTGCAGATGAGCTGGTGCATGCTCCTAACCAGCTCATCGCCAGCGGATTGAAAAAGTTCGGCAGCTAGGCCGTCTGCTCCGGCTGCTTTGTTGCACTTCACTTCCTCCAGGTCGGGTGGGCGGTATCGTTCGTATGCTTCGTCGGTAACGTCTTCGCCCGGGTTGAATGGTTCGTTGTACCTGACAGCGGTATTTGGTTCGTCCTCGCCGTTATACAGTCTGCAGAAGTGGTCTTCCCACATCCTCAGCACTGACTGCGATTCTACAACGATGTTCCCTTGATGGTCCTTACAGGCTTCAGATCGAAGTTTATACCCTTGGCAGGACCTTTTGATCCTTTGGTAAAACTTTCTTACCTCATTCCTGTTGTAACATCTCTCTATCTCTTCAACCACGCGCTTCTCGTGCTCTCTCTTTTTCCTTCGGAGAATCCGGTATTCCTCTCTCCTCCTCTGCGCGTAGAGCTCGCAGGCAGCTCTAGTCCTTCTGTGCAGCGCCGCTTTGTATGCTTCCTGTGTAGCTGCATGTGCTTGCGGGCATTCATCGTCATGCCAGGGGCTTCGTTGTGGTGGCCATGTGAAACCCAGCACTTCAGAGGCGGCGTCTCTGATGGCATTTTGCCAATGTTGCCACTGGCTATCAATACTTAATGCTGGCTGCTTAGGACTTCGTAGAAGGATTTGAGAGTCTCGGTTGGAGAAGGACCTGTAGTCGGCCTACGTCAAACTTCCTCACAGTATTTCCATTACTTGGCGCTGGTCGGGATATCCGCAGCCGTATCTTGGCTACAACAAGGTAGTGATCCGAGTCAATGTTGGCCCCTCGGAAAGTTCGGACATCCATGATACTGGAGGAGTGCCTTGCGTCAATCGCGATGTGGTCAATCTGGTTGACGGTTGATTGATCGGTAGATCTCCATGTCCCTTTGTGGATATTGAGATGCGGGAACTTTGTACTAGCTACCACAACGCTTCGCCCCGCAGCAAAGTCGATCAGCCTGAATCCGTTATCGGAGGTCGTGTCGTGCAGGCTATGCTTTCCGACAGTACGAACAAAGATGCCCTCCCTTCCTAGCTTGGCATAAAAGGTCTTCGTGAGGCATGATGGAAGAATCCATGTCATCGTAGGCTTTCACGCGCAGGGCCTTGGGAAGTGACAAAAAATTTTCTAAAATGTCCTCCGAGATTTAAATCGTAGGACACTGAATGCCTTTAATTTCCAATATTGCTTCGGAAATTGGGGCTGGAGAACTCTCTGGCCAATCGATTTCTGAAGCCAAAAGCCAAGGCGGACCCTTCCACCACAATGAGTTACCTTCCAATTCGGTTGGATTAGCCCTTGCGTTGCTAAATCCGCCGGATTGTCTTGGGAGCGAACATGTCGCCAATGTATACTGCCTAGATTGTGAACTATCTGTCTGACGCGGGTAGCAAAAACGTTTTCCAAGTGCAGGAGGGCTTTCTAAACCACGCAATAACAATGGAAGAGAGTCTGTCCATACAACGATGGGGGTGTCATTGAGCAGGATTTGCTTCACGGGAGCTACCTTTGTCTTTGCACATATCAAATGCGTTTCGATGCCACCACTTGAAAGGGTAACTCTAAGGTATATTGCGGCCGCATATGCCCTCTCGGATGCACCGCAGAACCCGTGAATTTGTTAGGATGTAGATGAACTAAACCCTATCCATCGCGTTACCGTGATATGTTTAATACCCGGGAGGTTTCTAATTTTTTTTTTTTTTTTTTTCGGGGGTAGGGAAAACCTGTAAAGGCGCTACAAGGACCGGCCGCGCGTGCTCATAGTAGTGTGAAATTCTTACTCACTAAAAAACCTCCCATTTTCCGTCAGACTACGACTTAGTTTCCTTAACAAGTAGCTCAAGCTTCTGTAGTAATCGCGTGTAGCAGGCTGCCTTCCAACGAAGGCACCTACAATACCGTCAATTTATGCGGTTTCATCTTATATTGCTAGATCGAACGGTTTCATTCGTTGTAGTCGGCGCGTAAGATTTGTTTGATCCAAAGCTCGGATAATTTCATTGTTGCAATGTTCGCGAAGGCGAGTACTAAGTTTGCGAGCAAAGTTTGTTACCTCGTCAGTCACGGTTGCGATTCTTAGATCTCGGTGTAGATCGCTATTTCTTATGTAACATAGAGCATTAACGTTTGCTCTAAGTGTCTTATTTTGAAAAGTTTGTAAAATAGGTATATTGCTTGGTTTTGTACAACCCCATAGTTGTATACCGTACGTCCAAGATGGTTATAGCACTTGCTTATACAAAAGCAGTTTGTTATATATGCTTAGTTTCGAAAATCTTCCGATAAGCCAATTAATTTCTCTTAACTTGATTTCGAGCTCGTCGCGTTTCTTTTTAACGTGCGGTTTCCATTTAAGTTTTGCGTCTAGAGTCATTTCTAGATATTTCGCTTCATTTGAGTATGGGATTTGTACCGAATTAAAAAATAAAGGTTTGTTGTTTATCTTTTTATAAGTAAAGTTAACATGCGTTGACTTAGTCTCGTTAAGGGCGACTCGCCCGCTCTTCGTCCAGTCGCATATTTTGTCTAAAGCGCGCTGAAGTTTCCCTGTTGATAATTCAACTGTCGTATCAATAGCGAGAATAGCAGTGTCGTCAGCGAACGTAGCTAAAATTGTTCCCTCATCGTGGGGTATGTCTCTTGTATAAAGCAAAAATAATATTGGGCCGAGAACGCCTCCTTGCGGGACAACAGCATTTATCTCTTTGAATTCCGAGTACTCATTTTCGTACCTTACGCGAAAGATTCTGTCTTCAAGGTAAGACTCTAAGATTCTATAGAGTTTTTCTGGTAGGCTAAGCCTTAACTTGTACTTCAGGTGTTCGTGCCACACCTTGTCGAAGGCTTGCGATACGTCGAGAAAAGCGCGAGTGCATATCTTTTTCGCTTCCAGAGCTTTTTCGATTTCGTTTGTTATTCGATAGACCTGGTCGATTGTTGAATGCTTTTTTCTAAATCCGAATTGGTGATCCGGAATCAATCGTCTTTCTTCAATGATTGGTTGCAACCTTTTAAGCAACAGTTTCTCGAATACCTTAGATATTATCGGCAGTAGCGAAATAGGTCTGTATGACTTTTTGTCGCTCGGACATTTTCCTGGTTTCGGAACCATTATGACCTCGGCCACTTTCCATTGCCTTGGAACGTATAAAACTCTCATGGAAGCGTTAATGATATAGAGTTGCTTGACCAAAGCTTTTTTCGGTAGCTCCTTTAAAATTTCGCTAGTAATTAAGTCGTAGCCATTGGCTTTGTTGCTTTTCAGATTATTTATCGTTTGACGAAGTTCAGCCAATGCCACGGTTTTTATTCTATAAATTTCTTGTACCGCATAAGGGTTGAGCTCCTCGACCAACGGTTCCCCGTCAAACGGTTTGAATGTTTCTTCTAGGTAATCTGCAAATAAATCCGCTTTTTCTTTGTCTTCTCTTGCCCATTCGCCGTTGGCTTTTCTTAATGGCGCAGAGTGTGCTATAGGCTTCTTAACGGACTTGACTGCTTTCCAAAGAGAGTAGTTCGAACCTTTATCGGCAGTTAAACTTTCGAGGTAAGCAGTAGTCTCGCGACTTTTTAAGTCTTGAAGTTCGTGCTTCAGTTTGTTAGAAAGGTGGTTCAAGATGATCTTATCCGGGGGTGCTCGCGAACGTTGCCATTTCTTGCGCGCTCTCCTCTTTTCGCATATTAGCTCTTCTATTTCTCGCGGATATATTGTTCCGCTGTTCGATAATTCGGATCTCCGAAAAGAAGTGTTATTCCACGCAGCGCTCTGAATAACTCTCACGAGTTTATCTAATTCGTCTTCTATTTCAAGCGGTATTTTGAGCGGTACATTTAAAGCTATGTTTTCTTTGCAGTATTTTCTAAAACCGTCCCAGTCGGTGTTGTTGTTAGGCTTCCACTGATTTTCAAAAGAACTACCGAATCGGGCGAACGCCGTAAGAAAGGACTGGGAAGATAAATTGCTGACCGCTTCAAGGTGGATTGCCTTGGTGGCAAAACAAACAAAGGGGCCAGCATACCATTTTGTTATTCGACAATTTCTTCCGTTAAAGGTTCTTATATGGAACGGTCCGGCATAGTCAATATCTGTATAGTATAGGTAAATGGACGTGAGAAGGAGCTTCTTTCGGCAGCAAGGACGGCCATAATCTGTGTGCGCATCCGATGTTATGAATTACGCAAGCTTTGCAACTGCGTATGCACTAGCTGGTCAGATTTTTTACCTTCGGCACTCAAAATGCCTGTCGAATGATCCGCAACATTAGACCATTGCCGTTATGAAGTGAACAAAATCAACCAGCAAGTGCAAAAACGAGAAGAATATGGTAGAATTAGAGTATGCCGCTCATTGAATGACAACGAGGCATTTGAAAGACACCCATTTACTCGCAACGAATCGTCAGAGTCCAGCATGGGATATGGGGTCAACAGGGAACTTTTTGATGCAATCGGCCTTTTTTGGGAGAGGTTCAAATATTCTTTATCGAAGTAGCGGCGTTGGGCTAGCCACATCAAACGGGTTGTCACGAAATTAATTTCAGAGGTAGTTGGCATGCCAATCCCTACATTAGAGGAGACTCCAGGTCTTCGTGAGGCATGATGGAAGAATCCATGTCATCGTAGGATTTCACGCGCAGGGCCTTGGGAAGCGACAAAAAATTTTCTAAAATGTCCTTCGAGATTTGAATCGTAGGACACAGAATGCCTTAGTTTCCAATATTGCTTCGGAAATTGGGGCTGGAGAAATCTCTGGTCAATCGATTTCTGAAGCCGAAAGCCAAGGCGGACCCTTCCACCACAATGAGTTACCTTCCAATTCGGTTGGATCAGCCCTTGCGTTGCTAAATCCGCCGGATTGTCGTGGAGCGAACATGGCGCCAATGTATACTGCCTAGATTGTGAACTATCTGTCTGACGCGGGTAGCAAAAACGTTTTCCAAGTGCAGGAGGGCTTTCTAAACCACGCAATAACAATGGAAGAGAGTCTGTCCATACAACGATGGGGGTGTCATTGAGCAGGATTTGCTTCACGGGAGCTACTTTGTCTTTGCACATATCAAATGCGTTTCTATGCCACCACTTGGAAGGGTAACCTTAAGGTATATTGCGGCCGCATATGCCCTCTCGGATGCACCGCAGAACCCGTGAATTTGTTAGGATGTAGATGAACTAAACCCTATCCATCGCGTAACCTTGATATGTTTAATACCCGGGAGGTTTCTCATTTTTTTATTTTTCCGGGGGTAGGAAAAACCTGCATAGGCACTACGAGGACCGGCCGCGCGTGCTTGTAGTAGTGTGAGATTCTTACTCACTAAAAAACTACCCATTTTCCGTCAGACTACGACTAAGTTTCCTTAACAAGTAGCTCAAGCTTCTGTAGTAATCGCGTGTGGCAGGCTGCCTTCCAACGAAGGCACCTACAATACCGTCAATTTATGCGGTATCATCTTATATTGCTAGATCTAACGGTATCATTCGTTGTAGTCGGCGCGTAAGATTTGTTTGATCCAAAGTTCGGATAATTTCATTGTTGCAATGTTCGCGAAGAAGAGTACTAAGTTTGCGAGCAAAGTTTGTTACCTCGTCAGTCACGGTTGCGATTCCTAGATCTCGGTGTAGATCGCTATTTCTTATGTACCATGGAGCATTAACGATTGCTCTGAGTGTCTTATTTTGAAAAGTTTCTAAGATAGATATATTGCTTGGTTTTGTACAACCCCATAGTTGTATACCGTACGTCCAAGACGGCTTTAGCACTTGCTTATACAAAAGCAGTTTGTTATATATGCTTAGCTTCGAAAGTCTTCCGATAAGCCAATTAATTTCTCTTAACTTGATTTCGAATTCGTCGCGTTTCTTTTTAACGTGCGGCTTCCATTTATGTTTTGCGTCTAGAGTCATTCCTAGATATTTCGCCTCATTTGAGTATGGTATTTGTACCGAGTTAATAAATAAAGGTTTGTTGTTTATCATTTTATAAGTAAAGTTAACATGCATTGACTTAGTCTCGTTAAGGGCGACTCGCCCGCTCTTCGTCCAGTCGCATATTTTATCTAAAGCGCGCTGAAGTTTCCCTGTTGATAATTCAACTGTCGTATCAATAGCGAGAATAGCAGTGTCGTCAGCGAACGTAGCTAAAATTGTTCCCTCATCGTGGGGTATGTCTCTTGTATAAAGCAAAAATAATATTGGGCCGAGAACGCTTCCTTGCGGGACAACGGCATTTATCTCTTTGAATTCCGAGTACCCATTTTCGTACCTTACGCGAAGATTCTGTCTTCAAGGTAAGACTCTAAGATTCTATAGAGTTTTTCTGGTAGGCTAAGCCTTAACTTGTACTTCAGGCCTTCGTGCCGCACCTTGTCGAAGGCTTGCGATATGTCGAGAAAAGCGCTAGTGCATATCTTTTTTGCTTCCAGAGCTTTTTCGATTTCGTTTGTTATTCGATAGACTTGGTCGATTGTTGAATGCTTTTTTCTAAATCCGAATTGGTGATCCGGAATTAATCGCCTTTCTTCAATGATTGGTTGCAACCTTTTAAGCAACAGTTTCTCGAATACCTTAGATATTATCGGTAGTAAACTAGCCTGTTGCCCTTCCGCTTGGGCTCGATTTTTACCCTGATGTTAAGGATTGATTTGATTTTGTATATTTCTTTAATATTTTCAGTTCTATCAAAAGAAAGCATAAAAATTTGCAGGCCGCGCCGGATAACAGCGGAATCTTTGCCTTCGTCCGTACGTTGCTTCTTTTTCTTTATTATGTTCATGGCGTCAAGAATTTTTAAGCCTTGGGCTTGAACGTCTTGTATTATTTCGTCCTTTGTACAGGATGGGTGTAGTCCCCTCGCGATAACCCGTAACGGCTTTTCGAGGTGATTTTCATAAGTAAATCATTGGATTTTCACAGAGTCATCGGCGTTAACTTTCCATACGTTGTTAACTTAACATACTTAACATACGTTGTTCTGAAGCGACATTAAGTTATATTTCGTCCCAAGAGTATTTTTAAGAATGTTACGCAACTTTCCGTAGTCCGCAACCCCAACGACTCTTATTGCAGGTGGTCGGCGGTTTTTTTCTTGGGGTATTCCTGTCGCTTTCGTGTCGTGTTCGATACGATTGGTGTTTCTTCTTTTTGCTGCACGGTTTCTACTTCGGGTGAAGAACCGGCCTTTCGTTTCTTGGTAAGCCTTTTCCTAAAGACCGGATTCGTTTCGCGTGCAAGCTCTTCCTCGTCCGTCTGGTATTCGTATTGACGTTTCGGCGTTTCGGCGTTTCCTCGCATTCTATAGTACCACGGGGGTTCCTTAAGGCTTCATTTTCTTAACTAAACAAATCTACTTCGCTTTTAAGCTCATGGTAGAGACGTTCCATTTCATTAAGCTTTGCACGGAGTTCGCTGTTTTCCGCTTCAAAGCATTTAATTTTCGCGGAGTCCTGATTAACCGGCGGACTTCCTTTCCCGGAGATCTTCGATCCAGCTGGTGGAGATCGAGGCACCCTTGATTTTTTCAAAAAGGGATTTATAAGCAATAAATGGCTCTCCCCAGAATCCGTAGAGGCTACCTCCGAAGAGGGTGGATTTGCCAGTGAAACTGAATTGCCACCCGGGGTAATGATATCTTTTGTTTTGTCCATTGCATAGTTTGTATGCGCTACGCGCTCGGCATACGGAGGGTGGATTTTAGTCGCCTCTTACGACAGGCCTTACCTCGGGTATATTCCAACCCCTACCCCTACCAACCACTACTTTTTGAATTGGTTTCCACGGTTAGTGTACTATTCCAATTCGTTCTATCCAAACACGTCTGTTACATTAAAATTTTTGCTGTTATGAGGATGGGTACGAGCCATCCCGCTGGGTCAAACAGTCGTGCTATTTGCGATAAAACCTTCCTTTAATTTAGGAGCTGGGCATGAACAAAAGGCTGCAGTGTGAAGTAAAAACAATCATGTTTAGTCTAGTCTTCCAAAGTACCCCTAATGGCTGGACAAAAATATCGTCCGAAATGCTCAAAAACGAGTCGCTCAGCAAATCGTCCTGCATAATATCTTTAGCTGATGTCTTTAGCTTATTGGGCAGAGTACAAAGTGCCAAGTACAGAGCAGAGTTCACTCCGAAAGTCACCGTGTCTAGTTGATAATCTTCAATGGGCAATTGACTTGAACTTCGAAACAAGATTCGCTGAAAAGCGGAGTCATCGGGATGAACAAAGATCTGACGGTACATCTTCTCAATGTCACTGTTGAACACATATCGCCAGAGCCTCCAGCGCAATATAAGTGAGGTTAAATCACGTTGAAGTACCGGCAAATTTTCTCAATTGCTGTTCAAGGGTATTGTCATGAATAACGGTTGTAGTAAATGTCTGCCTTTCACATGGTCAAGGTGCTGACAAAATCTATCCGAAAATGGTATTTGGGCCACCAGAGAGTTCGACACATGTCGTTTAGCTTCGCAAATAACCATGGCGTACACATCCTTTCCTAAAAGCATATCGACTTGTAACGAACGATAGTAGGTCGGGTCCGCAAATCTGATATTCAGTAGCTGTTGGATTTCAATAGGTTGGAATGACCTCGCTGAAAGGTTGTTTGTAAGACTCCGTTAAACAATGGCCTCCATAGGCAAAAAACGTCGAGAATTTTCATTGATAATGAGTTGCAAATGACAAAGCCTATTTTAACTAGCCGCATGTGAGTATTGATGCCCCAGAAGGTGGAATTAATAGGGCTGACTGGCAAACGGAGTCGAGCTTGCACTTTGGAGGATATAAACGACACTTCCGAAGGGTCGAAAAGGGCTCTAACAGTGTGAACCTGACCTTGATGAAAGATCTGTACGAGCGCCGTCGCTAAAAGCAGTTGCTTCTGATAACGTGTGAAATATGAACTTTTTTGCGTATCAAGCAAATTAGATGTGAAAATGGAGTGTAATTCGCGGCTTGCGACGCACCTGTTCTCAACACCCTCCGTTACGATGTGGAAGTACTTGGTAATTTAGAGTAAGATGTGCGTATCGGCTGTCGGTTACCATTACTATGATCTAGAAGTAAAGCGAAATATGCAATATAAGTTTCGTTAGAACATCGAAACTTGGCATCAATGATGCTCATGTCTAAAGGATCTTCAGGATCAAGAGGAGTTGAGCAGACACACTGTTCATGAGCGAGTTTGACGGCTGACCAAAGTTCCCGAAGTTCCTCTTTACGCGCCTCAATAGTTTAAGCCGTAAACGATCTATCGTCGAAATCTTTGGTCGCGCCAAAATACTTAACGAGTTGGTCAGTTACGTATATAAAGTTTACAAGCAAGGACATCGTGCCCGCACACCTTTTAAACAGAAACCTAAGTTGGGAAGAAGTCGTATATACAAAGGGTAGAGTAAAAGTTCGACCAGGACGAGACCCTGCAAGAGGAATTTGGAACCCGAAAAACTACCAGAAGCAAGGAATAAAATAAGCCCAACACGGTGCCACTTTTTTATGAAATTGAGTATCGATCAGTCAAAATAAAACAAGTAAGTAAGTGCAAGAGTTCGTCTGTAACGAATTTCTAAATACCCGACCCTCTTAATCCATTAACACCAAATTTAAAATTTTTTGGTCCGTTTCATATACTGAATGCCAATTATTTGCATTGGCTACGCCCCTAGAAAAGGGCGTAGGTTGAAAATTAAAAGCAATTAACTCCAATTTCATTGGGATCACGAGAAAATGCGTTAAAAGCCAATACTAAAACTTAAAAAAACAGTTTTTTCCCCAAAACGCCCCTAAAAGTAGGTGGAGCTCAATGCTTTGTATGCAACAAACTTAACAAATGGTAATATCTTTAATATTTGTCATATAATTTTTTTTTTCAATTTAGAATGAATTTCCCGAGAAATCAGGATTTCAAAGATTTCAGATGTTAAAAGTGGGCATGCTCTATAGAGTGGGCGGTCCAATTTTCGTCTTATTAAAGGCTTCTGATCGATATTGCTCTCCACCAAAATTTGAGTTCATATGTTTTGTCTATCTTGACCAAAAGGCATTTTGAAATAATATGTAAATTTGAGGTTGTCTGACATTCAAGCCAATTGTGGGCGGATCTTCTCAATTTTCATACTTTGTGTGTACAAAATGAGAATAAAGCAACGCTTCGACTTACCTGTCGGTCTCGATCATATCTCTAAAAGGTCTAAGGGGTCTACGGTGATTATTTCACTGTGTTCCAAACTATGCATACCCTCGGTCGGGTATAAGAAACTTGTAGGTTTAAAGTGGGTCTTCAGTTTGATGACTAAATGCAAAAGACTAAATGAATAAATGCTAATAGATACTTTTCCGGCAAAATAAAGAAAAAAAAAATTATAATGTATAAATTTAAAATCGGTTTGTATTTATCCCTTTCAAACATATACAAGTGGCAACCAAATATACAGATGTACAAACAACGATGACACGGTACAGAAGTACAAATGCGGTGTCTTGAATTCAACGGTCGGAGGTAATATTAATTGCTAATAAAGAAGCCTGTCGTACGATAGGAACAACGCAGCACACATTGATTGTTATAAAAAATAAAAAATTGCCCTGGGCCCAACCCAACCTCACGCGAGCCGACCACTCTCGCGGTGAGCTACCTAGTCACATAATTTGAACCTGCAAATAGCGCTTTGAGTACCTCTACATATAGCACTTTATTGTAGGGGAACTTTATATTTTTTACTTTTAGCTTTTTAGTTTTTACTTTTCATTTTTACCTTTTTACTTTTAACTTAAAATTATATTCTTCGAATTTTTGAAAGAAGCTCCATTATCGGTATTAATCTTAAGTAGAAGAGTATAATTTTTCGGTGCTACATACCAGAGTTTCTAACCTGGTGAACCCAAGGAATTCTGGAGGAAGTAGATAGGATCTTCAGGGATCCTTTATAAAGGCGGAGCATAGAATTTTTCGGTACTACCAGGTTACAAACTCAAATAAACCTAAGTAATACTGTAACGAGCCCAAAGAATTCTGGAGGAAGTGGGCAGGAGCTGGAGAGATCGCTTATAAGCGGGAAGCATATCATTTTTCGGTTCTACCAGGCCAGGAACTCCAATGAACCCAAGTAATACTGTAATGAGCCCAAAGAATTCTGGAGAAAGTGGGCAAGATCTGGAGGGATCCTTTATAAAGGAAAAGCATATCATTTTTCGGTACTACCGGGCCAGGAACTCCAATGAACCCAAGTATAACTGTAATGAGCCTAAAGAATTCTGGGGGAAGTGGGCAGGATCTGCAGGTATGCGTTATAAAGGAGAAGCATATCATTTTCCCGCACTACCAGGCCATGAACTCCAGTCAACCCAAGTAATACTGTAATGAGCCCAAAGAACTCTGGAGGAAGTGGGCAGGAGCTGGAGGGATCCTTTATAAAAGGGAAGCATATCATTTTTCGGTTCTACCTGGCCAGGATCTCAAATGAGCCCAAGTACTACTGTAATGAGCCCAAAGAATTCTTGGAGAAGTGGGCAGGAGCTGGAGAGATCGCTTATAAGCGGGAAGCATATCATTTTTCGGTTCTAACAGGCCAAGAACTCCAATGAACCCAAGTAATACTGTAATTAGCCCAAAGAATTCTGTAGAAAGTGGGCAAGATCTGGAGGGATCCCTTATAATGGGAAAGCATATAATTTTTCGGTACCACCAGGCCAGGAGCTCCATTGAACCCAAGTATTACTCTAATGAGCCCAAAGAATTCTAGAGGAAGTAGGCAGGAGCTAGAGAGGTCCTTTATAAAGGGGAAGCACATAATTTTTCGGTTCTACCAAGCCAGGAACTCCAATGAAACCAAGAAATACTGTAATGAGCCCAAAGGATTCCGGAGGAAGTGGGAAAAATCTGGAGGGATCCTTTATAAAGGAGAAGCATATCATTTTTCTGTTCTACCTGGCCAGGATCTCCAATGAAACCAAGTAATACTGTAATGAGCCCAAAGAATTCTGGAGGAAGTGGGCAGGAGCTGGAGAGCTCAAGCATATAATTTTTCGGTTCTACCAGGCCAGGAACTCCAATGAACCCAAGCAATACTGTAATGAGCCCAAAGAATTCTGAAGAAAGTGGGCAAGATCTGGAGGGATCCTCTATAAAGGGGAAGCATATCATTTTTCGGTACTACCAGGCCAGGAACTCCAATGAACCCAAGTATTACTGTAATGAGCCAAAGGAATTCTAGAGGAAGTGGGCAGGAGCTAGAGAGATCCTTTATAAAGGGCAAACATATCATTTTTCGGTTCTACCAGGCCACGAACTCCCAAGAAATACTGTTTTGAGTCCAAAGAGTTCTGGAGGAAGTGGGCAAGATCTGGAGAGATCCTCTAAAAAATGGAAAGCATGTCATTTTTTGGTACTACCAGGCCAGGAACTCCAATGAACCCAAGTTATACTGTAATGAGCCCAAAGAATTCGGGAGGAAATGGGCAAGAGCTGGAAGGATCCTTTAAAAAGGGGAAGCATATCATTTTTCGGTACTAACAGGTAACGAACGCCAATGAACCCAAGGAAAACTACAATGAGCCCAAGGTATTGTGGAAAAAGTGGGCAGCTGGAGGAATCTTTAATTCTGGACAAAGTGGGCAGGAGTAGGAGAATTCCCTTAAAGGTGAAGCATTCCGTTTTTCGGTACTAACATGTTAGAAACTCCAATGAACTCAATGAAATAAAAAAATTGCAGAATTTATTAAAAAAAAAATATACCTTTGCCCCTCGAAGCGATTTGAACTATGAACCAACGAAACTCGAGCTGAACACTCTCTCAGTGAGCTACCAAGTCACACGACTTGGACTTGTCATTTGGCGACTGTACGTGACATACTTATGCACATAGAGCCTTATTATATAGGAGATTAGAAAGAACTTACGTTAAAGCAAAACTTTTTTCAAAAAGAGTATGAGAGGCAACGCGGAAATTTAAATTAAGGTGGCAGCGCGGTGCCTAGCAATGAGTGCGTTATACCTATGCCTACATACATATATCCATTGAAGTTTGAAGATTTTTTTTTTACTTTGAAATTAAAAGCCGTTGAACATTACAAAAGAAATTGTGACGTACCTGTTTGTTTATACGAAATTTATACCTCGATTAGGATGTCGATGATAAAGAAGATTCTAAACTGACAAATTCTTAGCACAATTAAAGTTTATAGAAACTGATATTTAACAACCGAGATTTACGACGCATTTTGGAGCTTGACAATGGTCAATCCAATATCCAAATTGAACACTGGCAAGCTTAGAATTTGTTAGTTAAGAATCTTTATACCCTATTCCACAGGAATGGAGTATATTAAGTTTGATACAGGCGAAATAGGAGAAATAATGACGATAGACCCCCAAGACCTCAAGGGAATATGATCGAGCCCGAATTCTGAGTCGAATGAGCCATGTCCGTCCGTCTGTCCCTCCGTATGTCACCAATTTTTTGGCCTTAAACTTTAAACTAGAAAGCTGAAATTTTGTACGCAAGCTCTCTGTCATCCGAAGCAATAAAAGTGTTAAAATTTTTTAAATCCGCCAACAGACACGCCCACAATCGGTCTAAATGTTGTTGAATTGTTGAATTTTATCCAACAAATTACATTTTTAACACCGAATTATCAAGAGTAATTGTTCAAATGCAATTTATTCAATATTTTTATTCTAAATCGAAAAATTTGTGCTTAATATGTTTTGTAGGAAATATAAAGTTCTACATTTGGTTCCTATAAAGTTTTGGGCACCATATTTTGCCCAATATTTTGAGGCACAATTCCATAGAAACCTATAAATTTCCAGAAAAAACATGGATTTCGACTGCTTTTTAGCCTTACTAAGTATAGAATAAGAAAATAAACTTGCCACACACCGGATACTACTTCAGATTTCGTTTATACAAAATTTTCCGCCACACCCATCTGTAGAGGTCAATTTCACAAAATTTTTGAATTAGAACCAAAAAATTACAGTTTTGCGTACATTTTAGCCGCAAACTTGAATATTTCTATGCTAATTATTATTTTCGGTAAAAGTGGTTGGACATGCCATGCCCCTTTTTTTTAAAAAAAAAGTGAACAAAAACTTAAAAGGAAAGATTTTTTTTTCTATCTAAGATGACGCATAAATGGTAACGGGGCGGGTGTGGAAAACAAGAAAATAAACGAATGGAAAGGAGAATAGGCATGTAAACGAGAAAAGGAATGGAAAGGAGAATAGAAATGAAAAGGAGAATAGGAAGAGGAATAGTTTATACCGCTATAAACTATTCAGTCCGTAACGGACCGAAGCTATTATATATGCACTGTTGCACTTACTCACTGGTCTTTATTAAAAAAGAGCATAGCATCAACGCCTTTTCAATAACATCGTTTTAATACCCGATCCAGTGTTTATTAAGTTTGATGTATAGTTTGTAACACAGTGAAATAATCACCGTAGACCCCTAAGACCTTTTAGAGTGATAAATGAGGCCGTCAGTCCGTATGTTAACAACCTTAAAACCTTAAATTTTAGAGTAGAGAACTGAAATGAGGTGAGTTGGCTGGAAGTCTAGTCTAGTCTTTCACATCAAGTATGAGAATTAGCTGAATCGGCTTACAGACACGCCCACTACGGGGCTGTAGGTGCCACTATCTCTTATTTAAAAAAATACTTTTTCTAAATTTTAGCTTGCTACAATAGTGCTAGCGCATTCATTTTTGGTATGTGACATTGCATTGTAATTGTCTTTGAAGTGGACAAAAAATTTTAGCCTTCAAGATGGGCGCTCGGCCCATGATGATCTTCGCTCTGGGTGAATATAGGTCTCGGGTTAATAAGTGACCGTGTGATTGTACTTCACAGCATTTTCTCCGTGGTGTCTCTCAGCACTTGTTAGAGTTGGGCTCTTTGACCCTTAAGCTGTGTGCACGGTTTGATGGTGGTTTACCGGGTCATCGGGTCCATTATTGGGAATCGTGAATCGCAAGTTGGGAGCGTCCTGACCGCCCGTCTTGCTCCAGGAAACCTGTGTGAGAGAAGAGAGGGACCACAAGTGGGAAAGAAAGACGGGGAAGCCCAAAAGGTGAATAGGAAGGAGGCGACCACCAGGACAGACAAAAAGCTTCTTTGTTGCGCGATTTTTGACCGCAACAACTCCACCCTTGTGGGGTGCCTTATGGGGTGGGGTGCCGTGACGTAGTGGTTAGTTTGTGTGCTTACTACGCCGGAGGCCTGGGTTCGAAGCCTGCCATCGTCACCTGAAAAAAAAGACTTGTTCTTTTTCATGGTCCCCACCTCCGAGAGGGTCTGACAAGCCCTCCGAGAGTATCATTTGTCTTGAAAAACTTCTCAAAGTGCCGTTCGGATTTGGCAAAAAATTGTAGGTCCCTTTGTATGTAAAAGAAATTAACACACCAGCATACATTGTTGAGAAGTTGCCCCTGGTTCACCTCGAGCTGTTGCGCCACTCTATTTATTTATTTAACTCCACCCTTACCTCCCGTGAAATATGGCACACTAATGGATTGTCATGACATTCTGCTAAAACTTTAATCCTATCCTGTTTTCCTACTACTTCCTTCCATTCTTAATTATTGTTATGAACAATCACGTGACCTGCCTTAACAAATTTATATTAAATTTCCTTATCGACCCTCCAGGCCGGAAAAGCTAATGAGTTCGACTCTATTTTTGCCATCATCTTCGTGATCCAAGGATCAGAAACCTGCTGTTGTATTTCCCCTATCACCGGAACCGTCCGTGAAAGCAAATCGGGTACAACGTGATCTTTCCGCTTCCGATGCACGATTTCAAGTCGAACTCACCCTCCTCAAATGTCTGAGAGAGCACTGCTCCAATCCCAAACTCCGATGCGTCGGTTTGCACGACAAACTCCCGCTGAAAATCCGGACACGTTAATATCAGGGCAGTTACTAAGCACTCGTTTGCTTTCTGAAAACTCCCCTCGCACTCTTCAGGCCAGACGAACCTACTTCCTTTCTTTAGAAGATCAGTCAACGGCTTTACCAAAACTGCAAAATTTGGTATAAATTTCCTATACTAGGATACCGTTCCTATATAACTCCTTACTTGTTTGACATTCTTTGGTGCGGGTATCTTTACCATACTCTCAGCCCTTTCTGGATCCACATGCAACCCATTGCGATCCACAACATAACCTAAAAACTTTAGAGATGGCCTACAAAAATTTCCCTACTAACTATAAGTCCTGCGGCGCGCAACCGCTTAAAGACTTCCTCAAAAATCTCTACCTGTTTGTCGAAGGACTCGGTGACGATGATAATGTCGTCGAGGTACACGAAGACAAAGGTTTCTAGATCGGCTCCCAGCACGTTATCTTTAAACCTTTGCCAAGTTGCAGGAGCATTATGCAGACCAAATGGCATGCGCTTGAACTGGAACAGTCCCCGGTTAGGGACTGCGAAAGCCGTGTATTTCCTCGACTGGTCCTCCATAGATATCTGCCAATAAGCACATTTTATGTCCAAGGACGAAAGATACTTGGCATTCCTCAGTCTATCCAGGATGGCGGAAATGTAGGGTAAAGGGTAAGCATCCCTTTCTGTTAACTGATTTAACTTCCTATAATCTACACAAAACCTATAAGATCCATCTTTCTTCTTAATCATAACTATGGTTGAAGCCCAAGAACTATCGACTTTTCTATCACGCCATCCTTTAACATCTGTTCTAATTCCCCG
Organism: Neoascia interrupta; assembly: GCA_947623515.1. Classification (NCBI taxonomy): domain Eukaryota; kingdom Metazoa; phylum Arthropoda; class Insecta; order Diptera; family Syrphidae; genus Neoascia; species Neoascia interrupta. Next base: position 128,082,946 of record OX392462.1, read on the forward strand.
TCTTTATGTTGTTGAATTGTAGGCGAAACCGGATAATATCGCTGCTTAATTGGTTGAGAAGACGTCCTTATCCTATGCTTAACCAACGTAGTACGACCTATGCCCTCTGGCATTTCCCTAAAAACTTTCTCAGGCAACCTATTTAAAACCGACGGAGCTCTTGTCCTGCTGACACAAGAGACCAAATCCCGTTTCCCGAACACGTCCTACAATTCCTACGAATAACCCCTAGCTGACCGCAACCTAAACATCTCCTTGGAGCGGAACATTCCCGAGAAAAGTGACCTTCCCTGTTTCAATTAAAGCACCTCCACCTCCTTACAGACTGAGGGTCCCTACTAACAACAGCGACTGTTGGTGACGTTGGTTCCTCAACTGACACGTGAGCCAAGTCGGGTTCCAACAAGGTGACGCGAGCGTGGATGTGGAGGCGGCGCAAATGATTCCACATTCGCTCGGACCATCTCCAGCTTCCTTCCTAAGACAACCAGATCACTAATTGAAGATGGTTCTACCAAGCACAATTGTGTTTGGTAGAAGGGTGCTATGGTCCGTTGAAAAATTCCGGATCGTCTTCGCTCTGAGAGCGGCTCCGACAACCGACTGAACATATTTTTCATGGTGGCCACGTACACACCGATGGATTCATCCTTCCCTTGGGTGCGTCGTTTGATTTCTTCTAAAAGCAGATCGTCACAATTTGGAGGCAAGAACTCCAATTTCAATTGCCTACACAGCTCCTGCCATGAACCAACAGTTCTCCTAACCACCTCAAGCCAAATAAGTGCCTTCCCTGAAAACAAATCAACTGCCGACCTAAGCAACTGTGATTCCGAAATGCCCCTAGCTTCCTTAAGTTCTTCTACCCTGTCCAAAAATGAGTTCACCGATGCCCCACAACATTCCCCTGCAAATTTTAAATCCCACTTCAAGAGGTTGTCCGATCTCTCTATAGGGATATCAACGCGATCACTTCGCTCACCATCAACTGCATTGCTCCGTAGCAATACACAATCCGAAGTCGATGGCAATGAAGGCTTTAGTGGTACGGGTACCACTACGGTGCGGGTTTCCTTTTCCCGCTGGTGCTCTGTATTCTCCTCTTCTTTGTCGTCATCGTCTTCTTCGTCGCCTTCTAGATCCACTAGAAGCATCATAAGTTCTGTTTTGATCAGTTTTTTGGCTTCTTCCTCTTCTGGAAGTTTGGGATACGACCTGCCTATTCGCGATATCGCCCATTCGATTTTCGTTTGTAGCTTTTTAAACCCCGATCAGTTCCGTTGGGGCTGATATTCGAAGCACTTTCGAATTTCTTCAATCTTCCGCGCGGCGACTAGCGCATATCCTCAACTTTCCCTACTGCTAAGCCCCTACATTGCATTTCGTATGCGATCTCATTCTGCGCTAATCGATTTATCTCCATATCACTATAAACAAAAACTCCGAATACTAATAACTAACACAATAATCTCCTACTTTTAATAATTTCATTAGAGTTTTAAAACCGATAATAAACTAAACGCCGAGATAAAAAAAACAACGACAAACTTAGCTTATAACGATTGAAAACGCTCGAAATAAAAAATTATGAGAGAAAAATTAAAAACAACAAAACAACGATAAAAAATAACACACGCAACTGTGGTCCCACTAAATCAAAATAAAACTACGGTCACACTATGTTTGATTCGATGTAAACAAAGACCACAAAAAATTTGTAGCCCACTGTAGGTGTGTCTGACGCGTACGGATATATATGTATGTACGTTTATGTATATATTCACACGATAAGAAAATAACAATTATAATGTACGTTATAAATGAAACACAACAAGTGTGTTGAAAATAAAAAAAGCAGACCATAAATTGAAAATTTAACTAAAAAACTCACGATTGGCACTTGGACTTGGAAATATGCCTGTGGTCGTCACAAATGCGGTTCACTGCGTTTCCCAGGGACGTACATATGTAGATATGCACTCACTGCAACCACCAATGATTTTTCCTATGGGGAACAAAATATCAAAAAGTAAAAGCACTTGTATGTACGGAGATAAACACAAACTTCCCTGATAACACTTCAGACAGAATTAGACGAAACAACTTATTCTGTTTTGGATTGATCATAGGTATATGGAAACAAAACAACTAAATTAGGTAATTTGTATTTAACGCGAAGAAAAGATGAGAGAACCACGTTGGGCTGCCACTTTGTTACACTTTTTCCCGAGTTAGAATGAATCGCGATATAAACAATTTGCGAAGCTAAAAGGCTAGCGGCGAAAAAGTGCAGCAACACAGCAAGTTGTTGCTGTGTTTCCCGACTGTTCAGCAAGGGGGTGGGTTCCGATAACAGACGGACGATTGGGATAAATCTACGATATGATAAGGCGATTAAGTATTAAGATATGATTTATTATACGTGGTACGTAGATTTAAAACGGCCGCCAGCTGTTTTATAAGTAAAACAACAAGACTGTGGGTTACTGAAAAAGAATAAGAAGTCCGAACGAAAGAAGTAAACACTTTTGTTTGGGTAGTTATAAACGTTCAGAGGGGAACGCGGGCGATTTATCAAAAAGAGTTAAGTTAAAAGATTTGGCCGATGAATATTAAGAACAGGTAAAACTAAGGGTCGCGCGATTTATATTTTATGGCATTAATCGAACTAAAAAAACACGTTTTCAATTACTGGTAGCCACAGGCCAGTAGTACTTTATTATACACTTTAGTTAGTTACAAATGTTAATCTAGAATAACGCGCCGTCTTCAGCGTCGCTGCAGTTACTTTTCGACCAATATCGTATTACTGGGCGCCGATCGTTTAGCGGTGCACTTCCTATATATTCTCTTTCTGCTGATGTTGCCAATTTGGGTTCGATTACCTGACCTACTTGTGTCAGTTGTTTGTCGTACGTTGTTATGGCTGATGTTGCTGTTGTTGGTTCAATTACCTGACCTATTGGTGTTGTATGTTGTTATTGCTGATGTTGCAATTGTTGGTTGGTTGGTCGATGCACTTGCATATGTTACTCGCGTCCCCTCTTTTCCCAGGGATTTTCGAAGCGAAAGCCTACTAGAGAGCATTCAGTGATCCATACCATTTAACCCTATTCTCAGAAGGAGAATAGTGCTACACATTTGAATAAGGAGAACGAAGAAGGAATTACCATACGCAACACGCGATATACTCCATTACCCTAGTGGATTTTCGCGCAGATTTGGGGGAGAGGACTCTACCTATAGTAAGCCATTCTTTACATAATCAGAATTTATCAAGTTGGGCGCTCGGCCCTTGATGATCTTCGCTCTGGGTGGATATAGCTCTCGGGTTAATAAACGACCGTGTTGATTGTACTTCACAACATTTTCTCGGTGGTGTCTCTCAGCACTTGTTAGAGTTGGGCTCTTTGACATTTTAGCTGTGTGCACGGTTTGATGGTGGCTTACCGGGTCATCGGGTCCATTATTGGGAATCGTAAATCGCAAGTTGGGAGCTTAATGACCGTCCGTCTTGCTCCAGGAAACCTGTGTGGAAGAAAAGAGGGACCACAAGTGGAAAAGAAAGACGGGGAAGCCCAAAAGGTGAATAGGAAGGAGGGGAGCAACAGGACAGACAAAGAGCCTCTTTGTTTCGTAATTTTCGCCCGATGCAGCGTGGCTAATTTTTTTGGTATGGTCGGGTATTTTGCAATCCGTCGAAGATGGACTGAAGGTTTTGCATACGTAGACCGAGGGTATATTAGTCTTAATGCATAGTTTGTAACACAGTGATATAATCACCATAGACCCTTAAGACATCTTAGAGACATGAACCAGACCAACAGGTGAGTCGATTTAGCCATGTCCGTCCATCCGTCCGCTTGTCTGTCCGTATGTGTTAAGTTTCTAGGTCTTTAAAATCGAGCTAGGACGCTCAAACTTGGAGTTTATTTTGGTTCTAACTGGAAAATTAGTCAAATCCGCCGACGGCCACGCCCACAACTGGCCGCAATGTAAGACAACCTCTATTTCAAATTTTCTTTCAAAATGCCTTTTGGTCAAGTTAGACAAGGCGTAGGAACTCAAGTTTTGGTAAAGAGCAATAATGGCGCAATAATGGCGAAAATTGAACCGCCCACAATATCGACCATGTCCACTTTTACCATGTTAGATCTTTAAAAACCTGATTTCTCGGAGAGTTTACTCCAAATTGAAAAAAGATTCTATAATAAATATTGAAGATATTACTGTTTGCTTTTTCCGTACAAAGTTTTGAGCTTAGCCCACTTTTAAGGGCCGTATTTAGGAAAAAACGTTTTTTCTGCAATAATTTTCGGTTTTAACGCATTTTGTCTTGATTCTAACGAAATTACGACCAACTGATTTAAATTTTTAGCCCAAACCCACTTTTAGGGGCGTGGCCTATACAAATAATACATGAATTCGGAACAAAAAAATTTTAGATATGGTGTTACACGGTATATAGGATCGGGTATATTGAAGTTTGTCACAGACAAACTCTTGCACGTACTCACTTACTTCTCTTTCTTCGATTAAGAATGACTTTTCCGAGAAAACAAGTTTTTAAAAATCTGCAATGTTGAATGTGGGCAAGGTCGATTATGTGGGCGGTCCAATTTTTGTCTCATTAAAGGCTTCTGGTAACTTTTGCTCTGCACAAAAATTTCAGTTTTTATGCCGTATCTAGCTTGACCAAAAGGCATTTTAAAATAAAATGTATAATTGAGGTTTTCTGACACTGACATCCAAGTCCATTGTGAGCATGCTTGTGGGCGTAACAAATAAATTTTCATGCGTTATCTGTACAAAATGAGAATAAAGCTACACAGTTACAGTCACAATTACAGTTCTTTATTGAGACTTGAACCAGTGAGTAAGTGCTACAGTGTGCACGCAGAAGTTACAGTCCGTAAAGCGGACCGTTGAATAACCCATCCTATCCCACATTGTAAAATGCTGATGGCATTGTTATTTTATGACAATGATGAATTATGAGTAACTGCTTCAGTGTGTACGCAGAAGCTACAGTCCGTAAGACGGACCGTTGGAATACCCCATCCTATCCCACATTGTAAAATGCTGATGGCATAGTTATTTTTTGACATTTCATAAGTAATGCAACCTTCGAAAAGCGGCGTGGTCCAGCCGCCCCTAATTGCAAACTATTAATTATAAGATATCTCCACAGATATTTCCAAGTTACACTTAAATGTACGTAGAAATGCAATTTTTTGGTTCAAATTCAATATTTTTGAATAATCGACCCCTAAAAAAGGGCATAGCTAAAAAATTTCTATGAAAGAAATCTGGACTGAAGTCTTGTTTACCTAACCTGCTAACTTTTTTGTTTCATACTTTACTAAATTAGGCTCAAGCCCAGTCGAAATTAAGTTTTTCTGAAAAATTTTAGGTTTTTTTTTAATTCTGCCTCCAAATGTGGGCGTGGCCCAAAGCATAAAATATTGAGAAATTTTTTTTTTAATTTCGAGCAAAAATGTTGAGTAAACTACATTTGAAAATTTACCCTTAAAATAGATGCCACGCCCACTAAAGGAGGTTTACCAATTAAATTTGTTTTTTTTGTGTCTTACATTCACTAGAAGATGATAAATGTCGAATTTCAGCCTTTTAGAACGTCTTGCAGTTTTGAACCAGTTAGTAAGTGCTACAGTGTGTACGCAGAAGTTACAGTCCGTAAAAAGGACCGCTGAATACCCCATCCTATTCAGGGGCGTGGTCCAACCGCTAATGAGAAACCACATATATATCCAAGTTACACTTAAATGTACGTAAAAAAACAATTTTTTGGTTCAAATTCAATATTTTTAAAAAATCGAGGGGGGCGTGGCTAAAAACTTGAGATGAACGAAATCTGGACGGAAGTATTGTTTACCTAACCTGCTACTTTTTTTGTTTCACACTTTCCTAAATTAGGCTCAAGCCCAGTCGAAATTAAGTTTTTCTAGAAACTTTTAAGTTTATTTTTAAATTCTGCCTCCGAATGTGGGCCAAAGTCTTGTATAAACAAAATGTGGATCTAAGCGTTTTCTAAATAAAATATTAAGCAAATTTTTTTTTACTTTCGAGCAAAAATATTGAGTAAACTGCATTTGAAAATTTACCATTAAAATAGATGCCACGCCCACTAAAGGAGGTTTACCAATCAAATTTGTCTTTTTTGTGTCTTACATTCACTAGAAGATGATAAATGTCGAATTTCAGCCTTTTAGAACGTCTTACAGTTTTGAAAACTCTGGAGGTAGTTGCATATTTAGACCGATTGTGGGCGTGTCTTTGGGCGGACTTCAAAAATTTTTACACTTGTACTGCTTCGCATGACTTGGACCTTACGTATGAAGTTTCAGCACCCTAGCTCAAAATGTAAGGCCTAAAAACAAGTGACATACAGACGGACGGACGGACGGACATGGCTCATTCGATTCAGAATTCGGTCTTGATCATATGCCCTTAAGGTCTTGGGAGTCTACCATTATTATTTCACCGTGTTACAAACTATGTGACAAACTTAATATACCTCCTATCCTATGGGATGGGATATTAAAAAGGATGTTATTGAAAAGGGGTGGATGCCACGCCCCTTTTTAGGGGAGAAGATTCTTTTACTGAGAAATTCTAAATACAGTTGAAGTTAATAGAAACTGAAATTTAACAACCAACATTTATGACACAATTCGGAGCTTGAAAGTGGTCAATTGGGATGGGGTATCCAACGATTCGCCTAAGCGGATTGTAATCCTCCCACTAGTTTTATTTTGTGTCTGTTACCTACAATAAATAGGATATGGTGACATTTTATAAAGAAAACACTTGTTTTTTTATTTACAACTATTATTATTTTATACAAAAAATTTGTCGACGCGTTTCGCGTTATTGGGAAATCATCAAGAGACTGACTATCAGTGTACAAAAAAAGAAATAGGTAGCCAAGTAGATCTGTTATAATACATTCATTTTGACAATTAGTTAAAAAGAAAAAAAAAGCAGTGTGTACGCAGAAGTTACAGTCCGTAAAACGGACCGTTGAATACCCCATCCTATCCCACATTGTAAAATGATGATGGCATAGTTATTTTTTGATATTTTATAAGTAATGCAAACTTTGAAAAGGGTGTGGTCCAACCGGCCCTAATTACAAACCAGTGAGTAAGTGCTACAGTGTGTACGCAGAAGATATAGTCCGTAAAACGGACCGTTGAATACCCCATCCTATCTTACATTGTAAAATGTTGATGGCATAGTTATTTTTTGACATTTTGTAAGTAATGCAAGCTTCAAAAAGGGGCGTGGTCCAACCGCTCGAAAGTACAAACTTTTGATTATAAGATATTTCCACACATTACACTTAAATGTACGTAAAAATGCAATTTTTTGGTTCAAATTCAATATTTTTGAAAATTCGACCCCTAAAAGGGGGCGTGGCTAAAAACTTTATATGACCGAAATCTGGACTGAAGTCTCGTTTACCTAACCTGCTAATTTTTTGGTTTCATGCTGTAACGAAGTGATTTCAGTTTTGCACTCATATGCCCCACTGTTACTTATAGTAGCCAACGGCATAAGCACCGATTCCCATGCAACTGCTAATTTTGTGTTTCCCCATTGCAGTTTTACACAAACAACAATTAAAACGTACGCTCATATCGCCCATGATAAGCTAGTAGCTCACGCACTATAGGCATGCAGTGGCTGTGTAACAACAACAAACGTGTTGGTACCCATGGTCTGCCTGTGTACATCGTACAGTGTATCGTGGCTGTACACAGCATATCGTGGCTGGTCGAACAACAACAATAGTGTATCACAACAGAGCGACATCAAAAGGAATTTGTGCGCCATAAGACCACAATGTAAAACGACAATGTACGAAGCCATAGTCGATTTTACCAACCCTGTACCATTGTGCCACGAGCACAACAAATATTTCTATTGGAATATTGCCACATTTAGTGATTGTACGTAAGTTATTAAGTAGGAGTGCGGAAGTCCAAGCAAATCAGGCTACACCGGTTGTTAGGTACCAATTCTGTGTATCTATGTCGCCTTAGACCTAAATCAGGTCCAGAAAACAATTTTTTGCCACGGGAGCGCCTCGGCGAACCCACCGGCTAAATCTTTTTTGGGAGGCCTCCTGACCCCCAGCATAGGACGGTAACGAACAGTGGCAATCTTCTCTACCAACCGACCGACCGTTGTTACTGTGGTGACCATAGAGAGAAGACAAACTCCTCGTAACACAAGGCTCTCACCTGACCCCACTTATCTGCCTGGTATAACTGAGTCTGGTTATGTTCCTTGTAACAGCCTCTGCCAGTAGCGATACTGTGCCAGGTATATCTGAATCTGGTTGTTTTCATAGTTACAACCTCTGCCAGCATCGATACTGTGTTGCTGACCAGAGTGGGTATAACTGAGTCTGGTTATATTCGTTGTAATAGCTTCTGCCAGTAGCGATACTGTGTTGCTGACCCACTCTGCCGGGTATAACAGAGTCTGGTTATATTCGTTGTAACAGCCTCTGCCAGTAGTGATACTGTGTTGCTGACCCACTCTGCCGGGCATAACTGAGTCTGGTTATATTCGTTGTAACAGCCTCTGCCAGTAGCGATACTGTGTTGCTGACCCACTCTGCCGGGTGAAAGTGAGTCTGGTTATATTCGTTGTAACCGCCTCTGCCAGTAGCGATACTGTGTTGCTGATCCACTCTGCCGGGTATAACTGAGTCTGGTTATATTCGTTGTAAAAGCCTCTGTAAAAGCCTGTGTTGCTTACCTTTTCGGCCGGATATAATTGAGTCTGGATATATCCGTCGTACCAAGCCTCTGCCAGTAGCAATACTGTGCGCTTGCCCCCTTACTTTAAGTTATTGATACATTGTCAAGCGCTATTATAGACATTATTAAGGCCGTAGTCTCTAAGAAGAATCGTAGTATTGTATAGAGTTAAGTAAGATTAATAAAAATACTGGCAGACGACCTCCAAAAACAAAGTTACGTCTTCTTTGTTCTCAACTCTGGATCCGGCGAGCAACACCTAAGCTCTGAACCACAAAAAGACCGTTACATTTTGGTGCCCGAGCAGGGATCTCAACAGAGGTCTACCAGACCGTACTCGACCGACCGAAAACCAGCAGACTCCAGTGAAAGGCCAATCGCCAAAGCCAATCAATCCTACCAGTCATCAAAAGCTTACGACCGTACCGCGATCGACCGATAAGCGAGAGTTCAGCCCCTGAAACCAGCCAAGCCTAAAAGCCACCAGAAGTCCGTTATCAATTCTCAAGACCGGCAACAGAAATCAGCCTCCAGCATGTCCAATACCGATTCCAACGGAAATCCCCCGGCCAACGACCCAACCGAACCGACCGATCCGAACTTAAACGTCGGGTGGATTTACCTACTATGCAAGAAGGAGCTGATCAAAGTTATGGAAAAAGAGGCTTGAACATTACTGGGAACGCAAGCGAGCTGAGAAAACGCCTGAGTGACTTTTTGAAGGAGACACGGATCAGTCGATCCACGCTAGACCTAAGCAAAGAATGGGAAGAACGGGTAACTGAAAGAGAATACCCAGAATCAGCAATGGAAACCAGCAAACCGGTCGTAGCCGAAATACATCCCTTATATAACGAGGTCCGCATCTCAGTTCTACAGATGGGATAAGCTGGTACATATGGTGGGGTGCCGTGGCGTAGTGGTTAGTGTGTGTGCTTACTACGCCGGAGGTCTGGGTTCGAATCCTGCCATCGTCACCTGAAAAAAAAGACTTGTTCTTTTTCACGGTCCCCACCTCCGCGAGGGTTTGACAAGCCCTCCGAGAGTATTAATTGTCTTGAAAAACTTCTCAAAGTGCCGTTCGGATTCGGCAAAAAATTGTAGGTCCCCTTGTATGTAAAGAAATTAACACACCAGCATACATTGTTGAGAAGTTGGCCCTGGTTCACCTCGAGCTGTTGCGCCACTCTATTTATTTTTTATTTATAAGCTGGTACATCGACTTCACTCACCGATAGTAATACGCCGACTACAACTACGACTCCGTACACCGAACCAGGCACTGTTTCCAGTCAGCCAGACCCATCGAGATTCGGCCTAAGCTATGAGGCCGAAACAATGAATACCGTCCGCAAGTGGGGTCTGCGCTTTGAACCGAACGCGCTTTGTTTTAGAATTCATTGAACGAATGAATGTACATTCGATGGAGAGATTTCCAAACCGTCGAAGAGCTGATGGAATTAGCAGAAGAGTACGAACACATCAAAACCGAGGACCTAATTAGAGCCATGCCTTCGACCAACAATCCCCCCAGTAAATAAACGCTTGCAAGTACAAGTTCCGCACAACTGAGACACTCACTATTGTAACTGCAAACAAAAGGGACACTGCAAGCCAGAACGCAGACGACCTTTCCGACTGCTCTGCTCCTTCTGCGGGGAAGACAGACGCACAACGCGGGACTGTCAATGTCGTCAGGGTGCCTCCAAAATCTACTCCGACCGATCCGCGCCATTTCATCACTCTCACGGTTGCCGGCAAAGAATTCCGAGCCCTTGTCAATACTGGGGCAACAACCTCATTAATCAACACAGCCCTTAGAGAAAAACTCCGTGAGTCTGGTCTGACATGCCACCACCAAGAAAAGATGATACGACTAGCGGATAGTACATCCATAGTCACCAGCGAACATTACCCTCTTACCCTCGACATCAGAGGAACCGAGGTGACAGGCGAAGTCACTTATATGCAAGAGTTAGCCGAAGAGGCTATACTAGGCATGAATTTCCTCGATTCCGCTGGAATAGAGATAACACTCGGGGGACAGCTCATTACCCAGGGTGAGCTAGCTGTCAAGACTCCTGACCCAGATATGGAAGCACCTGACCTTCCCGGAGAAAAAGTGTCTGGCCGAGTGCCTAGAGCTTGCTCTACCGCAGTTCGGGGCCATTGAGGGTCCGACGAACATCGCTGAACACCGTATATGGGTAAAGACCGACCAACCATTCAAACAACGGTACGACCCGAGAAAGCCGGCAATGCAAGAGATAATCAACCAAGAGGTCGACCAGCTGCTCGAATAAAAAGAGATAAAGCCCTCTTGCAGCCCGTATAGCTCTCCTAATGTACTAGTAAAGAAGAAAGACGGCACATGGAGTATGTGCGTGTGCGTTGACTATCGGGTACTTAATAGTGTCTCTGATCCGGATGCTTACCCGCTGCAGTTTATATACGCCAACCTCGACAAATTGCGCAGAGCCAATTTCATATCTACTATTGATCTTAAACAGGGCTATTGGCAAATACCACTAGAGGAAAAGTCAAGACCGTATACCGCCTTCGTAGTGCCAGGGCGAGGTCTGTTCCAGTGGACAGTAATGCCATTCGGTCTACATGCCGCTCCCGCCACTTTTCAGCGTGCTTTAGACCAAGTCATCACGCCAGACAAGGAAGAATACGCGTCCACCTATCTCGAAGACATAATTGTCACGTCCAAGACCTTCAGAGAACATATCCAGCAACTAAGAGAAATGTTCAAACGATTGCGTGACGCCAACCCTAAGATCAATATAGACAAGCGCAAGTTTTGCCGAAAGGAGTTAAAATATCTAGGCCATGTCGTTAGCAGCCCAGGACTACACACCAATCCCGATAAAATTGAAGAATGTGCGAGAGTTACATCGCGTGCTGGGGTAAACATCATGAGCCAAACAACTATGAATGGAAGTGGTGTGTACCAACGGCCCACCGGTGCATAGTTTTATACGAAAATCATGATGCCTTCACCGCTGGTCATCTGGGGATAATGAAGACCACTGCCCGAATCATGACACACTACTACTGGCCCGGTTTGTGCAGAGACATTGCAAAGTACGTAAGACAATGTAAGACCTGCAACGAATACAAACCCGCACAGCAGAAACCTGGGGGCATGATGTACACCCGAATCGCTGGAGCTCCATGGGAGACCATTTGAATTGATTTTATGGGTCCCTTTCTCCGCTCCATGAAAGGAAACACAATGTTGCTCGCCATAATACCGGTTCCCCAAATGGGTTGATGTCGTTCCCCTCAGAGCCGCCACCGCTACCGCGATTATAAAAGTGATCAGGGAAAGAATAATAACTCGGTACGGATCAACCATGAGCCCAACCATGATCATCAGCGGTATATCTGCAAGGAATAAGAAAAGTTGCTAGGAGAGGCCAGCATCCAACATTAATACACCGCCCCATATACTCCCAGGAAAATCCAACGGAACGGGCAAATCGAACAAGACGATGATTGCACAATACGCGAACGACAACCACCGACACTCGGACGTATACCTCCCCGACCTGTGTTTCGCTGTAAATACCAGCAAACACGAGTCGACCGGCTTTATCCCCGCATATCTCAACAACAGCCGAGAGATATACCCACCACGTCAGGTTCATCACCAAGTTCGCCACCCGAACGTACGGAACCATCAGTACGTAAGTAGTAAGCAGTAAGCTGCACAGACGCAGGCCAAGTACTATAATATGAGAAGACGGGCGTGGTGGCCAGGCATAGGAGAGCAGGTCTACAGGAAAGTACGAGTACAACCATCAGCTGCAAAACATTTCACCGAGAAACTGGCACCCCGCTACGATGAGCCCTACGAACTAATCAAATACATCTCTCCCGTCATAACCATCGTAAGGAAAAAGGAAAAAAATAAAAAGGGGATTCTGCAAAGGGCCCATATTCAAGATCTAAATGGGTATAAAAACACAGAGTCAGAGTCAGAATCAATCAGTTTTCTGGGAACCACCATCGTGACAACATCGAGTCGTCAAATAATGCAGATCACACCACCAACAGAGAGCAGTCACCCATGTATGCGACAACGCACTGTACCACAGCGACCCCAAGCGGGAAATCCACGGGGTGAACAAGCGGCATTCAGGGTGTTGCCGCGGACAAGCCAGCAGACCAGAATGACGGCGATCCGGAGGAGATTCGAGGGTTCTGGCCATCAGACGAAGGGAGCGTCGTGTAACACAGCCGGGTGGCCTCCTGGCAACATACATGGCAGCACCGGCGAATTATACACCATCCACGACCAAAGGGGCCAGCTCACATCAACAGAAGCAAGACCCAACGGGCCTTATGACGATGTCATTAACTCCACTGTCACATAGACGTCCGACCGCAGTCGCAACAACAGGCCCAGCAGCATGCACAAAAGGGCCGTCAACTTCAGGATCGGCCACAACCACACCAGGTCCGACACCAGAAACGGGCCCAACAACAAGCATCGCAAAGGAAGAGGAGGCCTTTGACCCCTTCGCTGGAATTAAGGAATGAAAATATAAAAAAAAAGATGTAAAAAATATATAATGTAAGAATGTAAGATGAAGTTAAATAAAATGAATTTTTGAAAAAAATAAAATAAAAAAATTTGGAGAAAAAGAGAGGTCACAAAAAAAAATGAAATATAATGAATTTTGAAACAAAGGAGAAAAAAATATATAAATATATAAGAAAATATAACTTATGATCTTTGTATTTCGTTTTAAGCGGAGTGGCTGAAAACCGATGCTTACCGAGCATCCTAACCGAACCGGCCGACCAACCGCCAGAGCTTGGAGAGACATAGCCATCGCCATCCGTCACCTACCGTAGACAAGGAGCCTTAAACCGCTCAAAACAGCAGACCGTAGTTTGAGTTGAAACAAACGTAAGAGTAGTAAGTTCGGACATAAGATAGACGTAATGCAATAAAATAGAACATAGGATAGTTAAGGTACCTATAAGAAATGTATAAGAAGAGTGTTATAAAGTTTTCGAAGAGAAGGTTCTCGTCCGGGGAAGAAAAGATGGAATGCAACGAAGTGATTTCGTTACAAAGTAAAAATACTTTTCGCTGTTTACCAAAATCAGTTTTTCCACCAATATGCCCCACTGTTATTTATAGTAGCCAACGGCATAAACACCGATTCCCATGCAACTGCTAATTTTGTGTTTTTTCCATTGCAGTGTTACATAAACAATAATTTAAACGTTCGCTCATATCGCCCATGTAAACTAGTAGCTCACGCACTGTAGGCATGCAGTGGCTGCGTAACAACAACAAACGTGTTGTCCCCATGGTCTGCCCGTGCACATCGTACAGTGTATCGTGGCTATACACAGCATATCGTGGCTGGTCGAAAAACAACAACAGTGTGTATGCATTACAACAGAGTGACATTAAAGGGAATTTGTGTGCCATAAGACCACAATGTAAAACGACAATGCACAAAGCCATAGTCGATTTTACCAACGCTGTACCATTGTGCCACGAGCACAACAAATATTTCTATTGGAATATTTCCGTTCATTCATAGAATTTACATTTCATAATTGTACGAAAGTTATTGAGTAGGAGTGCGAAAGTCCAAGCAAATCAGGCTACACCGGTTGTTAGGTACCAATTCTGTGTATCTGTGTCTTCTTGGACCTAAATCAAGTCCAGAAAACAATTTTTTGCCACGGGAGCGCCTCGGTGAACGAACCGGCTAAATATTTTTTGGGATGCCTCCTGACCCCCTAACATAGGACGGTGACGAACAGTGGAAATCTTTTCTACCGCCCGACCGACCGACCGTTGTCACTGCGGTGACCCTAGAGAGAAGACAAACTCCTCGTGACACGAGGCTCTCACCTGACCCACTCTGCCGGGTATAACTGAGTCTGGTTATATTCGTTGTAACAGCCTCTGCCAGTAGCGATACTGTGTTGCTGATCCACTCTGCCAGGTATAACTGAGTCTGGTTATATTCGTTGTAACAGCCTCTGCCAGTAGCGATACTGTGTTGCTGACCCACTCTGCTGGGTATAAATGAGTCTGGTTATATTCGTTGTAGCAGCCTCTGCCAGTAGTAATACTGTGTTGCTGACCTATTCTGCCGGATATAACTGAGTTTGGTTATATCCGTCGTACCAAGCCTCTGCCAGTAGCTATACTTTGCGCTTGCTCCCCTTACTTTAAGCTATTGATAAATTGTTAAGCGCTATTATATAGGTTGTTAAGGCCTTAGTAGAACCGTAGTTTTGTATAGATTAAGTGAGATTAATAATATACTGGCAGACCTCGAAAAGCAAAGTTACGTCTTCTTTGTTCTCATCTCTGGATCCGGCGAGCAACACCCCAGTTCTGAACCACAAAAAGACCCCTTACAATGCTTTCCTAAATTAGCCTCAAGGCCAGTCGAAATTAAGTTTTTCTGGAAAATTTTAGGTTTTTCTTCAATTCTGCCTCTAAATGTATTCTTGTATTAGCAAAATATGGAACTAAGCGTTTTCTACATAAAATATTTTTAATTTCGAGCAAAAATATTGGGTAAAATGAATTTGAAAATTTACCCTTAAAATAGATGCCTCGCCCACTAGAGGAGGTTTACCAATCCACTTGGCAATTTACGAGGTTAAGAGTCTTGTGTTTATTTATTTCATAGATTTTGTATTTATCCAATACACGTCCAGCAGGTAAACAGGGGAGAAGTTCCATATCATCTATAGAGCATTCGTGAGCTTAAGCAGATATATGTCCCGAAAGACCTGAAGATGGGTTAGGAGTTAAAGATTTCACTGAAACGCTTCTGCAAAGATCAGGATGTTTTTCCAATATATATACCGTCGTAGCCCTTACACCTAATTATTTAAACTCCACTCTTTCGTAATTTGTCTACTTCTCTTCTAATCTTGTTATTACACAACGCGTTCCTTAATGTGTTTTTATTGTAAAAAGCAGGTTTGATTTTGGCAAAAGAGAGGGATTTGATTAACTTGTCCGAAACTCCAAGCAAATCTGGTATTTTGCGCCACTTGGAATCGTTTACATTGCTGTTTACAGGAAAAATAGATTGGATGGCAAGCCTTCTAGACTTTACTGTTAATAATTGATAGATCCTAACCCGGATCATCAATTCGGTTTCAGACCTAACCATTCCACATTAGATCAAGTCTACAGAATAACGCATGAAATTGAAAAAGCCTTAGAACGGAAAAAAATATGTTCAAGTGCTTTCCTCGACGTATCGCAAGCCTTCGACAAGTATGGCACGAAGGCTTGAAATATAAGCTACGGCAAAACTTGCCGGAAGACATGTTTAAAATATTGGAAAATTATGTTGAAAGCAGACTCTTTCGTGTTAGGTGTAGTAGGGAATACTCGAGTTTCAAGCAAATTCGGGCTGGCGTACCCCAAGGAAGCGTCCTCGGTCCGACCCTGTTCCGGCTCTACACAAGAGACATACCTCTAGATGACGAAACAGTCGTGGCCACGTTTGCGGACGATACGGCCATCCTGGCAACAGGTGAATCAGTCGAGTCATCAACGAGAAACCTCCAACGAGCATTGGACAGAATTTGTGTCTGGACGAAGACTTGGCGAATCGCTCTTAACGAGAACAAGTCTACGCATGTGAATTTCACTTACAGAAGGGTTAACAATTTGCCTCTGTTCATAAATACTGCACAAATACCTTATGCAAATGAAGCGAAGTATCTAGGGATGACACTGGACGCTAAACTAAGGTGGAAACCACATGTAAAGAAGAAGCGTGACGAGCTCGAGATTAGGCTCAGGGAAATGTATTGGCTTATTGGAAGATTTTCGAAACTAAGCACATGTAACAAACTGCTCTTGTACAGGCAGGTGTTAAAGCCATCCTGGACATACGGTATACAACTTTGGGGTTGTACCAAGCCGAGCAACATGTCCATGTTGCAGACTTTCCAAAACAAGACACTAAGAGCAATTGTGAATGCTCCATGCTATATTAGGAATAGCGATATTCACAGAGATTTAGGAATAGCTACCGTGGGCGAAGAAGTAACAAACTTCGCTCGAAAGCTAAATGCTCGCCTTCATGTTCATTGCAACAATGAAATGATCCGTACTCTAAACGAGACTCCTTACGTTGTTAACAACGAGCGACGACTACAAGGAACAAGACCCTTCGATCTAGCGACGTAGGGTGAAGCCGCATGAATGAACGGCTTAGTAGGTGCATTCACTGGAAAGCAACCTATCCAATGCGATTAACACTATGGAAGCGTAAACTACTTGTTAAGTTAACTTAGTTGTAGTCAAGAAGTATTATGAGAGAGCGAAAAAAGAAGTGCGTTCTGGCAGTTTCATAGTGTCTCTCATAAATGAGTGGTTTTTTAGCACGTGGAAATCGGGCATAACCAATATCGGCTACTTCGGTATTATGTACCTGCTATAGAGGGCGTATTGGTATCTTTGAAAGATTTTGGAGTTTTAGCCTCCGTCCATCCTAGTATTCAAAAAAAAAAAAAAAAAATTATAGATATCCCTTCTATTATAACCATTGCTCTCAGCATTGCTATCCTAAGAGATAGAAGAAATGACGCTGGCCCCTCGCAGATATCCGGGAGTAGTCGCTAAGTCTGTCTGCACCCGTCGCAGTCACGCCAACGAGCCCTGTGCGCACGAGAAACCCAAGTGTCAATATCAGACGTGACAACAGATACAGGCAGGTCTAAAGCAGGTTTAGGTCCTGAGAAAAACTCTTCTGAGCCTAGTCCGACAAGTTCATCAGAGATCTCATTTCCCTGGATACCACTGTGACCTGAAACCCAAACAAGATTCACTGCATTTAGCCTTCCGGCTAAGTTCAACACTATCTTGTACGACGTAAGAGGGTTGAGCAACGCATTTAGAGCGGCTTGGCTGTCACTGCAGACGCATATGCTTCTTTCCCTACACCTGTTTGTCACAATAGCTATTATGATAGACAGACGCATATGAGACAGACGTATATTTACCTTAGGGGAAGTGGTGTCTAATGTTCTCGCTTTCCTCAAAGACTCTAGCACCAGACCCCTGTCGGGCTTTGGAGCCATCCGTGAAAATACGATGACATTCTTTCTCTGGCTCGTAGTCTGGCCGAAATCACTGTACTACCTGTGGAAAGTTGACTTGGTAATTTTGTCCCTAAAGGATTTCTAAGGTCATTGCGTCAGAGGGCATGTCCATAAGATAGGGGTCGAAAGATAATTCTCAAACAAGTTCTTCGAAATTCCAATGCGTATGATACCAAAAACCACCTCTCTTTAAGTGAAAGATGGTTGTCGGCGTAGCCCCCATGACAGTTCTCTTAAGACTGTTGACGGGGTAACAATCGTTATTCTGAGAATTATCTCACAGTTCAATCTTTCTTTTTTAATTTCCAATATGAGTTGAAATATACCAAAGAAAAACTATTTCATAATGAAGTGTGCTGTGTGCAATTTAAAAATCGACAGATCAAAATACATTAAAAAACAATGCAAAACGTACAGTGAATATTTCCATGCCGTGTGCGAGAATTTAATTAAAGAAGATGTTGGGTACTATGAAAAGAGCAAGATCGCCCACAAGTGCAATAATTGCCGGGAACAGCGAAGGCAGTCTTTTCGGCCAACGAACTACTGTTACATTAAGTTATAATATACAATATATGTTCCAAAACGTAAGTAAAAACACCCGACTCATACTGTAGCTTAGCCCAGACTCGTCGGTTCGCATTTCAGTTGGAACTTTCGGCGTAGGTCAGCGATTCGGTCGTTGTCGCTTGACCTATTTATTACTGCGAAAGTGCAATCAAGCGATGTGGTCATTGACAACATTGCGTATTGCACTTCCGCGAGTATTACGCTGACAACGACGAGTTCGCTGTTGTGAAAGACTACGGCCAATGCCTCTGACCACCTTTCGGTGAATATGGTTCAGGGCATTAACCGTTGCAAAACATTCCTCCCCCTCTTGGGAAAGTTTGAACTAGATTTCAAGAACCGACGGACTGGATCTATTTATTTAAAAATAACACTTAACAATAAGACTAAAACTAGCTTAGCTAACATAACTAACATAACCAGTGAGTAAGTGCTACAGTGTGTACGCAGAAGTAACAGTCCGTAAAACGGACTGTTGAATACCCCATCCTATCTTATATTGTAAAATGCTGATGACATGTTTATTTTTTGACATTTTATAAGTAATGCAAACTTCGAAAAGGAACGTGGTCCAACCGCCCCTAATGAGAAACCACATATGTATCCAAGTTACACTTAAATGTACGTAAAAATGCAATTTTTATACCCGACCCACGGTATATTAAGTTTGATGTATAGTTTGTAACGCAGTGAAATAATCACCGTAGACCCCTAAGACATTTTAGAGATATGAATGGGACCGACAGGAGAATCGATTAAGCCATGTCCGTCAGTCCGTTTGTATGTAAACAACTTTTATGCCTTAAATTTTAAGGCAGAAAGCTGAAATTTTGTGAGTTGGTTGGAAATCTAGTCCTTCAGATCAAGTTTGAAAATAAGCTGAATCCCACAGACACGTCCACTACAGGCCTGTATGTGCGACCATGTCTAATTTAAAAAAATACATTTTGCAAATTTTAGCTATGTTTCAATGGCGCTAGCACATTAATTTTTGGTACGTAACATTGCCTTATAATTTCTTTTATAAGGTAGCCAAAAAATTTTAGCTTTTTCATTGACCACGCCCACTTTTTAAGGGATTTTAGCATAAAATGACTGTTTTTCAATAAATATATATGAAATTTGACAAAAAATTGTTAACAAAAGCTGTAGATATTAGCATTTTCTAACTTTTATGTACATATTGTATGTGCCTCCGCCCAATTTTGTGGGCGTGGCGTTAAAGAAAGTGATTTTTTTAGTTAAGAAGGCGGAGTTTTAGGCCGAAATGTATGCAACCACCTAATATTAAGCATTCAACAGTTATATTTTTATATCCCGCCCACTTTTTGGAGGCGTGGCAGTTTTTTTTTGGTATGGTCGGGTAGTTTGCAATCCGTCGTAGATAGATTGAAGCTTTTGCATACCCACTTTTGCACTTTCCCACTTGTTTTTATTCTTATTATTCTTCTTGTTATTATTCTTCTTATTATCTTATTCTTATTATAACGCTAGTTTAGGAAAATTAAGGTTTTAATAATACAATTAATTTATTGAATAATGTAAGTTTGGCTTGATCTGTAAGTGAAAAAAAAAAATAGTTAACTTGCTCTTTTAAAATTGTTTGGAAGACGTAGACGAATGTATAAAGATTAGACTTAAGAGTATTTACTGTTTATTCAAAAATATTTTCTATAAATCTAATAAAAGATCTTTAGTTGGTTGTTATGCACCTTTTGTACTGCCCTGCCTATCTTAATGGACGTATTGACAGGTCCGTTCGTGGCTACGACTTCAAAGGGGCCGGTCCGAATTGGTGAAAATTTGTTCTTCCTTGCCGGATTTTTGGGCAGCACATTCTGACCGACCTTAAACGAAACATTTTAAGTGCTCTTGTCATAGTTCGCTCTAGCCTTAGCTTGGCGAAGATTTTCATAAGCTTACTGGTGTGCCGTTCCGATTTACTTTACTTTAACTAGAAAGGGTAGTCTTCTGCGTTGTATAGCGGAGTTGGCTTCCTTTTGAGATTGGTTCGCATCTCAAATTTAAAACTAAATATCGCATTAAGCGGTGTCAACTTCTTTGACGTATGCAATGAGTTGTTGTGCACATGCATCGCTTGTCGAAGCCACTGATCCCAGTTTCTTTCGTCTTTTGACACAAACATTCTCAAAAATTCAGCTAAGGGGCGGTGGTTTCTTTCTACGGATCCGTTTGACTATGTGTGGTAAGCTGTTGTGTGCATTTTCTTAATACCAAGTAATTTACATGGGAAAAAAACTGAGATATAAAATTTCCACCATTGTCTGTTACCAGTATTCGCGGAATCCTGTATCTTGTGATTATTTGGTCGTAGAAAATTCTTGCCACCGTTGAGGCTTCAACGTCTGGGAGGGGTGCGCAATCCATAAATTTGGTCAGATAATCTTGGAAGGTCAAACTATATCTGCTGCCTGAGTATGAGAAAGGGTAAAGGCCCAACAATATCCATGTAAACTTTATTAAAGGGCAATGTTGGGGTATCTTCGATGACCATGGGCATTTTGGTTGGCGGGGAGCTCTTTTTTTTTGACATTCTGGACACCTTTTTACGAAACTAAAAACGCCTTTACTCATCCCTTTCTACCAATATTGTTTCCTGATACGCTCTAGAGTTCTTTTCCCACCTTGGTGGCCTCCCAGTGCCGACGCATGAAAATCCCGTAATACGATTTTGATTTCAGACGGATCTGATAAAATTTCGATATCATGGGGAGCTTAATAAGGAATCTTTGCTTGTTTTATCGCATTTTCGGTTGCCGCGCCTACGGTTGGCTGAGGCTGGTTCATAACTTTTTGAGATTGAGACCTTGTGATGGCCAGACATTCCGCAGAGCTTTCGGGCTGTGGTAACCGACTAAGTGCATCCGCGTTTCTGTTCACCTTTCTGGGTTTGTACTCAATTTTGTAATTGTACTCCGAAAGTTTATGGTACAAAACTGACTAATCTAGCAGTGGAATCTTTTACATTGAACACACCTTAAAGGGGTTGATAGTCCGTATATTCTGTAAAAGGACGTCCCAGAAGATATCGGGGAATACCTTTTTTCAGCTGGTTTCAGTTTTCTACATGCGAATGCAATTGGTTTATCCTGGCCTACTTTGCCCTAAGACAACACTGCTCCCAAAGCTTCGTTGCTCGCGTTTGTTGTAAGGACAAAAGGCTTTGAAAAATTCGGATAAATCAATACCGGGGCAGTAATGACTGCTTGAGTTTGTCGAATGTTCTTCCGTCCAGTTGTTGATAGGGGCTGCGATGTGGCAAAGTTGGGGACATACTTCCGGTAATAATTTGCGAAGCCCATAAAGGACTGAATCTCCTTGACGGTTTTAGGTACGGGGAAATTTGTTACAAAGCTTGTATTAGACGGGTCCGGATGCGCGCCTTCCTTTGAACAAACGTGACATAAGAAGACAACTTCCCTGCAAAGGAGCCTACACTTTTCAATGTTAAGCTTCAGATTGTATTCTCTTAATTTGGAAAATACGTTCGTAAGCTTTATAGTGTGATCTTCCAGGTTCTTGCTGTAGAACACGATATCGTCTAGAAATACGAAACAATCTAGCCCATGGAGACCGGTTAGAATATAGTTCATAATCCGTTTGAACGTTGCCGGTGCTCCTGTCAATCCAAAAGGCGTTCGATTAAATTCGCAATATCCCAAACCAGTGCTGAAGGCTGTTTTTTCCCTGTCGTCCTTTTCAATCAGCACTTGGTGGTAGCCACTGGCCAAGTCAAGGGTTGAAAAATAACGACAACGACTGGTCTAGAATATCTTCTATTCTTGGCAGAGGAAACGCGTCTTTAATGGTTATATTATTAACCCTTCGGAAATCAACTACAACCCGCCATCTCTTTTGTCCGTCGGTGGCAGCATAAGTTTACCGTAGGTCCAAGTGGAAGGTATTGGGTTTTTTTTATCCCGATATATGTTCCGATTCCGAATATGCTATTAAAAATTGTCGGTCTCGATTAGCTTAGAAGTTATAAGCCAAAGAAGTTCAAAAAGAGTGCAACTTTAACATACCCGTAAATGGACATAGGCGCCTGCCAGACAACTGGCGCCCACCCTTAGCGGAGCGACGAAGTCGCGTGAGTGGCTAAACCCTGCGAAAAAGGGAGTTGAAATCCTTAAAACAGCCGAAGCGGCCCACCCAAACACTGTTGTCACCGAAAGCAAATTTATTTTACAGCGAATCTTGTCATATTTCTATAGCTGGCTGTTTTTGACCCTAGTTATAGTGTTAGCTAAGTAGACGCCAGGTTTAAGTTCTTGATTGTGAACCAGTACTTCCTTTGAATCCGTTTTGACCTTTATATTAACTACCGCTTGAGTCCTTGCCTTGACAAGCGAAACATTTGATAAGCTTTCTTTTGGGGTTCCTTTCGTCTCTAAAGGCTCAAGCGGAAGTTTGACTAACACTTGCTTTTGAATTTTTGCTTAAAATTTGTAAACTCTTATTGACTGAATCAATTATTGAACAGTTTCAAAGAAAATCGCGCCCCAAAATTCCATCTGCGGGTATACCACCGTTGTCGTCTATGACATGGAGTTTTGCTTTGGGTTGAAAATCAGTGATCAAAGGAATGGTTGTATTAAGAGTATCTAGAGTCTCCATTAGTCCAACAAATGCGCTGCCTAACTCTTGGCTTTTAGCTTTCATGACGGTATGTGTATCTCGGAGTCTTCTTTTGTTAATCAAACTGACTTCGGCACCAGTGTCGATCAGAAAAATTGCAGTGCCTCCTTTTACTTCAGGAAGAGGCAATGTAACAAACACGTCGTATCCGTGGCGCTTTTAGGCTAGGAACAGATAGTGTTTTCTTACAAAGGGTCTTGCGAAATAGCCTTCTAACGTTTTTAAATGTTTTTTAATATTATTTGCTGTGCCTTTGTGTTTGCAAATTGGGTTGTCCGTTTGTAAAGGCCTTTAATTGGGTAGATCATTTTCGTAATGAACAATTGAATAAAGTAAAGAAAAAGTAAGTTAATTTTGCCTTTTGAAACACTCGTTTTATTTTTTTGATATTCTTTATTGATTTTTGGGGGTATATGATTTTTGAAGGCTTAGATTTCGGGGAAGTCTTGAATTTTGGAGGCTTGGAGGCACAGTCTATTGATGGCTGTGCCCGCTCGAGTTTTCCGAGGATAGCTTAATATAGTTTCTCTTTTGATAGCACTCCTCCTCGTTGTGCCCTAGCCGTGAGCACCATTAGCATTTTTTACGGTTTTTTGGTTTTTATTTTACCTGGACCGCGAAGAGAGAGGATTTTGGAAATATTTCTTCTGTGTGTCCATACGCGTTGCATTTGGTGCAGTATTATTCTTTCTCTGTCGCAAATCCGCGTAGGTGTGGTTTGCTTTATTGCAAAAACCACATCTCAAACCGGTGCTTTGCTTGTTTTTGGCAGGTGGTGCATCCACACTATAAAACGGGGGAAAACCCAAAGTCCCATTTGGTAAAGTCCCGTTTGGAGCCACAGGTATCTGATTTGAGTGAAAACCTGATGAAGTCGTATAAGGGGCCATAGGGATTTGATTGGAGTGTGCACTAAAAGTGAAGTGCTGCGGTGCGTATTGTTGCAAGAAATTAGTCGGGTTGTAAGGGAACTGCGGAGTTATGGATTGGGGGCTATGATATGAGGAGGAAGGTTGTACCATAGAAAAAGATGGTTCTACACACTGTGGGTGTATTAGCAATGACGCTCTATGAGCTTTTTGCATCAGTTGATTAAAATCTTCTTCCTCTATGGTGAGCATGCAATGTCTTAGAGGTGCTTTCACGATTCCTCCTCGGAAAGATATTTTAACAAAATTATCCAATTCCTTTAACAGAGCTACCGAATCAGCCCTTGAATAATTTAGCTTAATTATTTCCCAAGCATTTGTCTGTAGCCCTATTAGACGCCTGGCAAACCAATGGATATCTTCGGTTGCTAGTTGATTTAACCGTTTGATTTTGGTCATAACGCTATCTAATATGGTTGCAGGCAAATATGCGGTTTTAATAACCGTTTCCAGCCAAACGTTCCAGATTTTATCCAATTCACTGATTAACTGGCTTACCTGCTGGTCAGCCTCTTCAGACACTTCCTGGAATTGTTCCTCGACCTCCTTGCGCTAACGCTCACTACTCTCAAGTTGCTTTGCTAAGGTCCGTGTCTCTTCAGTATGCTTTTCTTTTAAGTTTTGTACGGCTTTAGTATATTCCGTCAGAATCGCATCTGTTGTTTCGAACGTGTGAATTGACCCCACTGAGAGCTTAGCTGCCCGCTTACAAGTCTAAAGACCTCAAGATTTAGGATAAGCCTCAACTTTGAGAGAAAAACTTCATTGACTTCCTTAACCTTCTTCTCCTGTTCTTTAAACTTTTTCTTAAGTTGTTCGTTTTCTTCGGTTAAGGCCCTTAGTTTGGCTTCAATGCCGCTTTTAGCCATCAACTTTCGCATTTGACGAACACTTGTTATTGTTTTTATTTATTTTTTTTTTTTCAAGGCAAAAAAAAATGTTATAGTGGAGTCTGAGAAATCAGAAAACCCAACTCGAGGTATTCGGAAACCCTAAAACTGATTGAGTATACAAAGCGAAAATTCCTACTTAAAAACACCTAACCACGAAAAAGGGCACAACCGACCAACAAAATAAATATAAAAAGAGTGGCGCAACAGCTCGATGTGAACCAGGGCCAACTTCTCAACAATGTATGGTGTGTGTGTTAATATCTTCACATACAAGAGGACCTGCAATTTTTTGCCGAATCCGAACGGCACTCTGAGAAGTTTTTCAAGACAAATGATACTCTCGGAGGGCTTGTCAGACCCTCGCGGAGGTGGGGACCGTGAAAAAGAACAAGTCTTTTTTTTCAGGTGACGATGGCAGGATCAACCAACCGACCAACAAACAAAAATTAAAAACAAAAACCTATCACTTACCTGAGCTTATTCAGCTTGCTGTCTATGTAGTGCGCTGGTATGCTGATATGCGAGTTCGTTTTTTTTGTCACTCGAATTTTCGTTTGCTTGTATAGTTGTACTTATACTTGTTAAGCCGTTTAACTGTCTGCAATAGACTTTCTCTGTTACTTGGGGGTAACTTTTTCGTCACTTGCTTCGATCTTCATTCACTGGTCTGAAGCACTTGTTGCACAAACGCTTATAGTTTTAATTTGTTTGTTTTTTCACTAGTCACTTGAACTATTTTCTTTATTATTATTTTTTTTTATTATTTTTTCTTTTAATTAACCGAGGTCCGAAAATACAGGCTGGGCCAATGTTATATTAAGTTATAATATACAATATGTGTTCCAAGACGTAAGTAAAAACACCCGACTCGTGCTGTATCTTAACTCAGACTCGTCGGTTCGCATTTCAGTTGGAACCTTCGGCGGAGGTCAGCGATTCGGTCGTTGTCAGTTGACCTAATCATTACTGCGAAAGTGCAATCAAGCGATGTGGGCATTGACAACATTGCGTATTGCACTTCCGCGGGTATTACGCTGACAACGACGAGTTCGCGGTTGTGAAAGACTACGGCCAATGCCTCTGACCACCTTTCGGTGAATATGCGTCAGGGCATAAAGCGTTGCACAACACTACCCATTGATGCAGCACTCTCGGTTACTCCCCCTCACTCATTTTCTCGTTAAGGCTCCTCTGGGTCCAACACTACTACCTCAAGCTCTGCTGCTGCCATAGGTGCCCGGCGGGGGGCAAGGGAGGGCACTTGCCTCCCTCTGGCTCTGATCGATAATTTTTATACTAGGACATTTTGACAAATTCAACTGTTAAATTAACTAGAGGGAGGGTTACAATCCGCTTAGGCGAATTGTTGGATACCCCATCCCAATTGACCACTGTCAAGCTCTGAATTGTATCATAGATCTTATTTGTTAAATTTCAGTTAAGAATTTTCTCCCTAAGAAAGGGGCGTGACATCCACCCCTTCTCAACAACATCGTATTTTTATACCTATATGAGAGATTTAACTTGGAGAGACTTAAATCTCTATGAGATATGTTTGTTGGTTTGTCAGAATCAATGACGTTCAAGCTGTCAATAGTTCTAAGGGGGTAAATTTAAGGTTTAAGTTAGGTTTCAGTGCGGCCTTTTAACAAAATAATAAGTATTAAAATTATGTTTTATAACCACAAAAAATTGTGGTTCTAGGCACTGTACAGTGTGTAACCCTCTTTCGGTCCACATACGACAAATAGTCAAACACTGCTGCACGTGATAGCTTTTGGTACAACGTTATACCTTTATATATTTAGTCGTGGACAGGCGTGTAAATAATACGTTTAGCAGCGGTTTTTGTTTAATTTTTGTCATCAAAACTACAATTTTGTGAATCGCAACTTAATGTTCAACATTAAAGTAATGCAAACAATCACAAGCTTACACAAAATTATTAAAACATATGTTATATAATATAGTATAAACAAACCAGTGAGTAAGTGCTACAGTGTGTACGCAGAATTAACAGTCCGTAAAACGCACCGTTGAATACCCCATCCTATCCCACATTGTAAAAAGATGATGGCATAGTATTTTTTTGACATTTTATAAGTAATGCAAACTTCGGAAAGGGGCGTGGTCCAACCGCTCCTAATTACAAACTATTAATTAAAAGATATTTCCACAGATATTCCCAAGTTACATTTACGTAAAAATGCAATTTTTTGGTTCAAATTCAATATTTTTGAAAAATCGACCCCTAAAAGGGGGCGTGGCTTAAAACTTTATATGAACGAAATATGGACTGAAGTCTCGTTTACCTAACCTGCTACTTTTTTTGTTTGGCAAATTTTTTTCGTTTTCGAGCAAAAACATTGAGTTGAATGCATTTGAAAATTTACCCTAAAAATAGATGCCACGCCCACTAGAAGAAGTTTACCTCTTAAACTCTTAGTCCCACATTTTGTCTATAAAAGTCTTTGGGCCACGCCCACATTTGGGTGCAAAATTGAAGAAAAACCTAAAATTTTCCAGAAAAACTTAATTTCGACTGGCCTTGAGCCTAATTTAGGAAAGCATCAAACAAAAAAAGTAGCAGGATAGGTAAACGAGACTTCAGTCTAAATTTCGCGCATATAAAATTTCTAACCACGCCCACTTTTAGGGGTCGATTTTTAAAAAATATTGAATTTGAACCAAAAAACTGCATTTTTACGTACATTTAAGTGTAACTTGGAAATATCTCATAATCAATAGTTTGTAATTAGGGGCAGTTGGACCACGCCCCTTTTCGAAGTTTGCATTACTTACAAAATGTCAAAAAATAACTATGCCATCAGCATTTTACAATAATAGGATGGGGTATTCAACGGTCCGTTTTACGGACTGTAACTCCTGCGTACACACTGTTGCACTTACTCACTGGTTATTTTATAAATATCGTTTATGCTCTCAGTTCTTTCAAAGGAGAGCATAAAAATTGGAAGGCCGCGTCTGATCACAGTGTCTCTTTCTCCTTCCGTGCGTTGGTTTTCCTTTTTAATGATATTTACGGCATCAATAATTTTAAGGCCTTTAGTTTTTACGTCTTTTAAACGTCTTCTTTTGTGCATGACGGGTGGAGTCCCCTTACAATGACTCGCAGTAGTTTTTCGTAATATTTCGATAAGTTTACCACTCGATTCTCTCTGCGTCTAGTCTAAGAGACAGCGCGCGATAGGAATCGGCGTTGCCAAAATTTATTTTCCTCACGTTATTTCGGTGCGAAATAGGCTTATAGTTTTCTGTTCTCACCGTGTTTGCAGGAAGGTTGCGCAACCTGCCGAAGTCTGCTATCCCGACGATGTTTATTGCGGGAGGCGGACGAATTTTCGCTTTTGGTTTAGCTTTGTTTGAGCCAGAGGGCCTATCTTCTTTTTGTATTACTTCGGAAGAGGAATACGCCTTACGCTTCTTGCTAGACCTTTTCCTTAAAACTGAATTGGCCTCAATTGCAAGTTCGTCCTCGTCCGTAAAGTATTCGACTGCTGGTCGGTTCGGTGTTACACACTCTTTCGTTACCTCACAGTCTTTCGTTACACGAGTATTTTTAATATCCTCGTTTTCTTTTCGCAGAGGGTCCACTTTCATTTTAAGATCGTGGAAGAGTCGCTCCATTTCAGTAGGCCTTGCTCAGAGTTCATTATTCTCCTTTTCTAAGCTCTTAATTTTCACTGAGTCCTGGTTTACCGGTGGACTGCTTTTTCCGGATATGTTCGATCTAGGTGGTGGTGATCGATTTAGTTTTGTCCTTTTCTCAAAAGGACTTATAAGCAATAAAAAAAAATGCCCCAAATGGAGCAGCACCGACAGCATCCATTGAAACATTAAAGAATACTTCTTCCGGTGGATTTTAGTCGGCTCTTACGACAGGCATACCTTCCCTCAAGGCTATTCTAATCCCGACCTTGCAGGGGTCTGACAAATTCTAAACACAATTAAAGTTAATAGAAACTGAAATTTGACAACCAAGATATTTGACGCATTTTAGAGCTTGACAGTGTTCAATTGGGATGGGGTATCCAATGATTCGCCTAGGCGGATTGTAACCCTCCCACTGGTTATTTGATATATTTGCTTTAAATCCAAAAAAATTGGATCATAAAATCTTCAGATATGTACTTAAGCTTTCAACTCAAATGAATAAATTTTTGCCACGCCCTCTTTTGGGGGCGTTTTTAAGTATAAACCAAATTTTTAATGTGAAAATGCAATCAAGACGTGTATATCACTTCTGATAAACTATGTAAACTGTTAAGTGTTGGAATTCCTTTGTTTTAAAAAATATATATGTAAAAAACTTTGAGGTCAAATAAAAGTTAATCTTTTCTCTTCCGTGTTGTAAATCGTTATAAAACTTCATTTTATTGTTTGTTGACATGAGTTGTCATTTTTAGTTAGTACTAGATTATTTACAATACATAGTGTTGTGCTATTTAGTTAATTGCTGACGTCATTGAGACTCATTATGCATTTATAATTTAAAACTAAATAATAACAATTGAATTCGCTGTGATAAATCTGATTCTATCGTGAACATTACTCCCCGGCCGTGAAAGCATTTCACCAGTTCTGATGTCATCATGCCTTAAGATTACCGCATCTTTAGTTGCCTCAATGCCGACCCTGGTTGCCTCTAGGAGGTGTTTTGAAATTTTCAGCTCATGAAATGACAAACAGCATTAGTTAAATAAAAACCCATAAGAGAAAAAGAGACAACCAAATAACACATAAGAAACTAAATTACAAATTGTTCACATCTATATCGGCTGCTTCGTTTACACCTATACGTGATTTAGTGCGCGTTGTTCTCCTCTCGTCTCGCTCTGCTTGATGAACATAGCATTTGCTTCTTTTTCTTTATCGTGTCGTGTGTTGTAGCTAAGCAGTGGCTATCGGTTGTTTACGTTTTTCGTGTGTTATTAAATTCGTTTGTTCGGTGTTTTTTAATGTATAAATCGATTAAGTTGTGTCTTGTTCAGTGTGGAGACTATCCAGTTAAGTGTTTTTTTATCTTTTAATTGCCTTCTAATGTGCAAACAATCAAAAAGAAATTTTCATTCATTGCTTAGTGTTGTTGTTTTCTTCGGGTTAGTTTTCCTTGTTGGTGTTGCGTTGGTGAAGTTTTTTTTTCTTTATTACGCGGGTAATTAATATTATCGCGTATTGTGTGGTTTTTTTTTTCCTTGGGTTTAATTCTATGTGTGTATGTGTGTGTGTGTAGATAATAAATTCATTAAGTGGACTGTATTTTGTGTTGCGTAGGAATTTTCGTTGCATATAGTAGGTTTGTGTTGCATGAGAGATTTCGTGTTGCTAGTGAGTATTGTGTTGCTCGAATTTATTGTGTTGTGTTGCTAGAATTTTGTTCTGAAGGATGGTTGTGTTGTTTCAAGTAGGTAGCTATATTTCAATTGCCCTTTAGATGCTGTCTGATTGTTTTGTTTTTATTTTTTATGAGTAGTTTGGATGGTTTGTGGTAATTTTATATTGGATGTGTTGTTGGGCAAGGGACATATTTTTGATATAGGGCGTTTTAATTCGGTTGTTTCGGTTTTAACTGTCACGACTCGAACTAGATTGTCTGGTCCAGGATGTAATTGGATTATACGTCCCAACATCCATTTGAGTGGTGGAAGTCGTTCGTCTTTGATCAAGACTAGATCCTTTACTGCAATTGTGTCGTTAACGACTCGTGTCCACTTCGGGCGTTGTTGAAGTCGAGAGAGATATTCATTGCTCCACTGCTTCCAAAATAACTGAGAAAGAGTCTGCACCCTCTTCCATCGTTCCAGGTGTGATATATTTTCAAGTGCATACTCGGGTTGTGGAGCAGCAATAAGTGGTTCTCCTACAAGAAAGTGGCCTGGAGTTAGTGTTCTTAGGTCGCTTATGTCTTCTGACTGTGGACACAAAGGTCTTGAGTTCAGACATGCTTCTACTTGTGTGAGAAGCGTGGTGAGCTCTTCAAATGTCAGAATTTGGTTACCAGCTACTCGTTTGAGGTGGAATTTGACGGACTTCACTCCGGCTTCCCATAATCCTCCGAAGTGTGGGGAAGCTGGGGGAATGAAATTCCACTTGGTGCCTTCGTTAGCTAGCTTTTCAGCAACATTTTTCCAGTCCAACTTGGCTTCTTTAAGTTGTTTTTGTAGCTCGCTGTTACCGCCTACAAAATTTCGACCACAATCGCTGAACAGTTGTTTGCAGAGTCCTCTCCTTGACACAAATCTTCGGTACGCTCCCAGAAAAGCCTGTGTTGTCATGTCGCTGACCAATTCAATGTGCACAGCCTTCGTGCACATACAAACGAAAATCGCAAAGTATCCTTTGAGGGTTTTAGCGTTACGTCCTCTCCATGTTTTGACGTCGATTGGACCGGCGTAGTCTACTCCAGCGTATGAGAATGGTCTGGACATTGTTGTTCGCGCTGCAGGAAGATCGCCCATTAACTGCACCAATGGTTTCGCTCTGAATCTGAAGCAAATTGTGCAGTCGTGAATTTGCCTTTTGACTGCATTCCTTATGTTCAATATCCAAAACCGTTGGCGAATATAGGCGATCATCTTCTCCTTACCTCCATGCAGCGTTTTTTCGTGCGCGTCCTCAATAATTTGTTTCGAGAAAATGTGGTTCGACGTTAACAAAATCGGGTGTTTTCTATCAAATGGGAGAGTAGAGTTTCCTAGTCTTCCACCAACTCGTAAAATACCCTCTCCGTCTCTGAAAGGTGTGAGTGCCTTGTAACCTTTCACGTTGCCATTTTCTCCTGCTTCAAACATCTCCTTTTGAGACAACCGAATGATTCGCATGAGCGTTGCCTCGAGCTCTGATGATGATAAGACATCTGTGTATTGTTGATCCGTTCTTCGTACGAGTGATGGTCGTAAACAGTATGAAATAACACGTAATGTCCTCCTCAGTGTTGCAAATTTACCTAATATGTCAGAGATGGAACTTGTGTTCTGAGCTTGTACACAGTGGTGAACTGCTGTGGCGCGGGCTTCTTGATGCGTTTCTAGGCAAGATGGTTGCTCTGGAAAAACCGCGTCCCACTAGCTTCGTAAAAAGTCAGGTCCTTCCCACCACAATTTGTTCTCGACAATCATCGAAGGAAAAATTCCACGGGATGCCAAATCAGCTGGGTTAAGTTCCGATGGAATGTGTTTCCAGGTAGCGTTTTCAGTTAACTTTTGTATCTGTGATACTCGGTTGCAGATGAATGTCTTCCATTTTGACGGAGGAGCTCTAATCCAGCATAACGTGATGACTGAATCGGTCCACGCATAGACACCAGCTGCTTCCAACTTCAAGGTCTTTGTCGTTTCATGAAGAAGCCTCGAGAGTAGCACTGCTCCGCATAATTCCAACCTAGGAAGGGTGATGGTGCTTAAAGGAGCCACCTTAGTCTTCGCCATCAGCAGGTGGATATGGACTTGACCATCTCCATCTAAAACGCGTAGATAAATAGCCGCAGCGTAGGCCTTCTCCGAGGCGTCGCTGAAACCATGGAGCTCCAGTTTCTTGATTTGCTTGTCGGTGTTGATCCAACGGCGAATGCGAATCTTCTCCACATCTGGCAGTTCTTGGCGAAAAGTTAGCCACTCTTTCTCCACTTCTGGTGGAATGGGTTTGTCCCAATCCAAGCCTTTTCCCCATAGCCGCTGCATCAGTATCTTTGCCTTGATCGTGCAGGGTGAGATCCAACCCATTGGGTCGTAGAGTTTCGCTATGGAAGAAAGAATCGATCGCTTTGTCACTTCCGTATCGGCGAGTTGTGCGACTTGGTACGAAAAGACATCAAGGATTGGAAGCCATTTTATACCTAACGTCTTCACTTCATTCGTTTCAGCAAACGGCAATGAAAAGTCGACTGCACGGTCGTCCGACGAAATGCGCTCCAGTACCTCTTCCGAATTGCTCACCTGTCTGCGTAGATGAAAGCCAGCAGTTGCCAAAAGCTCTCTCACTGCTTGAAGTTTCTGTTGAGCTTCTTCGATGGTATCTGCACCACTGATGACATCATCAACGTAGGTTTCTTCCCGTATCACTGTCGTAGCCAAAGGGAAGTTTGATGCCTCATCGTCAGCTAGTTGCAGAAGAACTCGGATAGCCAGATACGGGGCTGAAGCCGTGCCGAAGGTGACGGTTTCCAAGCGATAGATTTTTAGCTCCTGGTTTGGATTATCTCGCCAAAAAATAAGCTGGTAATTTGCATCAGCTGTGTTGACTCGAATCTGGCGGTACATCTTTTCCACGTCACCTGTGAAAGTAAATTTATATTTCCGCCACCTGAGTATAATGTCGATGACATTAGTTTGGAGTTTGGGTCCAATCATCAACTTGTCATTCAAGGAAGAGCCAAAAAATGGTTTAAAAGTTGCGTCGAAGACAACCCGCAACCTGGTTGTGGTACTGGATTCCTTAATGACGGCGTGATGTGGAATGAAAAAATGAAAATTGGACTTAAGAACAGGGTTGGATTCCTCCATTGGAATCATATGTCCAAGTTCTGAATACTCGGTTATGCATTTAGCATACTCTGCATAGTGGGTTGGGTTGGCTACCAGCCTCTTCTCCAACTGAAGAAAGCGTCGCATAGCACCTTGCTGGGTTGGGCCCATACACGGGTATTCTCCACCTTTAAACGGCAAACGAACTTGATAACGACCATCAGGTAACCGTTAAGTGTGTTGTTTAAAATGATCCTCACATTTCTTGTCTTCCTCAGTTTCATATTTTTCGTATGGTTCTTCCTCGACTTCCCAGAACACCTTCATCGTCGTGTTGAGATCGACATGGTTGAAAAAGGCTCGGCATACGGTTGGTTTAGCCAAAGGTACCTTACCCAGTACGAGCCATCCCAGGACAGTTTTTTGTGCGACTGGCCCTAAGCCCTCACTGCTCCGGATAATGTCTCCAACAATGATGTCAGCGTAGACATCACTGCCCAACAACAACTCAACTTTAGCCGGAATGTTGAAAGTAGGATCCGCCAGCTGTAAACCCCTCAGGTGCGCCCAATTTTCAATATTAATAGGTTGGGCCGGAAGGAGCCCAGTCAGTGATTTCAGCACGAGGGCTCGCATTCTACCTGCAAACTTCGAGGTGAGTGAAGCGATGTCAAGATTAACGATCTTGTTCGATGTTTCACTGCTGACCTCCCCCAGCCCACAAATCTTACTAAAAGCCCAACTAGATTTTAGGTTCAAACGTTGTACTGCTGACTCCGTAATGAAGGATGCCTCGGAACCAGTGTCGACCAACGCTCTCAAGGTCAGATAGTTGCCATTAGCTGCTCTCACCTTGACTAAGGCAGTAGATAACAACACCTGAGAGTTGGTAAAGGCATGGTGAACTCTAAAATTGCCGCTCGTAGATGGAATGTCGTCTCTAGGTTGACCTTCTGGTAGGTTTGGGTTGTAGCGTTGTGTCTGAACTCCCGCGCTGGGTTGATTGTTAGTCTGAACGAAGAAGTTGTTGCTCGTACACGGTTGTTGTGTTGAGGAGGGATAAGGATTAGGGTTGTACGGAGTGAATTGTGGTGCATTTGGATTAAAACCGCCAATCTGTTGTGACCCGCTTGGGATGCTACTGCTTGGTAGTGGATGCAGCAAGGAATTGTGTCTTTGATTGCAGTGGTAGCAACACTTAGAGCTTGGACATTTGCTTTTGAAGTGACTGTATGCTAAGCAGTTTTCGCACACTTTAATTTCAAAAACAGTTTGCTTTCGTTGACCTATATCCATTTCTAAGAACCTCCTACAATCTCTTACCGCATGGGCGCCTTTGTTACAGATTTTGCAGCTCAGCTGCCGTTTCTGTATCTGTCGCGCATAGAACACTTGCGTTGGTTCTGGTTTGTTGCCGACCTTTGTTGTTGCTTGTTGTTCCACAGCTTCCAACGTCCTGAAGCGACATTGCAGAAACTCAAAAAACTCTTTAAGGGTTGGGAGCTCTTTGTTACTGCCTAACTTCTCCTCCCACAGCTGTTGCGTCGTGTTGCACAACTTTTGCAGCATAACAAAAATTAAAATCGCATCCCAACGTTCAACCGGAACACCCAAGTGTTCTAAACAATGAATGACCTCTTGGCTAGTATCTAGAATACGTTTGACACTATTTGAAGTTTCATTGTTCATGGGAGATTGGCCAAACAAAAGCTTCAACTGAGTGTTGACAAGCACCCTTTTGTGGTCGTAACGCTCCGTCAAAATCTCCCAAGCACGTTCATAGTTCCCCTTGTCGATCGCCAGGTGTTGTAGGAGTCTTTCCGCATCTCCGCTAACGTTACATTTGAGAAAGTGCATCTTCTGGATCTCCGAAAGGGATTTGTTCGTGTGAACTAACGAAACAAACATGCCATGAAACGACCTCCAAGACTCGTAACCGCCTGAAAAGGTTGGCAGAGTTATTACTGGCAACTTTAACTCACTGGCGCTGCTGTCTCCTGAAGTGTCCTTCGACTTGGCGTTGCCCTTTGGTGGTGATATTTTGTCTATGGCGTCCAGCACCTCGCACCTGTATTCAGCATACACTTCCCGGATTTCATCGTATATCGCCTCCATATCAGCTACTTTGAATTCGGCTTCAAGTTTCCCGGTGCCTAGAATCTGCTGATGATACTGTTCTGCTATCGCAAGCTGCTTGTCCATCATCTCTATGCGCGTTTTAAGGTAATTAATTTTATTTAACCTTGACTTGTCGGCTTTTGAAAAATTTTCCCTGTCTTTTTTCAGGCTTTGCAGGTTATTAATTTGCAACTTGCCGCAAGCCATAATGCTACGCTCTCCAAACAACAGTCTAGTATGTACGAAGACAACAAGAAAAAGTGTGCAGCACTCACCTGCGAACTATTCCTTCTGGCAAAAAATGGACGGACAGCGTTCTACACGGGATTCCTGGTGGCAGCAACTATCGTGAACAGCGTACAGCACAGCAACTGGTGGTCGTGTTGACTTTCTGGTGGCCGCAGCAACGTATGGCGTACAGCGACTGATGAACGTGTTGAATTTCACACGTCAAAATGTTTTAAATCAAAAAACAAAACCGGCGCGGTAGTTTTAATTTAATTTTAAATATAAATTTTCCAGTACAATTGTTCTAGCACAATGTTTGAAACTTGATCTTGAAAACACAACAATATTGTTCTTGAAATCTCAACAAAATGTTTTTACGGATCGAAAGGACCAAAATGTTAAGTGTTGGAATTCCTTTGTTTTAAAAAATATATATGTAAAAAACTTGGAGGTCAAATAAAAGTTAATCTTTTCTCTTCCGTGTTGTAAATCGTTATAAAACTTAATTTTATTGTTTGTTGACATGAGTTGTCATTTTTAGTTAGTTCTAGATTATTTACAATACATAGTGTTGTGCTATTTAGTTAATTGCTGACGTCATTGAGACTCATTATGCATTTATAATTTAATACTAAATAATAACAATTGAATTCGCTGTGATAAATCTGATTCTATCGTGAACATTCGACTGCTGGTCGGTTCGGTGTTACACACTCTTTCGTTACCTCACAGTCTTTCGTTACACGAGTATTTTTAATATCCTCGTTTTCTTTTCGCAGAGGGTCCACTTTCATTTTAAGATCGTGGAAGAGTCGCTCCATTTCAGTAGGCCTTGCTCAGAGTTCATTATTCTCCTTTTCTAAGCTCTTAATTTTCACTGAGTCCTGGTTTACCGGTGGACTGCTTTTTCCGGATATGTTCGATCTAGGTGGTGGTGATCGATTTAGTTTTGTCCTTTTCTCAAAAGGACTTATAAGCAATAAAAAAAAATGCCCCAAATGGAGCAGCACCGACAGCATCCATTGAAACATTAAAGAATACTTCTTCCGGTGGATTTTAGTCGGCTCTTACGACAGGCATACCTTCCCTCAAGGCTATTCTAATCCCGACCTTGCAGGGGTCTGACAAATTCTAAACACAATTAAAGTTAATAGAAACTGAAATTTGACAACCAAGATATTTGACGCATTTTAGAGCTTGACAGTGTTCAATTGGGATGGGGTATCCAATGATTCGCCTAGGCGGATTGTAACCCTCCCACTGGTTATTTGATATATTTGCTTTAAATCCAAAAAAATTGGATCATAAAATCTTCAGATATGTACTTAAGCTTTCAACTCAAATGAATAAATTTTTGCCACGCCCTCTTTTGGGGGCGTTTTTAAGTATAAACCAAATTTTTAATGTGAAAATGCAATCAAGACGTGTATATCACTTCTGATAAACTATGTAAACAAAAAAACGATGTAATTGAAAAGGGGTGGATGCTACGCCCCTTTTTAAGAGAGAAGATTCTTTAACTGACAAATTCTAAATACAGTTGAAATTAATAGAAACTGAAATCTAACAACCAAGATTTATGACACAATTCGTAGCTTGAAAGTGGTCGATTGGGATGGGGTATCCAACGATCCAATCCGCCTAAGCGGATTGTAACCCTTCCACTAGTTTTTATACCACATCCCATAGTAACACGGTGAAATAATAATGGTAGACCCCCAAGACCTTAAAGGCATATGATCGAGACCGAATTCTGAATCGAATGAGCCATGTCCGTCCTTCCGTCCGTCTGTTTGTATTTCACATGTGTTTAGGCCCTAAATTTTGAGCTAGGGTGCTGAAACTACGTACGTATGGTCCACGTCGTGCGAAGCAGTACAAGCGTAAACATTTTTGAAATCCGCTTAAAGACAAGCCCACAATCGGTCTAAATGTGCAACTACCTCCAGAGTTTTCAAAACTGTTAGACGTTCTAAAAGGCTGAAATTTGACATTTAGCATCTCCTGATGAAAGTAAGATACAAAAAAGACAAATTTAAATGGGTAACCTCCTCTAGTGGGCGTGGCATCTATTGTAAGGGTAAATTTTCAAATGCAGTTTACTCAATAATTTTGCTCGAAATTAAAAAAAAACAAGTGGGAAAGTGCAACAGTGGGTATGCAAAGGCTTCAATCCATCTACGACGGATTGCAAAATACCCGACCATACCAAAAAGAAAACTGCCACGCCTTCAAAAAGCGGGCGGGATATAAAAATATAACTGTTGAATGCTTTATACTAGGTGGTTGCATACATTTCGGCCTAAAACTCCGCCTTTTTAACTAAAAAAAATCACTTTTTTTAACGCTACTCCCACAAAAGTGGGTGGAGGCACATACAAGATACATAAAAGTTAGAAAATGCTTGTATCTACAACTTTTTTCATATAATTTTTTGTCAAATTTTATATGTATTTATTGAAAAAACAGTCATTTTAAGCTAAAATCTAAGAAAAATCTAAAAAATTTTGGCTACCTTAAAAACAATCATAAGGCAATGTTACGTACCAAAAATTAATGCGCTAGCGCCATTGTAACATAGCTAAAATTTGCAAAATGTATTTTTTTAAATTAGAGATGGTCGCACATACAGGCCTGTAGTGGGCGTATCTGTGGGCGGATTTAGCTTATTTTCAAACTTGATCTGAAGGACTGGACGTCCAACCAACCCACAAAATTTCAGCACTCTGCCTTAAAATTTATGGCCTAAAAGTTGTTTACATACGGACGGACGGACATGGCTTAATCGATTCTCCTGTCGGTCCCATTCATATCTCTAAAAGGTCTTAGGGGTCTACGGTGATTATTTCACTGCGTTACAAACTATAAATCAAACTTAATATACCGGTCGGATATAAGAATTTGCGTTATACTTTATGTAGAAAACGATTAGCTTCACATTTTGTTCATACAAGACTTTGGGCCACGCCTACATTTGGAGGCAAAATTGAAGAAAAACCTAAAATTTTCCAGAAAAACCTAATTTCGATTGCCCTTGAGCCTTATTTAGAAAAGCATGAAACAAAAAAAGTAGCAGTCTATCAGGTTATTATAGTAGATATCAGTCCAGATTTCGTTCACATAAAGTTTTTAGCCACACACCTTTTGGAGGTCAAATTTTCAAATATATCGAATTTGAACCAATAAATTGAATTTTTACATATATTTAAGTGTAACTTAGAAATATCCGTGGAAATATCTTACAATTAATAGTTTTTAATTAGGGGCGGTTGGACCACGCCCCTTTTCGAAGTTTGCATTACATGTAAAATGTCAAAAAATAACTATGCCATCAGCATTTTACAATGTGGGATAGGATGGGGTATTCAACGGTCTGTTTTACAGACTGTAACTTCTGCGTACACACTGTAGCACTTACTCACTGGTTTCTTACAGCCTCGATTCATAAAGTCAACCACACACCACCTCTGAAGTATATGATTTGATTTGACCCAATTTCGTTTTTGCTTATAGCCGTTAGTTCTGTTGCTATTTGGTTGGTATTTTTTTATAATTAAGATACTTTTGTTTCCCTTAATTATTTTTTCAGTTTAAAGGATTCATACCCCATAAACTGCGTACGTTTTTTTTTGCATTTACTTTCACCAGAGTTAAAGTAATAAATCTTTATTTTGCTGACCCAAAATATTTCGTTCAAAGGCATTCTTGTTGAAGTAGAATGCCTAGAAAAAGTAAGCCTATTAGTATACAAAGCTGCTATCAATTGCGCCATCCCAGACGTTTTTATAGAAATGTTTCATTAGGTGGTAATATGTCTTCTCTAGAACAAAACGTGAATGATTCCTTGATGGGCGAGCAGCCCTCAGGTTCTTATCGAAGTTGACAGCAAGTTACCTCTGCTAAAGTTCATGGTCCTCCAAACCGTAGTGGCCCAGACAATCCGGTGTCCCCCACTTCAAGCGAGGGAGAACAGTTTTAGCACTAAGTGCGAGAAGTTGTTACGGCTACGGTAGGTCTCAGGCGAGCCGATCATATGCGTTTTATTCAGCAGGAATTGGAAAAAAATCGATTGGCTCTGAAAGCCGAAATGGCAACAATCGTTCGTGAATCTATATCGACCTTGATTGACTTGCCCCGATTGAACAGTATCGTCGTTTGGAACTGTCAAGGAAGATGTCGGAGCGAAAACAAATGCCAAACGAAAGCTTCGAAGATTTTTATTCTTATTTGTTGCAAATAAATGCGAGACTTCGCGTTCTGAAACCCAATCGAGAACCTATAGAATTAATTAAACAGAATGTTCGAAGATGGATAGGAGAATTGCTTATCACTTTTAACACTTTTAACACTTTTAACACCCACAGTATTTCTGAGATGGTTTACGTGTGCTGTACTGTGGAAAAGTTTCTCAACGGTTCTGATGTGCCTAGACACAGACCACAACCACCTCAAGTCTCTAATTGGCAGCGTCGAAATGTGAGTGAGGTTGCTATTCCATCAGAAGAGAACTCCCTTCCCAGGTTGAGACCATTGAATTCCGAAGAAGGGAAGGGGAAAACATTACCTGCTGGAACTGCAAGGCCGTGGGATATTCCTTCCACGACTGCCCCGATCCACAGAAATCGCTTTTATGTTACCGGTGCGGACGTGAAAACATGACAACGCCCAAATGTGACCGTTGTTCGGAAACCCACCTGAAGATCAATCCTCGGACCAGAGAGGGTTGCTCGAAGGAAGGAAGCCCCGGGATGTAAGTATCGACCCAACAGAAGAAAATAAAATCACTCTACTTAAAGGAACGGATATCCAAAACCCTATAGTTATACCATGTGCTGTTGTTACCCCATCGTTGCCACGAAAAACTCTTCACGAACGTCTAACGGAGTATCATGAGGCTCGAAGAAGGATCTTTAGTGTGCAGGTTCCAAACAAGATTAAAAAACTTCGAGAAAAATTTAAAAGAAAGAGAACTCAATATTAGGCGATTGAATCGACCACCCTTCCGGGCTCGACTGACGAACCCCTTCCTTACGTGACCGTTAACCTGTTTGGCCAAAAGTGGCTCAGTTTGTTCGACAGTGGGGTTTGTATAAGTTGCCTTGGAGAAGGAGGTTTGGAATTTTTACAGGATAATAACCTATCATTTAAACCCTTTTCTATATATAATATAAAAGAAAGGCAAAAGGAAAGGCAAAAAGCCAAAAAATCGGACGAACATGTCACGCCAGACAAAGGAAAATTCCCAGATCCTCAAACAAAAAAAAGAAAATGAAAAATTACTTTCTTTTTTAAAAAGTGATTTAATTCACTTTTTAAAAAAAGAACTTTAAAAAGTGATAAACTTTAAAAAAAACTGTATAAAGAGAAAAAAATACATTTCGTTCGACTGCACGCAAAAACCTGTAATACTTAGTTCTAAAGACCTTATAAAAAGTGTTAATACCTGCACATCCTGATACCTAAAATTAAAAAAAAAAACCTAGTTCTTAGACCATCTGGAAGCTTAGTTGCGCCCTGCCTTCGCTTCACCTAAAGAAACGATGCGCTCAGCTTTAACGAGGCCATTCTTTTCAGAAGTAGTAAAAACAGCTTCGAACACCTTGATTGAAGAGTCCAATCAGCAAAAACCCAGCAATTTCTCCTTACACGCAAACAATCACCGCCTACAAACCAAGAGAAGTCACCCAATTCGATTACCGAGAGAGGACAGCTACACCACCAATGCAAGAGCAAGAAAGCCATCAGAAAATCACCAACGAGAAGATAACAGGTGCGGTGCACCTTACTGCTTTCCGTAGCAGCGGTGAACAATAGCCCTATTGGAACAATTTCATCTGCCCAGCTCATTAACTGATGTTAAGCCCTTCAGGCTGTATATAATAGTTCTTTATTGCTTTAGTCCCACTTAGTTAGGTGAATTTAGCTTTTACCTTTTATTTGTTTTATAGTTGTTTTTTTTATACCACCTATTCGAAGTTCGGTGAAAGCACTCGAAAAAAAAATTTTAAAAACTAAATAAATTCCAAGGTTCAAGGAAAAAAAGTTATCTGTAAGTGTGTGTGCGTAATCAACTTCAATTTGTATCCCTAGGGACTCGGTCATACGGCATTTCCAGATCTACAAAACACGCATAGACTGGTTTGGCATATTCCCAGGCCTTCTCAAGGATAGCCTTCAGAATAAAAAGTTGGTCGGTTGTGCCTCTGCCAGGCCGAAAGCCGCACTGTTCTTCCCGTAACAAAGGCTCGATTACAGCTCTGGAACGCATTTCCAACACCTTCGCGAATACTTTTCCCGGAAGACTCAAGAGAGATATGCCTCTATAGTAAGCCCCCCTTTTTTTTTTTTTAATTGTTATTTTTA
The DNA here is from genome assembly GCA_947623515.1 of Neoascia interrupta. NCBI lineage: Eukaryota > Metazoa > Arthropoda > Insecta > Diptera > Syrphidae > Neoascia > Neoascia interrupta. The sequence goes on from OX392462.1 coordinate 128,125,104, forward strand.
TTATTTTTGTTCTATTTTTTTTATACCCCATCCCATAGGATAGAGGGTATATTAAAGTTAACTAATCCTTCGCAGAGGATTATAAAAAAAACGCGAACGTCGGCCCTGAGGGCCGACCCAACTGTCCGACTTACTAGTAAACGCGGCTTTCTATGTTTGATAGTACAATTGTTTATTGATCTTCACACTTACAGGTCTGGATTAAGACTAAACTTAAATCTTATTTACTTCCCAAAGGTAGGTGCATGTCCGTATCGGCCAAGTCCGAAGGTCATCCGTTTCATTCTTCTGTGCGCATTCGGTGCAATGCCATTTGACTCCAATTGTCCAGCTATGCATGCGCGTGCAGTGCAATATAAGTTATTTGCACCTTTTCCCGTGGGAACATGTTGGAGCCTACATATGCTGAGTCAGCGAACTGCGTACAGTCCGCTGTCATGCACTAAGCTCGTGGCTTAGTACATCGTGTTAACTCCCCCCCCTTCAAAGATCTACGCCCCGTAGATCACACGTGACATCGGATGTAGATGGCCACTTTTGTGTTGGTGGGGACCCTGACATCTGAAAGAGGCTTGTCGTCGCAAACTACTTGATTGTTGATGTGAAGGCATTCAACGATGATGCCATACGTTTCGTGTTGGTTAACCGATACTCTATTGAATTCCATGTCGATTTGTAATTCATTGATAATGGATGCCCTCGTCATCAGCAGGTTGAACTCTTCGTTCTTAGCCTTTGGTAAAGAGAGGACATACAGTAAGAGAGAGCCGTTGGTGTATATGGACGGCTGGCCGTATTCCACAGCCTCGATGTCGTTGACATATGGAAGTGTTTCTAGTTCGCCGACGATTCTGTTAATCTCCTCTTTATCTAGGAGATTGGTGTTTATCAGGCCACTTTTTGCCATTTGGCAAGCACGTACTATTTCGTTGACCTCGTCCTTCACCATGAGTATCTCGTTCAAAAGATCTTGCTCGTACCGCTCAGCATTTGTTGCCAGGACTTTATTTTTGAATTGATCTATCATCCAATTAACTCTTTTCGTCGTCTCCTCCATATTCTTGAAAAGTTCGGTGTTAATTTTGTACTGGTGGTTATTATTCATGATGATGTCTTGTTCGTTTGAAAGGATTTTATTCCAGTCCGCTGCATCAGGGCTCCCTGCAACCCATTTCCAGGCTGATCCAATCCAATCGATGGATCTCGTGGCTCGAGCTTTTTTGCCGCGAAGTAGGACTAATCTTTCGCTGATCCTGTTTAGATAGAACTCAATTGCAGTTCTTTTTTCCGAGTTTTTGGATATCCCGGTGGCTAAGGACGTGTTGACCCTTGTCGCTATGTTCTGGAATTCAGTCAGATTGATCACATGCACTAATTTAAAGTGCCCATTGGTGATCCAGCCTTTACCCTCCTTCATCGTGACGATAGGAGATTTATATTCAAAGATCTGATAAGCACTAATGTGCCATAGGGAAGCAGTTCTGTAAAGAGGGATGCAAAAAAGGTTATCTCCAAGTATAAACTAAAAAATAATGTGGTGTTTAAGTGGAACTACGGCTTTATTACATCGCCTTCTATTCTAGAGTTTACAATTCTACAATTAAGTAAGACTTAAATTTAAACTAGCTTACGTTACGGGTTTGGATAAAGCTACAAATAATTACTATATCAAGTTATTTGAATATTTATTAAAAATTGCTTCTTTCCATTTGTCGTTCAGATGATAATAGAAATAAATTCATAATTCGTATAATTCGTATGTAATTGACTTAAAATACTAGTAAATGAGTGCTCTTGCTATGCGTGCGTGAGATGCGTGCTTTTAATTTAAGTTAACTTAAGTTCATAAAATATTTGAATATTCCCATGGTACTCAAAACATAGGTACCTTATTGAAATTTTTTTTGAATTGCCACAATTTAATATATATAGGCATATGCTTCAAGCTTAGGGATATCCCTTCCCTTTTTTTTTTTACAACTTAGATAATAAGTTCTTTGTAATATTTTTTGCAATATTTGATTTTGTCTTCACTCTGTACCCCATGTGTGTGGCAAGTTTTTAAGGTGGGCCTTATGGACCCTTCGTCCAGAATTTGTGACGATAGTTACTTGATTATTTTTTGCCACTACTTCCTTCCGGTATAAGGGCTTGTTCTTTGCACGGATACCCTTATAAGCCGTGTAAACAATATCCCCTTCCTTATAAGTTATAGGCCTTGACTTTTTTTTGTTAAACCTCTGGATGTTCATTTTCTGCTTCCTTTCTATCTCATCCCTCAGTTCCCTGTTAACTTTGGTGCGGAGTTCTAACAAGTTTTGGTAGTTGATGCGTTGATATCGGTTAAAGAAGATATCAGATGGTTTATTTTTTGTTACCGAGTGGATACTGTTATTGTATCTATCCACTGCAATGTTCAACAATTCTTTAAGGCGCAGGCCCTTGTGCTCCGCTTTCAGACACCGATATATCTCTAGTATGGTGGAGTGGAATCTCTCCACCTGACCATTTACCTCGCTGCGGTAGACGGGCGTCTGGTAATGTTCAATTCCTAAAGACTTGATGAAATTAAGGTTGATTGGTTGATTGACAGTGAAATAGTGCAGAATTTTAGTGATTTTGTTTCTAAGGTAGAGCGCCGATGTGTTATGTATGTGGAAGAGCTTACCAAATTTGGAGAACTTGTCGATGCAACTGATAAACTTCTCGCCCTGGATTTCCATTATATCCATTTGAATGATCTCGCATGGATATGATGGCACTGGAGTGGTTTGAAATTCCGGTACATTTGGGTGCCTGTCGTATTTATTGGCCGCGCAGACCTCACAGCTTCCTGTGTATCTTTTAATTAGAGCGGCCATACTGGGAAATTAATATCTTTCCAGGAGTTGTTCCCGAACTTCGCGAGGGTTCCTATGAGCCCTCCTATGCTCTTCCATTATTAGATCACACTTCCTATCTTCGTTTGACACATCCTCAACAAGTCGCTGGGTGATGCGGAGCTTATATTTATTGAAGTGTTCCAGGTACACCTCCTGGAGCAATTGAAAATGGGACTCTGGTATCTTTATACCATTGAGAATGTTTGGTCTCAGTTTCGCTTTCAGTAAGCTCGTTAGTTCTTGTCTGTCTTGATTTTTAATAGCAAAGTAATGGCGAATGAAACCAGGATGAGGTTCTTCCAAGGTTTCAAGGCCCTTGTCAATCTTGACGATAATTTGATTTCGTAAGACATTCAAAGGAACCTCAACATGAGGAAAAAGATCTGAGCTGTCTTGTTCCGCGCTTTGAGCGGTTCCCGTTGAGGATCGCGCCTCACTAGCGGTCTCAGTATTTTCGTCGAATATCCTTGGGCTAGGGGAGGCAAGGGCAGAAAAAGCATTTTCGCTGGCACTTTCGGTATGCTGTTCACTGGCGCTCTCCGTCTGAGAGACGCTGTCGCCGTTTTCAGTGCTTTGTCCTGGTTCAACATTTAATGAATCGGATAAATGGTTTACCTCGGTTCTGAGGCGTGAGAGGGCGTCTGCAACAACGTTCGACTTGCCCGGTTTGTAGATGAGCTCGTAATTATACTCCTCGATGCGGGACTTCCAGCGTTTTAATTTCGCATTGTAGTTACTGTTGCTCATCGCAAATGTTAAAGGCTGATGGTCAGTATATATCCGTATCATCTTTGCACCGTATAAGTACGATCTTAGGTTGTCTAGTAACCAGACGATGGCCAGCATCTCCTTCTCATTTGTAGCGTAATTCTCCTCAGTCTTGTTGAGAGACCGCTAGATATACGCAATTGGCCGATCGGAGGCCATATCACCCTGTGACAATACGGCGCCTATAGCGTAGTTCGACGCGTTCGTAGTGAGGTTAAAAGCCTTCTCAAAGTCAGGGAAGGACAAGATTTCCGATGACATTAGCAAGGTTTTCAATTCACGGAAAGCCTGCAATGCTTCTTCGTTTAGTGTGATTGGGACCTTCCTTGATTCGTTTGCTTTAACCTGAGCGTTACCCCCCCGGATGAGATTCGTGAGGGGTTTGGCGACCTTTGCATAGTCACGGATGAATTTTCTATAATAGGATGTGCGGCCAAGAAACCTCTTAAGTTCTTTAAGGTTTGAAGGTGAGAGAAGTCTTTCGATTGCTGCAACCTTCTTAGGGTCGGCTTTGATTCCATCGCGAGTTATAATGTATCCGAGAAATTCTACTTCTGGCTTCATGAAGTTAGTTTTATCCAGATTTACCTTCAAATTTGCTTCATGGAGCTTGGCAAAGACCAGGTCAATATTCTCGAGATGTTCTTTTTCATCTCTGCCCACGACAATTACATCGTCAATGTAAACGTAGCATTTTTTCCCTATGCATTCTCTAAGTACATCATCGATTGACCTTTGGAAAATCGCGGGGGCATTCCTCAAGCCGAATGGTAGCCTTAAAAATTCAAACTTCCCATTCATCGTAGAGAAGGCTGTCTTCGGAATGTCCCCATGTTTCATGGGGATTTGGTGAAAACCCGAAGTGAGATCTAGGGTAGTGAAGAACTTTGCTTTGTTCAAACTCGCAAGTGTGGAATTTATGTCCGGAATCGGATATGTGTCTGGGATCGTGACGGCGTTCAGCCTCTTGTAGTCAATCACCATTCTGTACTGTTTTTCACCGGATGGTTTCGGTTTATTTGGAACAACCCAGATTGGAGAGTTGTATGGACTTTTGGAAGGACGTATAATTCCTTCCGAAAGCAGTTTTTCGATCTCATCTTCTACCACGCCTCTCATATTGGTCGGATATGGATAGCATTTGCTATAAATTGGTTCGTCCGTCTTAGTGTGTATCTCCGCTCTGATCGAGGTTTTAATAGCTTCATTCGTATCAATCGGGCCAAATAGATCTTTTGTAGGTTTATCCTCGTTTCCTGAGATAAACTTTCATCCAGCACGACATTAAATTCACCGGATATTTTTGCCCTTAGGGGAATAGTTATGTTTGGTTTTTATTTCAGGATATTTTCTTTGCGATCAATGATCGCTTCAAGATCTTTCAATGAATCATCGCCTATGATCCCATCAAAAGATCTTAAGCCAGGCAAGACGTAAAATGTAAGCAAGGTGTCATTGCCCATTTCTTCAAAAAACCTACCGCTAAGTTTTTCTTTTATTAAAATATTACCCCCGGCGGAGTGGACTTGAAAAGGGTTGGAAAGGCGAGTTGAAGGAGATGAGGTTTTCTTTACTACAGATGGGCTGAGGAAATTCTTATTTGCACCCGTGTCAACAAGAAAGTTCAGAGTGAGCCCATCCCGTGTTACATATTCTAGATATGTTCAGGATATTTTCTTTGCGATCCGGTCGACTTCCATTTTTTCGTTGGACTTAGGAGCAGTCGGTCTAGAGGGTGCGTTATAATCGTGAGCTGCCGGCTGCATTTGCTGCTGTCTGGGCCGCTCAATTTGCTTGCGAGGAAAAACCTTCTTATGGGTATTTACCCTGGGGTCGAATCTTAGCGTCTGATTTATAGGAGCTGTTATACTGTTCCTAGTCAATGGGTCGTGAATGACATGATTCCGTAAATTCAGATTTTGAATTTCCAAACAAGCCGAATAAGCCTCTGGCAGATTCCTCGGTTTCTGGATTATTAGCATCCTTGAAAGGTCGCCGTTGAGGCCGCGGATGAACACATCGAGTGCTCTATTCCAATATGTTTCGACAAGAGCATTGACGGTCTCTTCTGAGAAACTCTCTGTTTTGATTTTGTAAATCATTAAGGAAAGCTGATGATTAACAGCCGCGAAAAGCTCATGAACCCTAGAACCTCTTTGCGCCAACTGGTTAAGTTGGTGTTCGAGGGTGCGCATGTCCCTTTTGTCTGCATAGTGCAGAGAGAGGCATTGTTTTATGGACAACAATCGTTGTCAAAGATGTTGTATGACACTAAAGCAGCGTCAGCCGGCCCCCTTATCTTCTGCCGGATATGCTGCAAAATGGCCCTATACATGGGTTTCGATCTAATAATCTCAAAATCTTTCAAAATCCCCTCAGATATATGGACCCAAGTCACATATTGGGTAGGGTTTCCGTCGAATACCTGAAGCTCTTTAACGCAATCAGGTAATCGCGAAATGTCCTTTAAATCAGCCTCGTTTTTCGGGGCACAGAGTTCGACCACATTGCTTGCAACGTCCTGAGTAGGCTGGGTATTTTCCAGCGTCTTAATACGCATCAAATGTTTTTAATTCGCTTAGAATGGCATTTACAGCCCCCGTTAGTTCCGTCAATGATTTATTGATTGATTCCATTGTTAAAATGTAACAGTAAAATTCCTTACCTTACTTTAATCAATACCTAACACACGTACTGCACAACTCACTTTCTTGCACGTTTTTCCTAAAAATAACCTTTAAGGTTTCACAATTCTCTTTTTCTTATTTTTCTTATTATATTTTTCAAATACTTTTTATTAAAAATGATTTTGTTCTCTTAGGAAACGAACTTTTCAGATTTCACAATTTTTAGTGACTAAATTTATAAATACTTTTAATTAAAAATGAAAGCACTGAAGGATTAAACTTTCACAATTTTTCCTTTTCCAATATTTTCACAAGAATTCTTATATGCTTCTGATATTTCTGATTAAATTGGGTACAAAATTTTTTTGGATTTATTTAGAATGATTCTCAAACTTTTACAAAATTCCTTTAGATTTCTTTAGATATTTTTAATCAAGAATCACCGTTTTTTTCTAAATTTTACTTAAAACTTTTCTTCTTTACTTAAACTTTTTCTTTTAAATTCTTCCAATACTTTCTTCTTAGATAAGATTTTATGTAAATCGATGCAAAATTTTCCCAAATCGATCGAATGTTTTTTTTTGAACAGCTTCTTCAACCCTGCGCGAAACACTGATTCTTTTAAATTCAATGCTCACAGCTTACATTAACATCACTGGTATTATTCTGGAGCTCATAATTTTTTTGGTTTTAATTCACTGGGGAATAAAAAAAAGGAAACGCAAACGGTTAGAGGTTATTTTTGGGCACCACTCGTTCGGAAGGATCGTGTTATCCTTTTTAGGTGCAAACATTAATTTTGTAAGCACCCTACTAAGGCACGATTTACTTCACACGAATCCTCTTGACACCGCTGTGATCTCCAATCGCGTTCCCATGGTTACGATGGAAGCTCTACGTGGATCAATATAACTGTGTTCTCATGGGTACAGTTTTCTTATGAGTCCACGCCCTGGTTAGAGGACAAGAGCAATCACTGGTGAAAAGAAGGATGTCGTATACGGAGTGGTCCCTGCTCGGGCGCCAGTTAACTATTCCTTCGCGGAGGATTATAAAAAAAACGCGAACGTCGGCCCTGAGGGCCGACCCAATTGTCCGACTTACTAGGAAACGCGGCTTTCTATGTTTTATAGTACAATTGTTTATTGATCTTCACACTTACAGGTCTGGATTAAGACTAAACTTAAATCTAATTCACTTCCCAAAGGTAGGTGCATGTCCGTATCGCCCAAGTCCGAAGGTCATCCGTTTCATTCTCCTGTGCGCATCCGCTGCAATGCCATTTGACTTCAATTGTCCAGCTATGCATGCGCGTGCAGTGCAATATGAGTTATTTGCACCTTTTCCCGTAGGAACATGTTGGAGCCTGCATATGCCGAGTCAGCGAACTGCGTACAGTCCGCTGTCATGCACTAAGCTCGTGGCTTAGTGCATCGTGTTAACTTTAAGTTTGATTCATAGTTTGAAACATAGAGAAATAATCACCGTAGATCCCAAAGACCTTAAGGGCATATGAAACTTGATATCTGTTCTTTCTAAGTCCCGAAGCATTACAAGTGTAAACATTTTTGGAATCCGCCCACTAACACGCCCACTTTAATTGATCGCATGAAAAATCAGAGCTGTCGTAGGACGCTGAAATTTGGTATGCGATATCCTCGATTAAGTGTTTTGTGATTGGCATTTAAAAAAGTTAAAACCGGCCCTTGTAGGCGTGGTCATATATAATATACACTCTAATAAACGGTTTTTATTTGTTACATTTGCTTTAAATCGAAAAACCTTGCACTATAAAATGTTCAGATATGTGCGTAAGCTATCAACTTAAATTAATTAGTTTCTGCCACGCCCACCTTTGGGGCGTTTTTAAGTAAAAACCAGGGAGTAAGTGCTTCAGTGTATACGCAGAAGTTACAATCCGTTGACCATGGTAGGATCCTACCATGTCACCTGAAAAAAAGACTGGTTCTTTTTCACGGTCCCCATCTCCGCGAGGGTTTGACAAGCCCTCCGAGGGTATTATTTTTCTTGAAAAACTTCTCAAAGTGCCGTTCGGATTCGGCAAAAAACTGTAGGTCCCTTTGTATGTGAATAAATTAAAACGCACAGCATACTTTGTTGAGAAGTTGGCCCTGGTTCACCTCGAGCTGTTGCGCCAGTCTATTATTATTATTAAAACGGACCGTTGAATACCCCATCGTATCCCACATTGTAAAATGCTGATGGCATAGTTATTTTTTGACATTTTATAAGTGTTAAGTCACCGTGGCACCCGCCTGTATAAAAGGCGAACACCAACAAGGTAAGGGGGCATTCAATGTTAAGTCGCGACAAAGCAAATAATAAACAGGAGCAAAGTAAATAGATCGTGTTATCATTTCGCTTTCTTTTGCTCTCAGTCAACAAAATCAGAAGTAGGATTTTGGGAATAAAATCATAAGTGCGAACGGCATCATCTTCGGTTTTTTTGGTTTTGATCTCGATTGTGCGTGTGGTCCGCCAAGGCCAAGAGGAAAACTAACCAAGTGAAAGCAAATTGAGAACAGCAAACTGTGCTTTACACCGTGGGTACCCAATCGATTTGTCATCTGTTCTTATCTCGCGGATTGTCTATTATCGTTCACCACGGTTATCATCATTTTTTTTTTTGCATCACACTGAAGAAGACTGGCTGAGTGTAACTGCTTTTGGGAAAAGACTCGAATTTGGAGACATTCGTCATCGACTCCCAGAGCGAATTGGCGGAATTTTTCTGCCGACTGGGAATTATTCTGCGGACTGGGGCTGTGCTGTGCTGGGTATTGGACTTGGAAGTATCTGCGAGTTTACCTATTAGAGGAGATTACGTTTTAGCTGAGCGATCGATCTGATGGCGTCTTTTCGTCATTGTGCCATTGAAATTGAGTATAACCATGGGTAATAGAGCGGAGCAAGAGGCGCGATACGGCGCCCTAACGAGGGATGAGCTACGCGAGCAACTGCGACAACGTGGCTTAGACCAGCGTGGGTTGATGAATGTAAGATACAAAAAAGACAAATTTAAATGGGTAACCTCCTCTAGTGGGCGTGGCATCTATTGTAAGGGTAAATTTTCAAATGCAGTTTACTCAATAATTTTGCTCGAAATTAAAAAAAAACAAGTGGGAAAGTGCAACAGTGGGTATGCAAAGGCTTCAATCCATCTACGACGGATTGCAAAATACCCGACCATACCAAAAAGAAAACTGCCACGCCTTCAAAAAGCGGGCGGGATATAAAAATATAACTGTTGAATGCTTTATACTAGGTGGTTGCATACATTTCGGCCTAAAACTCCGCCTTTTTAACTAAAAAAAATCACTTTTTTTAACGCTACTCCCACAAAAGTGGGCGGAGGCACATACAAGATACATAAAAGTTAGAAAATGCTTGTATCTACAACTTTTTTCATATAATTTTTTGTCAAATTTTATATGTATTTATTGAAAAAACAGTCATTTTAAGCTAAAATCTAAGAAAAATCTAAAAAATTTTGGCTACCTTAAAAACAATCATAAGGCAATGTTACGTACCAAAAATTAATGCGCTAGCGCCATTGTAACATAGCTAAAATTTGCAAAATGTATTTTTTTAAATTAGAGATGGTCGCACATACAGGCCTGTAGTGGGCGTATCTGTGGGCGGATTTAGCTTATTTTCAAACTTGATCTGAAGGACTGGACGTCCAACCAACCCACAAAATTTCAGCACTCTGCCTTAAAATTTATGGCCTAAAAGTTGTTTACATACGGACGGACGGGCATGGCTTAATCGATTCTCCTGTCGGTCCCATTCATATCTCTAAAAGGTCTTAGGGGTCTACGGTGATTATTTCACTGCGTTACAAACTATACATCAAACTTAATATACCGGTCGGATATAAGAATTTGCGTTATACTTTATGTAGAAAACGATTAGCTTCACATTTTGTTCATACAAGACTTTGGGCCACGCCTACATTTGGAGGCAGAATTGAAGAAAAACCTAAAATATTCCAGAAAAACCTAATTTCGATTGCCCTTGAGCCTTATTTAGAAAAGCATGAAACAAAAAAAGTAGCAGTCTATCAGGTTATTATAGTAGATATCAGTCCAGATTTCGTTCACATAAAGTTTTTAGCCACACACCTTTTAGAGGTCAATTTTTCAAATATATCGAATTTGAACCAATAAATTGCATTTTTACATATATTTAAGTGTAACTTAGGAATATCCGTGGAAATATCTTACAATTAATAGTTTTTAATTAGGGGCGGTTGGACCACGCCCCTTTTCGAAGTTTGCATTACATGTAAAATGTCAAAAAATAACTATGCCATCAGCATTTTACAATGTGGGATAGGATGGGGTATTCAACGGTCTGTTTTACAGACTGTAACTTCTGCGTACACACTGTAGCACTTACTCACTGGTTTCTTACAGCCTCGATTCATAAAGTCAACCACACACCACCTCTGAAGTATATGATTTGATTTGACCCAATTTCGTTTTTGCTTATAGCCGTTAGTTCTGTTGCTATTTGGTTGGTATTTTTTTATAATTAAGATACTTTTGTTTCCCTTAATTATTTTTTCAGTTTAAAGGATTCATACCCCATAAACTGCGTACGTTTTTTTTGCATTTACTTTCACCAGAGTTAAAGTAATAAATCTTTATTTTGCTGACCCAAAATATTTCGTTCAAAGGCATTCTTGTTGAAGTAGAATGCCTAGAAAAAGTAAGCCTATTAGTATACAAAGCTGCTATCAATTGCGCCATCCCAGACGTTTTTATAGAAATGTTTCATTAGGTGGTAATATGTCTTCTCTAGAACAAAACGTGAATGATTCCTTGATGGGCGAGCAGCCCTCAGGTTCTTATCGAAGTTGACAGCAAGTTACCTCTGCTAAAGTTCATGGTCCTCCAAACCGTAGTGGCCCAGACAATCCGGTGTCCCCCACTTCAAGCGAGGGAGAACAGTTTTAGCACTAAGTGCGAGAAGTTGTTACGGCTACGGTAGGTCTCAGGCGAGCCGATCATATGCGTTTTATTCAGCAGGAATTGGAAAAAAATCGATTGGCTCTGAAAGCCGAAATGGCAACAATCGTTCGTGAATCTATATCGACCTTGATTGACTTGCCCCGATTGAACAGTATCGTCGTTTGGAACTGTCAAGGAAGATGTCGGAGCGAAAACAAATGCCAAACGAAAGCTTCGAAGATTTTTATTCTTATTTGTTGCAAATAAATGCGAGACTTCGCGTTCTGAAACCCAATCGAGAACCTATAGAATTAATTAAACAGAATGTTCGAAGATGGATAGGAGAATTGCTTATCACTTTTAACACTTTTAACACTTTTAACACCCACAGTATTTCTGAGATGGTTTACGTGTGCTGTACTGTGGAAAAGTTTCTCAACGGTTCTGATGTGCCTAGACACAGACCACAACCACCTCAAGTCTCTAATTGGCAGCGTCGAAATGTGAGTGAGGTTGCTATTCCATCAGAAGAGAACTCCCTTCCCAGGTTGAGACCATTGAATTCCGAAGAAGGGAAGGGGAAAACATTACCTGCTGGAACTGCAAGGCCGTGGGATATTCCTTCCACGACTGCCCCGATCCACAGAAATCGCTTTTATGTTACCGGTGCGGACGTGAAAACATGACAACGCCCAAATGTGACCGTTGTTCGGAAACCCACCTGAAGATCAATCCTCGGACCAGAGAGGGTTGCTCGAAGGAAGGAAGCCCCGGGATGTAAGTATCGACCCAACAGAAGAAAATAAAATCACTCTACTTAAAGGAACGGATATCCAAAACCCTATAGTTATACCATGTGCTGTTGTTACCCCATCGTTGCCACGAAAAACTCTTCACGAACGTCTAACGGAGTATCATGAGGCTCGAAGAAGGATCTTTAGTGTGCAGGTTCCAAACAAGATTAAAAAACTTCGAGAAAAATTTAAAAGAAAGAGAACTCAATATTAGGCGATTGAATCGACCACCCTTCCGGGCTCGACTGACGAACCCCTTCCTTACGTGACCGTTAACCTGTTTGGCCAAAAGTGGCTCAGTTTGTTCGACAGTGGGGTTTGTATAAGTTGTCTTGGAGAAGGAGGTTTGGAATTTTTACAGGATAATAACCTATCATTTAAACTCTTTTCTATATATAATATAAAAGAAAGGCAAAAGGAAAGGCAAAAAGCCAAAAAATCGGACGAACATGTCACGCCAGACAAAGGAAAATTCCCAGATCCTCAAACAAAAAAAAGAAAATGATAAATTACTTTCTTTTTTAAAAAGTGATTTAATTCACTTTTCAAACAGCTTCGAACACCTTGATTGAAGTCCAATCAGCAAAAACCCAGCAATTTCTCCTTACACGCAAACAATCACCGCCTACAAACCAAGAGAAGTCACCCAATTCGATTACCGAGAGAGGACAGCTACACCACCAATGCAAGAGCAAGAAAGCCATCAGAAAATCACCAACGAGAAGATAACAGGTGCGGTGCACCTTACTGCTTTCCGTAGCAGCGGTGAACAATAGCCCTATTGGAACAATTTCATCTGCCCAGCTCATTAACTGATGTTAAGCCCTTCAGGCTGTATATAATAGTTCTTTATTGCTTTAGTCCCACTTAGTTAGGTGAATTTAGCTTTTACCTTTTATTTGTTTTATAGTTGTTTTTTTTTATACCACCTATTCGAAGTTCGGTGAAAGCACTCGAAAAAAAAATTTTAAAAACTAAATAAATTCCAAGGTTCAAGGAAAAAAAGTTATCTGTAAGTGTGTGTGCGTAATCAACTTCAATTTGTATCCCTAGGGACTCGGTCATACGGCATTTCCAGATCTACAAAACACGCATAGACTGGTTTGGCATATTCCCAGGCCTTCTCAAGGATAGCCTTCAGAATAAAAAGTTGGTCGGTTGTGCCTCTGCCAGGCCGAAAGCCGCACTGTTCTTCCCGTAACAAAGGCTCGATTACAGCTCTGGAACGCATTTCCAACACCTTCGCGAATACTTTTCCCGGAAGACTCAAGAGAGTTATGCCTCTATAGTAAGCCCCCCCTTTTTTTTTTTTAATTGTTATTTTTATTATTTTTGTTCTATTTTTTTTATACCCCATCCCATAGGATAGAGGGTATATTAAAGTTAACTAATCCTTCGCAGAGGATTATAAAAAAAACGCCCTGAGGGCCGACCCAACTGTCCGACTTACTAGTAAACGCGGCTTTCTATGTTTTATAGTACAATTGTTTATTGATCTTCACACTTACAGGTCTAGATTAAGACTAAACTTAAATCTAATTTACTTCCCAAAGGTAGGTGCATGTCCGTATCGGCCAAGTCCGAAGGTCATCCGTTTCATTCTCCTGTGCGCATTCGGTGCAATGCCATTTGACTCCAATTGTCCAGCTATGCATGCGCGTGCAGTGCAATATAAGTTATTTGCACCTTTTCCCGTGGGAACATGTTGGAGCCTACATATGCTGAGTCAGCGAACTGCGTACAGTCCGCTGTCATGCACTAAGCTCGTGGCTTAGTACATCGTGTTAACTCCCCCCCCCCCTTCAAAGATCTACGCCCCGTAGATCACACGTGACATCGGATGTAGATGGCCACTTTTGTGTTGGTGGGGACCCTGACATCTGAAAGAGGCTTGTCGTCGCAAACTACTTGATTGTTGATGTGAAGGCATTCAACGATGATGCCATACGTTTCGTGTTGGTTAACCGATACTCTATTGAATTCCATGTCGATTTGTAATTCATTGATAATGGATGCCCTCGTCATCAGCAGGTTGAACTCTTCGTTCTTAACCTTTGGTAAAGAGAGGACATACAGTAAGAGAGAGCCGTTGGTGTATATGGACGGCTGGCCGTATTCCACAGCCTCGATGTCGTTGACATATGGAAGTGTTTCTAGTTCGCCGACGATTCTGTTAATCTCCTCTTTATCTAGGAGATTGGTGTTTATCAGGCCACTTTTTGCCATTTGGCAAGCACGTACTATTTCGTTGACCTCGTCCTTCACCATGAGTATCTCGTTCAAAAGATCTTGCTCGTACCGCTCAGCATTTGTTGCCAGGACTTTATTTTTGAATTGATCTATCATCCAATTAACTCTTTTCGTCGTCTCCTCCATATTCTTGAAAAGTTCGGTGTTAATTTTGTACTGGTGGTTATTATTCATGATGATGTCTTGTTCGTTTGAAAGGATTTTATTCCAGTCCGCTGCATCAGGGCTCCCTGCAACCCATTTCCAGGCTGATCCAATCCAATCGATGGATCTCGTGGCTCGAGCTTTTTTGCCGCGAAGTAGGACTAATCTTTCGCTGATCCTGTTTAGATAGAACTCAATTGCAGTTCTTTTTTCCGAGTTTTTGGATATCCCGGTGGCTAAGGACGTGTTGACCCTTGTCGCTATGTTCTGGAATTCAGTCAGATTGATCACATGCACTAATTTAAAGTGCCCATTGGTGATCCAGCCTTTACCCTCCTTCATCGTGACGATAGGAGATTTATATTCAAAGATCTGATAAGCACTAATGTGCCATAGGGAAGCAGTTCTGTAAAGAGGGATGCAAAAAAGGTTATCTCCAAGTATAAACTAAAAAATAATGTGGTGTTTAAGTGGAACTACGGCTTTATTACATCGCCTTCTATTCTAGAGTTTACAATTCTACAATTAAGTAAGACTTAAATTTAAACTAGCTTACGTTACGGGTTTGGATAAAGCTACAAATAATTACTATATCAAGTTATTTGAATATTTATTAAAAATTGCTTCTTTCCATTTGTCGTTCAGATGATAATAGAAATAAATTCATAATTCGTATAATTCGTATGTAATTGACTTAAAATACTAGTAAATGAGTGCTCTTGCTATGCGTGCGTGAGATGCGTGCTTTTAATTTAAGTTAACTTAAGTTCATAAAATATTTGAATATTCCCATGGTACTCAAAACATAGGTACCTTATTGAAATTTTTTTTGAATTGCCACAATTTAATATATATAGGCATATGCTTCAAGCTTAGGGATATCCCTTCCCTTTTTTTTTTTACAACTTAGATAATAAGTTCTTTGTAATATTTTTTGCAATATTTGATTTTGTCTTCACTCTGTACCCCATGTGTGTGGCAAGTTTTTAAGGTGGGCCTTATGGACCCTTCGTCCAGAATTTGTGACGATAGTTACTTGATTATTTTTTGCCACTACTTCCTTCCGGTATAAGGGCTTGTTCTTTGCACGGATACCCTTATAAGCCGTGTAAACAATATCCCCTTCCTTATAAGTAATAGGCCTTGACTTTTTTTTGTTAAACCTCTGGATGTTCATTTTCTGCTTCCTTTCTATCTCATCCCTCAGTTCCCTGTTAACTTTGGTGCGGAGTTCTAACAAGTTTTGGTAGTTGATGCGTTGATATCGGTTAAAGAAGATATCAGATGGTTTATTTTTTGTTACCGAGTGGATACTGTTATTGTATCTATCCACTGCAATGTTCAACAATTCTTTAAGGCGCAGGCCCTTGTGCTCCGCTTTCAGACACCGATATATCTCTAGTATGGTGGAGTGGAATCTCTCCACCTGACCATTTACCTCGCTGCGGTAGACGGGCGTCTGGTAATGTTCAATTCCTAAAGACTTGATGAAATTAAGGTTGATTGGGCTTAAAAAGCTGTGTTCATTATCTGTCACCAAGATCTTCGGGACAGTGAAATAATGCAGAATTTTAGTGATTTTGTTTCTAAGGTAGAGCGCCGATGTGTTATGTATGTGGAAGAGCTTACCAAATTTGGAGAACTTGTCGATGCAACTGATAAACTTCTCGCCCTGGATTTCCATTATATCCATTTGAATGATCTCGCATGGATATGATGGCACTGGAGTGGTTTGAAATTCCGGTACATTTGGGTGCCTGTCGTATTTATTGGCCGCGCAGACCTCACAGCTTCCTGTGTATCTTTTAATTAGAGCGGCCATACTGGGAAATTAATATCTTTCCAGGAGTTGTTCCCGAACTTCGCGAGGGTTCCTATGAGCCCTCCTATGCTCTTCCATTATTAGATCACACTTCCTATCTTCGTTTGACACATCCTCAACAAGTCGCTGGGTGATGCGGAGCTTATATTTATTGAAGTGTTCCAGGTACACCTCCTGGAGCAATTGAAAATGGGACTCTGGTATCTTTATACCATTGAGAATGTTTGGTCTCAGTTTCGCTTTCAGTAAGCTCGTTAGTTCTTGTCTGTCTTGATTTTTAATAGCAAAGTAATGGCGAATGAAACCAGGATGAGGTTCTTCCAAGGTTTCAAGGCCCTTTTCAATCTTGACGATAATTTGATTTCGTAAAACATTCAAAGGAACCTCAACATGAGGAACAAGATCTGAGCTGTCTTGTTCCGCGCTTTGAGCGGTTCCCGTTGAGGATCGCGCCTCACTAGCGGTCTCAGTATTTTCGTCGAATATCCTTGGGCTAGGGGAGGCAAGGGCAGAAAAAGCATTTTCGCTGGCACTTTCGGTATGCTGTTCACTGGCGCTCTCCGTCTGAGAGACGCTGTCGCCGTTTTCAGTGCTTTGTCCTGGTTCAACATTTAATGAATCGGATAAATGGTTTACCTCGGTTCTGAGGCGTGAGAGGGCGTCTGCAACAACGTTCGACTTGCCCGGTTTGTAGATGAGCTCGTAATTATACTCCTCGATGCGGGACTTCCAGCGTTTTAATTTCGCATTGTAGTTACTGTTGCTCATCGCGAATGTTAAAGGCTGATGGTCAGTATATATCCGTATCATCTTTGCACCGTATAAGTACGATCTTAGGTTGTCTAGTAACCAGACGATGGCCAGCATCTCCTTCTCATTTGTAGCGTAATTCTCCTCAGTCTTGTTGAGAGACCGCGAGATATACGCAATTGGCCGATCGGAGGCCATATCACCCTGTGACAATACGGCGCCTATAGCGTAGTTCGACGCGTTCGTAGTGAGGTTAAAAGCCTTCTCAAAGTCAGGGAAGGACAAGATTTCCGATGACATTAGCAAGGTTTTCAATTCACGGAAAGCCTGCAATGCTTCTTCGTTTAGTGTGATTGGGACCTTCCTTGATTCGTTTGCTTTAACCTGAGCGTTACCCCCCCGGATGAGATTCGTGAGGGGTTTGGCGACCTTTGCATAGTCACGGATGAATTTTCTATAACAGGATGTGCGGCCAAGAAACCTCTTAAGTTCTTTAAGGTTTGAAGGTGAGAGAAGTCTTTCGATTGCTGCAACCTTCTTAGGGTCGGCTTTGATTCCATCGCGAGTTATAATGTATCCGAGAAATTCTACTTCTGGCTTCATGAAGTTAGTTTTATCCAGATTTACCTTCAAATTTGCTTCATGGAGCTTGGCAAAGACCAGGTCAATATTCTCGAGATGTTCTTTTTCATCTCTGCCCACGACAATTACATCGTCAATGTAAACGTAGCATTTTTTCCCTATGCATTCTCTAAGTACATCATCGATTGACCTTTGGAAAATCGCGGGGGCATTCCTCAAGCCGAATGGTAGCCTTAAAAATTCAAACTTCCCATTCATCGTAGAGAAGGCTGTCTTCGGAATGTCCCCATGTTTCATGGGGATTTGGTGAAAACCCGAAGTGAGATCTAGGGTAGTGAAGAACTTTGCTTTGTTCAAACTCGCAAGTGTGGAATTTATGTCCGGAATCGGATATGTGTCTGGGATCGTGACGGCGTTCAGCCTCTTGTAGTCAATCACCATTCTGTACTGTTTTTCACCGGATGGTTTCGGTTTTTTTGGAACAACCCAGATTGGAGAGTTGTATGGACTCTTGGAAGGACGTATAATTCCTTCCGAAAGCAGTTTTTCGATCTCATCTTCTACCACGCCTCTCATATTGGTCGGATATGGATAGCATTTGCTATAAATTGGTTCGTCCGTCTTAGTGTGTATCTCCGCTCTGATCGAGGTTTTAATAGCTTCATTCGTATCAATCGGGCCAAATAGATCTTTTGTAGGTTTATCCTCGTTTCCTGAGATAAACTTTCATCCAGCACGACATTAACTTCACCGGATATTTTTGCCCTTAGGGGAATAGTTATGTTTGGTTTTTATTTCAGGATATTTTCTTTGCGATCAATGATCGCTTCAAGATCTTTCAATGAATCATCGCCTATGATCCCATCAAAAGATCTTAAGCCAGGCAAGACGTAAAATGTAAGCAAGGTGTCATTGCCCATTTCTTCAAAAAACCTACCGCTAAGTTTTTCTTTTATTAAAATATTACCCCTGGCATAGTGGACTTGAAAAGGGTTGGAAAGGCGAGTTGAAGGAGATGAGGTTTTCTTTACTACAGATGGGCTGAGGAAATCCTTATTTGCACCCGTGTCAACAAGAAAGTTCAGAGTGAGCCCATCCCGTGTTACATATTCTAGATATGGTACGCTGGATGGGCGTCCTTCATAATATTTACTTCTTCGATCACTTCTTCTTCTGCCAACCTCTCGTAGCCGGCTTCTGGTTCGTCCTCGCAAGCGTTTAGCTGATACAAACGTTGTTGTTTTGCCGGGTAATTTTCTGACCAGGCCCTTCGTTTGAAAGGGTTATTACCTTGAGGCCGGGTCATATAGTTCATATAGTTGACATAACGCGACCGTACCGTATCAATCGGGCCAAATAGATCTTTTGTAGGTTTATCCTCGTTTCCTGAGATAAACTTTCATCCAGCACGACATTAACTTCACCGGATATTTTTGCCCTTAGGGGAATAGTTATGTTTGGTTTTTATTTCAGGATATTTTCTTTGCGATCCGGTCGACTTCCATTTTTTCGTTGGACTTAGGAGCAGTCGGTCTAGGGGGTGCGTTATAATCGTGAGCTGCCGGCTGCATTTGCTGCTGTCTGGGCCGCTCAATTTGCTTGCGAGGAAAAACCTTCTTATGGGTATTTACCCTGGGGTCGAATCTTAGCGTCTGATTTATAGGAGCTGTTATACTGTTCCTAGTCAATGGGTCGTGAATGACATGATTCCGGAAATTCAGATTTTGAATTTCCAAACAAGCCGAATAAGCCTCTGGCAGATTCCTCGGTTTCTGGATTATTAGCATCCTTGAAAGGTCGCCGTTGAGGCCGCGGATGAACACATCGAGTGCTCTATTCCAATATGTTTCGACAAGAGCATTGACGGTCTCTTCTGAGAAACTCTCTGTTTTGATTTTGTAAATCATTAAGGAAAGCTGATGATTAACAGCCGCGAAAAGCTCATGAACCCTAGAACCTCTTTGCGCCAACTGGTTAAGTTGGTGTTCGAGGGTGCGCATGTCCCTTTTGTCTGCATAGTGCAGAGAGAGGCATTGTTTTATGGACAACAATCGTTGTCAAAGATGTTGTATGACACTAAAGCAGCGTCAGCCGGCCCCCTTATCTTCTGCCGGATATGCTGCAAAATGGCCCTATACATGGGTTTCGATCTAATAATCTCAAAATCTTTCAAAATCCCCTCAAATATATGGACCCAAGTCACATATTGGGTAGGGTTTCCGTCGAATACCTGAAGCTCTTTAACGCAATCAGGTAATCGCGAAATGTCCTTTAAATCAGCCTCGTTTTTCGGGGCACAGAGTTCGACCACATTGCTTGCAACGTCCTGAGTAGGCTGGGTATTTTCCAGCGTCTTAATACGCACATCAAATGTTTTTAATTCGCTTAGAATGGCATTTACAGCCCCCGTTAGTTCCGTCAATGATTTATTGATTGATTCCATTGTTAAAATGTAACAGTAAAATTCCTTACCTTACTTTAATCAATACCTAACACACGTACTGCACAACTCACTTTCTTGCACTTTTTTCTTAAAAATAACCTTTAAGGTTTCACAATTCTCTTTTTCTTATTTTTCTTATTATATTTTTTAAATACTTTTCATTAAAAATGATTTTGTTCTCTTAGGGAACGAACTTTTCAGATTTCACAATTTTTAGTGACTAACTTTATAAATACTTTTAATTAAAAATGAAAGCACTGAAGGATTAAACTTTCACAATTTTTCCTTTTCCAATATTTTAACAAGAATTCTTATATGCTTCTGATATTTCTGATTTAATTGGGTACAAAAATTTTTTTGGATTTATTTAGAATGATTCTCAAACTTTTACAAAATTCCTTTAGATTTCTTTAGATATTTTTAATCAAGAATCACCGTTTTTTTCTAAATTTTACTTAAAACTTTTCTTCTTTACTTAAACTTTTTCTTTTAAATTCTTCCAATACTTTCTTCTTAGATAAGATTTTATGTAAATCGATGCAACATTTTCCCAAATCGATCGAATGTTTTTTTTTGAACAGCTTCTTCAACCCTGCACGAAACACTGATTCTTTTAAATTTAATGCTCACAGCTTACATTAACATCACTGGTATTATTCTGGAGCTCATAATTTTTTTGGTTTTAATTCACTGGGGAATAAAAAAAAGGAAACGCAAACGGTTAGAGGTTATTTTTGGGCACCACTCGTTCGGAAGGATCGTGTTATTCTTTTTAGGTGCAAACATTAATTTTGTAAGCACCCTACTAAGGCACGATTTACTTCACACGAATCCTCTTGACACCGCTGTGATCTCTAATCGCGTTCCCATGGTTACGATGGAAGCTCTACGTGGATCAATATAACGTGATATATAATATAACTCTCTTGATTGTCGTGGGGTGCGCATCTTAGAACTTCGCTAAAAGCAATACTACTTCATACCATTTCATTGTTACTAAATTCAACATAATGATTTGCTCTGTTTGCTCACAAAAGTTTAATCGCGGTTGTCAAACTAAAATAAAATGTTCTGACTGCTCGCATTTATTTCACTACTCTTGCGTGAATATCACCGCTGAAGACGTCGAATTTTTAAAATCAAGCGGTAATGCATTCCGTTGCAACAAATGTTCTGTGCTAAGACGACGCTCGCTATATATGCAGCAACCAGCTTCATCAATAGCGCTTAACAACACCAATGCTGCTGAAGGCCAAATCGCCCACAAAGAAACACCAGCGAATTGTTCGGCACAACTCGGAGGCAACGTGAGTGAGTGCAAATGCACTGTACAAATGCTTTATCAGAAGCTCGCCAGCTTAGAGGACACAAACGCTCGGTTTCTTCAGCAACTTACTTCTGTTCAAACTGAAAATACATTGCTGCATAGAAAGCTTGAATTTTTGGAGTGCAAGCTAAATTGGCAACAACAACATCTCCTTAGTAATCACATCGAAATTGTTGGCGTACCTGATGTGAACACAGGAAATGTGAAGGAGAAAGCTCAGCACCTCTTTAAAACTGCTTTGTGTATTGATGTTGCTGATGATGAGATTGCCAAATGCTACGTAAAAAAGCGGCAAGTAAAAACCAACGGCAGCAGCGAAGCGGTCCCTCCTACCAAACCTATCATCTGCGTAAGTTTCGTCGATTTGCACACAAAACAGCGAATAATGTGCGCAAAGAAGACGAACAAAAACAAACTCAACACGCGCATGGTTGGTGACGATCGCGACGGTGCCTGCGCTAGCGTCAGCAGCATGGGGAACAACGGCAGCCAAAAAAACAGCAAGGGCACTAGCATTTTTATCAACGATGCTCTTACAAGTTATACGGCAGCTCTCTTCATGAAGGCGAAAGAAATCTGTAAGCAGAAAGGCGTAAAATATGTTTGGTTCAAGGGAAATAAAGTTTGTGTAAGAAAGATTGAAAGAGGACAGGTCATCTCAATTAAATCGTTTAATGATTTAGCACTTATTTAGTGCTTTCTCCTGCTAAATGAATAATATAATATGCGATAATTTAGATGACTTTTCCTCCTTTAATCGTAGTAGCTATAATTTTGAAAAAGTTTTTACTGATAGTTCCTTTTGCAAAGACAAATTTTTAATTATACACCAGAACGTTAGAAGTCTAAGAGAGAATTTTGCTGCTCTTGTCACACATGTCGATTCTTTCCTTTGCGTTCCAGATATAATTTTTGTTTCGGAAATCTGGATTTATAGGTTTGAGATAAAAGATTATTTTATTCCGGGTTTTAATTTTTTCGCGAATACAAATGAAAATTACGCTGCAGGTGGTGTTGGATGTTTTATATAAGAGAAAGAGGAATACGTTATTCAAGAAATCCTTAATGTTGATTGTCTCAGTGCTGATGTTTTGAAGGTTTCCATGGAAATTAACCATGAAACATTTGTTTTTTTGTGTGTGTATCGATTGCATATGTTCACTGTTTCGATGTTTTTGGAAGAATTTTCTTGTATACTTAACAGGGAAAAATCAAGAAACCTCATGGTAGTAGGTGATTTAAATATCAACATTCTGGAAAATTGTAGTCTCGCCTTAAACTACCTAGAACTGTTAGCAATGCACGGTCTCGAAAGTTACATTAACGAACCGACAAGACTTGCTTCGGGTAGGTGTTTAGAGGTAATCGGCTCTCTAAGGAACAGCAGGTCATGTGGGTTTGACGGTATCTCTAGTACTCTACTTAAAAATATTGGTTGGTATACTATAGATGTACTGTCCTTTGTCTTCAATCGCTGCATTTTTGAGGGAGTTTTTCCAGAAGAGCTGAAGTGCGCTGATGTGTTACCGCTTTTTAAAAAAGGTTCCGCTTTACAAATGTGTAATTATAGGCCTATTTCACTTCTTCCAACTTTAAGCAAAATCTTTGAAAAACTCGTTAAGGATAGACTGGTTTCTTTTCTAAGCAAAAATAATTTTTTTCATAAATCTCAGTTTGGCTTTCAAAAGGGAAAATCAACAGAGGATGCGCTTCTTGAATTTTGTAGCAAAGTTATGGCCAATCTTGATGGTAAGAAGTGTACGGCTGGCCTATTCATAGATATTACTAAAGCCTTTGATATGGTTGATCACCATATCCTTCTTAACAAAATTGAAAAGGCAGGCATTCGTGGCTTTATGTTGGACTGGCTTAGATCGTACCTAAAAAATAGATGCCAAAAAGTAAAGATCGGAAATATAAGAAGCAATCTTTTGTTTTTCAACTTAGGGGTGCCCCAAGGTTCCGTCTTAGGTCCAATTTTGTTTCTTATTTACATAAACTCTCTGTTTAAACTGGATTTCAAAGGTGTTCCAACTGCCTTTGCAGATGATGTAGGCTTTTGTTATGGTTCAGACAGTCGCCTTGATCTCATCTCGGATATTAATTGGGACCTAAGTCTGCTGAGAATTTGGTTCTCTAAACATAACCTGGTTATGAGTTCCAAAACAAAGATAATGTTTTTTAATTTGTCGCCTATTCCTGCTCCCGATGTGAATGTCTACTTCCATGCACCAGAGTGCCAAAGGCTGAAACTTGCTTGTTGCAACTCTTCGCAAGAATTATCCACTTCTACATTTAATTGTAACATTAATTGTAGTGACAAATGTTTTTTGATTGAATGTGTGATAGAGTTTAAATATTTAGGACTTACTTTAGGTTCAAGATTAAGCTTCGCTTATCATATAGATTCCTTGAGGAGGTATTTCCGTTTCACCATTAGACATTTTTACTATCTAAGTAATATATGTTCAGCCAATTTGTTAAAAACCATTTACTATGGCATATTTCAATCAAAATTACAATATGGGATCACTTGCTGGGGAGGCGCGTATATGAACAAAATTCAGCCACTCTTGGTTCTACAGAAAAGTATGGTGCGTAGATTACTCCGCAAACAAAGTAGACATCCTTCTTACCCTTTGTTCTATAACTTGAAAATTCTTCCTGTCCGTCATTTGTATTGTTTTAAGGTATTAAAAACTTTCTTTATGAAGTCTGGTAATCGCAATTTTAGAATTATTTCTAATTATAATTTACGTGGCAACTCTTCATACTCAGCTAATGTTCCTTTTTTCCGCACCACAGCGTATCGTAATTTTTATAGTATTTCCTCGATTCGGCTATTTAACAAACTTCCAGTATCGTACAGATCGGCTTCTCTAACTGTTAAATTTCTTAATCTTGTAAAAAAGTGGCTTCTTGGTTTTAACTTTGCTGCCATTGAACAACTTCTTTCCGAGTATCTGGTGTGACTTAAAAATTTAGTTTTTTCGCTTGATTTTCTCTCAAGTATTAGGTCTTTCGATAAGATTTTCTTTCAACTTCAAATGTAAATTTAATGTATTTTCTTTTGAAACCGCAAGTATGTAATAAAGGTATGCATTGTTTTTATTTTGCTTTTAAGGGTCACCCCACCCATATTTATACTGTATTGTTTTAAAATGCTCAGTAGACATTCAACACTATTTTCTTATTTATTAATATAAAAATATAGAATGTCAAGTAAATTTCCGTACTTTAATTTCTAATTTTAATGAATTGTAAATTGTTTTCTAGTTTAATAAGATATTGTACTGAAATAAAATAAAATATCTATCTATCTATCTATCTATCTATCTATAACTGTGTTCTCATGGGTACAGTTTTCTTATGAGTCCACGCCCTGGTTAGAGGACAAGAGCAATCACTGGTGAAAAGAAGGATGTCGTATACGGAGTGGTCCCTGCTCGGGCGCCAGTTAACTAATCCTTCGCGGAGGATTATAAAAAAAACGCGAACGTCGACCCTGAGGGCCGACCCAACTGTCCGACTTACTAGGAAACGCGGCTTTCTATGTTTTATAGTACAATTGTTTATTGATCTTCACACTTACAGGTCTGGATTAAGACTAAACTTAAATCTAATTCACTTCCCAAAGGTAGGTGCATGTCCGTATCGCCCAAGTCCGAAGGTCATCCGTTTCATTCTCCTGTGCGCATCCGCTGCAATGCCATTTGACTTCAATTGTCCAGCTATGCATGCGCGTGCAGTGCAATATGAGTTATTTGCACCTTTTCCCGTAGGAACATGTTGGAGCCTGCATATGCCGAGTCAGCGAACTGCGTACAGTCCGCTGTCATGCACTAAGCTCGTGGCTTAGTGCATCGTGTTAACTTTAAGTTTGATTCATAGTTTGAAACATAGAGAAATAATCACCGTAGATCCCAAAGACCTTAAGGGCATATGAAACTTGATATCTGTTCTTTCTAAGTCCCGAAGCATTACAAGTGTAAACATTTTTGGAATCCGCCCACTAACACGCCCACTTTAATTGATCGCATGAAAAATCAGAGCTGTCGTAGGACGCTGAAATTTGGTATGCGATATCCTCGATTAAGTGTTTTGTGATTGGCATTTAAAAAAGTTAAAACCGGCCCTTGTAGGCGTGGTCATATATAATATACACTCTAATAAACGGTTTTTATTTGTTACATTTGCTTTAAATCGAAAAACCTTGCACTATAAAATGTTCAGATATGTGCGTAAGCTATCAACTTAAATTAATTAGTTTCTGCCACGCCCACCTTTGGGGCGTTTTTAAGTAAAAACCAGGGAGTAAGTGCTTCAGTGTATACGCAGAAGTTACAATCCGTTGACCATGGTAGGATCCTACCATGTCACCTGAAAAAAAGACTGGTTCTTTTTCACGGTCCCCATCTCCGCGAGGGTTTGACAAGCCCTCCGAGGGTATTATTTTTCTTGAAAAACTTCTCAAAGTGCCGTTCGGATTCGGCAAAAAACTGTAGGTCCCTTTGTATGTGAATAAATTAAAACGCACAGCATACTTTGTTGAGAAGTTGGCCCTGGTTCACCTCGAGCTGTTGCGCCAGTCTATTATTATTATTAAAACGGACCGTTGAATACCCCATCGTATCCCACATTGTAAAATGCTGATGGCATAGTTATTTTTTGACATTTTATAAGTGTTAAGTCACCGTGGCACCCGCCTGTATAAAAGGCGAACACCAACAAGGTAAGGGGGCATTCAATGTTAAGTCGCGACAAAGCAAATAATAAACAGGAGCAAAGTAAATAGATCGTGTTATCATTTCGCTTTCTTTTGCTCTCAGTCAACAAAATCAGAAGTAGGATTTTGGGAATAAAATCATAAGTGCGAACGGCATCATCTTCGGTTTTTTTGGTTTTGATCTCGATTGTGCGTGTGGTCCGCCAAGGCCAAGAGGAAAACTAACCAAGTGAAAGCAAATTGAGAACAGCAAACTGTGCTTTACACCGTGGGTACCCAATCGATTTGTCATCTGTTCTTATCTCGCGGATTGTCTATTATCGTTCACCACGGTTATCATCATTTTTTTTTTTGCATCACACTGAAGAAGACTGGCTGAGTGTAACTGCTTTTGGGAAAAGACTCGAATTTGGAGACATTCGTCATCGACTCCCAGAGCGAATTGGATTTTTTTCTGGTCAACTGCGGACGAACGATTTTGGGTTCGAGAAATTATTCTGTGACGGAATTTTTCTGCCGACTGGGAATTATTCTGCGGACTGGGGCTGTGCTGTGCTGGGTATTGGACTTGGAAGTATCTGCGAGTTTACCTATTAGAGGAGATTACGTTTTAGCTGAGCGATCGATCTGATGGCGTCTTTTCGTCATTGTGCCATTGAAATTGAGTATAACCATGGGTAATAGAGCGGAGCAAGAGGTGCGATACGGCGCCCTAACGAGGGATGAGCTACGCGAGCAACTGCTACAACGTGGCTTAGACCAGCGTGGGTTGAAAGAGGAGTTGCTCCGAAGGTTGCTGGACGCCACAGATGATGAGGGTGAGGCGACAGCACTCCATGGGGAGCCGCCTACAGACGGAAATGGGGGCAAGTCCAACGAAGTCCGAAAGCTGCTGCTTGAACTACAGCTTTTAAAAAAAATCTAATGGAACTCACAGCGACAGAAGTGGGTAAGTCGGCCCCCAAAGGCCGAGGTTAAGGTCTTCCAGTGCGGGGACAGGTGTTGTTCGCGGAACCTGTACGCAGTACGTGACGTCGCTGAGATGCTCCCAGAATTCGATCCAAGACTTAGTGCAAGACTATCGTCGAAGGTATGGAGAACAAGGGTAAAGGATATTCAGCGTATCTATGCACTCGACGAAAAACTGGTGTTGATGGCTGCGACGACTAAACTGTTGGGGGCTGCCAAATTGTGGAGTCGGAGTACAATGCTCGAAACGTTTGACGAGTTCTCTACTGAGCTATGTGGAAATTTTCTAGCAACCGACGATGACGCGGACATCCACGACCGTTTGAGAGAGCGAAGGCAGAGACAAGGTGAAGTACTGGAAGAATACATCTTCGAGATGAAAGGAATTTGAGGTTGCGTGCAGGAAAGTTCCCTGATTAAATACATAATTCAGGGAATTACGAACGAGGAGTGCCAGGAAGCATTTCGGGTGATCATACCAACATCGATCGACGATATCTTGCAGAGGGCACGTTAGGTCGTTAAACTTAGGTCAAGGGGAGAAGTACAACGGGCAGAAAAGCCTCGACAGAAAGAAACGTCGAATGAAGGGCGAGCAAGCAAACCTGAAGCTGCTGGGGAGACGTCAACAGATTGGGCATTACAAACGCGATTGTCCACTGCAACGAACAGATGCTACTAAAGGTGTGCGACGACCAGCCCAGTTGCTGGTAAAGGAGGACTCGACGGAGTACATAAAAACCGCCACAGTGAACGGACACTCAGTTCAAACGTTCATTGATCTCGGATATGATTGTCTCACTCTAAGCCGTTCGATCCGCCACAGTGAACGGACACTCAGTTCAAGCGTTCATTGATCTCGGATATGATTGTCTCACTCTAAGCCGTTCGATCGCTGACAAAGGGAACATCCAGTATATCGAAGACCAGAGGCAGTTGCGGGGATTCGGGGGTGGAACTTGTCACACTATTGGGCGAGTGTATGCGCAGGTAGTTGTTGACGAACTCAACGCATGGTGCGAGGTTCTAATCGTGCCGGATGAGAGCCAACCGTATGAAATGCTTATTGGACGCAAATTACTGGATCAACCACAGGTCAAGGTTGTTTAGTCGTTCAAATGCCTCTCCATCACCGACTGTATGGCTACAATGCCACGAGCGTTGATGGTAGTTGAAGGAGATTCTGTGCGGGAGAAGCTGGAATGGAAAGATCTGGCGATTGGGAACCTGGAGGAAGACGACAAAGAGAAACTTAGAACACTTGTCAATATGTTTCGAGATTGCTTTGCAAAGAATGCAAATGAATTAGGTGTCTTCCGGTTCGGAGAACGCTCGATTGAGCTGATAACAACAACGCCAGTCTGTATCAAGCCTTAAAAAATTCCATTTGCGAAGTGGGAGGCTATGCAAAAAGATGGTGTCCGACATAATTAGGCAGGGGATGATCCGACCGTCACTCTCAGACCAGTCACCCTCACCAAGAAGAAGGACGGCAGCGATCGGTTCTTTAGAAAGGGGACATCGCTTGAAGAAAGGGGACATCGCAGTCTACCTGGATGATCTCGCTATCGGCAGCAGATCTGTCGAAGAAGGTCTGCAGAAACTACAGAGGTTCCTCGATGTCCTAAAAGAATCAGGGCTGACTATAAACGTGAGTAAGTGCACATTTTTGCAAACTAATATCGACTTTCTAGGATACCAAGTCAGCGGAGAGGGGCTACGCCCAAGCGTGTGGAGGACAGAGGCCATCGTGGCATTCCCAAAGCCTGGGGATGTCCATACAGTCCACCAGTTCTAAGGGCTAACTGGGTTATTCCGCAAGTTTGTGGAGAACTATGCGCACAGCGCGACACCACTGACGGATTTAACCAAAGCTGATCACCTTTTCGAGTGGCCAGCACGGCAAGAGGAGGCGTTCCAAATGTTGAAGGGGGTGCTTAGCAATCCTCCTTTTCTTCGACTCGAAGAATGAGCATGAAGTTCACACGGATGCATCATCGTTCGGCCTAGCCGGAATATTATTGCAGCGGGGGAAAGAAAACCTTTTGCGACCAGTGGTTTTTTATAGCAGAAAACTATCTGCTGACGAAAAAAAATACCACTCGTATGAGCTCGAGGTTCTGGCCATAGTGGAAAGCTTGACCCGCTTCCGGGTCTATTTGTTGGGGAGGCAATTTAAGGTAGTCACGGACTGCGAGGCCACAGTCGGAAGTAGCATAAAAGGAAAGCTCATTCCTCGAGTAGGTCGATGGTGGCTCAAACTATAGGAGTTCCACTAGGAAACAGTCCACCAGTCTGGAAAGAGAGCCGCACATGTCGATGCCTTAAGTCGACAACCGGTAGAAGAAGAGCACAAGGTGGAGGAGGCTTCGGCGTTTATCCTTTATGTACACATCTCCAACCAAAATCTACGCGATGTGATTTCTACCCTAAGGATGCCGGAGCTGATGACGGCGAAGAAGCAGTTACAAAAGGATTATCTCGTCAAGGGACATTGACTGTTCCGAAAGAGGGTACCGATAGATGGGTGGTTCCCAAGGTCATCAGATGGGAAGACACTGGAGAGGATAAACCAGAACTTTTGGTTTCCGAAAATGAGGGGCTTCACCAAGAGTTATATCAAGTCGTGTGTTGAGTGCGCTTACGCAAAGAGGAGAAGGGGCAGACGTGAGGGAGAGCTCCATGGCATAGAACTCGTCGCTCTGCCCTTCGACACCATTCACGCAGATCACCTTGGGCCATTTACAAAGGGAAAGTGTTGAACCAGGTATGTTTTGGCTTTGGTCGACAATTTCACGAAGTACACCATACTGAGAGAATTTGAATTTATTTATTTTTTCTTATTTATCATATAATACATCATAGGATTATCATATAACAGATACTTTTAAAAATTTAATACGTACAAAAAATAAGAAAAGTTAACGGCGTTCAGTATTTATATAAAAATAGAGTTGAACGCAGGCTCAATTTGCTATCGATTACAAAAAAAATTTAATTTAGGGTGGGGTGCCCCTTGAGGACTTAAAGAAAACAAGATAATACAAAAAATAAAAATTAGATCAAAACATCAGAATCGAGATTCTATCGCATCATGATTGAAACTAAAGAGCCACATCTTAACTTTTTTTTTAGGAACATTCGACGAATTGTCACTGATCTTATTTACTGAGGAAGTTGATTAAATAACCGATGAGAAAAAACAGAAAAAAAAATTGCGGAAAGCAGTAGTACGGAAGTTGGGAACAGAAAGAAAGTTAGAAAGGTTTCCACGGAGATTATGACTAGATATTAAACGAAAATTAACATTACCAGACCTCATAAAGAAAATTTTTAACACTTTAAAGCAATACAAGTGACGAACAGGAAAAATTTTTAGTGCACAGAACAAAGGAAAGCTAGAATGTCTTCTAGGTTTACGACATATATTTCTTATGACAGACTTTTGCAGAATCAACAGAGGTTGTATTTTGTTTCGACAAGCACCACCCCAGCAAGTAATTCCATATTGTAGTTCGATTGGAACTTTTTTTTTTGTTTTTTTTTAATACTAGGGTGGACGGAGGCTAAAACTTCAAAATCTTTCAAAGATACCAATACGCCCACTATAGCAGGTATATAATACCGAAGTGGCTGATATTGGTTATGCCCATTTATGAGAGACACTATGAAACTGCCAGAACGCACTTCATAGTAGTAAATTTTCGCTCTCTCATAATACTTCTTGACTACAATTAAGTTAACTTAACAAGTAGTTTACGCTTCCGTGGTGCTCGCATTAGGTAGGTTGCTATCCAGTGAATGCACCTACTAAGCCGTTCATTCGTGCGGCTTCACCCTAAGTCGCTAGATCGAAGGGTCTTGTTATTTGTAGTCGTCGCTTGTGTTTACATCGTTAAGAGTCTCGTTGAGAGTACGGATCATTGCATTGTTGCAATGCACATAAAGGCGAGCATTTAGCTTTCGAGCAAAGTTTGTTACTTCCTCGCTCACGGTAGCTATTACTAAATCTCTGTGAATGTCACTATTCCTGATATACCATGGAGCATTCACAATTGCTCTTAGCGTCTTGTTTTGGAAAGTCTGCAACATGGACATGTTGCTCGGCTTAGTACAACCCCAAAGTTGTATACCGTATGTCCAGGACGGCTTTAGCACCTGCCTGTACAAGAGCAGTTTGTTATATGTGCTTAGTTTCAAAAATCTTCCGATAAGCCAATACATTTCCCTGAGCCTAATCTCGAGCTCGTCACGCTTCTTCTTTACGTGTGGTTTCCACCTTAGTTTAGCGTCCAGTGTCATCCCTAGATACTTCGCTTCATTTGCATAAGGTATTTGTGCAGAATTTATGAACAGAGGTAAATTGTTAACCCTTCTGTAAGTGAAATTCACATGCGTAGACTTGTTCTCGTTAAGAGCGATTCGCCAAGTCTTCGTCCAGACACAAATTCTGTCCAATTCTCGTTGGAGGTTTCTCGTTGATGACTCGACTGATTCACCTGTTGCCAGGATGGTTGTATCGTCCGCAAACGTGGTCACGACAGTCTCGTCATCTAGAGGTATGTCTCTCGTGTAGAGCAGGAACAGGGTCAGACCGACGACGCTTCCCCGAGTACGCCAGCCCGAATTTACTTGAAACTCGAGTATTCACTACTACACCTAACACGAAATAGTCTGCTTTCAAGATAATTTTCCAATATTTTAAACATGTCTTCCGGTAAGTTTTGTCGTAGCTTTTATTTCAAGCCTTCGTGCCATACCTTGTCGAAGGCTTGCGATACGTCGAGGAAAGCACTTGAACATATTTTTTTCCCTTCTAAGGCTTTTTCAATTTCATGCGTTATTCTGTAGACTTGATCTATTGTGGAATGGTAAGGTTTAAAACCGAATTGATGATCCGGGATCAAGCGTCTTTCTGCAATTATTGGTTGTAATCGCTTCAGCAGAAGTTTCTCGAATACTTTCGATACTATCGGCAGAAGCGATATGGGCCTATAAGATTTTTTATCATTTGCGCATTTCCCCGGTTTTAGAACCATAATGACTTCAGCAACTATCCATTGCCTTGGAACGTATAGAAGTCTAAGAGATTGGAAAATGCCACAATATATTATTTTTAAAAGCTTTGTTGAGCACACTTTTCAATTTCAATTTATTATTCAACATAACGGGCGTACATTAAGACATAGTCTTTTGTCGTACATAGGCAAGGAATGTATTACATGGAATGTTCTTAATACAAAGACTAATGTTAAATTACAAAACTAAATCTTAAAACTACCAAGAAATAAAGAAAAGATCAAAGTAGATTAAACAGAGATAGAAAAGAGAAGTTTTTAGAGAGCATAAATAGTTATAAGAGTAGAATAAGTTGTAATAAATCGGCTATTGAGGTGTTGTAAAATAATGGTAAATTGCTGACTTGACTATGGTAGTTCTGTTTATAACTTTGATATGCGGAGGTAATGAGTTCCAAAGCTTAACTGCATGGGCGAAAAATAAGCGGGATGAGGCCAGATATTTGGCGATGGGAACATTGATGTTTCTCGTTCGTTTTGATTGCGAGAAGACTAGTTTATCATATAGGTATCGAGGTGTTTTGGAAACTATGACCTTGTGCAGAAAAATGCAATTTCTTGCATTAATGTGTTGAATTAGAGTGCGTTCTAGAAAGCTATTAGCATGTAGAGATATCCTATCATACCTACGAAGCCCGTGGATGTATCGAACTGCATCATTGAATGCAACCTGAAGTTTACGTAGAGAGAGCGAATCAGGGTTGGGATACACAACCTCAGAATAGGTCACTATAGGCATAATGAGACTGCGGACAAGCTTTTGCCGAGTTTCAGATGGAGTGTAACTAGCAGCACGCCAAAGCTTTCTCAAGCAACCATAGATTCGACCGATGACAAGGTTTATGTTGTTGTAGCACGAAAGATTGCGGTTCAGAACGAACCCCAAGCAGGTCGCGGATTCAACAACCTTCAATTTGCTATGGGCTAACCAAATTTCAGGAAGCGTGTCGAGTTCAAGGCTCCGATTAGATATTGGCAAAACCAAACATTTATTTGCATTCAAATGAGGTCCATTTTTAATTGTCCAGTCATTAATTGCTTTAAAGTCCTCATTCACTCTTGACGCTAGCTGAACAATGTCTTTAACAGGAAGAGATACGCGAAGTTGGGCATTGTCTGCGTAAAAGTAGGCAAAGGAGTATTTGCACACCGATGGAAGATCATTTATGAACATACAAAACAAGATGGGTCCTAAGATAGATCCCTGAGGCACACCTTGTTTCAGTGGCATAAGCCCAGAACATTTCTCACCACATACAACTCTTTGCGACCTGTTAGAGAGAAAGCCACGCAGTAATTTAATGGCCCTATCGCTAGATCCGAAGAAGTGCTTTAATTTCCAGCAGAGTATGTCATGTTGTACTTTGTCAAAAGCTTTTGAGAAGTCGAGCAAACAGAGTAAGGTTACAAAACCCTTATCAAAGTCTGGACGGATGTCCTCAAGGATATTAACAAGAGCGGAGGAGCAGCTGTGGCCATTCCGAAAACCAGACTGATAAGGGTAAAGAAGAGAGTTCGCAGATAGATGATCTTGAATTTGGCGAGCGAGAACCTTCTCAAAGACTTTTGACAAGCAGGGTAGAATGCTTATAGGCCTAAAGTCATTAGCAGTGTGAGCCTTCTTTGCAATTGGAATAACTTTTGCATGCTTCCAGGCATCAGGAAAAGTTGACGTTGTGATGCAAAAATTAATGACATGCGTGAGGGGCCAAATAATTTCCGGCAACAAGAGCCGTATAAAGCGGAGGGGTAAACCATCTTCACCAACAGAATTTGACTTAATAGACGCAATTATGGGTACTATTTCGATTTCAGGCACAACTTCGAAATCAGTCTGGGTTGGCAGGCTGATTTCCGTTAGTGTGGATTCGAAGTCAAATTTATTGGGTAAATCATCGCTGTTCAAAAATGTTTTATTTAAATCATTCGGGTCTAGGATGCATTCGCTATTAAAACTCCTGCTGCCCACACCAATCTGACGAAGATTTCGCCACAGAATTTTAGAATGTAGGCTCGTACTAAGTTTATCGGAAAAATAGTTGCGTTTCGACTGGTGAACGGCAGCAGATGCAAAGTTACGCGCCACTTTATAAGTTTCCCAATTGACCTGGGTCGGATTTCGTTTCCAGTAATTGTAAAGCCTGTTTCTGTTTTTGATCGCATTGAGAACATCAGAGGAGAACATCAGAGAGAAACCATGGGCATGACTTATTACGGATAGCAACTGTTTTTACTGGAACGTGCTCATTAAAAAGTGACCCAATGAGGAATTGAAGGTATTCCAGCTTTAAGTTGGGATGCGAAATCTGCCAACAGTTTTCCCACGGAGTTGAAGAAGTAAGAAGCGAACTTAGATCAATCGACTTAAAATCCCTAAACTTAAAGCACATAGGTACAGTTTGGCGTGTGAAGGTGAGATCATATGTGCAGAAAATCAAATCGTGCTCGGAAACACCTTCTAGAGACAATTGATCGAAGAGCAGAACGGAAGTGGGGTCGGTTACAATGAAAAGATCTAAAAGGCTAGGTGTTTCGTAAGGCCGGAAACAAGTAGGACTGCAATTGTCAACTGTTGCCAGCCCAAGAGAAGCAACAAAGTCCTTAAATTGGAATGCACGGGAATTGGTTCGGAGCAAATCTGCATTAAAGTCACCGGCAATTATCATATTTTCGTACGTAGGTGTGAATTCAGAAATAGCTGAAAAAAACGGTTCTGGCGCAAATCTCCTGCTCGGATTATAACAGCAGGCTAATAAGCACAGAGGGGGCGGACGTCTGTGTTGTGGTGGCGATTTCAGGATTATGGAGATGATTTTTGATTTGGGCGACTGATATAGATCTGCTTGAACGGAAAGCGGTGAGTAATGCTCTCTGTTCGGAGTGTGAGGAAAGCCGAATAAGAAGTGGATGCGGGTAATTACTGTCGACATTCCGAGCTTTGAGGCGATATGCATCGACGTGTGGCGTTAGTTGATGGTTTAGTGTTGCGGCGACGCTCTTTGCCAGATCAATTGCATTTTCCTTGGGAGTGTGTGGTACACCGCGCACAATAACATCGCACATGCGCTCCTTACGGTGCATGTCAGCTAGCTGCTCTTTGACTTTGGAATTCTCTTGCTTTAGCTCTAAAATTTCAGCTTCAAATTGCAGCATACGGGTTTTCAATAAAGCAATTGATTCGGCTATCATATCATTTACTCTGCTTTCGAATTCGGCTAAAAGTGATGTGAACTGCGAGGTTAAATTAGCGTCCAGATCCTTGAGTTGGACAGATAAATTAGATTTTTTGTCTGTAATCTTGGAGGCTGCTGATGGCTTTGACGAGGCGTGGGCGGGGGATTTGTATATAGAGGGTGACGGGGCAGCAGAGCTCTTCTCTTTCGACAGCGAGCGTGTGTCAGGCATAATGCGAGGAAATGGTTAAGAAACAAAGAAATTTGAATGTTTGTACTTTTTGATTCTAAGTGTGATGATAGTCACTTTGAATGTTTTCGTCGTTCAAGATACTTTAAATAAAAGAAAAAAGAAATGACGCGAACTTATGTGTGAATGGCTTTGGATTTGCTTGCAGTGGTAGGTAATATATGCTTAGTGTCGGGAGCAGATAGAGAACACGTCTAGTTTGTTTGCATTACACTGAAGTACACACTTTGCGCAAATAATAAAAGTGACGAAGAGTGCATCAAAAATACTTTTTCAAAGCAACTGTGTGATTCGCAAAGCTCATCCTAGACTCAAGAGTAAGTCCCAGGTATTTAAATTCGTTAACTTTCTCAATCAGAAAGCACTTATCACTACAATTTAGATTGTTAAAAAAAGATTGAGAGGACGAATTGGGCGAACAGAAGCAATTAGACAGTTTGTACCTAGGGCACTCGGGTGCGTGGAAATAAACATTCGCTTCCATATTGGACGAAGGAGATAAGCTAAACAACATAAACTTTGTTTTGGAGCTAATAACTAAATTATGCTCAGCAAACCATTGCCTCAAAAGACTAAGATCATAATTTATTTCAGAAATTAGGTCCAGAGGAGTTAAACAGCCATAAGATAAACCTATGTCATCCGCGAAAGCAGTAGGTGAACCTTTGTAGCTTAGAGAAATGAGTGAATTAATGAAGACAAGAAACAGAATAGGGCCTAAAACAGAGCCCTGTGGAGCACCTAGGTTAAGGAAGCCTAAACTGCTTCCAGTTTCATCTAACTTCACTCTCTGCGACCTATTATTCAGGTAAGACCTAAACCAGTCGAGTCGAGCATGAAACCACGGAATCCCGCATTATGCAGTTTATTCAACAGGATTTCGTGGTTAACCATGTCGAATGCCTTGGTAATATCAATAAATAAGCCAGCCGTACGTTTTTTGCTGTCGTGGTGTGACATTATTTGGGAACAAAACTGTAAGAGAGCGTCTTCCGTCGATTTGCCCTTAAGGAATCCAAATTGGACTGGACTGAAAAACCTAGTTTTAAGTAAGAAGCTAAGTATTCTACTTTTCATCAACTTTTCAAAAATTTTGCTTAAAACGGATAAAAGTGATATAGGCCTGTAGTTACCGATTTCAACAACGGAAACCTTTTTATAAAGAGGAATCACATCTGCACACTTAATATCAGCAGGAAAGACGCCCTCAAACACGCAACTATTAAAGACATTAGCCAAGACATCCACTATGAAACATGGAATTTTTTTGAGAACAAAATTTGAAACACCATCGGCTCCGCACGAAGTAGAATTAGGTAGGGTACCAATTACTTTTAAAATCTCACATGGAGTTATAGGCTGAAAGGCAAAACTGCTGTTATGCATTGGCTCTGTTAAGTTATATATGGAACTGCAGTTCCAACAAATCGACTGGACCGAACTCGGTAGTAGACTACATCCAACATTTGCAAAATATAAATTAAAAGCTTCAGCAATAGCGAGTTTATCAGATACCATAGAGTTTTCAATACTTAAAACTTTAGGTTTTATGGCAGCAGTGGATTTGTTCAGTAGGCGGTTAACTACTCGCCATTCGTTTCTTAGATTGCCCTGAGCTACACTGAATTGAGCACGAAAGAAGTTATTTCATTCTTTAATTCGGCACACATTTTCTTGTAGTTTCTTTTCAGATCCAGGCTATCGGGATGTTTAGCACACTTTAATCTAAGTTTGCTTTTACGTTAAAATTTGTTTGCTAATGAAATGGATATCCACGGCAACTTTTTTAGTAGGCAGAATTGAGGAGCTTTCAAAAACATACTTTCGTAAAGAGTTAATAAAGATAGTGTACGCAGCAGATGGATCACAGCCATAAACATCCTCCCAAGACTCGACGCATAAAAAGTTTATTTTAAAGGGGTCCAAATGAGTCACACCTTTTAAATTTAAGTGGAACTAAGAGTCCTGTCAAACAGTGATCTATTATCTGAAGGTCAAAAACACATTTCCCGCAATCAGCGACATCGACAGCACTGAAACGTCCAAAGATGTGATCCAGACACCTGCCCGACAAGGGCCTAGTCGGCTCGTTCATGAAAAAAGCAAATCCATGCGAAGCAAGTAAAGACAAATAATTAGATACAGTCTCACTATCATCCAAACTATTTATGTTGAAATCGCCAACAATTAAAACATTTTTTGAAGTTTCCCTAGCTAACAGAACAGCAAATCCATGCGAAGCAAGTAAAGACAAATAATTAGATACAGTCTCACTATCATCCAAACTATTTATGTTGAAATCGCCAACAATTAAAACATTTTTTGAAGTTTCCCTAGCTAACAGAACAGAAAATTCATTAATGAAAGTAACAACATTAAACATATGGAGTCTATAAACACATAAAAAAACAAACATTACATTATTAATCTCCACGGTAACCTTTAAAACGTCGGCACTACTAAAATCAATACACAGTACTTCAATAATCTTGTGGACATCTTTCACAAAGCAGCCAACTCCACCTGTGGCATAATTTTCGTTAGTATTAGGAAAGAATTTAAAATCGGGTAAAAAATAATCATTTTTCTCAAATTCGTAGATCCAGATTTCAGACATAAAGACAATATCAGGAACGCAAGCAAAAGAGTCAAGATGTGTGACAAGAGCAGAAAAATTTTCTCTCAAACTTCTAATGTTTTGATGTACAATAAATAATTTGTCATTGCAGAAGGAACTATTCTTAAAAACGTTATCACAATTCGTATTACAAAAATTAGACAGTTCTTCTGGTAAATCAAAATCAAAGTTCATTAAAGACTAGAAAACAAAAATAATTAAATGAGAGCGAGATCATTAAACGACTTGATAGAAAAAATTTTACCCCCCTCAACCTTCCTAAAAAAAATTTGATTGTTATAAAACCATACATTATTTCCACCTGTTTCCTTCACTGCTACTTTCGTCTTCATCAAGAGTGCATGGGTAAACCTTCTAAGAGCGTCGTTTACGTAGATGACGGAACCATTCTCCTTTTTGCCTCCGCTGCTGCTGCTGTTACCGCTGCCGTTGCCGCTGCTGTTGATGGGGGAGTCATCGATGGAACAACAATGGAGCTCTCAGCGTGTTGAATGAAGTAGCTGCCTATTTTGGATTGCCTAGAGGGATCGTCACGGACCGAGGAACCGCGTATACTTCCGGAATATTTGAGCACTTCTGCTAGAAGAATGGCATCCAACACATTAAGGTCGCTGTTAGGACACCCAGATCAATAGGTCAGGTTGAGAGATGCAACAAAACTCTTCTCTCGTCCCTCAAATGCATGCATTCGTCGGAGAAAAGAGAAGCTTAGCCAAGCCACCTGGGAACAGTCCAGTGGGAGCTAAGCTCTGTTCGGAACTGCACAACAAAAGCCAGTCCGCACGAAGTTTTATTCGCCTATACCCCTATAAGTATTTTGGGGGACAAGCTCTTGCTGGAACTAGGCGAACAGACAAGGCCTTGGCAAACATTAAGCAGGTCTAAGTCAGTCAGAAGGCAAGATTCGACACCAAGCATCGGCAGCCAACGCAATATCAGTCTGGAGATCTCGTGTTGATTGAGAACGAGCCTGCTGCCACTGGTGAGTCACGGAAGCTAGAACCGCGGTTTCGCGGCCCCTACATTATCACGAAGGTGTTGCCAAACCGTACTGTGGTGGAAGATATTCCGTACATGCAGCGAACTCAGCGCAAGTTAAACACCGTTTTAGCTTCGGACCGAATGAAGTACTGGTGTGAACTTCCAGAAGAGGGTCTGTTAGATGATAGGAACGACTGTGACAATTCAGACAGTTCGAATCGTGAGGACATGATCGGTGAAGGATAACCGAGTTGTTAAGTCACCCTGGCACCCGCCTGTATAATAAGGCGAGCACCAACAAGGCAAGGGGGCATTCAATGTTAAGTCGCGACAAAACAAATAATAAACAGGAGCAAAGTATAGATCGTGTTATCATTTCGCTTTCTTTGGTTCTCAGTCAACATAAGTAATGCAAACTTTGAAAAGGGGCGTGTTTCAACTGCCCCTAATTGCAAACTATTAATTATAAGATATTTCCACAGATATTTCTAAGTTACACTCAAATTTACGTAAAAATGCAATTTTTATGGTTCAAATTCAAAAAGATTTTTCGAAAAATCGACCCCTTAAGGGGGCGTGGCTAAAAACTTTGTATGAACGAAATCTATACTGAAATCTGGTTTACCTAACCTGCTACTTTTTTTGTTTCATGCTTTCCTAAATTAGGCTCAAGGCCAGTCGAAATTAAGTTTTTGTGGAAAATTTCAGACTTTTCTTCCATTCTGCCTCCAAATGTGGGCGTGGCCCAAAGTCTTGTATGGACGAAATGTGAAACTAAGCGTTCTCGACATAAGATTTTATGCAAATTTTTATCGAGCAAAAATATTGAGTAAACTGCATCTTAAAATTAACCATTAAAAAAGATGCCACGCCCACTAGAGGAGGTTTATCAATCAAATTTGTCTTTTTATACCCCATCCCATAGGATAGGAGGTATATTAAGTTTGTCACATAGTTTGTAACACGGTGAAATAATAATGGTAGATCCCCAAGACCTTAAGGGCATATGATCGAGATCGAATTCTGAATCGAATGAGCCATGTCCGTGCATCCGTCTGTTCGTCTGTATGTCACATGTTTTTAGGCCTTAAATTTTGAGCTAGGCTACTGAAACTTCGTACGTCGGCGGCACGTCATGCGAAGCAGTACAAGTGTAAACATTTTTTAAATCCGCCCAAAGCCACGCCCACAATCGGTCTATATATGCAACTACCTCCAGATTTTTCAAAATTGTAGGACGTTCTAAAAGGCTGAAATTTGGCATTTAGCATCTCTTAGTGAATATAAGACACAAAAAAGACAAATTTAATTGGTAAACCTCCTCTAGTGGGTGTGGCATCTGTTTTAAGGGTAAATTTTCAAATGCAGTTTACTCAGTATTTTTGCTCGAAATTGAAAAAAAGTTGCTTAATATCTTATGTAGAAAACGCTTAGCTCCACATTTTGTTCATACAAAACTTTGGGCCCCCCCCCCTATTTGGAGGCAGAATTAAAGAAAAACCTAAAATTTTCCAGAAAAACTTAGTTTCGACTGCCCTTGAGCTTAATTAAGGAAAGCATGAAACAAAAAAAATAGCAGGTTAGGTAGACAATACTTCCGTCCAGATTTCGTTTTTATAAAGTTTTTAGCCACGCCCCCTTTTTAGGGTCGATTTTTTAAAAATATTGAATTTGAACCAAAAAATTGCATTTTTACGTAAAATTAGGTGTAACTTGGAAATATCTTATAATTAATAGTTTTTAATTAGGGCGGTTGAACCACGCCCGGTTCGGTCTCCATCATATACCGTTGAGGTCTTGGGGGTCTACCATTATTATTTCACCGTGTTACAAACTATGTGTCAAACTTAATATACCTCCTATCCTATGGGATGGGGTATAAAAGCAATTTTCAAAGTTCGGTCTCGATCATATGCCCTTAAGATCTTGGGGGTCTACGGTTATTATTTCACCGTGTTACAAACTATGTGACAACAAACTATGTGACTCCTATCCTATGGGTTGGGGTATAATTTTTATGGGGTACAATTTTTATACTCCATCCCATAGGATAAGAGGAATATAAAGTTTGTCACATAGTTTGTGACACGGTGAAATAATAATGGTACACCCCCAAGACCTTAAGGGCATATGATCGAGACCGAATTCTGAATCGAAAAAGCCATGTCCGTCCGTCCGTGCGTCTGTCTGTATGTCACACGTTTTAAGGCCTTAAATTTGAAGTTAGGGAGCTATAATTCGGTAGGTAGGTTAACTGGTATCCAAAGCAGTACAAGTGGAAACATTTTTCAAAGACACGCCCACAATCGGTCTAAATGTGCAACTACCTCAAGAGATTTCAAAACTGTAAGACGTTCTAAAAGGCTGAAATTTCACATTTAAAAAGAAAAATTTAATTGGTTAGCCTCCTCCAGTGGGCGTGGCATCTATTTTAAAGGCAAATCTTCAAATGCAGTTTACTCAATATTTTTGCTCTAAATTGAAAAAAATTGCCTTAATATTTTATATATAAAACGCTTAGTTCTAAATTTTGTTTATACAAGACAAAGTAGTGGGCCACACCTACATTTGCAGGGAGAATTGAAGAAAAACCTAAACTTTTCCAGAAAAACGTAATTTCGACTGGCATTGAGCCTAATTTAGGAAAGCATGAAACAAAAAAAGTAGCACGTTAAGTAAACGAGACTTCAGGGCAGATTTCGTTCATTTAGCTACGCCACTTTTTAGGGGTCGATTTTTCAAAAATATTGAATTTGAAGCAAAAAATTGCATTTTTACGTACGTTTGAGCGTAACTTGGAAATATCTCATTTTTGATAGCTTGTAACTAAGGGCGATTGGATCACGCCCCTTTTCGAAGTTTGCTTTACTTATAAAATGCCAAAAAATAACTATGCCATCACCATTCTACAATGTGGGATAGGATGGGATATTCAACGGTCCGTTTTACGGACTGTAACTTCTGCGTGGGGTGCTGTGGCGTAGTGGTAAGTGTGTGTGCTTACTACGCCGGAGGTCTGGGTTCGAATCCTGCCATCGTCACCTGAAAATAAAGACTTGCTCTTTTTCACGGTCCCCACCTCCGCAAGGGTCTGACAAGCCCTCCGAGAGTATCAATTGTCTTGAAAAACTTCTCAAAGTGCCGTTCGGATTCGGCAAAATATTGTTAGTCCCTTTGTATGAAAAGAAATTAACACACCAGCATACATTGTTAAGAAGTTGGCTCTGGTTCCCCTCGAGCTGTTGCGCCACTCTATTTATAACTTCTGCATACACACTGTAGCACTTACTCACTGGTCTTTCTTAAAAAAGGGGCGTGGCATCAACTCCTTTTCATTAACATAATCTTTATACCCGACCGAGGGTATATTAATTTTTACGCATAGTTTGTAACACAGTGAATCACCGTAGACCGCTAAGACCTTTAAGAGATATGATCGAGACCGACAGGTAAGTCGATTAAGTCATGTCCGTCCATCCGTTCGTCCGTCTGTCCGTATGTATGCACTTTTGAGGTCTTTTACAGCCACGCCCACAATTGGCTTGAATTGGCTTTGTCAGACAACGTCAAATTTATATTTTATTTCAAAATGCCTTTTGGTCAAGATAGACAAAACATATGAACTCATATGCTGCCTTTAATTAGACAAAAATTGGACCGCCCACTCTATTGACCATGCCCACTTTTAACATCTGAAATCTTTGAAAACCTTATTTCTCGGGAAATTCACTCTAAATTGAAAAAATATTATATGACAAATATTAAAAAGATATTACAATTTTCTACCTCCCTGCAAGGTCGGGTTTAAGAATAGCCTTGAGGTAAGGTATGCCTGTCGTAAAAGCCGACTAAAATCTACTGTAAGAAGTAATCTTCAGGCAAAAATGATGCTGTCTAGTAGAATAAACTCCTTGTGGGGCCACCCTTGGCAGTAAAATTATAACTGAATAAGATGAACCCGAAGGTTTAAATAAAACCCAGCAGCGCCTGATACATATTGTGCGGCTCGTTGGTCAGCGTCTGATCCCAGAGGGACGGCTGAACTTCAATTTACAGAAATCCAGGAGCGTCTGTCTCGGGACGCTCCTGGCGGCTTCCTGGTTTAAATCAGTTCAAATCAGAGGTCACTGATCGATTTCTTTGTTGTACCATCGTGTGTTCAAAGAATGATTTGTGATGTTCGAGTTTTCAGGGGAGCTGAGCTGTCAACTGACAGTATTCAAGTTTCGGAGTTTCGAAGTTTGAACAAATTCCAACTGACCTTTTGGATGTAGAGGAGGAATGGCAGCCGTTTTTATCGGCAGTCATTGCCTCTGCAGGAAGTGTTTGTGGAGTAAGGCAGCTTGGGCTAGCGCCTGGTGGTGAGAAAAGAATTGCGTGATTTAAAATGCCTGGAGTTCAAGAAGCCATCAGAGAGAAGAAGAGTGCCTACATTGCGTGGATCCAATGTAGAAACTCAACTTCTCGAGCTCGGTACAATGATGCGCGAAAGAACAGTCATGGAAAAAGTTCGGCGAGAAGTTGGAGAACGATTACAGATCTGCAAACAAGATATTTTGGCAGACCATTCGCCGGCTCAGAGGAAGGAAGTTGAATATCAAGCAAGGGGTTAAATCCAAGGACGGTACACTTCTTTCAAATGAGAGCAATGTCTTACGCAGATGGAGAGAGCACTTTTCGAAGTTGTTCAACCTTCAAACATGGAATTTCCACTGCTGAAGAGATATGAGCGGAGAATATTCCCAAAGTAGAAGAAGTCACTAGGGCGATTAAATCGCTAAAAGTTGGCAAGTCTGCTGGAGTTGAAGAAATCCGGCCAGAAATCCTTAAGGCAATAGGTGAAAAGGGTGTTCAATGGCTAGCACGTGTCATTAATGTGGCCTGGGATAGCGGGAAGGCAGCTAGCGATTGGCAAACGGGAGTTATAGTGCCCATTTTCAAAAAAGGGAACAGGAGAGATGGCGCCAACTATGGGGGTATATCTCTCTTGAGTCTTCCGGCAAAAGTATTCACGAAGGTGTTGGTGACGCGTTCCAGAGCTGTAATCGAGCCTTTGTTACGAGAAGAACAGTGCGGCTTTCGGCCTCGCAGAGGCACAACTGACCAGCTTTTTACTCTGAAGGTTATTCTCGAGAAGGCCTGGGAATATGCCAAACCGGTCTATGCGTGTTTTGTAGATCTGGAAAAGCCGTATGACCGAGTGCCTCGGGATACACTGTGGAGAGTTTTGCAGGACTATGCGCTGAGTGGGCCTCTTCTGAGAACCATCCAGTCTTTGTATGGAAACTGCAGCTGTGTGCGGATAAATGGCGTCAAATCCCATCCTTTTGATGTGCCCGTTGGACTTCGCAAGGCCTTTGGTCTGTCGCCGCTCCTTTTCATAGAATTTTTTGACTGGATGGTGAAGCGCAGTCTTGGCGAGCAATGTTTCGAATTGGCTGGCATCAGGTTGAGCTATCTGCTTTTCGCAGATGATTTGGCCATCCTTGCATCATCCAAAGAGTAACTTCAACGAGCGGTGGTGTGGAGTAAAACAAGCGAATAGTTTGAATGTTAGAAGCGAACTGCCTTCAGAAAAACTTAGAAGAACAGAATGTGGTACAATTATT
This sequence comes from Neoascia interrupta, assembly GCA_947623515.1. Taxonomy (NCBI): domain Eukaryota; kingdom Metazoa; phylum Arthropoda; class Insecta; order Diptera; family Syrphidae; genus Neoascia; species Neoascia interrupta. The sequence goes on from OX392462.1 coordinate 128,169,893, forward strand.
TTGTCTATTCGACAATTTATTTACACGTCGCAGGTGAGTGTTCACTTGTCGAGCGTGAGAGCATCAGTCAAACGCAATTTGCCTGTGTCAGCGAAATGATGTTCTCACGGTGAACAGATGGGCAACTTGGACATTGTCACCTGCGATCGTATTACGACTCTGATGTCGTTTTGAAAAGTTTTCCAGACGAGATATTATACCACATTCTCCTCCCCCTTTTCTGAAAAGAAAGCTCAGTTTATTTGTTATTATTAATTTTTTTTATTTTTACAATTCTACAAGAGGGTTCTTTAATTTATAAAAATATATAATTTTTTTTGTTTACTTATTGCGCTTTTTAATTAACATAATCAAGGTTTTTTTTTCTCTTAACAAATTTAACCATTTTTTTACAGTATGTAGTGGAATATTAAAATTTAATAAACTAAATACAAATAATCTAAAATATTTAAACATAATGAATCTTTAATCTAAAACATTATTTTTATTTCTTTTAAACTTTATATACATATGCATCTTCAATGTTTAAATGATTTCAAACAATAACTTACATAATTATTAATAAATGTTTTATTTTATATCGATCTTAAACCTAGAACATAAAACGTGTAATTGAAAATTATTGAAAATATTAGACTATAAATTATTAGTCTAATATTTATTGAAAACAAAGATATTTTTTATATGCCCGATATGCCCGATTTCCACGTGCTAAAAAACCACCCATTCATGAGAGACACTATGAAACTGCCAGAACGCACTTCATAGTAGTAAATTTTCGCTCTCTCATAATACTTCTGGACTACAACTTAGTTAACTTAACAAGTAGTTTACGCTTCCGTAGTGTTAATCGCATTGGATAGGTTGCTTTCCAGTGAATGCACCTACTAAGCCGTTCATTCATGCGGCTTCACCCTACGTCGCTAGATCGAAGGGTCTTGTTCTTTGTAGTCGTCGCTCGTTGTTTACATCGTTAAGAGTCTCGTTTAGAGTACGGATCATTTCATTGTTGCAATGAACATGAAGGCGAACATTTAGCTTTCGAGCGAAGTTTGTTACTTCTTCGCTCACGGTAGCTATTCCTAAATCTCTGTGAATATCGCTATTCCTAATATACCATGGAGCATTCACAATTGCTCTTAGTGTCTTTTTTTGGAAAGTCTGCAACATGGACATGTTGCTCGGCTTGGTACAACCCCAAAGTTGTAAACCGTATGTCCAGGATGGCTTTAACACCTGCTTGTACAAGAGCAGTTTGTTATATATGCTTAATTTCGAAAATCTTCCGATAAGCCAATACATTTCCCTGAGCCTAATCTCGAGCTCGTCACGCTTCTTCTTTACGTGTGGTTTCCACCTAAGTTTAGCGTCCAGTGTCATCCCTAGATACTTCGTTTCATTTGCATAAGGTATTTGTGCAGAATTTATGAACAGAGGTAAATTTTTAACCCTTCTGTAAGTGAAATTCACATGCGTAGAGCGATTGAAATGCGTAGAGCGATTCACATGCGTAGAGCGATGAAATTCTCGTTAAGAGCGATTCGCCAAGTCTTCGTCCAGACACAAATTCTATCCAATGCTCGTTGGAGGTTTCTCGTTAATGACTCGACTGATTCACCTGTTGCCAGGATGGAAACGTGGCCACGACTGTCTCGTCATCTAGAGGTATGTCTCTTGTGTAGAGCAGGAACAGGGAACATTTTACTAAAATATATTTTTGTGACTTATTTATTTATTTTTATTGACTTTTCATTTTTATTCCTTAAAGTTAGGTTCACATAAATGTTGTTTATTTATTGTATATATATGTATATATATTCCATTTTTTTATTTATTTTCATTAAGGATTTGCTAAAGATTATAAAAAATCGCTATTGCATTTGCAGCGAAACAGAACCAATTCTTCTATAATTTTAAACGAAATTTTAAACGAATCTCTAGCATTGACGATCTAGATCATAACCAAGAACTTTTAAGAAAATCTATTCACCAACAGCACACACTCATGATGTCAACCACAACGACAATAAATGAAATTCAGTCCAAAACCAAGGAAAGATTGGACGTAATAATCCACAAACTAAATAACGTAATTTCTGAAGTCAACAAAATGTTCACATGGTTCGAAGAAGTGGATGCTAACAAGGTTGGATTACAAATTCTTGCTGCTTACCAACTATCAATCGATATCTTGACGAAATGGAACTTAAATACATTAAGTTAACAGCTGCTCATTCAGGAACTTTTTTGGACCTTATAACACCAGGTCAATTGCATGTTGTTATTAAGAATGTTTCGTCAAAACTTCCAATTAACTTAAATATTATAGAAAAGCCCTTCAACCGAATAGAAGTTAGCTATAATGGAACGCACATTACAGTAAGCGGCTTCCTTCATATAACAGAGGCATCAGATTACGACTTAATCAAAATAACTCCTGTGCCTTATAAAATCAAGGCAAACGAATATGTTGTACCTGAGGTGTCGTCATCTTTCTTGGCTGTCGACTATAATAACCAGCAGTACTTTACCGTGTCCGATTATGAACTGAACGCGTGCAGTTTGCTCAAGAAGTTCATGTTTCTCTGCAGTCCAGGAGTAGTGAGTCAAATGGGCATAAACGATAACTGTGTCATCGAGCATCTGTACAAAACTAAATCAACAAGCGTTTGCCCACTGAGGAAATTCCATATATCTGACATCACTTGGAAGCACCTATATCGCAAAAACACTTGGTTGTTTGTAGCAAGTAAGACCTCTGAAGCTGCGAAAATTTGCGATGGACAAAGGGAAGAAATGTTGTTAGACGGAGTCGGCATCCTACACCTTAACCAATCTTGTATCATCAGAATCCGGGGAAGCGTGTTAATGTCAGAAAGAAATCCAAAAATTGACATCCAAATGACTTTTATCAAGCCTCTGAACTTTACCTTGTCCGATATATCTAATGCATCTAATTACAGATTAAGCTCGAAAGAATCTATTCTCTCAACAGACGATACATGGGAGAAGTTAAGCACAATCGAGGAGACCAACTCTGAAGAGACCGTCACAGATTGGCGCACTGTGGCCCACCACTCAACAGTAGCAGGTGTATCGATTTTAACATGTTACTGGGCATTGCTGTCTGGAGGTGTATTCGACAATGTTATTCCAATGAAAGAACAACCAAACCAACTGAAGCCAGAGCAGAGTTAATGCTCGAAGCAGATGACGACGGATCCTCACCTTCTGTGAGGATAACCATTCCACCGAACGACGCTGCCTTGGGAGGCGGCAGAATGTCTACGCAGTAGACTTGAATTTGTATAATTATGTATATGTATCTATATCAAACTTACTATGTATATCTATAAGCTCATATGTTAAAATTATTTTCACACACCTTTGCTGAGTGCGCTTCTCGCCTCATCTTATTTCATTTCATACATTCCAAATTCTGTCCACACGCTTGTTTTGAGTGCGCCTTTCGGCTCAGGTAGTTGTAAGCTAGTTTTAAGTATGATTAGAAAAATAAAGATTCTGTTATAAACTTTGAAAGAAGACGGTCGTGTGCTTATTTATCAAATGTATATCGCGCGGTCAGAAGCAGCCTTCCCATTTCTAAGAGAAAACAACAAGGGCAACTCTGTAAAATAATCAACCACCGAAAGAATATAAACAAAACCTAAATTCGACCTTGGAGGAGGGCCTACCAAATCTACATATATCATTTCCCACGGACTAGAAACACCTTTCCTCTCAACCATCAAACCAGCCGGCTTATCATTCCCAGGTTTCACACTCTGACATATCTTCCAGCTCCTAACATACTTGGTAATATCTGACCTCATCTTAGGCCAATAGTACCTTGTTCGTTTTCTTGCAAAAGTTTTCCTATTTGCTATTGGATAAAGTTTGCTATTGGATTGTCATGACATTCTGCTTAAACTTTAATTCTATCCCGTTTTCCTTCTACTTCCTTCCATTCTAAATTATTGTCATGAACAATCACGTGACCTGTCTTACGTAACAAATTTATATAAAATTCCCTTATTGACCCTCCAGGCCGGAAAAGCTAATGGGTTCGACTCTACTTTCGTCATCATCTTCGTTATCGAAGAATCAGAAAACTGCTCTCGTATTTCCCCTATCATCGAAACCGTCCGTAAAAGCAAATCGGGTGCGACGTGATCTTTCCCCTTCCGATGCACGATTTCGAAGTCGAACTGCTGCAACTTAACCGCCCACCTAGCTAGCCTGCCGCACGAATCTTTGAGATTGCTCAACCAGATCAGTGAGTAATGATCCGTCACAGCTTAAAATCGAACGCCGTCGATATACTGTCGTAGCTTCTCAAAAGCCCACAAAACTGCTAAGCACTCTTTCTCCGTGGTTGAAAAGTTTCTCTCGTTCTTATCCAAAGACCTACTCAAGTAACAAATTACTTTCTCACCCTCCTCGAATGTCTGAGAGAGCACTGCTCCAATCCCAAAATCCGATGCGTCGGTTTGCACGAAAAACTCCAGCTCAAAATCCGGACACGTTAATATCGTGGCAGTTACTAAGCACCTCAGCTGTGTCTCAGCTCAAGTGCAACAAAGCAGCCGGAGCAGACGGCCTCACTGCCGAACCTTTTAAATCCGCTGGCGATGAGCTGGTTAGGAGCATGCACCAGCTCATCTGCAAGATATTGTCAAAGGAAAGCATGCCCGACGAATGGAACCTCAGCATTGTTTGCCCGATCCTGAAGAAAGTAAACCCTCTGAATTGTGCCAACTACAGAGGCATCAGTCTTCTTAACATCGCATACAAGATTTTTTCTGCTATACTGTGTGAATGCCTGAAGCCATTCGTCAACAATCTGATAGACACATATCAGTGTGGCCATCGATCAAATATTCACACTGCTGCAAATCCTGGAGAAAGCCCAGGAATTCCAAATCGATACACACCACCTCTTCATCAATTTCAAGGCCGCGTATGACAGCATCTATAGAGACGAGCTATAAGGCGCAATGTCTAGTTTTTGCATCCCTGCCAAACTCGTCAGTCTGTGCAGGATGACGATGTAAGTCTGTGCAGGATGACTCACGCTGTTCCGTCAAGGTCGGCAAAGACCTAACTGAACCCTTTGATGTCAAAAAAGGTTTTAGGCAAGGCGACGCGCTGTCATGCGACTTCTTTAACATCATACTTGAGAGAATTGTTCAGAACTCTCGCGCCAACACCAGAGGTACAATCTTTCAAAAGTACGTTCAACTACTCGCATACAAAGAAAAGAATGTTGACAAAAAAGAATGATGTCAGTGAAGCCTTCGTGAGTATTGGGACGGAAGCGGCAAATATGGGTTTAGCAGTCAATGGGGGCAAAACCAAGTATATTCTGTCATCAAGAAAAGACACCCAACACCGACGTCTTGGACAAAACATCACCATCGACAGCTATAACTTTGAATTAGTTAGGGACTTTGTCTACCTGGGTTCCGCTATCAATTCAGACAATGACACCAGCGCTTAAATCAAATGAAGGATAACTCTTGCCAATCGCTGTTTCTTTGGGCTAAGGAGGCAATTGAGTAGCAAAGCCCTCTCTCGAGCTACTAAAGTGTCCATGTATAAAACCCTCATCATCCCAGTCCTGCTTTACGGTGCAGAAGCAAATACCCTGTCAAAGGCGGATGAAAACAATTTAGGCTGCTTCGAGAGGAAAATTCTTCAGACGATATACGGTCCCGTCTGCATAGACGGAGAGTGGAGGAGGATATATAACATCGAACTGTTCGGGCTGTACAGCGATACCGACCTAGCCAAAAGAGTCAAAACACAACGTCTACGATGGATGGGTCATCTAGAGCGGATGGATACCAAAGCCCCGGCCCGGAAAATCTTCGAAGTAACGGCACGGTAGAGGAGCACCGAGACTCAGGTGGCGCACGCAACTGGAACGGGACCTCAGCCAACTTCGCGTGCGAAACTGGAGACGACTAGCTAGAGACAGAGCTGGCTGGCGAAGCTTGTTGGCTGAGGCCCAGGTCCACCCCGGACTGTATCGCCACCTTTAGTAAGTAAGTAAGTAAGTACTAAGCACTTCTTTGCTTTCTGAAAACTCCCCTCGCACTCTTCAGAGCAGACGAACCTACTCCCTTTCTTTAAAAGATCAGACAACGGCTTTACCAAAACTGCAAAGTTTGGTATAAATTTCCTACACCAGGATGCCGTTCCTATAAGACTCCTAACTTGTTTGATATTCTTCGGTGCGGGTATCTTTACCATACTCTCAACCTTTTCCTGGATCCACATGCAACCCATTGCGATCTACAACATAACCTAAAAATTTAGAGATGGATTACAAAAATTGCATTTTTCCCTACTAACTATAAGTCCTGCAGCGCGCAACCGCTTAAGAACTTCCTGCAAAATCTCTACCTGTTTGTCGAAGGACTCGGTGACGATGACAATGTCGTCGAGGTACACGAAGACAAAGGGTTCTAGATCGACTCCCAGCACGTTATCTATAAACCTTTGCCAAGTCGCAGGAGCATTATGCAGACCAAATGGCATGCGTTTGAACTGGAATACTCCCGCACCATCAGCTAAAGTTACCCTACCTACTTTTGTTTGTTCTAATTTTAGACCTAGACCCTCTTAATTTTTCCATCCATCTCTACCGATGATCGTGCGCGAAGCTCCTGAATCTAATAAACCTACAAGATTAATACTAAAAACACTAACTCCTAAATATGGGCGCACGTCACTCTCCTTTTCCTCAAGTGTGAAACCTAACTGAACGTCCGACTGGTTGCCAGCAGGCAACCTATTTAAAAGTGACGGAGCTCTTGTCCTGCTGATAAAAGAGACCGAATTCCTTCGCAAAACAACCCGATCCCTAATTGAAAATGGTTCTACCAAGCCCAATTGTGTTTGGTAGAACGGTGCAATATTCCGTTGCACAATTCCTAAATTCCTTTTTTCCGAAAGCGGTTTAGACAACCTACCAAACATGTTTACCATGGTGGACACATACACACCGTTGGACTCTTCCCTTGGGTACGACGTTTGATATCTTCTAAAAGCAGATCGTCATAATTTGGAGGCAAAAACTCCAATTTCAATTCCCTACACAACCCCTGCTATGAACCAACAGTTCTCCTAACCGCCCCAAGCCAAATGAGTGCCTTCCCTGAGAACAAATCAACTGCCGACCTTAACAACTGTGATTCCGAAATGCCCTAGCTTCCCTAAGTTCTTCTACCCTTTCCAAAAATGAATTCACCGATGCCCCGCAACGTTCTCCTGTAAATTTGAAATCCCACTTCGAGAGGTTTTCCGATCTCTCTATAGGGATGTCAAAGCGATGACTTCGCTCACCATCAACTGCATTGCTCCGTAGCAATAGACAACCCGAAGTCGATTCCAATGAAGGGTTTGGTGGTAACACTACGGTGTGGTCTCCTTTTCCCGCTGGTGCCCTGCATTCTCCTTTTCTTTGTCGTCATTGTCTTCTTCGTCGGCTTCTAGATCCACTAGAAGCATCATAAGTTCTGTTTTGATCAGTTTTTTAGCTTCTTCCTCTACTGGAAGTTTGAAGTACGACCTTCCTATTCGCGATATTCGATTTTCGTTTGTAGCTTTTTAAACTCCGACGAGTTCCGTTGGAGCTGATATTCAAAGCACTTTCGAATTTCATCAATTTTCCTCTCTACCGCTTCCCAATCTTCGAAGAACTGAAACGGGTATTCGCACGATTCAAATGAACCCTGTTTTTCCATAGCCCTTACAGCGCGCAGCGACTTCCGCATATCCTCAACTTTTGCTACTGCTAACCCCCTTTACTATACGTGATTTCGTCCTGAGCTAATCGATTAATCTCCATTATTTCTAATTGTATTTTATTTAATTTTTCCAAAAACTTAAATGAACCCACTACAACTCGACCAACTACATAAAAAAACAATAAAATCACCTAAAATACCAATGCCGGACCAAGGAATCAAAAAGGAAAATAGCTACGAAAGTACTAAAAAAAAGTTTTTAACAAAAACGAAATCGGCAACCCTGTTTCCCTTGTTGCTCACGACCAAAAGGCAAACAAACTAATTCGGGCAAGCAAAAACAACAACAACTCGTTTTTGCTTGCACTTCTAGATGAGCAGGGGAGAAAAACTTATAACGCACGGTCACGAATAAAAACGATAAAAAGAGATCACCGAGCAACAACTTATAAAAAGAATTATCACGAATATAAAATGAATAAATTCTAATGAAATTAAGAAAAAAAAACTATTATACCTAATAAGAAAGAAAAATAAAAACTTACGGCAAACAAAACAAACTTGAAACTCCAGACAGTATTATATACAATATGCCGTGACACTGGGCAATTATTGAATTCGTTGCCCCGTTGGGTTAACAATGATTTCCCGATGATGGATGAATAATTCCTTTGGATTTTGATTGTGTGGCCGTCGCAATATTTTTAAGGTCCTTACACTACTAATGCTGCAAACACCGTCCACAAATTTTCCTGCAGAACAAAATAAAATAAAAGTAAATCGCACTTGGTAAAGGCGATGTAGGAACACAAACACAAGCTTCCCTGATATAACCTCAAACACTTGCACAGATTCAATCAAATAGCACAGAATCGGATAAAACAACGATAAAGGTTGAATGACGATAAAGAAGATTAAGAATAATTTAGGAATTGGGAAATTCACGTTGGGCTGCCACTTTGTTACACTTTTTCCCGAAATAAGGTAAATACCGAAGTTGCGCAGCCGATGCGCTCGCGGATGAAAACAAAAGACAAGTGGAGATAATCGGCGGAAAAGTGAAACAACACAACAAAATTGTTGCTGTGTTTCCCGACTGCTCAGCAAGAGGGTTGGTTCAGAGAACAGACGATTAATACGCAAGATATGATACGATGATTCTATCTATTTAATTCAAGATGATTATTTATACGTGTTTTTGGCACGTAGTTTAAAACGGGCGCCAGCTGTTTTATAAGTAAAACAACCAAACCGTGAGTTACTGAAAGTGGATAAGAGGTCTGAACTAAAGAAGTAAACACTTTTGTTTGGGTCGTTATAAAAGTTCAGAGATGAACGCGGGCGATTTATTAAAAAGAGTTAAGCTAACAGATTTGGCCGATGAGCAATAAGAACTACTCGAAGAGGTTAATATAAACAAAAGAATCAAGGCAAACAAAATGGCCGAACGAAAGCAAAGTTATCAACAATTTCAAGTATCGCCGTAGAGATAGAATGGCTCACTGTATTACCACGTCCCGAATGTTTAAAATGTGAAAACTAAAAGGGTCGCCGTTCCGGCTTTCCTTAGCGATTTTCTCGAAACGAAAGCCAACTCGTGAAATCTATTTTCTTCCTCATAAAACACAAACGCAATCAATATCCAACACTATACTTATCTTTTCCTTTTTTCACCTTTCCGTTCCTTTTTTCTTACTTATTATTATATTTCCTTAGTCCCTTTTCCTGGATCTTTTTGCCTCCTTAGTATTTCCTATGGATATTTTCCCAACCTCAAAATCTTTTCCTTCCAGCTCTTTTTTCTGTCCGCCAAACTCGCTAGGTAAACTAGAAGTGATTTACCCAAGCTTGGCATGGCTTTTTTCCAAACACACACATTCAACCAATTCTCTCACATCGGTAGAGTGGTTATGGGGCACGGCGTTTCAAGCCACGCACAGCTCTTTGCTGGGCATGCTTGCCGTTATTAAACCCCAGCTGCATATCTCTCACACAAGAATTCGTACCAATTCACCCCACTGCGAACTCTCGGGTAGATTCAAGCCGGGCCGAAAAAAGAGCATTCAGTTATCTAAACCATTTAACCCTATTCTCAGAAGGAGAATAGTGTTCTACACTTAAATAAGGAGAACGAAGAAAGAACCACAATACTCAACACGCGGTGTACTAATTTACCCTAGTGGACTTTTGCGCAGATTTGGGGGAAGAGACTCTACCTATAGTGTGCCATTTTTAGTGTTATACTTTTAAATAAGGAGAACGAAGAAGGAACCACAATACTCAACACGCGATGAACTAATTTACCCTAGTGGACTTTCGCGCAGATTTGGGGGAAGAGACTCTACCTATAGTGTGCCATTTTTTACAATAATATAGTTTCTGTTAGGGTGGGCTCTCGGCCATCGATGATCTTTTCTCTTGGTTGATTTACAGCTTGGGTTGGGTGGTGATGGGTTAATGCACTCTGCATTCCTTCGGCACCGAAGCTCTGGCTGTAATTGGTGATGGTTCGTAGGTATAATGCGACGAAGGCTTTGGTTTTTTTCCGTATCCTTTTCTGGTCACTGGCACATCAGCCATCTGTTGAAGCGCCATCTGTTGTACGTGTGGCTCCGAACTAAGTCGTAAGTTGGAAGCGTCCTGCCCGTCCGTCTTTCTTCAGGGAACCTGTTTGGAATAAAAGAGGGAACACAAGTGGGAAAGTAGGACGGGGAAGCCCAAAATGTAATTAGGAAGGAAGGGACCCAAAGTACAGACAAAGAGCTTCTTTGTTGCGCGATTTTAGACCGCAACACTCCTCTACATTCCTATTCTCCTCTCCATTCCTATTCTCCTCTCCATTCCTATTCTCCTTTCCATTCCTTTTCGCCTTTCCATTCCTATTCTCCTTTCCGTTAGTTTATTTTCTCTTTTTAAAGAATTTAAAATGCATCATTTTAAATACAAAAAAAAAATTATTTCCAAAAGAAGCATTCGTGTAGGTCTTATAATTTACATTGCGTTTTTGCAGTTTAAGTTTTAAGTGTTGTTCGGCTTTTTCCGAAGAAAACGTCTGTATGGGAAGACAGTCTTGGTGTTTCCCACTGATGAGTATCAGCCAAGATTGTCGATCGAAACAGACGTGGTTACCAAACTAGGGTAGAGACCAATTTTGATTTTTTTTGATTTAATATCAATAAACCCTCATAGCCACCCATGCGCATTTGCTAGCAATAGTAAATGCAAATGGTTAAATTTTTGGAAATTAAAAATTTTTATGCTGGTCACTGCACATAAATCCTACACGAAAAAATTATTCGAATTGAGTATTCGTGTAGGTCTTATTATTTACACTGCATTTTTGTAGTTTAAGTTATAAGTGTTGTTTGGCTTTTGCCGAAGAAAACGTCTGTATGGGAAGGCAATCTTGGTGTTTCCCACTGATGAGTATCAGCCAAGATTGTCGATCGAAACAGACGTGGTTACCAAACTAGGGTAGAGACCAATTTTGATTTTTTTTGATTTAATATCAATAAACCCTCATAGCCACCCATGCGCATTTGCTAGCAATAGTAAATGCAAATGGTTAAATTTTTGGAAATTAAATATTTTTATGCTGGTCACGGCACATAAATCCTACATGAACAAAATGTTCGGATTGAGCATTCGTGTAGGTCTTATAATTTAGATTGCGTTTGTGCAGTTTAAGTTTTAAGTGTTGTTCGGTTTTTGTCGAAGAAAACGTCTGTATGGGAAGGCAATCTTGGTGTTTCCCACTGATGAGTATCAGCCAAGATTGTCGATCGAAACAGAATGGTTACCAATCTAGGGTAAAGACCAATTTTGATCTTTTTTTCGTGTAGAATTTATGTGCCGTGACCAGCATAAAAAATTTGTATTTCCAAAAATTTAACCATTTGCATTTACTATTGCTAGCAAATGCGCATGCGTGGTTATTAGGGTTTATTGATATTAAATCAAAAAAAATCAAAATTGGTCTCTACCCTAGTTTGGTAACCACGTCTGTTTCGATCGACAATCTTGGCTGATACTCATCAGTGGGAAACACCAAGATTGCCTTCCCATACAGACGTTTTCTTCGGCAAAAGCCAAACAACACTTATAACTTAAACTACAAAAATGCAGTGTAAATAATAAGACCTACACGAATACTCAATTCGAATAATTTTTTCGTGTAGGATTTATGTGCCGTGACCAGCATAAAAATTTTTAATTTCCAAAAATTTAACCATTTGCATTTTCTTTTGCTAGCAAATGCGCATGGGTGGTTATTAGGGTTTATTGATATTAAATCAAAAAAAGATCAAAATTGATCTCTACCCTAGTTTGGTAACCACGTCTGTTTCGATCGACAATCTTGGCTGATACTCATTAGTGGGAAACACCAGGATTGCCTTCCCATACAGACGTTTTTTTCCGGTAAACGCCGAACAACATTTAAAACTTAAACTGCAAAAACGAAGTGTAAATAATAAGACCTACACGAATACTCAATTCGAACATATTGTTCGTGTAGGATTAATGTGCCGTGACCAGCATAAAACTTTTTAATTTACAAAAATTTAACCATTTGCATTTACTATTGCAAGCAATTGCGCATGGGTGGTTATTAGGGTTTATTGATATTAAATCAAAAAAAGGTCAAAATTGGTCTCTACCCTAGTTTGGTAAGCACGTCTGTTTCGATCGACAATCTTGGCTGATACTCATCAGTGGGAAACACCAGGATTGCCTTCCCATACAGACGTTTTTCTCGGCGAAAGCCGAACAACACTTAAAACTTAAACTGTAAAAACGCAGTGTAAATTATAAGACCTACACGAATGCTTCTCTTGGAAATATTTTTTTTTTTTTTTTAAATGATGCATTTTAAATTCTTTAAAAAGAGAAAATAAACTAACGGAAAGGAGAATAGGAATGGAAAGGAGAAAAAGAATGGAAAGGACAATAGGAATGGAGAGAAGAATAGGAATGGAGAGGAGTGGTGTGGTCTAAAATCGCGCAACAAAGAAGCTCTTTGTCTGTACTTTGGGTCCCTTCCTTCCTAATTACATTTTGGGCTTCCCCGTCCTACTTTCCCACTTGTGTTCCCTCTTTTATTCCAAACAGGTTCCCTGAAGAAAGACGGACGGGCAGGACGCTTCCAACTTACGACTTAGTTCGGAGCCACACGTACAACAGATGGCGCTTCAACAGATGGCTGATGTGCCAGTGACCAGAAAAGGACACGGAAAAAAAACCAAAGCCTTCGTCGCATTATACCTACGAACCATCACCAATTACAGCCAGAGCTACGGTGCCGAAGGAATGCAGAGTGCATTAACCCATCACCACCCAACCCAAGCTGTAAATCAACCAAGAGAAAAGATCATCGATGGCCGAGAGCCCACCCTCTCCTTCTGAACAGAAACTATATTATTGTAAAAAATGGCACACTATAGGTAGAGTCTCTTCCCCCAAATCTGCGCAAAAGTCCACTAGGGTAAATTAGTTCATCGCGTGTTGAGTATTGTGGTTCCTTCTTCGTTCTCCTTATTTAAAAGTATAACACTAAAAATGGCACACTATAGGTAGAGTCTCTTCCCCCAAATCTGCGCGAAAGTCCACTAGGGTAAATTAGTACATCGCATGTTGAGTATTGTGGTTCTTTCTTCGTTCTCTTTATTTAAATGTATAACACTATTCTCCTTCTGAAAATAGGGTTGAATGGTTTAGATCACTGAATGCTTTCTTTTCGACCCGGCTTAAATTCTACCCGAGAATTAGCAGTGGGGCGAATTGGTACGAATTCTTATGTGAGAGAAATGCAGCTGGGGTTCAATAACGGCAGGCATGCCCAGCAAAGAGCTGAGCGTGGCTTGAAACGCCCTGCCCGATAACCACTCTACTGGTGTGAGAGAATTGGTTGAATGTGTGTGTGAATGTGTGGGTTTGGGAAAAAGTCATGCCAAGCTTGGGTAAATTACTTCTAGTTTACCTAGCGAGTTTGGCGGACAGAAAAAAGAGCTGGAAGGAAAAGATTTTGAGATTGGGAAAATATCCAGAGGAAATACTAAGGAAACAAAAAGATCCAGGAAAAAGGACTAAGGAAAAATAATAATAAGGAAGGAAAAAGGAACGGAAAGGTAAAAAAAGGAAAAGATAAGTATAGTGTTGGATGATTACGTTTGTGTTTTATGAGGAAGCAAATAGATTTCACTAGTTGGCTTTCGTTTCGAGAAAGTCACTAAAGAAAGACGGGACGAGCGACCCTTTTAGTTTTCACATTTTTAACATTCGGGAAGTGGTAATATAGTGAGCCATTCTTTATCTACGGCGATACTTGAAATTGTTGATAACTTTGCTTTCGTTCGGCCATTTTCTTTTGTTTGCCTTGATTCTTTTGTTTATATTAACCTCTTCGAGTAGTTCTTTTTGCTCATCGGCCAAATCTGTCAGCTTAACATTTTTTAATAAATCGCCCGCGTTCATCTCTGAACTTTTATAACGTCCCAAGCAAAAGTGTTTACTTCTTTAGTTCAGACCTCTTTTTCATTTTCAGTAACCCACAGTTTTGTTGTTTTACTTATAAAACAGTTGGCGCCCGTTTTAAACTACGTACCAAAAAATCGTATAAATAATCATCTTGACTTAAATATATAGAACCATCGTATCATGTCTTGTGTATCAATCGTCTGTTCTCTGAACCAACCCTCTTGCTGAGCAGTCGGAAACACAGCAACAATTTTGTTGTGTTGTTGCACTTTTTCGCCGATTATCTCCACTTGTCTTTTGTTTCCATCCGCGAGCGCATCGGCTGCGCAACTTCGGTATTTACCTTATTTCGGGAAAAAGTGTAACAAAGTGGCAGCCCAACTTGGATTTCCTAATTCCTAAATCATTCTTAATCTTTCTTTACCGTCATTCAACCTTTATCGTTGTTTTATCCGATTCTGTGCTATTTGATTGAATCTGTGCAAGTGTTTGAGGTTATATCAGGGAAGTTTGTGTTTGTGTTCCTACATCGCCTTTACCAAGTGCGATTTACTTTTATTTTGTTTTGTTCTGCAGGAAAATTTGTGGACGGTGTTTGCAGCAAGTGCATTATTACAGTAAGGACCTTAAAAATATTGCGACGGCCACACAAAATCCAAAGGAATTATTCATCCATCATCGGGAAATCATTGTTAATTACGGGGCAGCGAATTCAATAATTGCCCAGTGTACGCGGCACGGCATATTGTATATAATACTGTCTGGAGTTTTAAGTTTTTTTCCGTAAGTTTTCATTTTTCTTATAATAGGTAATAGGTATAATAGGTTTTTTTTTCTTAATTTCATTAGTAATTATTCATTTTATATTCGTGGTAATTCTTTTTATAAGTTGTTGCTCGGTGATCTCTTATTATCGTTTTTATTCGTGACCGTGCGTTATAAGTTTTTCTCCCTTGCACATCTAGAAGTGCAAGTACAAACGAGTTGTTGTTGTTTTTGCTTGCCCGAATTAGTTTGTTTACCTTTTGGTCGTGAGCAACAAGGGAAACAGGGTTGCCGATTTCGTTTTTGTTTAATACTTTTTTTTAAAACTTTCGTAGCTATTTTCCTTTTTGATTACTTGGTCCGGCATTCGTATTTTAGGTGATTTTATTGTTTATACCCGACCCAGGGTATATTAAGTTTGATGTATAGTTTGTCAAGCAGTGAAATAATCACCTTAGACCACTAAGACCTTTTAGAGATATGAATAGGACCTACAGGAGAATCGATTAAGCCATGTCCGCCGTCCGTCCGTCCGTCCGTATGTAGACAAATTTTAGGCCTTAAATTTTAGGGCAGAGAGCTGAAATCTTGTGAGTTGGTTGGAAGTCCAGTCCTTCAGATCGAGTTTGAAAATAAGCTGAATCCGCCACACAGACACGCATTTTAGCTATGTTACAATAGCGCTAGGGCATTCATTTTTGGTACGCAACATTTTTTTATAATTGTCTTTAAGGTAGCCAAAAATTTTTAGCTTTTTCATTGACCATGCCCACTTTTTAAGGGATTTAAGCTTAAAATGACTGTTTTTCAATAAATATATATGAAATCTGACAAAAAATTATATGACAAAAGCTATAGATATTAGCATTTTCTAACTTTTATTTATATATTGTATGTGCCTCCGCCCACTTTTGTGGGCGTGGCGTTAAAAAAAGTGATTTTTTTAGTTAAAAAGGCGGAGTTTTAGGCCGGAATATATGCAACCACCTAGTATAAAGCATTTAACAGCTATATTTTTACATCCCGCCCACTTTTTGGAGGCGTGGCAGTTTTCTTTTTGGTATGGTTGGGTATTTTGCAATCCGTCGTAAATAGATTGAAGCTTTTGCATACCCACTGTTGCCCTTTCCCACTTGTTTTTTACGTAGCTGGTCGAGTTGTAGTGGGTTCATTTAAGTTTTTGGAGAAATTAAATAAAATACAGTTAGAAATAATGGAGATTAATCGATTAGCTCAGGACGAAATCGCGTATAGTGAAGGGGATTAGCAGAAGCAAAAGTTGAGGATATGCGGAAGTCGCTGCGCGCTGTAAGGGCTATGGAAAAATGGGGTTCATTTGAATCGTGCGAATACCCGTTTCAGTTCTTCGAAGATTGGGAAGCGGTAGAGAAGAAAATTTATGAAATTCGAAAGTGCTTTGAATATCAGCTCCAACGGAATTCGTCGGAGTTTAAAAAGCTACAAACGAAAATCGAATGGGCGAATGGGAAGGGCGTATTCCAAAAAACTGATCAAAACAGAACTTATGATGCCTCTAGTGGATCTAGAAGCCAACGAAGAAGAAAATGACGACAAAGAAGGGGAGAATGCATGGCACCAGCGGGAAAAGACAACCCACACCGTAGTGGTACCACCAAACCCTTCATTGGTTTTCTTCAAGTTTTTAGCTTTTTCATTGACCACGCCCACTTTTTAAGGGATTTAAGCTTAAAATGACTGTTTTTCAATAAATATATATGAAATCTGACAAAAAATTATATGACAAAAGCTATAGATATAAGCATTTTCTAACTTTTATTTATATATTGTATGTAACTCCGCCCACTTTTGTGGGCGTGGCGTTAAAAAAAGTGATTTTTTTAGTTAAAAAGGCGGAGTTTTAGGCCGAAATGTATGCAACCACCTAGTATAAAGCATTCAACAGTTATATTTTTACATCCCGCCCACTTTTTGGAGGCGTGGCAGTTTTCTTTTTGGTATGATCGGGTATTTTGCAATCCGTCGTAGATGGATTGAAGCTTTTGCATACCCACTGTTGCACTTGTTTTTTACGTAGTTGGTCGAGTTGTAGTGGGTTCATTTAAGTTTTTTATTTCATTTGTATTTTATTTAATTAAATAAAATACAATTAGAAATAATGGAGATTAATCGATTAGCTCAGGAAGAAATCGCGTATAGTGAAGGGGATTAGCAGAAGCAAAAGTTGAGGATATGCGGAAGTCGCTGCGCGCTGTAAGGGCTATGGAAAAACGGGGTTCATTTGAATCGTGCGAATACCCGTTTCAGTTCTTCGAAGATAGGGAAGCGGTAGAGAAGAAAATTGATGAAATTCGAAAGTGCTTTGAATATCAGCTCCAACGGAATTCGTCGGAGTTTAAAAAGCTACAAACGAAAATCGAATGGGCGACATCGCGAATAGGAAGGGCGTATTCCAAAAAACTGATCAAAACAGAGCTTATGATGCTTCTAGTGGATCTAGAAGCCGACAAAGAAGACAATGACGACAAAGAAAAGGAGAATGCAGGGCACCAGCGGGAAAAGGAGACCACACCGTAGTGTTACCACCAAACCCTTCATTGGAATCGATTTCGGGTTGTCTATTGCTACGGAGCAATGCAGTTGATGGTGAGCGAAGTGATCGCTTTGATATCCCTATAGAGAGATTGGAAAACCTCTCGAAGTGGGATTTCAAATTTACAGGAGAACGTTGGTGAATTCATCATTCAGAACGTCATCGGTGAATTCATTTTTGGAAAGGGTAGAAGAACTTAGGGAAGCTAGGGCATTTCGGAATCACAGTTGCTTAGGTCGGCAGTTGATTTGTTTTCAGGGAAGGCACTCATTTGGCTTGGGGCGGTTAGGAGAACTGTTGGTTAATGGCAGGAGTTGTGTAGGGAATTGAAATTGGAGTTTTTGCCTCCAAATTATGACGATCTGCTTTTAGAAGATATCAAACTTCGTACCCAAGGGAAATATGAGTCCATAGGTGTGTATGTGGCCATCGTGGAAAAAATGTTTGGAAGGTTGTCTGAACCGCTTTCGGAAAGAAGGAAATTAGGAATTGTGCAACGGAATATTGCACAATTCTACCAAACACAATTGGGCTTGGTAGAACGATCTTCAATTAGGGATCTAGTTGTTTTGGGAAGGAAGTTGGAGATGGTCCGAGCGAATGTGAAATCATTTGCGCCGCCTTCAAATCCACGTTCGCGTAATCTTTTGGAACCCGACTTGGCTTACGTGTCAATTGAGGAACCAATCTCACGAACAGTCGCCGTCGTTAGTAGGGACCCTCAACCTGAAAGGAGGTTGATGCGCTTCAACTGTAACAGGGAAGGTCACATTTCTTTGGAATTTGTCCTCTCCTAGGAGATGTTGTCGTTGTGTTGAGCTAGGGGTGATTCGTAGGGATTGTAGGACGTGTTCGGGAAACGGAATTCGGTCTCTTGTGTCAGCAGGACAAGAGCTCCGTCACTTTTAAATAGGTTGCCTACTGGCAATCAGTCGGACGTTCAGTTAGGTTTCACACATGAGGAAAAGGAGAGTGACGAGCGCCCATATTTAGGAGTTAGTGTTTTTGGTATTAACCTTGTAGGTTTATTAGATTCAGGAGCTTCGCGCACGATCATCGGTAGAGATGGATGGAAAGATTTAGAATGTATAGGTCCAAAATTAGAACAAACAAAAGTAGGTAGGGTAACTTTAGCTGATGGTGTGGGAGTAAGTGTAGAAGGAAGCATATCTTTACCATTTGCAGTGCAGGAAAAGTTAGTGTTGTTGGAATGCCTCGTGATTCCAAAACTCCCTCTTGTTTTGACCTTGGGTGCCAATTTTTGGGCCCGCACGGGAATCGTCCCAGATATACGATCAACACAGTGGAGTTTTTCAAATCAAGCTGTGGTAGCTTCGATTTCGTCCATTAGGGAGGGGACGGAATTGGATGAGGTGCAGGAAGATCAGCTTCGGGATTTAAATGAATAAGTTTTTAGGGAAATGCCAGAGGGCATAGGTTGTACTACGTTGGCTGAGCATAGGATTAGGACGTCTTCTCAATCAATTAAGCAGCGATATTATCTGGTTTCGCTGGCAATTCAACAACATACAGATATGGAGTTAGAACAGATGTTAAAGGATGGCATGATAGAAAAGTCAGATAGTTCTTGGGCTTCACTACTATGGGTGATTAAGAAGAAAGATGGTTCTTATGTGTAGATTATAGGTAGTTAAATGAGGTTACAGAAAGAGATGCTTACCCTTTACCGTATATCTCCGTCATCCTGGATAGACTGAGGAATTCCAAGTACCTTTTGTTCTTGGACATTAAATCTGCTTATTGCTTACTGCTTACCTATGGAGGAACAGTCGAGGAAATACACGGCTTTCACAGTTCCTAAATGGGGAGTATTCCAGTTCAAACGCATGCCATTTGGTCTGCATAATGCTCCTGCGTTATGGATCGCAATGGGTTGCATGTGGATCCAGAAAAGGTTGAGAGTATGGTAAAGATACCCGCACCGAAGAATATCAAACAAGTTAGGAGTTTTATAGGAACGGCATCCTGGTATGAAAAATTTATACCAAACTTTGCAGTTTTGGTAAAGCCGTTGTCTGATTTTTTAAATAAAGGGAGTAGGTTCGTCTGCTCTGAAGAGTGCGAGGGGAGTTTTAAGAAAGCAAAGAAGTGCATAGTACTTACCTACTTACTTACTTACTTAAGGTGGCGCTACATGTCCGGGGTGGCCCTGGGCCTCAACCAACAAGCTTCGCTCTGTCTCTGGTTAGTCATCTACAGTTTCTTACGCGAAGTTGACTGAGGTCCCCTTCCACTTGCTTGAGCCACCTGAGTCTCGGTGCTCCTCTACCGCGCCGTCGCTGCGGTGTGGATTCGAAATTTTCCGGGCCGGGGCGTTGGTATCCATTCGCTTTAGATGACCCACCCATCGTAGACGTTGTGTTTTAACTCTTTTGGCTAGGTCGGTATCGCTGTACAGCCCGTACAGTTCGATGTTATATCTCCTCCTCCACTCTCCGTCTATGCAGATGGGACCGTATATCGTCCAAAGAATTTTCCGCTCGAAGCAGCCTAAAGTGTTTTCATTCGCCTTTGACAGGGTCCATGCTTCTGCACCGTAAAGCAGGACTGGGATGATGAGGGTCTTATACATGGACACTTTAGTAGCTCGAGAGAGGGCTTTGCTACTCAATTGCCTTCTTAGCCCGAAGAAACAGCGATTGGTAAGAGTTATCCTTCGTTTGATTTCATCGCTGGTGTCATTGTCTGAATTGATAGCGGAACTCAGGTAGACAAAGTCCCTTACTAATTCAAAGTAATAGCTGTCGATGGTGATGTTTTTTCTAAGATGTCGGTGTTGGGTGTCTTTTCTTGATGACAGCATATACTTGGTTTTGCCCTCATTGACTGCTAAGCCCATAATCGCCGCTTCCGTCCCAATACTCACGAAGGCTTCACTGACCTTACGCTTTGTTCTACCGATTATGTCAATGTCTTCTGCGTATGCGAGTAGTTGAACGGACTTTTGAAAGATTGTACCTCTGGTGTTTGCGCGAGAGTTCTCAAATTCTCTCAAGTATGATGTTAAAGAAGTCGCACGACAGCGCGTCGCCTTGTCTAAATCCTTTTTTGACATCAAAGGGGTCAGTGAGGTCTTTGCCGACCTTGACGGAACAGCGTGAATTTTCCATCGTCATCCTGCACGGACTGACGAGTTTGGCAGGGATGCCAAAACGAGACATTGCGCTTTATAGCTCGTCTCTATAGATGCTGTCATACGCGGCCTTGAAATCGATGAAGAGGTGGTGTGTATCGATTTGGAATTCCTGGGTTTTCTCCAAGATCTGCCGCAGTGTAAATATTTGATCGATGGTGGACCAAGCCACACCTGGCCTAAAGCCACACTGATATGTGTCTATCAGATTGTTGACGAATGGCTTCAGGCATTCACACAGTACAGCAGAAGAGATCTTGTATGCGATGTTAAGAAGACTGATGCCTCTGTGGTTGGCACAACTCAGAGGGTCTCCTTTCTTCAGGATCGGGTAAAAAATGCTGAGGTTCCATTCGTCGGGCATGCTTTCTTCCGACCATATCTTGATCCAGATGAGCTGGTGCATGCTCCTAGCTAGCTCATCGCCAGCGGATTTAAGAAGTTTGGCACCTAGGCCGTCTGCTCCGGCTGCTTTCTTGGACTTGAGCTGAGACACAGCTGAGGTGCTTAGTAACTGCCCCGATATTAACGTGTCCGGACTTTCAGCCGGAGTTTGTCGTGCAAGCCGACGCATCGGACTTTGGGATTGGAGCAGTGCACTCTCAGACATTCGAGGAGGGTAAGAAAGTAATTTATAACTTGAGTAGGACTTTGGATATTAACGAGAGAAACTTTTCAACCACGGAGAAAGAGTGCTTAGCGGTTTTGTAGGCTTTTGAGAAGCTACGACAGTATATCGACGGCGTTCGATTTAAAGCTGTGACGGATCATTACTCACTGATCTGGTTGAGCAATCTCAAAGATTCGTGCGGTAGGCTAGCTAGGTGGTCGGTTAGGTTGCAGCAGTTCGACTTCGAAATCGTGCACCGGAAGGGGAAAGATCACGTCGTACCCGATTTGCTTTCACGGACGGTTCCGATGATAGGGGAAATACAAGAGCAGGTTTCTGATTCTTCGATAACGAAGATGATGACGAAAGTAGAGCCGAACCCATTAGCTTTTCCGGCCTGAAGGGTCAATAAGGGAATTTTATATAAATTTTTTTAAGGCAGGTCATGTGATTGTTCATGACAATAATTTAGAATGGAAGGAAGTAGTAGGAAAACGGGATAGAATTAAGGTTTAAGCGGAATGTCATGACAATCCAATATATAGATAGACAGATAGATAGATATAATTTTATTTCTTAAAATCCAAATACAATCCAAGAGCAAATTAATTACTTAAAATAAAATAAATAATAATGACAAAGGTATTTTTATAAAAAAATAGAGTTTTTGTCACTCAAGCAAACTATAAACACGAAAATATGTAATTTGAAGTGGGTGGGGTGACCCAGTTAAAGCTTAGCTAGAGCATGAGATAATTTAAGCAATAATAATTTACAGATCCTTTTCAAAATTCACGAAAACATCAGGTAGAAGTATTTAAAATTAATTCCAAACCCTTAAAGTCGAGACTAAGAAGCCAATTTTTTACTTGCTTAAGGAATTGCGAATGAGAAGTTAACTGTCTGATTGAAAGTGGCAATTTGTTATATATTCGACAAGAGGTAATGCTATAAAAATTTCGATAGGCAGTTGTACGAAATATTGGTATGAATACTTGGCTCAAAAAATTTCAACGAAGGCTATGATTGCCAATTAGTCTAAAATTTAGGTTGCCTGATCTTCTGTAAAAGATTTTAAGAACTTTGTAGCAGTACAAATGCCGAACAGGTAGAATTTTCAAATCCTTGAAAAGTGGAAAACTATGGTAGAGTTGAGGCTTATGGTAGATATTTCTCAAAGCACTTTTTTGCATCAATAAGAGGGGCTCAATTTTATTATAATATGTACCTCCCCAACACGAGATTCCATATTGCATTTTCGAATGAAAAATGCCATAAATATCATATCAACCATATAAGTAAATGTTTAACATCAGTTGAAAAGAACAGACATTACGGAGAAAATAAAAATTTCCGAGGGCGCATCGAAAATACTGTCTCAGGTTTTCTGTGTCGCTAAAAAAACTCATTCTTGAGTCAATTGTTAGTCCCAAATATTTGAATTCCTTCACAGCTTCCACCTGAAAATATCTACTATAACAGTTGACTGCACTCGAAAAGGTGCAAGAGGAATCAATGGAATTGCAATAGCAATTAATCAGTTTGAACCGTTGGCAATCGGTAGCATGAAAAAAGAGATCCGCAACAAAGCAATTTTGAGCTGAAAGATTAAAAAACATAGCTTTTGTTTTAGAACTTATAATTAGTTTGTGCAAACAAAACAGATCCTCAACAAGCTAAGGTCCCAATTCATATCCGCTAAGGCAGTTAATAAACCTTTAAAAGGCAACTTAAATAAAGAGTTAATAAAAATCAAAAAGAGTATTGGCCCCAAAACTGATCAATGTGGAACACCCAACTTTAATGACTTAACACCACTCATGCTACCGCCAAATTTAACTCTTTGAGTTCTGTCTTTTAGATAAGACCTGAACCATTCCTGAATGATACCTGAACCATAAATCCTCTAAAGCCAGCATTTTCCATTTTCCTTAGCAAAAGTTCATCGTTAACCATATCGAAAGCCTTTGATATGTCGATGAATAGTGCGGAGGTATTCATTTTTTATCAAGGTTTAGAAATATTTGTGAAAAAAATCGCAATAAGGCATCTTCAGTTGATTCAGTTGATTCAGTTGATTCAGTTGATCTCCGAAAACCAAATTGAACATCACTAAAAAACATGGTTTTGTTTAAGAATTTTACCATTATATTTTTTACAGCTCTTTCAAAAACTTTACTAACTGATGATAGAAGTGATATAGGCCTGTAATTAGATAATTCACTTGTTGAGCTTTTTTTGAAAAGAGGAAAGATATTTGCACACTTGAGTGCATCTGGAAATACACCAGAAAAAATACTTTTATTGAAGATATGTGACAAAATATCAATTATAAACCAAGCAATATTTTTCAAAAAATTATTGGAAATGAAATCAAAACCAGAAGAGTTTGAATTTTTCAAAGCACTAATTATTTGAGAAAGTTCCGAACCAGTAATGGGTTCAAATAAAAAGCTTTAAATTTGGGACGAATCTCCCTGAATCCGCTCAATACTGCAAAGGGAACAATGAGAATGGTTTTGAACTTCTTGATTATAGGATATTGTAGAAAAATAATCGTTAAAGGCATAAGCGATTCCTATTTGATCTGTGATTATGCAGTCATTAAAAACGATGGATGATGATTGTTTTTTACTTTTTATTTTGTTTAGAATGCTGTTAATAATCTGCCATTCATTTCTAACATTACCTCTAGCTTGATTAAATTTTTTTTTATAGTAACTATCACGACAAAGAGGGATTTCCGTCTTTAATTCGGCACAAACTTTTTTATATTTACTTTTAAGATACTGACTGCAAGTGGGCTTGGAATATTTTTTTCTAAGTTTGTTTTTTGTATTTAACTTTTAAAAGCAACCAATAAGAAATTCAGGCTTTTAGTCGTTTATCAGACTTTTTTAAGTTCCTTTTAATAGAGCAATCCAGTATGTACCTGTTGAGGATATTGTTAAAGGCGTCATATGATTTTGAGGGATCGCTTTCCTTAAAGACTTCTTTCCACAACTCAAGAGACAAATAAGTTTTAAGCCTTTCAAAATCGAATTTTGTTACGAAGCCGCGAGAGTCTGAATCTGGAGTAGAGGCGTACATCAACCAGAATTCCTGTCATAGAGTGATCAGTAATTTCCAGTTCAAAAACACACTTTTCACAAGAACTTACAAAAGAAAGAGCAAAGCGTCCATATATGTGATCCAAACACTTCCCAGAAATAGGCCTGGTAGTCTCTTTTATAAAAAAAGCAAGTCCATGGGAAGCCGACATATCGAGATATGTTCCAACCAATTCAGAATTATCTAAAACATCTATATTAAAATCACCTAGTATTATTAAATTATCCGATTTTTCACAATCCAAGAAATTTGAAAATTCCTCCAAAAAGACTGCAGGACTAAACATGTGAAGTCTATAGAAACAGACTATAACAAAAACTCTCTGATTGATTTTAAATGAAATTTTTAGAGCATCCGCACTATGAAAGCTTAATTTAGTATTATCAATTTATTATCAATGCAAATGAGAATTAAGCTGGTGAAGGAAAGTGTTGAGGTACTTTCCTTCACCAGCTTAATTCTCATTTGCATTTATGTAAAAATTATAATCTGGTAGCTCATAATACATTTTTTCATAATCATAAATCCAATTTTCTGAGACTCAAAATCGGGAATACACAAAAAGAATCTAGATGGGAAAACAGGCTTGCAAAATTCTCTCTTAAACTTCTGATGTTTTGATGGAGTACAAATAATTTGTTTAAAGCGTAAGGCTTGTTATCAAAAACATGCTCAGAATTGGTATCGATAAGATTGAAGGTAAAAAAATCGTAATCAAATTCATTTAAGGAATTTATAATTATATTTCATATAATTTAAAATAAAACATGCAAAATGCACTAGATTAGCATAAGATCACTTAAAGATCTTATTATATCGAAATTACCACCTTCAAGCTTTCGCAAGTAAATTTTGTTATCTCTTTACCACAAATATTTATACCCCTTTTATTTTTGTACCTCTTTAGCTTTCATAAACAAATCCCTCGTGAATTTCGTGAGAGCATCGTTGATAAATATGGCATTCTTCCCGCTTCTGCTACCATTGCCACTGCTGCCGCTGCCGCCGCTGCCAAGGCCGCCAACACCGCTGCCACCAACATCGCTTGACCTTGCATTGTCACCAAGAATGTCCGAGTGAAGCATATACTTTTTCTTTATCTTCTTTTTCATTATATTTTTCTTTAGAGATGAGTCCGAGAAACTTACACAAATGATTGGAGAGTGCAACGACACAGAGTTTGAAGATTTTTTGCCGTTTCCAATATTCTTTCTCCATATTTTTTTCACGTAACATTTGTCTATTTTACTGTCGGGAACCTCTATAGACAAAGCTTTAGACAACATTTGCTTTGCTAGGCCTCTGGCGTTTGTGTCATTGACGTTGGGTACACCGGTTATTTCAATGCAATTCCTTAGTTGATGTTGTTGTTGCCAATGCAGTTCGTTCTCTAGTGATTGAACTCGGGCCTTTAGTTCATCGTTTTCCGTCTTCAAGTCACCAATTGTCTTGACTATGCCTTCCATCATTTGTTCAATGTTTGAAATTTTTTGACACAGCACACGAAATGAGAACTCAGCACCATTTCCATCATCATTTATTGCAGTTATCATCTTTGGAGTTTTGATATTGTTCCCTTCCTAAGCTGCACTCAGTTCACCAATGATGTTGGGTATATGCGTTTCCACTGGTCGTATTGAGTTGTTTTTGCAATTGGAGAGAGAAGATGCATGCATAGACGAACGCCATATATTTTTGCATTTGTCGCAGCGGTACGGAACGCCACTTGAATTAAAATATTCGATGTCTTGTTCCAAAACATTCGTACAAAGAGGATGAAAGTAACTGGAGCAATCATTACACGACAATTTAGAAGCCGAGCCTTTGCTTATCACTTTAGCACAAACTGCACATTTCATCTTTACGTAAATTCAATTGTTTTTTTTTTCTATTGTAGATTATCAAAACTACTTTCTTTGTATGCAATGAGATGCGCACCCCACGACACTCACTGGGGCCGGTGAGCAGGTCATATGGGAGTAAGGAAAACTTTTGCTAGAATAGGAGCTAGGTACTATTGGCCTAAGATGAGGTCAGATATTACCAAGTATGTTAGGAACTGTAAGATATGTCAGAGTGTGAAACCTGTGAATGATAAGCCGGCTGGTTTGATGGTTGAGAGGAAAGGTATTTCTAGTCCGTGGGAAATGATATATGGAGATTTGGTTGGCCCTCTTCCAAGGTCGAATAGAGGTTTGTTTATTTCTTTGTTTATATTCTTACGGTGGTTGATTATTTTACTATTAATGTGTTCCTAGTTTTCGGCGTCCTCATGTGGACTGTCTGTGACAACGGTCCCCAGTTTCGATGCCAGGAACTGAAAGTGCTATGCGAAGCATACGGGTCACAGCAACGCTTTACAGCGAATTACCATCCTCAGGTTAATCCCGCGAAGAGGATTGATAACAACTTAAAAACCGTTCTGCGTGCCTATGTGTCGAAGAACCATACGACGGGGGACACACATCTGGAGAAGGTAGCTTGCTGCATCCGCAGTACGCAACACGACGTGTTAAGAGTTACCCTGTTCTACTCGAATTTCGGGAAGGAGATGGCTACTTCGGGTTGTATGTCTTTGACTTAAGGTAAAACCTCAGACAGGATAGATAGGGACTCAGTAGAGAATCAGGATACACCCAGTACTTCAGCTAGTAGTTTAGATAGGGACACAGAGATTAAGTCAGGTAGTGATTCAGAAGTAGGAGTTAGGGAAATAAACATGACTGAGCTAGGAAAACGTTTTGAGCAGCTAAGGAAAGATATTAATAGAAAATTAGCGGAGGCAGCCAAGAAGGCATCGAAAGCATACAATCTTAGGCGGCGAGATGTCCAATATCTCCCGAATGAGATTTTATGGCGTAGGAATTACATACTTTCAGATGCAGCAAATTATTTCTCAGCCAAAGTGGCTCCAAAATACGTCGGCCCCTTTAAAATCCGTAGGCAAGTCTCCCTTTGGACGTACATGCTTGAAGATGACACCGGAAAGGAACGAGGAACATGGCCTGCAATACATCAACGACCCATTGGACCCATCAGCGTTTCTATACCATTGGCCAATATTTTGTCAGCCCGGCCATGGTTCCCCTTCTGTGTTGATGGCCAATCTTTCGTTAGCCCGGCCATGTCGTCTTCTGTTTTCTTCTGTTTTACCCTTCAATTCCTAGGTGCCCTATTGAAATGTGCACCACATTTCACGGGAGGTAAGGGTGGAGTTGTTGCGGTCTAAGATCGCAGAAAAGAGTAGCCCTTTGTCTGTCCTTCGGGTCCCTTCCTTCCTACTCATTTTTTGGGCTTCCCCGTCTTTCTTTCCCAGTTGTGTTCCCGCTTTTCTTCCAAACGGGTTCCCTGAAGCAAGACGGACGATCAGGACGCTTCCAACTTTTGACTAAGTTCGGAGCCACATGTACAACAGATGGCGCTTCAAGAGATGGCTGATGTGCAAGTGACCCAAAGATGACTGGCCAGGACACATATGGCCCAGCGACAAGTCGTAGGCCAACAAAACCAAAGCCTTCGTACAATTATACCTACAAACCATCACCAATTACAACCAGAGCTACGGTGCCGAGAGAATGCAGAGTGCATTAACCCATCACCTAAATTTAATTTATATAAATTTGTTGCATGAAAGAAATATACACGGCAAGTATTACTCTATCACACACATTTATGCAATTTGCTTCTATGTACATCTTCACCACACACGAAAGCGACGTGACGTCACAGCGATCGGAAAACGAATATCTCCGAAGACACCGTCTTCGTTTTTGCCCGACTTTAGGTTAGGTAGATACAGCAGGAACAGCGATATGCGACATCACTCATTTTAGGGATTCGTACATGGGAAAGGTAGACAGAATTGAAAATGTCTAATCGTTCGTTTCCTTTGAATTGGCCTCAAAATTTCACACTTTTTGGGTGGCTGTGGTTGTGCCTGTGAATAAAATTCTATCGAGAAAGAGGATAAAAATGAAACGGAAGATAGGAAAGGAAAGAATATGCCCACAATTATTTTGCTTGGAATCAGTTATTTTATATTTATTCTAATGGTTGCGAATGCTATGCGTAGCTTTATTAGTCCTTGTTGTTTTAGTAATTTTTATGCGAAGCTTTCATAGAAGGTTGCACATTTTTCAAAGTTCCAACCTAAGAAAATGAAGGTAAGGATCTTAATGGATTTTTCAGGTATTTTTGATATTTTGAAAGCAAAACGAAAAATAATATCTAACGATAAAAATAAGTATCAAAGCTTCTTGAGTGCTAGCTTCTTAAGTGCCCTATTCTTGCTACATTGACATAGTAAAAGAGTTAAACCGGGTTTTAAACCATACATGACGTATGGTAAAGGTAAAATCAAAACGCGAGACAAATAAATAAAAATCAGTCTTAATGTTTACCCAGTTTGCTCGAGTTCCGGACGTCCCTGGACTTCAGCAAACGCTCTTGGGCCGATGAGAAATGGTTTTCCCTTTGTACTTGGACCGGAGACGCTTTCTTGCGGAGGTTGTATTTAATTCCTTGTCTATCTCGTATTTCTGACCGATTTTGGAGTTTTCGGCTTGTCGGCTCTAAAACGATTTGGGGTTGTAACCCTGTCTACAATAGCTACGTTGCTTAAATGCTTCGTGACGTTATTATACCCCATCCCAAAGGATAGGAGTTATATTAAGTTTGATTCATAGTTTGTAACATAGAGAAATAATCACCATAGACCCCCAAGACCTTAAGGGCATATGATCAAGACCGAATTGTTAGTCGAATGAGCCATGTCCGTCCGTCCGTCCGTCTGTCGGTAGTTTTTAGGGCTTAAATTTTGAGCTAGGGTTTTGAAACTTGATATCAGTTCTTTCTAGGTCCCGAAGCAGTGCGAATTTGGTATGCGATATCCTCGCTTAAGTGTATTGTGATTGGCATTTAAAACAAAAGAGAATACCGCCCCCTTGTAGGCGGGATCATACTTAATATGCATTCTAATAAACGGTTCTTAGTTGATATATTTGCTATAAATCCAAAAAAACTTGCACTGCAAAATGTTCAGATATGTGCGTAAGCTATTAACTCAAGTGAATAAATTTTCGCCACAACCACTTTTGGAGGCGTTTTTAAGTATAAACTAAATTTTTATTATGAAAATGCAGTCAACACGTGCATACAACTTCTGATAAAAAATATAAACAAAAATACGATGTTGTTGAGAAGGGGTGAATGCCGCGCCCCTTTCTTATGGGGAAGATTCTTAACTGAAATCTAGCAACCAAGATTTATGACACAATTTGGGGCTTGACAGTGGTCAATTGGGATGGGGTATCCAACGATTCGCCTTAGCGGATTGTAACCCTCCCACTAGTTGGCAGTAGGCTTGAGTATTTTGAAAGCCTTGGTATCGCTTACTTTTAGGTACTAGTCTCTTGCCCTTTTGCTTGAGCTCAATTTTTACCCTAATATTTTGGATTGAGCCATATCCGTCCGTATGTAACCAACTTTTAGGCCTTAAATTTTAAGGTAGAGAGCTGAAAATTGTTGGATTGGTTGGAAGTCCTTGTCTTGTAATTGTGTTTGAAGCAGCCAAGCAAGTTTGGCCTTTTCATTAACCAAGCCCACTTTTTTAAGGGATTTTAGCTCAAAATGACTGTTTTTCAATATCAATTTAGACAAAAATTGATATTTAATCATCTACAACTTTATGACAAAAGTTGTAGATTTTAACATTTGCTTAGTTTGATTTTTATGTTGTATGTGCCTTCGCCCACTTTTGTGGGCGTGGTTTTAAAAAAAGTGATTTTTTTAATTAAAAAGGCGGAGTTTTAGGCCGTAATGTATGCAGCCACGTGGTATAAAGAATTCAACAGTTATATTTTTCTATCCCGCCTACTTTTTAGAGGCGTGGCAGTTTTTTTTGGTATGGTCGGGTATTTTGCAATCCATCGTAAATGGACTGAAGCTTTTGCATATGCTTGGTTGCGCTTTCCCACTTGTTATCTTATATATTTCGTTTATGTTTTCAATCCTATCGAACGTCAGCATGAAAATAGGAAGACCGCGCTTGACCACGGCGTCTTTTTCTCCTTTCGTACATTGTTTTTCTTTCTTAAGTATGTTCGCGGCATAAAAAATTTTAAAGCCTTGGGCCTCAACATCTTCAACAATTTTTTCCTTCGTGCAGGTTGGGTGAAGCTCTTCGCGAAAATCCAAAGCGGCTTCTCAAATAGTTACAATCCGCTTATGAGAATCGTTGGATACCCTATCCCAATTGACCACTGTCAAGCTCCGAATTGTGTCATAACTCTTGGTTGTTAAGTGTCATTTAACTTCAATTCTATTTAGAATTTCTCAGTTAAGAATCTTCTCCCTAAGAAAGGGGCATCCACCCCTTCTCATCGTATTTTCATTAACATTTTTTATCATAAGTGGTATACACGTGTTGATTGCATATTAAAAATTTGGTTTATGCCCCCAAAACGGGCGTGGCGAAGTTTATTCACTTGAGTTGATAGCTAACGCACATATCTTTATTCACTTGAGTTGATAGCTAACGCACATATCTGAATATTTTATTGTGCAAATTTTTTGGATTTAAAGCAAATATATATCAAATCGAAACCATTTATTAGAATGCATATAAAGTATGACTACGCCTACAAGGGAGCGGTCTTCGCAATTTTTTCAAATGCTAATCACGATACACTAAAGCGAGGATATCGCACACTAAATTTCAGTATCCTGCAACAACTTTGATTTTTCATGCTACTAAGCAAAGTTGGCGTGTCAGCGGGCGGATTTCAAGAAAATTTACACTTCTACTGCTTCGGGACCTTGAAAGAACATATGTCAAGTTTCAAGTTCCTAGCTAAAAATTTAAGGCCGAAAAACTACCGACAGACGGACGGACGGACATGGCTCATTCGACTTACAATTCGGTCTCGATCATATGCCCTTAAAGTCTTGGGGGTCTACGGTGATTATTGCTCTATGTTACAAACATGAAACAAACTTAATATACAACCTAACCTATGGGATGGGGCATAAAAACCGTTTATTAGAATGCATACTTGATATCACTACGCCTACATGGGGGAGGTTTTCGTTTTTGTTCATATGCCAATCAGAATACACTTAAGCGAGGATATCGCATACCAAATTTCAAATTCCTACGACGACTTTGATTTTTCATGCTATTGAGTAAAGTGGGCGTGCCAGTGGGCGGATTTCAGAAAATTTTACACTTGTACTGCTTCGGGACCTATAAAGAACAAGTATCAAGTTTCAAGTTCCTAGCTCAAAATTTAAGGCCCAAAAACTACCGACAGACGGACGGACGGACGGACATGGCTCATTCGACTTACAATTCGGCCTCGATCATATGCCCTTAAGGTCTTGCAGGTCTACGGTGATTATTTCTCTATGATACAAACTATGAATCAAACTTAATATACCTCCTTTCCTATGGAATGGGGTATAACAAGTAAGTAAGTGCAAGAGTTTTTTTGTGACAAACTTCTGATCTGAAGTTTGTTAATTCTTCGCTCACAGTAGCTATTCCTAAATCTCTGTGAATATCGCTATACCTAATATGCTTAGTCTTAGAAATTTTCCTATAAGCCAATACATTTTGCAATTTATACATGTTTCAGAATTTATGAACAGGCACAAATTCTGTCCAATGCTCGTTGGAGGTTTCTCGTTGATGAATCGACTGCTTTACCTGTTGCCAGGATGGCCACATCATCCGCAAACGTGGCCCCGACTGTCTCATCATCTAGAGGTGTGTCTTTTGTGTATAGCAGGAACAGGGTCGGACCAAGGACGTTTCCCTGGGGTACGCCAGCTCGAATTTGCTTGAAGATGTCTTCCGGCAAGTTTTGCCGTAGCTTATATTTCAAGCCTTCGTGCCATACCTTGTCAAAGGCCTTGTCATACCTTCGATACGTCGAGGAAAGGTCTTGAACATATTTTTTCCCCTTCTAAGGCTTTTCCAATTAAACAAGATTTAAGGTAGCCAAAATTTTTTAGATTTTTCATTGACCACGCCCACTTTTTAAGGGATTTTAGCTTAAAATGACTGTTTTTCAATAAATACATATGAAATTTGACAAAAAATTTTATGACAAAAGTTGTAGGTACTAGCATTTTCTAACTCTTATGTATATATTGTATGTGCCTCCGCCCACTTTTGTGGGCGTGGCGTTAAAAAAAGTGATTTTTTTTAGTTAAAAATTCGGAGTTTTAGGCCGAAATATATGCAACCACATATTTCTATATCCCGCCCACTTTTTGGAGGCGGGGCAGTTTTCTTTTTGGTATGGTAGGGTATTTTGCAATCCGTCGTAGATGGATTGAAGCTTTTGCATACCCACTGTTGCACTTTCCTTGTTAAGTTTTGCTTATTGTGTGCCGAAGCTCGGTTAATGACAGGTTCAATATTTAAACATTCTGCCCCGCGTTGAACAGAAGGTTCAATTACTTTGTGATAAGATAAATTTCGTATATTATTGCATTTCTATTGATATCCATACTGTTAATGAGAAATTATTGGTTCAGCAAAGACCAAACTAAGAAAATGCATGCTTATACTCTATAGAAGAAATGAAATTGATTTATTTATTCGTCAAGATTAACACTAAATCTGGCTTCCCGATCTTCTGGATGAGGGGTCGTTGTTCTCACGAATCTGCTAACTATGTAACTGAGTTCTTGGAGCAGGTGTAGGATGAAGTTGGTTTTTCTTGTTTTTTATATTCATGTAGCAATGGATCAACAAGAAAAGTAGAGCGATGACGTATATTAGCAAACTAATGTATCCCATGGTATGGTGAACGTGCAGAGGATGAAACTTATTTGGTAGAGAACTTTTTGCCAAGATGATTTCATTTCGTAACACCTCCAGTTCAGCTTTATGCAGGTGTGATTCGCCCACTGATAAACCTTGTATAGCAATTAGAAAGTAAGACACTCGCGAAGTAGTTGGGTATAGATTATGTGTTACAATGGTAAGAGTTCCTTGTTTGAGTACGCAGTGTTTTTTGATTTTGGCGATCCCTGAACCTTTAATGGTCAACTGTGTCGTAGTTTTGTCACATGCTATGTTGGTTATTGTTTCCTTCTTCAATACATAAGTCCACTCGTTGGAATTATTCAACTGAATCCAGTTCAGGCCACCATCGCACGGTATTATTTGGCAATGACTTGAGGGGGTTGATGATTGAGAAGAGAAACCTCACATGCGCTTATCAAGGCTTCTCTTTGATACACTGGACTATGCTGTTTAGACAAATGTTTTCCTTCATGAATTGAAATACAAATATGGATTTGTAATCCATGCCATGGGTAAGCATTGATCTCGATGCAGGTTTATTATTATGAACGGTGTGGAGGGTTTGATGGTCGAACAGGTGTTGTTGAAATAAACTGGTACTGATATTGACTTGAAAATTTCAAAGTCTTCAGATGTTACTAGTGGAATCGTTATCCTGAAGATGATGTGGTTAATTGCTAATCTTCCTTCAATGGTCATTAAACTATATAGGCTTAATAACTCATCAGTCAACGGTGGAAGTCTCAATGAATGCGATAAATGCTCCTTTATCGTAATTAGCTCCTTTTTGAACTGTGGAACAGAGATATGAAGAGGCGATATTTTCCCATGCTGAGCGCTAGTCAAGACATCGATGACGGATCCTTGAATCCTATGAAAGTTGGCAATAGTCGTTATAGTTTGAACCGCAAGAGATATAAACAGTTGGGAAACTCTTCCTTCATATAGTTCTGTGGCTATTCCATTAACTCGGATTATTGTGTTGTTGATGAGAGATATAGCATGCTTAAATTTAGTCGAGATTGTTTCCTGGTCTCGCTTCATAATGTTCGTTGTAGCTTCCAGCAACGAAGTTTGATTTTCGATCATATAGAATAGTTGATCTTCGTTTTCTTTAATACCATCAATTGCATAAGACATCTTCTCCGCGTACTCTGAATCCAATACCCCAAATAGTGTATTGGCTAAACTTCCTACGATATTTATTGCACCTCTTTTCTTTCTATGAACGCTGTCGGTTGGTGCCAGTAAAACGCTGCTTTTAATTAAATCATCAGTTAATCATCAAGTTGGCGTTCTTGGATTATAATTTTAGAACATTGATCTTGATTTTTCAATGAACTGCAAATTTCGGACAGCATTGCACTACAGTTACGTAGAACGGCAAGTTCCTCCTAATATGGCTTCATGTCATAATAGGCGATTATATTCCATTCGCTGGATATTATGTAAGCCGTTCCCAAATTTTCCAAATATATACCCGGTTGTGATTTAAACGGCAGTAACTTGATAGGTGATCCGTAACTACTTAGTACCGTTTACAATACTAGTAGTATCGTCGCAATCGCTGAGGTAACAGGTAAACACGGTCGTTTTTTGAGGTTATTCATCTTTTCGCTGCTGACTATCGGATTGACCAGAAACATTTTCATTCTGATTGGTTTTGCCGGCCTCTATGCTTCTTTCCATTGGGTGAGATTGAACTTGGCCTTCATTTGAAGTTTCTTCTTCCATTGGTAAGGGTGCTAGTCTGTGTACTGCACGCTTGAATATACCCGAAGTGGTCTTGACATCGACTACTCGTACTAGATCATCTTCACCCTTGATAGTCTTGATTATCATACCGAGGGGCCATTGCAACGGTGGTACGCTGTCTTCTTTTATAATAACCAATAATCCTTCCCGGATCCGGGAGTTGTCCTGTTTCCATTTGTATCGGTGTTGTAATTCATTCAAATATTCTTGTGACCATCGCTGCCAAAATAGTTTTTTTTTTATATTAATAAATATAATATATTAATATTTTATATATTAATAATATTTTTTGTATATTAATTTTAATGCATAGTTTGTAACACAGTGAAATAATCACCGTAGACCCCTAAGACCTTTTAGAGATATGATCGAGACCGACAGGTAAGTCGATTAAGCCATGTCCGTCCGTCCGTCCGTCCGTATGTATGCAGTTTTGAGGTCTTTAAAATTGAGCTAGGTAACTAAAACTTGCAGCGTTGCTTGGTTCTCATTTTGTACAGACAAAGTATGAAAATTGAGATGATCCGCCTACAGCCACGCCCACAATTGGCTTGAATGTCGGACAACCTCAAATTTACATTTTATTTCAAAATGCCTTTTGGTCAAGATAGACAAAAAATATAAACTCAAATTTTGGTGGAGAGCAATATCGACCAGAAGCCTTTAATTAGACAAAAATTGGGCCGCCCACTCTATTGACCATGCCCACTTTTAACATTTGAAATCTTTGAAAACCTGATTTCTCGGGATATTCATTCTAAATTGAAAAAAAAAAAAAAATTATGACAAATACTAAAGATAGTACCATTTTAACATTATTGTTGTTTATTTACAATTTGCATTAGGTTCAATGTTTAAACATTCTGCCCCGCGTTGAACAGAAGGTTCAATTACTTTGTGATAAGATAAATTTTGTATGTTATTGCATTTCTATTGATATCCATACTGTTAATGAGAAATTATTTGTTCAGCAAAGACCATTAGACTTGATGTTATATGAATTTAACTTGTCATATGACGTATTTTATATTATGCTATATTTTATTCAGACAACATATAGGATATTGCATTAACTAGGAACTAAGGATGGAGGGAACCAAACTAAGAAAATGCATGCTTATACTCTATAGAAGAAATGAAATTGATTTAATTATTCGTCAAGATTAACACTAAATCTGGCTTCCCGATCTTCTGGATGAGGGGTTGTTGTTCTCACGAATCTGCTAACTATGGGCTGAGTTCTTGGAGCAGGTGTAGGATGAAGTTGGTTTCTCTTGTTTTTTATATTCATGTAGCAATGGATCAACAAGAAAAGTAGGGTGATGACGTATATTAGCAAACTAATGTATCCCATGATATGGTGAACGTCCAGATGATGAAACTTATTTGGTAGAGAACTTTTCGCCAAGTTGATTTCATTTCGTAACGCCTCCAGTTCAGCTTTATGCAGGTGTGATTCGCCCCCTGATAAACATTGTATAGGCAGTTGTAGCTGTTGAGGAACTCTAATGTCGGTGATATTGCCAATTAGAAAGTAAGACACTCGCGAAGTAGTTGGGTATAGATTATGTGTTACAATGGTAAGAGTTCCTTGTTTGAGTACGCAGTGTTTTTTGATTTTGGCGATCCCTGAACCTTTAATGGTCAACTGTGTCGTAGTTTTGTCACATGCTATGTTGGTTATTGTTTCCTTCTTCAATACATAAGTCCACTCGTTAGAATTATTCAACTGAATCCAGTTCAGGCCACCATCGCACGGTATTATTTGGCAATGACTTGAGGGGGTTGATGATTGAGAAGAGAAACCTCACATGCGCTTATCAAGGCTCCTCTTTGATACACTGGACTATGCTGTTTAGACAAATGTTTTCCTTCATGAATTGAAATACAAATATGGATTTGTAATCCATGCCATGGGTAAGTATTGATCTCGATGCAGGTTTATTATTATGAACGGTGTGGAGGGTTTGATGGTCGAACAGGTGTTGTTGAAATAAACTGGTACTGATATTGACTTGAAAATTTCAAAGTCTTCAGATGTTACTAGTGGAATCGTTATCCTGAAGATGATGTGGTTAATTGCTAATCTTCCTTCAATGGTCATTAAACTATATAGGCTTAATAACTCATCAGTCAACGGTGGAAGTCTCAATGAATGCGATAAATGCTCTTTTATCGTAATTAGCTCCTTTTTTGAACTGTGGAACAGAGATAAGAAGAGGCGATATTTTCCCATGCTGAGCGCTAGTCAAGACATCGATGACGGATCCTTGAATCCTATGAAAGTTGGCAATAGTCGTTATAGTTTGAACCGCAAGAGATATAAACAGTTGGGAAACTCTTCCTTCATATAGTTCTGTGGCTATTCCATTAACTCGGATTATTGTGTTGTTGATGAGAGATATAGCATGCTTAAATTTAGTCGAGATTGTTTCCTGGTCTCGCTTCATAATGTTCGTTGTAGCTTCCAGCAACGAAGTTTGATTTTCGATCATATAGAATAGTTGATCTTCGTTTTCTTTAATACCATCAATTGCATAAGACATCTTCTCCGCGTACTCTGAATCCAATACCCCAAATAGTGTATTGGCTAAACTTCCTACGATATTTATTGCACCTCTTTTCTTTCTATGAACGCTGTCGGTTGGTGCCAGTAAAACGCTGCTTTTAATTAAATCATCAGTTAATCATCAAGTTGGCGTTCTTGGATTATAATTTTAGAACATTGATCTTGATTTTTCAATGAACTGCAAATTTCGGACAGCATTGCACTACAGTTACGTAGAACGGCAAGTTCCTCCTAATATGGCTTCATGTCATAATAGGCGATTATATTCCATTCGCTGGATATTATGTAAGCCGTTCCCAAATTTTCCAAATATAAACCCGGTTGTGATTTAAACGGCAGTAAATTGATAGGTGATCCGTAACTACTTAGTACCGTTTACAATACTAGTAGTATCGTCGCAATCGCTGAGGTAACAGGT
Source organism: Neoascia interrupta (assembly GCA_947623515.1). Lineage (NCBI taxonomy): Eukaryota > Metazoa > Arthropoda > Insecta > Diptera > Syrphidae > Neoascia > Neoascia interrupta. The sequence continues at coordinate 128,207,890 of OX392462.1, forward strand.
AAACACGGTCGTTTTTTGAGGTTACTCATCTTTTCGCTGCTGACTATCGGATTGACCAGAAACATTTTCATTCTGATTGGTTTTGCCGGCCTCTATGCTTCTTTCCATTGGGTGAGATTGAACTTGGCCTTCATTTGAAGTTTCTTCTTCCATTGGTAAGGGTGCTAGTCTGTGTACTGCACGCTTGAATATACCCGAAGTGGTCTTGACATCGACTACTCGTACTAGATCATCTTCACCCTTGATAGTCTTGATTATCATACCGAGGGGCCATTGCACCGGTGGTACGCTTTCTTCTTTTATAATAACCAATAATCCTTCCCGGATCCGGGAGTTGTCCTGTTTCCATTTGTATCGGTGTTGTAATTCATTCAAATATTCTTGTGACCATCGCTGCCAAAATAGTTTTTTTTTTTATATTAATAAATATAATATATTAATATTTTATATATTAATAATATTTTTTGTATATTAATTTTAATGCATAGTTTGTAACACAGTGAAATAATCACCATAGACCCCTAAGACCTTTTAGAGATATGATCGAGACCGACAGGTAAGTCGATTAAGCCATGTCCGTCCGTCCGTCCGTCCGTATGTTTGCAGTTTTGAGGTTTTTAAAATTGAGCTAGGTAACTAAAACTTGCAGCGTTGCTTGGTTCTCATTTTGTACAGACAAAGTATGAAAATTGAGATGATCCGCCTACAGCCACGCCCACAATTGGCTTGAATGTCGGACAACCTCAAATTTACATTTTATTTCAAAATGCCTTTTGGTCAAGATAGACAAAAAATATAAACTCAAATTTTGGTGGAGAGCAATATCGACCAGAAGCCTTTAATTAGACAAAAATTGGGCCGCCCACTCTATTGACCATGCCCACTTTTAACATTTGAAATCTTTGAAAACCTGATTTCTCGGGATATTCATTCTAAATTGAAAAAAAAAAAAATTATGACAAATATTAAAGATAGTACCATTTTAACATTATTGTTGTTTATTTACAATTTGCATTAGGTTCAATGTTTAAACATTCTGCCCCGCGTTGAACAGAAGGTTCAATTACTTTGTGATAAGATAAATTTTGTATGTTATTGCGTTTCTATTGATATCCATACTGTTAATGAGAAATTATTTGTTCAGCAAAGACCATTAGACTTGATGTTATATGAATTTAACTTGTCATATGACGTATTTTATATTATGCTATATTTTATTCAGACAACATATAGGATATTGCATTAACTAGGAACTAAGGATGGAGGGAACCAAACTAAGAAAATGCATGCTTATACTCTATAGAAGAAATGAAATTGATTTATTTATTCGTCAAGATTAACACTAAATCTGGCTTCCCGATCTTCTGGATGAGGGGTTGTTGTTCTCACGAATCTGCTAACTATGGGCTGAGTTCTTGGAGCAGGTGTAGGATGAAGTTGGTTTCTCTTGTTTTTTATATTCATGTAGCAATGGATCAACAAGAAAAGTAGGGTGATGACGTATATTAGCAAACTAATGTATCCCATGGTATGGTGAACGTCCAGATGATGAAACTTATTTGGTAGAGAACTTTTCGCCAAGTTGATTTCATTTCGTAACGCCTCCAGTTCAGCTTTATGCAGGTGTGATTCGCCCCCTGATAAACATTGTATAGGCAGTTGTAGCTGTTGAGGAACTCTAATGTCGGTGATATTGCCAATTAGAAAGTAAGACACTCGCGAAGTAGTTGGGTATAGATTATGTGTTACAATGGTAAGAGTTCCTTGTTTGAGTACGCAGTGTTTTTTGATTTTGGCGATCCCTGAACCTTTAATGGTCAACTGTGTCGTAGTTTTGTCACATGCTATGTTGGTTATTGTTTCCTTCTTCAATACATAAGTCCACTCGTTAGAATTATTCAACTGAATCCAGTTCAGGCCACCATCGCACGGTATTATTTGGCAATGACTTGAGGGGGTTGATGATTGAGAAGAGAAACCTCACATGCGCTTATCAAGGCTCCTCTTTGATACACTGGACTATGCTGTTTAGACAAATGTTTTCCTTCATGAATTGAAATACAAATATGGATTTGTAATCCATGCCATGGGTAAGTATTGATCTCGATGCAGGTTTATTATTATGAACGGTGTGGAGGGTTTGATGGTCGAACAGGTGTTGTTGAAATAAACTGGTACTGATATTGACTTGAAAATTTCAAAGTCTTCAGATGTTACTAGTGGAATCGTTATCCTGAAGATGATGTGGTTAATTGCTAATCTTCCTTCAATGGTCATTAAACTATATAGGCTTAATAACTCATCAGTCAACGGTGGAAGTCTCAATGAATGCGATAAATGCTCTTTTATCGTAATTAGCTCCTTTTTGAACTGTGGAACAGAGATAAGAAGAGGCGATATTTTCCCATGCTGAGCGCTAGTCAAGACATCGATGACGGATCCTTGAATCCTATGAAAGTTGGCAATAGTCGTTATAGTTTGAACCGCAAGAGATATAAACAGTTGGGAAACTCTTCCTTCATATAGTTCTGTGGCTATTCCATTAACTCGGATTATTGTGTTGTTGATGAGAGATATAGCATGCTTAAATTTAGTCGAGATTGTTTCCTGGTCTCGCTTCATAATGTTCGTTGTAGCTTCCAGCAACGAAGTTTGATTTTCAATCATATAGAATAGTTGATCTTCGTTTTCTTTAATACCATCAATTGCATAAGACATCTTCTCCGCGTACTCTGAATTCAATACCCCAAATAGTGTATTGGCTAAACTTCCTACGATATTTATTGCACCTCTTTTCTTTCTATGAACGCTGTCGGTTGGTGCCAGTAAAACGCTGCTTTTAATTAAATCATCAGTTAATCATCAAGTTGGCGTTCTTGGATTATAATTTTAGAACATTGATCTTGATTTTTCAATGAACTGCAAATTTCGGACAGCATTGCACTACAGTTACGTAGAACGGCAAGTTCCTCCTAATATGGCTTCATGTCATAATAGGCGATTATATTCCATTCGCTGGATATTATGTAAGCCGTTCCCAAATTTTCCAAATATATACCCGGTTGTGATTTAAACGGCAGTAACTTGATAGGTGATCCGTAACTACTTAGTACCGTTTACAATACTAGTAGTATCGTCGCAATCGCTGAGGTAACAGGTAAACACGGTCGTTTTTTGAGGTTATTCATCTTTTCGCTGCTGACTATCGGATTGACCAGAAACATTTTCATTCTGATTGGTTTTGCCGGCCTCTATGCTTCTTTCCATTGGGTGAGATTGAACTTGGCCTTCATTTGAAGTTTCTTCTTCCATTGGTAAGGGTGCTAGTCTGTGTACTGCTCGCTTGAATATACCCGAAGTGGTCTTGACATCGACTACTCGTACTAGATCATCTTCACCCTTGATAGTCTTGATTATCATACCGAGGGGCCATTGCAACGGTGGTACGCTGTCTTCTTTTATAATAACCAATAATCCTTCCCGGATCCGGGAGTTGTCCTGTTTCCATTTGTATCGGTGTTGTAATTCATTCAAATATTCTTGTGACCATCGCTGCCAAAATAGTTTTTTTTTTATATTAATAAATATAATATATTAATATTTTATATATTAATAATATTTTTTGTATATTAATTTTAATGCATAGTTTGTAACACAGTGAAATAATCACCATAGACCCCTAAGACCTTTTAGAGATATGATCGAGACCGACAGGTAAGTCGATTAAGCCATGTCCGTCCGTCCGTCCGTCCGTATGTTTGCAGTTTTGAGGTTTTTAAAATTGAGCTAGGTAACTAAAACTTGCAGCGTTGCTTGGTTCTCATTTTGTACAGACAAAGTATGAAAATTGAGATGATCCGCCTACAGCCACGCCCACAATTGGCTTGAATGTCGGACAACCTCAAATTTACATTTTATTTCAAAATGCCTTTTGGTCAAGATAGACAAAAAATATAAACTCAAATTTTGGTGGAGAGCAATATCGACCAGAAGCCTTTAATTAGACAAAAATTGGGCCGCCCACTCTATTGACCATGCCCACTTTCAACATTTGAAATCTTTGAAAACCTGATTTCTCGGGATATTCATTCTAAATTGAAAAAAAAAAAAAAATTATGACAAATATTAAAGATAGTACCATTTTAACATTATTGTTGTTTATTTACAATTTGCATTAGGTTCAATGTTTAAACATTCTGCCCCGCGTTGAACAGAAGGTTCAATTACTTTGTGATAAGATAAATTTTGTATGTTATTGCATTTCTATTGATATCCATACTGTTAATGAGAAATTATTTGTTCAGCAAAGACCATTAGACTTGATGTTATATGAATTTAACTTGTCATATGACGTATTTTATATTATGCTATATTTTATTCAGACAACATATAGGATATTGCATTAACTAGGAACTAAGGATGGAGGGAACCAAACTAAGAAAATGCATGCTTATACTCTATAGAAGAAATGAAATTGATTTATTTATTCGTCAAGATTAACACTAAATCTGGCTTCCCGATCTTCTGGATGAGGGGTTGTTGTTCTCACGAATCTGCTAACTATGGGCTGAGTTCTTGGAGCAGGTGTAGGATGAAGTTGGTTTCTCTTGTTTTTTATATTCATGTAGCAATGGATCAACAAGAAAAGTAGGGTGATGACGTATATTAGCAAACTAATGTATCCCATGGTATGGTGAACGTCCAGATGATGAAACTTATTTGGTAGAGAACTTTTCGCCAAGTTGATTTCATTTCGTAACGCCTCCAGTTCAGCTTTATGCAGGTGTGATTCGCCCCCTGATAAACATTGTATAGGCAGTTGTAGCTGTTGAGGAACTCTAATGTCGGTGATATTGCCAATTAGAAAGTAAGACACTCGCGAAGTAGTTGGGTATAGATTATGTGTTACAATGGTAAGAGTTCCTTGTTTGAGTACGCAGTGTTTTTTGATTTTCGCGATCCCTGAACCTTTAATGGTCAACTGTGTCGTAGTTTTGTCACATGCTATGTTGGTTATTGTTTCCTTCTTCAATACATAAGTCCACTCGTTAGAATTATTCAACTGAATCCAGTTCAGGCCACCATCGCACGGTATTATTTGGCAATGACTTGAGGGGGTTGATGATTGAGAAGAGAAACCTCACATGCGCTTATCAAGGCTCCTCTTTGATACACTGGACTATGCTGTTTAGACAAATGTTTTCCTTCATGAATTGAAATACAAATATGGATTTGTAATCCATGCCATGGGTAAGTATTGATCTCGATGCAGGTTTATTATTATGAACGGTGTGGAGGGTTTGATGGTCGAACAGGTGTTGTTGAAATAAACTGGTACTGATATTGACTTGAAAATTTCAAAGTCTTCAGATGTTACTAGTGGAATCGTTATCCTGAAGATGATGTGGTTAATTGCTAATCTTCCTTCAATGGTCATTAAACTATATAGGCTTAATAACTCATCAGTCAACGGTGGAAGTCTCAATGAATGCGATAAATGCTCTTTTATCGTAATTAGCTCCTTTTTGAACTGTGGAACAGAGATAAGAAGAGGCGATATTTTCCCATGCTGAGCGCTAGTCAAGACATCGATGACGGATCCTTGAATCCTATGAAAGTTGGCAATAGTCGTTATAGTTTGAACCGCAAGAGATATAAACAGTTGGGAAACTCTTCCTTCATATAGTTCTGTGGCTATTCCATTAACTCGGATTATTGTGTTGTTGATGAGAGATATAGCATGCTTAAATTTAGTCGAGATTGTTTCCTGGTCTCGCTTCATAATGTTCGTTGTAGCTTCCAGCAACGAAGTTTGATTTTCGATCATATAGAATAGTTGATCTTCGTTTTCTTTAATACCATCAATTGCATAAGACATCTTCTCCGCGTACTCTGAATTCAATACCCCAAATAGTGTATTGGCTAAACTTCCTACGATATTTATTGCACCTCTTTTCTTTCTATGAACGCTGTCGGTTGGTGCCAGTAAAACGCTGCTTTTAATTAAATCATCAGTTAATCATCAAGTTGGCGTTCTTGGATTATAATTTTAGAACATTGATCTTGATTTTTCAATGAACTGCAAATTTCGGACAGCATTGCACTACAGTTACGTAGAACGGCAAGTTCCTCCTAATATGGCTTCATGTCGTAATAGGCGATTATATTCCATTCGCTGGATATTATGTAAGCCGTTCCCAAATTTTCCAAATATATACCCGGTTGTGATTTAAACGGCAGTAACTTGATAGGTGATCCGTAACTACTTAGTACCGTTTACAATACTAGTAGTATCGTCGCAATCGCTGAGGTAACAGGTAAACACGGTCGTTTTTTGAGGTTATTCATCTTTTCGCTGCTGACTATCGGATTGACCAGAAACATTTTCATTCTGATTGGTTTTGCCGGCCTCTATGCTTCTTTCCATTGGGTGAGATTGAACTTGGCCTTCATTTGAAGTTTCTTCTTCCATTGGTAAGGGTGCTAGTCTGTGTACTGCTCGCTTGAATATACCCGAAGTGGTCTTGACATCGACTACTCGTACTAGATCATCTTCACCCTTGATAGTCTTGATTATCATACCGAGGGGCCATTGCAACGGTGGTACGCTGTCTTCTTTTATAAACCAATAATCCTTCCCGGATCCGGGAGTTGTCCTGTTTCCATTTGTATCGGTGTTGTAATTCATTCAAATATTCTTGTGACTATCGCTGCCAAAATAGTTTTTTTTTTATATTAATAAATATAATATATAAATATTTTATATATTAATAATATTTTTTGTATATTAATTTTAATGCATAGTTTGTAACACAGTGAAATAATCACCGTAGACCCCTAAGACCTTTTAGAGATATGATCGAGACCGACAGGTAAGTCGATTAAGCCATGTCCGTCCGTCCGTCCGTCCGTATGTATGCAGTTTTGAGGTCTTTAAAATTGAGCTAGGTAACTAAAACTTGCAGCGTTGCTTGGCTCTCATTTTGTACAGACAAAGTATGAAAATTGAGATGATCCGCCTACAGCCACGCCCACAATTGGCTTGAATGTCGGACAACCTCAAATTTACATTTTATTTCAAAATGCCTTTTGGTCAAGATAGACAAAAAATATAAACTCAAATTTTGGTGGAGAGCAATATCGACCAGAAGCCTTTAATTAGACAAAAATTGGGCCGCCCACTCTATTGACCATGCCCACTTTTAACATTTGAAATCTTTGAAAACCTGATTTCTCGGGATATTCATTCTAAATTGAAAAAAAAAAAAAAATTATGACAAATATTAAAGATAGTACCATTTTAACATTATTGTTGTTTATTTACAATTTGCATTAGGTTCAATGTTTAAACATTCTGCCCCGCGTTGAACAGAAGGTTCAATTACTTTGTGATAAGATAAATTTTGTATGTTATTGCATTTCTATTGATATCCATACTGTTAATGAGAAATTATTTGTTCAGCAAAGACCATTAGACTTGATGTTATATGAATTTAACTTGTCATATGACGTATTTTATATTATGCTATATTTTATTCAGACAACATATAGGATATTGCATTAACTAGGAACTAAGGATGGAGGGAACCAAACTAAGAAAATGCATGCTTATACTCTATAGAAGAAATGAAATTGATTTATTTATTCGTCAAGATTAACACTAAATCTGGCTTCCCGATCTTCTGGATGAGGGGTTGTTGTTCTCACGAATCTGCTAACTATGGGCTGAGTTCTTGGAGCAGGTGTAGGATGAAGTTGGTTTCTCTTGTTTTTTATATTCATGTAGCAATGGATCAACAAGAAAAGTAGGGTGATGACGTATATTAGCAAACTAATGTATCCCATGGTATGGTGAACGTCCAGATGATGAAACTTATTTGGTAGAGAACTTTTCGCCAAGTTGATTTCATTTCGTAACGCCTCCAGTTCAGCTTTATGCAGGTGTGATTCGCCCCCTGATAAACATTGTATAGGCAGTTGTAGCTGTTGAGGAACTCTAATGTCGGTGATATTGCCAATTAGAAAGTAAGACACTCGCGAAGTAGTTGGGTATAGATTATGTGTTACAATGGTAAGAGTTCCTTGTTTGAGTACGCAGTGTTTTTTGATTTTGGCGATCCCTGAACCTTTAATGGTCAACTGTGTCGTAGTTTTGTCACATGCTATGTTGGTTATTGTTTCCTTCTTCAATACATAAGTCCACTCGTTAGAATTATTCAACTGAATCCAGTTCAGGCCACCATCGCACGGTATTATTTGGCAATGACTTGAGGGGGTTGATGATTGAGAAGAGAAACCTCACATGCGCTTATCAAGGCTCCTCTTTGATACACTGGACTATGCTGTTTAGACAAATGTTTTCCTTCATGAATTGAAATACAAATATGGATTTGTAATCCATGCCATGGGTAAGTATTGATCTCGATGCGGGTTTATTATTATGAACGGTGTGGAGGGTTTGATGGTCGAACAGGTGTTGTTGAAGTAAACTGGTACTGATATTGACTTGAAAATTTCAAAGTCTTCAGATGTTACTAGTGGAATCGTTATCCTGAAGATGATGTGGTTAATTGCTAATCTTCCTTCAATGGTCATTAAACTATATAGGCTTAATAACTCATCAGTCAACGGTGGAAGTCTCAATGAATGCGATAAATGCTCTTTTATCGTAATTAGCTCCTTTTTGAACTGTGGAACAGAGATAAGAAGAGGCGATATTTTCCCATGCTGAGCGCTAGTCAAGACATCGATGACGGATCCTTGAATCCTATGAAAGTTGGCAATAGTCGTTATAGTTTGAACCGCAAGAGATATAAACAGTTGGGAAACTCTTCCTTCATATAGTTCTGTGGCTATTCCATTAACTCGGATTATTGTGTTGTTGATGAGAGATATAGCATGCTTAAATTTAGTCGAGATTGTTTCCTGGTCTCGCTTCATAATGTTCGTTGTAGCTTCCAGCAACGAAGTTTGATTTTCGATCATATAGAATAGTTGATCTTCGTTTTCTTTAATACCATCAATTGCATAAGACATCTTCTCCGCGTACTCTGAATCCAATACCCCAAATAGTGTATTGGCTAAACTTCCTACGATATTTATTGCACCTCTTTTCTTTCTATGAACGCTGTCGGTTGGTGCCAGTAAAACGCTGCTTTTAATTAAATCATCAGTTAATCATCAAGTTGGCGTTCTTGGATTATAATTTTAGAACATTGATCTTGATTTTTCAATGAACTGCAAATTTCGGACAGCATTGCACTACAGTTACGTAGAACGGCAAGTTCCTCCTAATATGGCTTCATGTCATAATAGGCGATTATATTCCATTCGCTGGATATTATGTAAGCCGTTCCCAAATTTTCCAAATATATACCCGGTTGTGATTTAAACGGCAGTAACTTGATAGGTGATCCGTAACTACTTAGTACCGTTTACAATACTAGTAGTATCGTCGCAATCGCTGAGGTAACAGGTAAACACGGTCGTTTTTTGAGGTTATTCATCTTTTCGCTGCTGACTATCGGATTGACCAGAAACATTTTCATTCTGATTGGTTTTGCTGGCCTCTATGCTTCTGTCCATTGGGTGAGATTGAACTTGGCCTTCATTTGAAGTTTCTTCTTCCATTGGTAAGGGTGCTAGTCTGTGTACTGCACGGTTGAATATACCCGAAGTGGTCTTGACATCCGAGTAGTCGATACTAGATCATCTTTACCCTTGTTAGTCTTGATTATCATACCGAGGGGCCATTGCAACGGTGGTACGTTGTCTTCTTTTATAATAACCAATAATCCTTCCCGGATCCGGGAGTTGTCCTGTTTCCATTTGTATCGGTGTTGTAATTCATTCAAATATTCTTGTGACCATCGCTGCCAAAATTGATTTTTTATACCCGACCGAGGGTGTATTAATTTTAATGCATAGTTTGTAACACAGTGAAATAATCACCGTAGACCCCTAAGATCGAGACCGACAGGTTAGTCGATTAAGCCATGTCCGTCCGTCCGTCCGTCCGTATGTATGCAGTTTTGAGGTCTTTAGAATTGAGCTAGGTAACTTAAACTTGCAGTGTTGCTTGGTTCTCATTTTGTTCAGACAAAGTATGAAAATTGAGATGATCCGCCTACAGCCACGCCCACAATTGGCTTGAGTGTCGGACAACCTCAAATTTACATTTTATTTCAAAATGCCTTTTGGTCAAGATAGACAAAAAATATAAACTCAAATTTTAGTGGAGAGCAATATCGACCAGAAGCCTTTAATTAGACAAAAATTGGGCCGCCCACTCTATTGACCATGCCCACTTTTAACATTTGAAATCTTTGAAAACCTGATTTCTCGGGATATTCATTCTAAATTGAAAAAAAAAAAAAAAAAATGAGAAATATTAAAGATAGTACCATTTGCTAAGTTTGTTGCATACAAAGTATTGAGCTCCGCCCACTTTTAGGGGCGTTTTTAGGAAAAAAAACTTTTTTTTTAAGTATTAATATTCGCTTTTAATGCATTTTCTTATGATTCCAGCGAAATTAGAGTTAATTGATTTTAATTTTTAGCCTACGCCCTCTTCTTGGGGCGTGGCTAATACAAATAGTTGACATTCATTTTATGAAACAGAACAAAAAAATTTTAAATTTTGTGTTAATGGATAAAGAGGGTCGGGTATTTAGGAGCTCGTTACAGACGAACTCTTGCAGTTACTGACTTGTTAATGATAAAATGGTCTTTCATCTTCTTTGCAGCGTGAGTTCCGTTGGTTGTACCTCTGCCGTGGCGATATTAATTAGCGGTTCGCCTATCAAAAAGTGATAAGTAATGCACTCAAATCATTAGGATCCGACGATAGCGCCGTTAGCGGTCTTGATTTAAAATCGCTTCTATTTCAATCATGAGCGTTTCCAGTTCCTCGTATGTCAGATTCGATGACTCTAAATTCCGTTTGATAAAACAGACCACCAAAGACCACCAGCTTAGTAATTACATTCGCAAACGGTAGCAACATAGGATGTGCGGCATCAGAGTTTAACTGGGACGATTGCAGGCATCTTCCAACTCGAATCATCCCATTTCCATCCAAAAAGGGCGTCAAAGTGCTCAGAGGACTGTGGTTATTAACAGTTCTAATCCGCTCAAATCATTGCAGTCCTGCTTAAGACCTTGTTGTTGAACGTTTCTGATGATCACTATTAGCGCAGCATCTTAATCTGTGGTGGTAAGGCGTGGTACAAGATACTGCACATTGTTGACCACAATCCGAATTGCATCAATACTTGAATGTTCGTGGCCGACAGTTGCCTTAGCTCTGTTTTTACGTATGTTCGATACTAATCTCATTGCATATGCTGTTATGCATTGTAGTCTAGGTAAGGAACTGTGATGATCTATGGATTCTATTATTGAGTTGCAGCGTTCCATGGCTGCCAGCGAAACTGCAGATCTCTTCCTTTCCAGCTCTGTTCCTCCCTTCGAATGCTTTACAGGCCATGTATTTTCTGCCCATACAGATATAGCGGACCATAAAACCACATCGTACTTTGTTTCAATTTATGCGGTGCTAGCCCTCGGGACACTATAACTGCTGGGTTTTGTTTCGATGGTACATGACCCTATGAACTCGTCGTGGTAAGTTTCTGGATAACAGCTATTCGATTGGCAATATAGTTATGATATGACGAGGCTTGCGAAATAATCCATGCTAAAACTACTTCTGAATCTGTCCAGAAAGTGCAAGATAGTGATCCCATTTTAAGATCTCCTTCTACCCTGCGCTCCAGTTCGGCAGCTAGCTTGGCTGCACACAATTCGAGGCGTGGTATGGTTGTTGGCTTTGAATATGATGCATCTTATTTCATTGGTGCTACCTTTGATTTAGCATATAATAGTAAAACTTTGATAGTCCCATCAGCGGAGGTTGATCGCATGTATATTGCTGCTACAAATGCTTTTCCAGATGCGTCTGCGAATGAATGTAGTTGCACGTCTTGCGGTGTCTTGTCCGAAAAGACGTGTCTGGCAAATTTTATGTCCTTGATTGACATAAGATCCCTTCAAAAATTTCTCCAGGTGGTGTGTAGTTCCATCGGAAGAGAAGCATTCCAGTCTAATTTGAGTTTCCATAACTCTTGCATAAGGAGTTTTGCCATGATAGTGATTAGACTTAAGAGTCCCAACGGATCAAAGATATGGGCGATATCTGATAGTGCTGTTTTTTTCGTTATCCTTGCTTCCATGGTTGTTGCTGATTTGATAGTGAATTTATCCGTCCTTGGTGACCATATGAGTCCTAGTGTCTTGACTTGATCAGCTTCCTTATCCAATAATTTTGCTTGTATTGCTTGCTCTGCTTCTGGGATTTGCTTAAGCAGTATTGGGGAACTGCTGCACCATTTTCTAAGAAGAGATCCAGCGGGCTCTAAAATTCGGGTTAGTTGTTGTTGTATGGAGTTCCATAAAACACAATGAACATAAAACTTAAGGAACATAAATGGAGTTCCATTAAAACAGATGGAGAAGTTTAAGTATCTCGGGGTCTTTTTCACGAAAGATGGAAGGAGTGATACAGAGTTGTCCTGTAGAATTGGCCAAGCTGGAGCAATAGCAAATCAACTGCGCCGGCCGGTCATCACGAAAGCTGAGCTTGGAGTGAAAGCAAAAATCTCAGTTTTGAATTCAGTGTTCGTTCCGACCCTCATCTATGGTCAAAAAATTTGGGTACTGATCGAAAGAATTAGGTCGCGGGTACAAGCTGCTGAAATGAGATTCCTGAGGTGCGTTGCTGGTGTTACTCTAAGGGATAGAGTGAGAAACGTCAGTATTCGTGGGAATTTTAATGTTGAGCAGCTACTTTTCCGAGTGGAGCGATCGATTCTTCGATGGTTTGGACCTCCTAGACAGGTCATGCTAGCCGAGATGCGAGCGCGTCACCCCCCTAGTAGGCCAAGAAACAGGTGGTGGGATCAGGTAAAGAACCTCTCTGAGTCCCGCCTGGGGATTGCACCGGAGTCTCTTGAGTTGGTGGCGGAGGATCGAGAAATATGGAAGGACCATTTAGCCACCCTCGCTCCGCGACCCTTTTAAAGGATAAGCGGCATCCGAAAATGATGATGATGATGATGCTGTGGTTGTACATCCATTGCTTCTTATAGACTGTTGGACCCTGTTACATAATCCATGTAGAAATCTTGTGCTTACACCTTTGATCCAAGTGGGTATTGGTGGGCATTTTTGACCGACAGATATTGCAGGCAGTTTGTTGCTATGGTGCGGATGTGGTTCCATAGGTGACTGTACGAAGCCGATAACACTTTAAATCCAGATTTGGGTGGTTTCTCCAGAAGATAAGTTGAAAGTTCTGATCGTCCTCTCATACATTAATCTGCGGATAAATTTTTTCGATATCCGCCGTGAACACATATCGGGGAATTCGAAACCTCAAGAGATTCGAGAATGGGTCATCATGTATGGTGGGTCCCGACCATAGCACGTCATTAAGAGAGATATTATTAGACGACTTTGCCGATGCGTCAAATACTCTAAGTTTAGTGGTAGTACTATCAGGTTTGCACACGCCGTGATGTGGCAGGAAATAATGAGGAAATGATAAGTTTTTATAGTCAATCTCCTCCATATGACCTAACCGGAGATATTCTTCCATAAATACGACATACGCCTTCTTTGGTTCCAAATACTGACTAAACCTTCGCTCAATTGAGATGAATCGCCGCAGGGCAATATCTCTTGATTTCCTTATTTTCGACGCCTCAGCAGAAAACGTAAGGTTACAATAAATTTTCCAGACGCGGATCGTTGCACTGTTCTTTCAAAATGTTCTTCACAATGCTTATCTGCCATCGTCATGTCTTCTTGAATTTCTTGTTCCTCTTCCTGGCGCCAAAATTTTTCGATGATTTTGCTGACAGATTCTTCTGTGGCTCCTATAGCGCATGTCACTGAGGTAGCGGTTACCCTGGCTACCTTGCCTGCAACGATCCAACCAAAAACTGAATTTTGCAGTATTGGTAGATCCTCTGCTAATCGAATTTGACCGACCATCAACAGTTCATTGTAGACTTCTGCCCTCAGCAAGACATCGATTTTGTCTGGGCGATTGAAATTGGTGTCAGCGAGTGGAATGTTGTTTGGAATCCTCCATTTTGATGTGTCCAATGCTTGCGTTGGCTGGCACGACACTATGTTTTGCAACACGAAGGCTTCGATCTTGGATGAATACCCGTTTACTCGAAACCGTACCTCAATATTTACTCTTGAATTTGATTTATGTCTACCTTGTCCGATTCCTTCAATGGACAACATATCTGTCACACTACTCAGACCAAATTTATACACTATGCGTTGACTAATGATGTGGATTTGCGAACCAGAATCCAATAATGCACGACAATCCAAGGTTTTTCCGTTAGGTTCAATTAGTGTCACTCTTGCCGTCCCTAGTACAACAACGACACGCTGTTAGCTTAGTCCTGACAATGTGCTACCTACTGTGTTGGTGTCGGTAGCCGTTGCTTATGGTTGAACGATAAGGGCAGCCACTTCCTTGCTCCTTATGATTTGTGATCCGCTATTGGTATCGAGGTGTAGTAACGTATTATGTCGTTTCTGGCACTTTCCGCAGTTTCCCGAAGTGCAATTGGTTGCAAAATGCCCGGACCTCAGGCAGTTGAGATACAGTTTCACTTGCTTGACCACGCTCAATCTTTTGGACGGTGCTAAGTTAAGAAATTTGGAGCATTTGAACAGTGCGTGATTTCCCTTGCACAATCCACAACTTGGCTGAGCATTGTTACTACTGCTAATGTTTTCGTACCCGAATTTAGTAGTTTCTGCTCATCCGTTTTATCCTTACTTCCCAGAGGCTCCCAGGCTTGAAATCGACTTTCTAAGGAGTTTAGAAATTGATAAAATTCGGGAAGGTTTCTTGGTTGACTTAAAGATTGCTAAAAAAGGATATGTGTTTCCTTGTCGAGTTTTTTAAGGGAAAAATAGAGCAGCATTGGATCCCATGAGCTCGTTTCTATGTTTAATCCCTTGAGCCGCATCATACATTTTTCAATGTTATCATGCAAGCCTCGAATAGCGTTCGCGCTTCCTATATGTTTGGTGGGGTGGCCTAAGAGGAGAATATTCCTCTTGCCATATTTGGCTGCAATGCCACCTTATCCAATGAACCTTTAATGATTCCCATGACCAGTCCGAATCGTCGTCTTAATGAGACAATGGGCGAGTCATCTGGAGCAGACATGAAATCCGTCGAGTTCCTTGGAGTCATTGAATGCTTCTGGCTGGATTTTGGTATCACTCCTTTTGATAATGTCTCCAAACCATCTTTTTTAGCCAGATCGATAGCTTGCCTGCCTGTTGATGCATCTAGCTTTTCTCGAATTTCAGCAAGGAATGATTCCTGTATCCTTTTGTTATCCTCATAGTAGTCCTTACTGAAGTAAGGAGGATTTAGATCGATCTCTCCTGCTTCCCTGATCTGGGAGTCAGTTTCATCAAACTTTGTCCACAGGGAGTTCAAGTGCTGGAGTCAATCATTCAAATAGCTGATAGTTTTGCGGTCGGGAGAATCCATCTTGTAGTTCCTCCAGAGGTTACAAATTTTCTACCCAACCTCATTCTGCACCTTGGTCATTGTATCCAAGTCCATTTTATATGCTCTCTTCTAATGACTTACTCCTTGCAAAGACTTTCCAAAAGCAATCCAACGTTGTACTTCCGTGAATGGTAGGTGAATTCAATTAGTGCCCGACTTTACGATGAAAATGTTATGGCCCAGTTTACGCCCCAGTACGAAAAAACTGCTATCAAAATGTTTTCAATGTACGTGATCTGGTTTCGAATAGCCACTGTGTTATGGCCCAGTGCACGCACTAATTAAACTTGTTGTACTGTGTTTAATCGTAGTTACATAAACCTAGATTCTGAAGAAGTGCTTAGCCGATTCTTGTATCAGTAAACTAAAATTAACGTCGGTCTTCAGCAGACTCACTGAGGAATAATTATAGAGAAAAAAGTCTTTGTTCCAACGTGTATTGAGTTCGACTCATTCTTTATTGATTTGATCCAGATATTTAAACTTAAAACTAATTGCTTATGCTATAGATAATAAAAAAAAAGAACAATTACAACAAAATGCAGCATTGCATTTCTCTTGGTGTAATGACACAAATTATTGTCAAGCATTGAACTCATAAATTGCACATTACGCTATACACATGCCAATATAGGCTATAAACGGCAAGAAATGCAACTCTGTACTATGTTGGCCTACGCTTAAGCGGCCCATTCATAAATGCAATTTAAGAGTCAAGTTCCATAGATGTTGCATTTTGTTTATTTACAATTTGCATTAGGTTCAAGGTTTAAACAAAATCCGCTTTCTCTTTGTCTTCCCGTTCGCCATTTTCTTTCTTATTGGGGCCGAGTGCATTATAGGCTTCTTGATGGACTTAACTGCTTTCCACAGCGAGTAGCTTGAACTCCTATCAGGCGACAACCCTTCAAGGTATTCAGTGGTCTAACGATTTTTAAAATCTTGCAACATTTCTTTCAGTTTGTTAGAGAGGTGGTTCAAGAGGGTTTCGCATGGGGGAGCCCTCGTGCCTTGCCATCTTCTACGAGCTCTTCTCTTTTCAGGAATCAATTCTTCGTTTTTAAGCGGATATGCTGTGCGTACATGCTACGTCGGTGCTAACTTCGTTCCTTTGGGACGAAGTGTTGTTCAAAGCAGCGCACTGAATTGCTTCTATAAAATTGTCAACTGCGGTTTCTAACTCAAAATTTCTCAGCGGCACTTTCAAGCCAACACCCTCCTTACAGTCCTTTCTGAAGACGTCCCAGTTCATGTTTTTGTTGGCTAATCTGGAGCTCTTTATATCTTCGCCAGTCTTCCACCCATATTCAAGTTTACTCCTGAGTGGTCTGAGAAAAGGTCATAACAGTCTTCGACTCGCGTAAGGTATTTGGGTACCCTTTAGCGATGAAGAGGTCGGCAAGGTCAGGCTTTTTAATCCTGTCGGTTGGCCAACATGTTGGCTTTCCCGTGGAGAAAAAATCCACCCATGATTCATACTGTTTTTGTACATTAATCTGCCTCTTACTGAATTGCATTTTGAACCCCAAAAAGTATGCCTCGCTATAAAGTTGCCCCCAATGATGAAATTCGACCCAATCAAGCCTTACATGCAATCAATATCGTCACCTACCAGTCTACATCCCGGCGGGAAACAGCAAGATGCAATGTTGTTATCTGAACAGTCTATTTTAAGAGGGAGGATCCTCGTCTCGATTTCGTCGAATGCGATGTGCGTGATAGACATTGTTACCTTTTATTTTGGGTCCAAACTTCTTTTAAAGGTGAGTTTCCGTAATCAAGCAAATATCAACATCATTTTTCTGTAGAAATACTTCAAGTTCGCCTATTTTATTCAGAAGGTCATTTGCGTTCCATGTAAGTATTTTAAATAAATGTTTCATATTCATGTTTTCTTGTTAGTTTTTCGAGATTTGAACTCGAGTTTGCTCAGTTTGTCAAATATTAACTTGTTAATTTAAAACTGATCCTTACATTGTTACATGTGGGCGATCTTGCCTTGTTTCCGTCTGACGCAACTTGTTCGTACGATTTCCGTCCAACAAGTGGCGTTTTTATTCCCGACCCAGGGTATATTAATTTTAATGCATAATTTGTAACACAGTGAAATAATCACCCCAGACCCCAGGTTTTAGGGGTCTACCCCTTAGACCTTTTAGTGTTATGATTGAGACCGACAGGTGAATTGATTAAGCTGTGTCCGTATGTCCGTCTATCCGTCTGTCCGTAGGTCTTTAAAATTGAGCTAGGACGCTCAAGCTAGGAGCGTATTTTGGCTCTTATTTTGTACAGACAAAGTGTGAAAATTGGTTTAATCAGTCAACGGCCTCGCCCACTACTGGCTTTAAGGTAAGAAAACCTCCATTTAAAATTTTCTTTCAAAATTCGTTTTGGTCAAGATAGACAAAACATATGAACTCAAAATTCGGACCCAGAAGCCTTTAGTTAGGCCAAAATTGGACCGCCCACTCTATTGACCATGTCCACCTTTAACATCTGAAATCTTTGAAAACCTGATTTCTCGGGAAATTCATTCTAAATTGAAAAAAAAATTTATGAATAATATTAAAGATATTACCATTTGCTAAGTTTGTTGCATACAAAGCATTGAGCTTCGCCCACTTTTAGGGAGCGTTTTTGAAAAAAAAAACTGTTTTTTATGTATTAATATTCGCTTTTAACGCATTTTCTCGTGATTCCAATGAAATTATATTTAATTGATTATAATTTTTAGCCTACGGCTTTTTTTAGGGGCTTGGCCTACACAAATAATTGACATTCAGTATATAAAACAGACCAAAAAATTTTAAATTTCGTGTTAATGGGTAAAAAGGGTCGGGTATTTAGAAGTTCGTTACAGACGAGATCTTGGACTTACTTACTTGTTTTATCATATTTTTATCAGATGCAGTATACACGGGCTGATCACAGTTGCATATTAAAAACTAGATTTTTTACTTTAAAACGCCCCCAAAAGTGGGCGTGGCAAAAAATTATTCATTCGCCGTTTTTTAGAACGCGGTTTCCGCTTTTTTTTAAATGCCAATCACAATACACTCAAGCGAGGATATTGCATACCAAATTTCAGCTTCCTTTCCTTCATGCTAATAAGTAAAGTGGGCGTTTGTGGGCGGATTTCAAAAAATTTTACACTTGTACTGCTTCGGGACCTAGAAAGAACAGATATCAAGTCTCAAGTTCCTAGCTCAAAATTTAAGGCCTTGGACGGACGGACGGACAGAAGGACGTACGGGCGGACTAACGGACATGGCTCATTCGACTAACAATTCTGTCTCGATCATATGCCCTCAAGGTCTTGGGGGTCTACGGTGATTATTTTTCTTTGTTACGTCACAAACTATGAATCAAACTAAATATACCTCCTACCCTATGGGATGTGTTATAAAAACGATGTTATTGAAAGGGGTTGGATGCCACGCCCCTTTTTAAAAGAGAAGGTTTTTTAACTGAGAAATTTTAAATACAGTATAAGTTTATAGAAACTAAAATTTAACAACCAAGATTTATGACACAATTCGGAGCTTGCAAGTGGTCAATTGTGATGGGGTATCCAACGATTTGCCTAAGCAGATTGTAACCCTCCCACTAGTTTTTAAGAAAGGAGATTCTCAACTGACAAATTTTTAACACAATTAAAGGTAACAGTAACTGAAATTTAACAACCAAGATTTTTAACGCATTTTCGAGTTTGACAATGGTCAATTGGGATAGGGTATTCAACGATTCGCCTAGGCGAATTGTAACCCTCTCACTAGTTAGGATCAAACCAAATTTTTAATATGAAAATGCAATCAACACGTGTATACAAATTCTGATAAAAATTATGAACAACAAGTGGGAAAGTGCAACAGTGGGTATGCAAAAGCTTCAATCCATCTACGACGGATTGCAAAATACTCGACCATACCAAAAAGAAAACTGCCACGCCTCCTGTTGGGCGGGATATAAAAATATAACTGTTGAATGCTTCATACTAGGTGGTTGCATACATTTCGGCCCAAAGCTCCGCCTTCTTAACTAAAAAAAATCACTTTTTTTTAACGCCACGCCCACAAAAGTGGGCGGAGGCACATACAATATATACAAAAAAGTTAGAAAATGCTAGTATCTACAACTTTTTTCATATAATTTTTTGTCAAATTTCATATGTATTTATTGAAAAAACAGTCATGTTAAGCTAAAATCCCTTAAAAAGTGGGCGTAGTCAATGAAAAATCTAAAATTTTTTAGCTACCTTAAAGACAATCATAAGGCAATGTTACGTACCGAAAATTAATGCGCTAGCGCCATTGTAACATAGCTAAAATTTGCAAAATGTATTTTTTTAAATTAGAGATGGTCGCACATACAGGCCTGTAGTGGGCGTGTCTGTGAGCGGATTCAGCTTATTTTCAAACGTGATCTGAAGGACTGGACTTCCAACCAACCCACAAAATTTCAGGTCTCTGCCTTAAAATTTAAGGCCTAAAAATTGTTTACATACATGGCTTAATCGATTCTCCTGTCGGTCCCATTCATATCTCTAAAAGGTCTTAGGGGTCTACGGTGATTATTTCACTGCGTTACAAACTAAACATCAAACTTAATATACCCTGGGTCGGGTATAACAAGTGAGGAAGTGCAAGAGTTCGTCTGTAACGAACTTCTACCGACCCTCTTTACCCGTTTACACCAAATTTAAGATTTTCTTGGTCTATTTCATAAACTGAACGTCAATTATTTGTATTGCCCACGCACCCAAAAAAGGACGTAGGCTGGAAATTAAAATTAATTAACTCTTGTTTTGTTGGAATCATGCAAAAATGCGTTAAAAGCGAATATTAATATTTAAAATAAAATTTTTTCCCAATACTCAATACTAAATGCTTTCTATGGCATAAGTTTACCCTACGGTAAACTTAGGTCCAAGTGGAATGTATTGGACTTTTTTATCTTTGTATATGGATTTGGGTGTCCTGATTACGAACATGCCATAAAAATTGTCGGTCTCGATTAGTTTAGAAGTTATAAGCCAAAGAACTTCAAAAAGAGTACAACTTTAACATACCCGTAAATGGCCATAGGCGCCTCCAAGACAACTGGCCCCTAGCTTTAGCCGAGCGACGAAGTCGCGTGAGCGGTTAAACCCTGCGAAAAAAGGGAGTTTAAATCCTTAAAACCCGCGAAGCGGGACTGTTGTCTCCAAAAGTAAATTTATTTTACAGCGAATATTGATACAGATTTCTATAGCATACTCTTAGGCAGATATTAAAAGTCTAAGACGAGGTACTTTGTATGGAAAAATTGGAACTTTGAATAGCTATAACTTTTAAACTATATGAGACCGACAATTTTTAATAAGATATTCGTAATCAGGACACTGAGATACATATATAAGCATAAAAAAAACAACCTAATTTCACTTGGACCTGCGGTAAACTTGTTCGGTTTGCATGCAACAATCATACAATCTCTTTTTTGATTTAGAATCAATTTCCCGAGAAATCAGGTTTTCAAAGGTTTAAGATATTAAAAGGTCAATGGAGTGGGCGTTCCATATTTTGTCAAAAAAAGGCTTTTGAGCGATATTACTCTGCACCAAAATCTAAGCTCATATGTTTTGTCTATCTTACCAAAAGGCATTTTGACATAAAATGCAAATTTGAGGTTGCCTGGCATTCAAGTCAATTGTGGGCGTGGCTGTAAGCGGATCTTCTCAATTTTCATACTTTGTCTGAACAAAATGAGAACCAAGCAACGCTGCAAGTTTCAGTTTCCTAGCTCAATTTAAAAAAAACTCAAAACTGCATTCCTACGGACGGACGGACGGACGGACATGGCTTATTCGACTCACCTGTCGGTCTCGGTCATATCTCTAAAAGGTCTAAAGGGTCTAGGGTGATAATTCCACAGGTCGTATCCTGGGGCCTTATTATTTTTAAGTTGGCTTATTGTGTACCGAATAGGGATGCTGTCCCGCGAAACGTGTTTCGTCCCGCAACTGTCCCGTCAAAAAATTGTCCCGCATAGTGCCCCGCAATTCAGCCATAAGTCCTGCATGTCGCGCCGATGATTATGATTATTACGTTATCAAACTAAAATACTTATACAACCCAAATGTTACTTGTACCTTAAGCCCAATTGTAAGCCCTATCTATTGTTATTGTTCCGCTTTTTATCTTTTTTAAAAAGATCAAATGTGATACTAACAAAGTAAGTAAATGCAAGAGTTCGTCTGTAACGAGCACTCGAACCTCTTTACCCTGTTGCACCAAATCTAAAACTTTTTTCCTTTTTTTATTGGCCACGCCCCCAAAAATGTGCATTATCTGAAAATAAAATTAAACACCATTCTGTTTTCGTTTAAATTGTGAGAAAATTCGTAAAAGGCGAGTCTTAATGCTAAACCAGTGAGTAAGTGCTACAGTATGTACGCAGAAGTTACAGTCCGTAAAACGGACCGTTAAATACCCCATCCTATCCCACATTGTAAAATGCTGATGGCATAGTTATTTTTTGACATTTTATAAGTAAAGCAAACTTCGAAAAGGGTCGTGGTCCAACCGCCCCTAATTACAAACTATTAATTATAAGATATTTCCAAGTTGCACTTTAATGTACGTAAAAATGCAATTTTTTGGTTTAAATTTAATATTTTTAAAAAATCGACCCCTAAAAGGGGGCGGGGCTAAGAACTTTATATGAATGAAATCTGGACGGAAGTATTGTTTACCTAACCTGCTCCTTTTTTTGTTTCATGTTTTCCTAATTTAAGCTCAAGGGCAGTCGAAATTAAGTTTTTCTGGAAAATTTTAGGTTTTTCTTCAATTCTGCCTCCAAATGTGGGCGATGCCCAAAGTCTTGTATAAACAAAATGTGGAACTAAGTGTTTTCTGCATAAAATATCAAGCAAATTTTTTTCAATTTCGAGCGAAAATACTGAGTGAACTGC